>CP125975.1:280891610-281491610 GCA_030063025.1 Avena longiglumis
GGAGGAGTGCAAAGCAAAGCGTTGTGGCGAGATCTTCAACTGAATCAGAATACATGGTGCTTGGAGGCTTCACAAGAAGCGATATGGATGAAAGAGTTCATTACGAGCTGGGTGTGGTTCCTAGTGCGCCGGACCCAATGTCTATCTCTTGTGATAACATGGGCCATAGCCAATGCGCAAGAACCAAGGTCACACAAGAAGTGAAGCATATCAAGCGTGTTTTCATGCTATTCGAGAACATATCCGGGATGGGGATATAAAGATTTGCAAAGTACACACAGATCTGAATGTGGCGGATCCGTTGACTAAACCTCTCGAGGGCAAAACATGACCAACACCAAAGCCATGGGTGTTCAAATATTACCATGTAATCTAGATTAGATGACTCTAGTGCAAGTGGGAGGCTGTTGGAGATATGCCCTAGAGGCAATAATAAATGTAGTTATTATTATATCTTTGTGTTTATGATAAATGTTTACATTCATGCTATAATAGTATTAACAAGGAAACATTAATACTTGTGTGATTTGTAAACTTAATTTGAAGTCCCTAGTATAGCCTCTATACTTCACTAGCTTGTTGGTTGATTAAATGATTGTGGTTTCCTATCATGAACATTGAGATGTTATCAACAACAAGATCATATCGTTAGGAGAATGATATGGTGGACATACTCCTATTGATAAGCGTAGCATAAAGATCAAGTCATTTCAATAGTTCAATTGCTATATGCTTTCTGATACATAGTAACCTAATTCCTTCGACCATGAGATCATGCATATCACCTTTAGTGGATGGATGCTTTGATGACATCAAACACCACACCGTGGGTGGCTATAAAGGTGGCATTGAGTGTTCGGAAAGTATTGGTTGAAACACATGGATCAAGAGTGGGATTTGTCCATCCATATGACGGATAGATATACTCTGGGCCCTCTCGGTGGAATGTCATCCAATTAGCTTGCAAGCATGTGACTGGGTCACAAGGGATCACATATCACGGAACGAAAAAGAGTACTTATCGGTAACGAGGTTGAACTAGGTATGCACAGATACAAGCGATCATAACCTCGGATAAGTAAACTATCGTGAGACAAAGGGAAATTGGTATCGTATGTAAGCGGTTCATTCGATCGCAAAGTAATCGGAGAAATATGTGGGAGCCATATGAATTTCCAGATTCCTCTATTGGTTATTGTTCGGAGAAGTGTCTCGATCATGTCCGCATAATTCACGAACCATAGGGAGACACACTTAAGGATTGACGTTGTTTTGAGTAGTTATGGTATTATGAGAAAGAGACCGAATGTTGTTCGAGTCTCGGATGGGATCCGGATATCACGAGGTGATCCGAAATGGTCCGGAGAATAAGATTCATATAAGGAAAGTCCTGTTTGAGTTCGGGAATGATTAGGTGTTTTCATCCGGAATGTTCTAGAAGGTTCGGATTGTCCAAGACTCGGGGAGGGTACATGAATGTGTCATTGAATGATTGCATCATGTACTAAGTGTTCTTGCTGTTCCAAAACTTGAAAGTCAAACCGCAGTTTGAAAGTCAAACGGCTAAACAGAAACTGTGGGAAGCAGAAATTGTGGGAAA
This sequence comes from Avena longiglumis, assembly GCA_030063025.1. NCBI lineage: Eukaryota > Viridiplantae > Streptophyta > Magnoliopsida > Poales > Poaceae > Avena > Avena longiglumis. The sequence continues at coordinate 280,893,211 of CP125975.1, forward strand.
CAAGCAAGAGGAGGTTGAAACCAACTTGGAGGAGGAGTTCTCTCTCCAAGCCGGCGGCCAGCCCTAGGGCGAGTTGGGAGGGACTCCTCCTCGCGCCTGGCCTAGCCCTCCACCTATAAAAGGAGGCAGGCCTCCTTCTTGAGACACACAAGTTTCTACCTCTAATCTCCGGTTTAGAGCCGTTTTGGTTTAGAGCTTCTAATTGCTTTAGCCTGCGGTTTAGAGCCTTCTAATTGGTGTGTCTAATCTCTAGACCACTAATAGCCCTCTCTCATAATCCACCATACTGCCTCGGCTTAAGCGAAGCCTGGGATTTCCCTCTACTTGGGTACGCCACAGGCCGCCTTAGGAATCGCGAGGAGAGTGCTACAACCTCCGCCCTCTTGGAACAAGGGAGAGGAAGGTCTTCGTCCGAGTACCGAACGCATGACCGATCATGGAAGCGCCTTTAACGCATAGCTTGGGAAGGATCGTCTACACGATCTTGAGATCGGAAAGAGTACGACTACATCACCCACGAGAATCCGCTCTCGTTAAACACTTTGGAATCTTCGAGGGTAAGTTATTCCATCGACTCGTTGCTACAATCTAGTAGATAGATCTTGGCTTGTTTGTTTGTATGCGATAAATATTTTTTTGTTTTCCATGCTACGAACCCCTACAAATGGAGCTCAACATGATCTGTGCCAACATTCAAGAGCGTGATGAACAAACAATGGCACGTTTCCTCAATGGCTTGAACCATCCAATCAAGCGCATCACCGAGTTCCAAAAGTACAACAACATGGTTGAGCTTGTGCACATCGCATCAAAGGCCGAGCGTCAAGTGCAAGAGGACATCATGTACAACAAGCCAAAGACATACTTCACCTACAAGCAAGCCCCAACCACTACTCCGACAACACCAAGTCGAAGCTCATCAAATACCACCAAGCTTCCCTTCAAGCCAACACTTCCTCAAGGAAAACCGCCCCCAAGTGGAAAATACACAAGGGATGAACAACCATTCAATGGTGAGTGCTACAAGTGTGGAGGCAAAGGACACAAGTCGGCCGCATGTGGGAACAAGAAAGTTTTGTTCATCCATGACAACGGCGATGAAGAATACTTGAGTGAAGATGAGTTTGATGCAAGGGTCAAGGAAGCCATGGCAAGGCAACATTTGGAAGAGGACCAAGAACTTCTTGTGTGTGAGCATGACGCAAGTCCATCGCTTGTGGTCACAAGGGTCTTAACTACTCAAGTCAATGAGAATGAAGACCAAAGATCAAACATCTTTCAAACTCATGCCGGTATCAATAGGAAGTCCATCAAGGTTGTCATTGATGGAGGGAGTTGCCATAATCTTGCAAGCACGGAATTATGTGAGAAGCTCAATCTCACCCTCCACCCACACAATAATCCATACCATATACAATGGCTAAGTGACCAAGGGTCCGTCAAGATCAAGCACACCGTTTCGGTAACCTTCTCAATTGGACCATACAAAGACACGGTGGAGTGTGATGTGGTTCCAATGATAGTTTGCCATATGTTGCTCGGTAGGCCATGGCAATATGACAAGCGTGCCTTGCATAATGGTCACACCAACACTTATACCTTCAAATGGCTTGACAAGACTTGTGTTTTGCAACCAATGACTCCTAGCCAAATAATTGCGGACAATGCAAAGGCTTTAGCGAGGGCGCAAAGAACAAAACCACCTTGTGAGAAGAGAGGTGAGCGAGAGAACCACACTACAGTGAGTGAGAGCCACAAGCCGAACTCAAGTGGAAAAACTAAGAGTGTTCTTGCTGCCACCAAAAGTGAGATGAGAGAAGTGCGGAACAACCCATCCATCTTGCACTATGTCCTTGTATGCAAGGGACTAGCGCAAGGAACTAATGACTTGACAAATGTTCCTCCTTCTTTGATGGCTATTTTGCAGGAATTCCAAGATGTTTTTCCCGAAGAGTTTCCTCATGGGCTACTCCCTCTTCGCGGAATCGAGCACCGCATCGACCTCATACCCGGCGTTCCACTCCCAAACCGCGCCGCATATCGCACGAACCCGGAACGTACGAAGGAGATAGAACGACAAATCAACCAACTCATCTCCAAAGGTTTGATCCAAGTAAGCACTAGCCCAAGCGCGGTACCCGTGATTCTAGTTCCAAAAACGGATGATACGTTGCGGTTATGCATGGACTGTCGTCCAATCAATGCTATCACCATGCGTTATCGACATGCTATACCGCGTCTTGATGACATTCTTGATGATTTATGTGGAGCCACTATATTTTCGAAAATTGATCTTCGTAGTGGTTACCATCAAATTCGCATGGCCGAAGGTGATGAGTGGAAAACCGCCTTCAAGACAAAGCTTGGTCTATATGAATGGTTGGTTATGATTTTTGGCTTATCAAATGCCCCATCTACCTTCATGCGCCTCATGAACCATATTTTGAGATCTCTCATTGGGAAGAGTGTAGTGGTCTACTTTGATGACATCCTTGTCTATAGCAAGTCACTAGAGGAGCATGTTACTCATGTTAAGGAGGTCCTTCAAATCCTTCGTCATGAAAAGCTCTATGCTAACCTCCCAAAGTGTACTTTTGCAAAAGACAAACTGATTTTCCTTGGTTTTGTTGTGTCTTCTAATGGCATTGAAGTTGATGTCTCAAAAGTTAAGGACATCCGAGATTGTCCCATCCCTACCAATGTTAGTGAACTTCGCAGTTTTCATGGGTTGGTCGGTTTTTACCGTCGCTTTGTGAAAGACTTTTCTACCATTGCTTGCCCTCTCAACGAATTGACCAAGAAAAATGTCACATTCGTTTGGGGCAAAGCACAACAAAAAGCATTTGATGAGCTCAAAAAGAGGCTCACCGAAGCACCACTCCTCGCTTTACCGAATTTCACAAAAACTTTCGAGGTCGAGTGTGATGCTAGTGGTATTGGAATTGGAGGCGTCCTTATGCAAAATGGGCGACCTATTGCATACCATAGTGCGAAACTGGATGGCGCACACCTTAACTGCCCAATTTATGACAAAGAGCTTTTTGCCTTGGTTCGTCTCCTTCAAGTGTGGCAACACTACCTTTGGCCCAAAGAATTTATCATCCATTCTGATCATGAGTCGTTGAAATATCTTAAGGGCCAAGCCAATTTGAGTAAAAGGCACGCCAAATGGGTTGAGTTCATGGAATCTTTTCCTTACATTGTCAAGTACAAGAAGGGCAAAGAAAATGTGGTAGCAGACGCCTTGTCACGCAAAAACACAAATCTTCTTACGCGACTCGAAGTAAATGTCTTGGGTCTTGAGGACATCAAATCTTTGTACGAGTCCGACCCATTCTTTGGATCAATTTTTGCAAAGTGTTCAATAGACAAAGGGATTGATGATTCCTATTTGCATAAGGGTTTTCTTTTCAAACAAAACAAGCTTTGCATTCCGAAGTCGTCTCTCCAAATTTTGCTTCTTCAAGAGTCCCATGGTGGAGGCCTTATGGGTCACTTTGGCCGTGACAAGACATATGACATGCTATCCACTCACTACTTTTGGCCAAAGATGATGCAGCCGACCTACGGTCGTTACTACATCAAGGTATCCAACTTACGCCAAGTCGTCATGGACTCCAAAGGTGAATCCGTTCCTCTATGCGAGCCCCCTTCCTACCCTATTGAATGGTATGCTACTTCATACTCCGTCACATATGCATGATAGGTTCACACCGAACAGTACGAAGGCAAGGGAGGAAGCCCGGAACATCAAGCCCGACAAGACGGAGGCTTGGAAGAGGAGGTGAAAGAAGACAGATCGGCAGCTGCCAGGTCCAAGCGGTACTACCGGTCGTCAGAACCGGTACTACCGGTCAGCGGCACTATCGCCCCTACTACCGCCACATCGACGGCTCCAACTGTCGCCCAGACTCAAGCGGTACTAGTGATGACCGGTACTACGGTCCTAAGTCCCGATTACTACGGTCATGTTCCTTGGCACAGTTGGGCCACAGCCCATGTATTCCCCTTTACTTACCTATTCGCCTAGTTTATCCCCAAACTACCCTTGTTTAGTGGCTGGCCTATAAATAGAGCGCCCACCCCTCATGTATCCCTTAGGCATAGATGATAGACTAAAGACAACCCCCTTGTGTGGAATCTCTAGTTTTGCCTCATCCCCTTTACCAAGGGGACCGACTATCGTCACCAACCTCGATTGGACTTTGCATCACGCATCCATCGTTGAACAAGGCCTTGGAGTTCGGTGTCTCGTCTCCAAGTTGTCAAGACCCTCCCCAAGGTGTTCTTCCCTCTCCTATGTGGATTTGAGGGAGCACGTTGACCAATCTTTCCTTGCGAAGATTCTATCGGACCGGTGGCTGTCGTTCGAGAGCAATCGGCCTTGTATCGTGTGAGTTTTGCGTGTGTTCATCGTGTTCTTCGCGAGGTGTGTGTTCGCTTCTGCTACCTTCTCCCTTTCCCCTCGCTTTCCCATCGATTTGACCACGAGATCCGTGAAGATCGGGCCACCTAAGAGGTTAACCCCTCCATCATCTGGTATCAGCAGCTTTTGGTTGCCACGGATTTCTCATCGATTTGGTCTTTTCCCCATAAATTCGAAAATTCCACAAAAAATAGCCCCAATTCGTGTTTTGGATCGATCTGTAATTTGAGTGCGTTTTGGTAGGTTTTGATCCGTGGATTACTTGCTAAACTTGTTGATCTACCTTCCTTTGCATTCCCCCGTCGATTTGGTGTTTTTCTTGAAGATTTTCCGCCCAAATCGCCCCAAAATCGCGAAAACGCGTCAAATCTGGGCGTCCCTAGACCAAGAGGTACTACCGGTCCCAAAATCCGGTACTACCGCTCACAAGCGGTACTACCTCTCAGGCAACCGGTACTACCCCCCAGTACTGAACAGAAAAAACAGATTCGCGGATTTTAGCCTCTCACCGTTTTGAGCATAACTTTTGCATTCGAACTCGGATTTTGGTGTTCTTTAGCTCGTTTCGAAGAGGAGAAGGAACACTACATCATAATCCACGTTGTTCATGTTGTCTACTCCATCCAAATTCCGTGAGCAAGACGGAATCCAACAATAAAGGGTGAAGATCGTCGACGAAAGGTATAAACATTTCGTGACTTCTCCCCACTTGCATTCCTTTGTGAACCCCACTATCTTTGCGAGCAACAAACACCTATTGAGACTAGTTCCTCTTATGATTGCTTGGGCTATGCATATTTGATACCTTGTAGAATTCCGAGCAAACATTTGTGAGCGCTATCTCATATAGTTATCTTGTATAGTGGTTGGCACATGGAAGAGGCAAGTGAAAAATAGAAAGAAAAAATAGAAAAAAAAAGAGAAAAGAAAAAGAAAGAGATATACATGTGCCTCATAGAATAGGAAGGGCAAGCTCGATGAACATCATATAGGTGGTACTTATTGTGCATATCTTGTAGCCCACCAATTTTGTGCAATCGAACTAGCGTGTCTCCTTGTACTTGTGTGATACGAGCTTATAGTCTTCGCTAGGTAATCATTTGGTTCTTAGCTCAATTTATCCGTGTCTCCTTGTACTTGTGTGATACGAGCTTATAGTCTTCGCTAGGTAATCATTTGGTTCTTAGCTCACTTTATCCGTCGCACAAGTCCCATTTATCCCACCGTGTGTGTTTCCTTGTATATATTTCCTATCTTGTGGATTGACTTGTTTTGCTTTGTGATCATTGTGATTCTTTACTTGCCATTACAACATCTTGATTTCGGATTGGTTCTTGACATGCCACTTTCCATACCTATCCACCATAGGCCTTGTGTGTGTTTGTTTTTTGGTTAGTAGTTGGTTTTGGTGTTCCGCGTGAACTTCACTTTGCTTGGTTTATTGCTTTCAAGTGTGGCCACTTGTACGATACGATCTTCCAAGTTAAAGTAAGGTTTGACGTTGTATCCCTAACTCCCACTACAACTACCATATACACCGCTTGGTCTTGTGCATCATGTCTAGGGACTCCGGAACCGAGGATGATATCTATGAAGAATCCATGATGAGCCACCATGACTACGACTCCACAAGTATAGAGGACATGATGTGATAGGGCAAAGGTGTCCGATCTTTCGATGAGATGGCGATAATCGATTTGGTGGAGTTCGGGCTTGACGATCCGACTACACGTGCGAGCACGAGCGCCAATGCAATCGCTAGGCCAATCTCCTGGAGGTTACCGATCCTGCGTGAACACGATCACCGACCAGAGGGTCTTAATTCCTACGAAATCGAGAACAAGTAAGAACCAATATTGCAATCAAGATATTGCGGATTAAGAGGAAAGCTTTATTGAAAGAGGTGGGATCCTGAATAGGTGCGAAGTACAAGAGGCCTCTGCGACGCTCGAGCCTTGGCGAAGTTGCGACTATGGCTAACTTAATGTCTAAACAAAATCCGAGTCTAAAGGTTCGTATGGGCGTATTTAAGGCGAAAGGTGGGGTTTCGGCCAGCCATGGAAGTGGTGGCCGAATCCAACCCTAAAAGTCCTTTTCCCCTCAAATACGGACTCTAAAAAGTGGCTAATTAAAATCCTGCGAAAATTACATGGGCCTGGTCCAAAATAAAGGTGTCGCAGCACCATATTATGCTATGGACGAATTCGTAAAGTATTGATCTTGAATATTTCGTCCAAGCCTTCTTTCTTCATTATGGTGGCCTCAAAGTTCTGAAATCTTCATCCGTGGCCTTCTCTTGGATCATCACATGCTTGCTGCCATCACCATGCATGGCCATGCTCCAATGCTTGTCCCTCTCATCCATGCTCGGTCCATCATTCCTAAGAGTAAGAAACATTTCTGATTTAGGCAGCATCATATTCTCATGTATGTAAGGAATAGTTCCAAGAAACGAAAGTACCTGATAGCTCAGTTGTTTGGCACGAGATCTTGTGATGGGTCCTTGTATGTGTGTAATCAGAGGTACAACGGTTGTATCAATAGTAGGGATGTCCACATCATGCTCCCTTCTTGAATTGAAGTCGCCCTCGACGCAATCTCATCTTCCTCACCAAAGTAAGGCTTCAAATCTGCAATGTTAAATGTAGGACTAACTGCACCAAAGTCTGCAGCAACTCAAGTTTATATGTATTATCATTGATTCTCTCTAACACCTTAAAGGGACCAGAAGACGTGGCATTAACTTAGACTTATGTAAATCAGAAAACGATCTTTACGCAAATGTAACCAAACAAGATCGCCAACATCAAACACAACATGCTTTCTCCCTTTATCCCCAAACAAGTTTATACTTAGCATTCATGTGTTCAATGTTATCTTTAGTAGTCTTATGCAAGTTTAATATCATTTCAGCGTTGTGTAGCATCCAAATTATGTTGCAATCAAGAAGGTAAAGGCAATAAATCAATAGGTGCACGGGGAACAAAACCATACACAATCTCAAATGGGCACATCTTTGTGGTAGAATGCAATGAACGATTATAAGCAAATTCTATATGAGGTAAACACTCTTCCCACAATTTTAAGTTCTTCTTTAAAACAGCCCGTAACATAGTAGACAAAGTTCTATTTACTACTTCAGTTTGACCATCAGTTTGGGGATGACATGTAGTACTAAACAGCAATTTAGTCCCCAACTTAGCCCATAAACATCTCCAAAAGTGGCTAAGAAATTTAGTATCACGATCAGAGACAATAGTATTTGGCACACCATGCAAACGAACAATTTCACGAAAGAACAAATTAGCAATATGCGCAGCATCATCCGTTTTATGACAAGGAATAAAGTGTGCCATCTTAGAAAACCGATCCACAACAACAAAAATACTATCCCTCCCCTTCTGTGTTCGTGGCAATCCCAAAACAAAGTCCATAGAAATATCCTCCCAAGGAACACTAGGAACAGGAAGAGGCATATACAAACCATGTGGATTAAGGCGAGACTTAGCTTTTTGACAAGTATTGCAGCGTGCCACAAATCTCTCAACATCTCGACGACACGTGGCCAAAAGAAGTGTGTAGCAAGAACATCCTCCGTCTTCTTGACACCAAAGTGTCCCATCAATCCTCCTCCATGCCTCTGTAACAACAAAAGACGAATGAGCTATCTCGAATGCATAGTTTGTTAGCACTAACACAAATCCATCATTGAAGACGAACTTGTTCCAAGTTCTACCATCTCTACACCGCAACACATCTTTAAATTCAGCATCATGCACATATTGTTCCTTAATAGTTTCCAATCCAAATATTTTGAAGTCAAGTTGAGATAACAAAGCATAACGCGTGACAAAGCATCAACAATAATATTATCTTTACCCTTTTGTGTTTGATAACATAAGGAAAAGACTCAATAAATTCAACCCACTTTGCATGACGATTCAACTTAGCTTGACTACGAATATGCTTCAAAGATTCATGATCGAATGAATAACAAATTCCTTAGGCCATAGATAATGTTGCCAAGTTTCTAATGTCCGAACCAACGATATAATTCTTTATCATAAGTAGAATAGTTCAGACTAGCCCCACTCAATTTCTCACTAAAATATGCAATGTTTTCCCTCTTGTAATAACACCTCCCAAACCAATTCCACTAGCATCACATTCAAGCTCAAAAGTCTTAGTAAAATCAGAAGTTGTAGTAAGGAGCATGTGTTAGCTTATCTTTCAATATGACGAAGGCCTGTTGTTGTGCATCGCCCAAACAAAGGGCACATCCTTCTTGGTAAGCTCATTCACGCCGGCAATTGATCCAAAGTCTTTGACAAAGCGCCTATAAAACCAGCGAGGCCAAGAAAACTCCTCACTTGTGACCGTCTTGGGTCATGCCAATTCTCAATAGCTTCAATCTTGGCTGGATCCACTTCAATACCCTGTGATGTAACAACATAGCCAAGAAACGCAACTCGATAGGTGCAAAAGGTGCACTTCTCAAGGTTACCAAACAAACGTGCATCACGTAAAGCATTGAAAACAGACGTAAATGGTCCAAATGTTCCTCTAAAGATTTGCTATAAATCAGAATATCATCAAAGTAGACTACCACAAAACGTCCAATGAAAGCACGTAAAACTTCGTTCATTAATCTCATGAAAGTGCTAGGTGCATTAGTTAAACCAAACGGCATTACTAACCACTCATATAAACCGAACTTAGTTTTAAATGCTGTTTTCCATTCATCTCCTAATTTCATACGAATCTGGTGGTAACCACTACGCAAATCAACTTTAGAAAACATGGTAGAGCCACTCAATTCATCAAGCATGTCATCTAAACGTGGAATAGGATGACGATATCGAATAGTAATATTATTGATAGCTCTACAATCAGTACACATGCGCGAAGAACCATCTTTCTTAGGCACCAAAATAATAGGAACAGCACAAGGGCTAAGGGACTCACGAATATGATCTCTGTCGAGTAGTTACTGAATTTGGCGTTGTATCTCCTTTGTCTCCTCTGGATTGGTTCTATATGGCGCGGTTGGGCAACGTGGCACCAGGAATTAGATCAATTTGATGCTCAATTCCTCTAATAGGAGGTAGTCCTGGTGGCAACTCAGCGGGAAATACGTCCTCATATTCCTGCAAAAGGTTAGCAATAGCGGGTGGCAAAGAAGGAGGCATATCCTCAAATGAAAACAGAACCTCTTTGCATACAATTGCATAACATTGAGTATAGTTTACATCTAGTTCAGCAATATCAATTTTATTTGCAAGCATACATGGACTCTTCAAACGAATTTCAGTAGCATGTGTAGAATCAGATTTAGTGTTCTTTGGTGGTATAAAATCAAGAACAATCTGATTCTCACTTTTATTTTTCTCCTCAGTTTTAGCTCTACTAGATCTAGCAAGATCATCTTTTAAAATCTGTTCGGGAGTCATAGGTTTTAGACCAATTTTCTTTCCATCATGCATAAGAGAATAGTGGTTAGTTTTGCCATTATGAACAGATTCTCTATCAAATTGCCATGGTCTACCAAGTAACAAAGAACAAGCTTGCATAGGTACAACATCACAATCAACAAAATCAGAATATGTACCAATAGTAAAATGCACGCGTCGCTCTTGTTACCTTGATCTTGAGAACTCTCAAACCATTGGATGTAGTATGAATGTGGGCGTTGTCTTGTTGGAAGCGCAAGCTTCTCTACCATGTCAACACCGCCGATTATTACAACTCCCTCCATCAATGATGATCCGTATAGCTCTTTCCTTGACAACACCACGTGTTTGGAACAGGTTGTGGCGTTGATCTTGCTCGATTTGCTCAATTGCACACTCAACACACGTTGTGTAATTAAACTCTTGTATTGATCGGCAGCTTGACTCCCATTACCTCTCGCTCATCATCATCGAATTGTCTCCATCTCGGCGAAATAAGGGCTAGTGTATCTTCATCGAAGTCACTCATGCGAATCGTATTCACCATCTTCTCGCACCATCATCACACGTTGTGTTGTGCACTGCCTCTCAATATGACCAAAACCCCACTTGCGGCATTGGATATCCTTAGTCTTACCCGTGGAAGCCATAGAAGATGCACTACGAGCAGGAGCATTGGATGACGGTGGAGGAGCAGCTAGAAATCTTGTGGTGGCATTGGATTTGGTAGTAGCTGGTGGAGAATCACGAGAAGGAGGCGTTGATTGTCGGGATGTCCAAGTGGATGTGCGACCTGCAGAATTATTAGTCCTCCTCCATGGTGTTTGGCGATCCTGCGCTTCACGTTCATCTTTGCAAGCAAGATGAAACAAACGAGTGATAGAATTATATTCCTTATAATCTAATATGTGCTAAATGTCCTTGTTTAATCCACCAAAGAAACGTGCAAGCATTTGTTCATTAGATTCAACAAGACCACACCGAACCATCCCCGTTTGCAATTCCTGATAATACTCTTCTACATAATTTTTCCCTTGCTCTAAACGTGTCGATTCTTTAGTAAATCACGTTGATAAGTGGGAGGTACAAAAGCGAACACGCATAGCAGTTTTAAAGCAGTCCAAGTACTAGGAATAGTAGTAGGATTTAAACGACAATACTCGGACCACCAAAGGGAAGCAAATTTAGTAAATTCACATGTAGCAAAGACTAACACGCATATTCTCGTGATATTTTAAGCATGCAAACGTTGTTCTACTTCCATCTCCCATGTAAGATATGCATCGAGATTATATTTACCCTCAAAAGATGGAATATTTAATTTAAGCTTTGCAACATGATCATCATCGATGCGTCTTGGGCGGCGTTATGGTAGTAATGTCGGGACGACCAGTACTGTGGAGGTTGTTCAACCTCCTCGTCAAATGATCGCCGTCGTCGGGTCGTAGTAGTACCCGTCGTCCCCCAATGTCGCAGAGCCACGGCGGAAGTCCGAGGAACGTCGATCATGAGAGCCGGGTGCGGCAGCCGCATCAGCGATCCGAGCCGTGATCGGAATGCGTCGTGCACCATGTGTGGGTGCCGTGCGCGCGGGCAATCGGTTCAAGCTCCTTGAACCGAACGCGTCAAGCTTGGCGTTGAAGGATTTCGAGTCCATCGATCTTGTCCACGGCGTTGGTGAGCTTGGTGTCAAACTCCCTAGGCGCGTGTCCACGTCTTCGCTGACCAGAGCGCGGAGAAGTGGGCATGTAGTTCTTCGTTCGTCATGGTGGCGGGGTTCATGAAGTATCCGTCATGGTTAGTCCTTAAAAAGCATGTATATACTACGGAATATGGTGGAAGTCACGCCAATCTGTCAAGCAATATCTGAAGCTCTTACAAGTTCTTACCAAACAGCGGGAAAAGGCGATGTGCAACCACGAGGATCGGTGGGTCCAGATTGAACCAAGCGATTACCAGAGTCAAAACACCGCACGTGGAGAGTATCCGTGAGCTCGGAAGGCTTAGCAAAGGGGTCGAATTATCAAAACAGCAATGCAAAAGTTGAAAGAATGCTCAACGACGGTCTTGGCTGGTCCTAGGCTAGACCGTACTAGAGACGCGAGCCTAGATCACCAACGATGTCACGACGCGACACAACAAGCACTGTATGATGATATAGCACCCTGAAAAGCGATCCGAGATGCAGAAAATCACTATGATGGCGAGTGTCTAGAACTGATCTACGGGGTCTAAAAAGAGGTTAGCCCCCAAAAATTTTTTCGAAATTTTTTATTTTGCTCCGGAAAGCGCGCAGGCGCCAAAAAAATATCGCTATAACGGCCGATGGAGAAAAGTGATCCCCGGGGTCGAAAAATAGTATAGCCAGAAAATTTTTTCGGAGGCGGTTCCAGACTTACGACCGGACTCTTAGCTCGACACGGACTTTAGCTGAACACGGAAACAGCAAAGAAGGAAAGTCAAAAGAAATAACGAGGAAACAGTAACTCTACTCGGACTGCATCATGCAGAAAACTGATCGGATGCGTCGCGGTAGGAAGGCGATGGCGATATTAGGTTTATGGGACGGGGTATATGGCGGCGAATATGGAGGCGGGGGTATATGGCGGTGATCGTGAAAGTGGCGGTGACTATTATGATCGAACTCGAAACTCTAAGGACGAGACACTAAGACCAAAGAACTCGACGCGACGATGTAGACACAATTTCAACAATGCAAAAATGAAAAGATAATGCGAGGCGATTGGTTATGGGATGGATCTAAACTCTAAGCGTGTTTTTGGCTTTTTCGTGGGTTATAGGTAAAACAGATCTAATCTACGAAACAGTAAAATCTCACCGAGCAACAAATCGATACCACTTGATAGGGCAAAGGTGTCCGATCTTTCGATGAGATGGCGATAATCGATTTGGTGGAGTTCGGCTTGACGATCCGACTACACGCGAAGCACGAGCGCCAATGCAATCGCTAGGCCAATCTCCGGAGGTTACCGATCCTGCGTGAACACGATCACCGACCAATGAGGGTCTTAATTCCTACCGAAATCGAGAACAAGTAAGAACCAATATTGCAATCAAGATATTGCGGATTAAGAGGAAAGCTTTATTGAAAGAGGTGGGATCTGAATAGGTGCGAAGTACAAGAGGCCTCTGCGACGCCGAGCCTTGGCGAAGTTGACTATGGCTAACTTAATGTCTAAACAAAATCCGAGTCTAAAGGTTCGTATGGGCGTATTTAAGGCGAAAAGGTGGGGTTCGCCAGCCATGGAAGTGGTGGCGAATCCAACCCTAAAAGTCCTTTTCCTCAAATACGGACTCTAAAAGTGGCTAATTAAAATCCTGAAAATTACATGGGCCTGGTCCAAAATAAAGGTGTCAAGACACCATATTATGCTATGGACGAATTCGTAAAGTATTGATCTTGAATATTTCGTCCAAGCCTTCTTTCTTCATTATGGTGGCCTCAAAGTTCTGAAATCTTCATCCGTGGCCTTCTCTTGGATCATCACATGCTTGCTGCCATCACCATGCATGGCCATGCTCCAATGCTTGTCCCTCTCATCCATGCTCGGTCCATCATTCCTAAGAGTAAGAAACATTTCTGATTTAGGCAGCATCATATTCTCATGTATGTAAGGAATAGTTCCAAGAAACGAAAGTACCTGATAGCTCAGTTGTTTGGCACGAGATCTTGTGATGGGTCCTTGTATGTGTGTTACTGTAGGTACAACGGTTGTATCAATAGTAGGGATGTCCACATCATGATGGAGCACAACACCGGCAATGGCTCTGCATGCTTTGAGGACCCGGAGCACTACACCTACGACGACTCCACATGCATGGAAGACATGGAGCTCTACGTCGACAATGGCTCCTCATGCATGGAGCCTATGGAGCACTACACCGACAATGGCTACACATGCTTGGGTGATATGGAGTACTACACCAACAGTTACTCCCCAAGCATGGATGACTTCGAGTGCGACATCGATGACGCCTCGCCGAGCATGGAGGACACGGAGAACTTCATCTAGTTTCATGGCTCCTCCACAATCCATGAAGAATTCCTCCACCGTGTGGAGATGGAAGCCTACTACGCCAAGCAAGAGGAGGCGCATCATCAAGAATCCATGACCTTCAAGGCCAAGCGTGCCACACCAAAGGGCACCACCTTCTTCGATGATCCACCTCCAAGGCGACAAGCGGCACCATCGACAAGGCATCAAGTGCCACCACCTAGATGGCGTCAAGCTCCACCATCTCCAAGGCGCCAAGCTCCATCACCTCCAAGGAGCCAAGCTCCAACTCCTATCCAAACAAGAGTGGGGACCAAACATCATATACATCAAGAGGCGCCAAGAAACAAGAATCTTCATCGACAAACATCCTCTCATGAGCATCGCCACCATAAAGAGGATACAAGACATCGTCAAAGGCATCTTCGCCACCAAGACGAAGAATTCGTGATGAGCACCAACCATAATGCTCAAGCAAGCTAAAGAAGGCACCACAAGCACAAGAAGAGTGCCAAGGCAAGTGATCATCATCGCGAGTGTCATGTGGACGACCAAGTGCGCCCCCTACATCAACCATCGGCAAGGCACGCCAATGACCTCCGTCGACACCTTCATAGGGAACCTTCTACTACTAGTGCCACCACCAAAATGGCATCAAGAGCAAGCCCCGTCCACGCCATCAAGCTTCAACGCCTACGCTTGACTTCCACGACCTCACGAACGAGGAAAATGTAGACGTCTACTTCGCCAAGTTGGATAGCATGAGCCTACCTCCACCACTACTACGAGATCGCCATTTGGCCGAGCATGGGATTTTCCCTTCGACCATGGAGGCGAGCAATGATGCCCATCTTATGGCATCCAACCTTGAAGGCGACAAGGTCAAGAATGGTGAGCATGGGATTTTCCCTTCACCAAAGGAGGCACATGGAGTAGAGGAAACCGAGCCTACCCCCATATGCTTGAGTGATGATGTGGCACCAATCCCATGTGAGTATGAGAGCCACTTAGCCCACTTGAGTGAGAACAAGAGTGAGATGAGTGACTCCACCTTATGTGAGATTGAGTGCTTCCACTTGGAGGGCATGAGCGATACCCCTAGTGAGTTGAGAGTGGTAGTTGATAGGTCAAGTGAGACCATTTCTAATTCTAACAACTTACCCTCTACCTCTAGTGTGTTCTCTTGTGTTGTGCTAGGTTCCATGGATGAAGACATTCCAAACCATGAAGCAATGATGCCTCAATTGGAAAAGATGTAAATGGTGCACGAATATGATGCTACGCCATGGCTACATCAAGAAAACGGAGTCGTCCACAAGGAGGCCACTACTCCCACAACACCCACTGCATATGAGAGGTATGACCAAGGTAACAATAAGGGTGTTGATGATGCCATGATCCCACTAGTGGACATGATGAATTGTGAGGATATGCATGTTTTAGATGATACTTGTGACATTACATATGCTTCATCCACATTCCCATGTGATGCTTTGCCTTTGCATAATATTGATCATGTGGAATTGTTTGATTGCGATATCTTTACCATAAACATGCCATGCTATGCATCTTGTCTGTATCCTCCAATTGCTTCGGACTTACCTTGTCATGCTAGTCATTCAGTTTCTCCCGTTTCTTGCGATAAGATGAATGCTTGCTATTTCACTTGTTTTTCTTGCAACAATATTGATTATATGCGTTATAATGAGATGGCCCCAATAGCTTTCTCAATTTTTGGAGATATTGATGATTGCCATGATAAGCATGTTCCCCACTTGCATACTCACCATGCATCTATTTCATACTTGATTGACATTAATGGTGATGTGCACAAGAAGAGATACGTCATGATGGATGATGTGTATCTCTACCATGCACACACGTTCTCCCTTTTGTGTATGATGTGTGTAGGTACTCGCACTATAATGTCAACCTCGGTTGAGCACGAGTTGACAAAAAGAGCTCTAGAGAGCATTCCACAAGTGAGTTCAAGATCGAACCCATCTCTGATACCTCTTGCATGCTTGGCATCTTTCATGTTGGCAAATTGCTCTTTCCTATGGTTTGATTGCAAGCATGTTGATGGTATTATCTCACCTTGTGACATTCATGTTTCTTTGCTATTGGATATTGATGCTTTGTGTGTTGCAACAAAAATGTTGAACAATTTACACTTCCGATGTTTTGTGTGCAACCACAATGCCATTGAGAGCATGTATTGTCATGAGAGCTTCCAAGAATCTCGTCTTGTTGTTGCAACAAACATAAGGACCACTTGCTGTTTCATTTGGTTTGTTTGAAAACGTGTTGTTTTTGCTTCCGTTTGGGATACTCATATTCCCATGATATTTGCTTTTGATGATTTGTGTGTGACATCCAACATGTCGAACAATTTCTCTTTCCAATGGTTGGTTTGCAGACATAATGATGTTGTTTTGGACATTCTTACTTTTGTGTTTTTGCCAAATTCTCCTAGTTTTGCATCAAAGATGTTGATTAAATTTCTATTCGATTGCTTTGAATGCCACAACAAGATGTTATATGGATTTTTTGAGTTCCCACATTTGGATGATGTTCAAACGATTTCCATGCACATTGACCTTGCATATGCATCCCATTTGCTATACTTGAGTTGTGCTAATTGTGTTGTGAACAAGAATGGACATGCCACAAATGACATGCTCCTCTATCACACACAAACATATGTTGCTTGGTCTTTGTTGTGTGAAGGTACAAGTGCATACACGTCAACCTCTACCAACTACGTGTTGACAAGAAGAACCGAAGAGAGTTACCTATGGCTACACTTCTTCGAGCTATATCTACAAGCTAAGGTGCCTTCCTTCTACTTGAGGACTCATGCTATAATCTTCATGAATTGGCTACACTTTGAGTGTTTCTTTGCTTTTGTCATGAGCTTTGTAGGCTACATGGAAGGTGAAGGGACATTGAAGTTTTGTCAAGCCAATCTTCCCAAGGACGACTATATGGTGAACCCCAGGATCAAGGATGTCCTTCGACCTCTTCTACTTTGTGATGAACATGGAGAGTCGAGGACGACTCTTTTTGAAGGGGGGGAGATGATACAGCCCGACCTACGGTCATTACTACATCAAGGTCTCCAACTTACGCCAAGTCATCATGGACTCCAAAGGTGAATTTGTTCCTCTATGCGAGCCCCCTTCCTACCCTATTGAATGGTATGCTACTTCATACTCCATCACATATGCATGATAGGTTCACACCAAGACGGAGGCAAGGAGGAAGCCGAACATCAAGCCCGACAAGGCGGAGGCTTGGAAAAGGAGGAAGAAGACGGATCGGCATTGCCAGTCCAAGCAAGATTACCGGCCGTCGAACGGTACTACCGGCCGGGCACTACCGCCCACGACACTATCGCTCGCATCTTGAAGGCTCCAACTGTCGCTCCAGGACCGCAAGCGGTACTACCGTTCCCAGAGCGGTACTACCGGTGATGACCGGTACTAACGGTCATAAGTCCGGTACTACCGGTCATGTCTGCCTGCGCGCACCAGTTGGGCCACAGCCCATGTATTCCCCTTTACTTACCTATTCGCCTAGTTTATCCCCAAACTACCCTTGTTTAGTGGCTGGCCTATAAATAGAGCCCCCACCCCTCATGTATCCCTTAGGCATAGATGATAGACTAAAGACAACCCCCTTGTGTGGAATCTCTAGTTTTGCCTCATCCCCTTTACCAAGGGGACCGACTATCGTCACCAACCTCAATTGGACTTTGCATCACGCATCCATCGTTGAACAAGGCCTTGGAGTTCGGTGTCTCGTCTCCAAGTTGTCAAGACCCTCCCCAAGGTGTTCTTCCCTCTCCTATGTGGATTTGAGGGAGCACGTTGACCGATCTTTCCTTGCGAGGATTCTATCGGACCGGTGGCCGCCGTTCGGGAGCAATCGGCCTTGTATCGTGTGAGCATTGCGTGTGTTCATCGTGTTCTTCACGAGGTGTGTGTTCGCTTCCGCTACCTTCTCCCTTTCCCCTCGCTTTCGCATCGATTTGACCACGAGATCCGTGAAGATCGGGCCACCCAAGAGGTTAACCCCTCCATCAAAAGATGAAGCGCGACGTGGAGCGCCACGTCCAACGATGCACTACATGTATCCAAGCTAAGTCTAAGTCTAACCCCTTTGGTCTTTATATGCCATTGCCTATTCCTCATGCACCTTGGTCGGACATTAGCATGGACTTTGTGTTAGGATTGCCTAGATGTAAACATGGACATGATTCTATATTTGTGGTAGTGGATCGTTTTTCAAAAATGGCACATTTCATTCCGTGCCATAAGACCGATGATGCTTCACATGTAGCAAAAAAAATTTCCAGGGAAATAATTCGGCTACACGGTGTACCAAGAACAATCGTCTCCGACCGCAACATCAAATTCATGAGCTACTTTTTGAAAACCCTCATGGCCAAGCTCGGCATCAAGCTCCTTTTCTCGTCCGCCTCGCATCCTCAAACCGATGGACAAACCGAGGTCGTCCATCGAAGCCTTGGCACACTTCTATGTGTGTTGATAAAGAAGAACCTTAAAGACTGGAAGGAATGTATTCCACACGCCGAGTTCGCCTACAACCGCGCTAAGCACTCCACCACCATGAGGAGCCTGTTCATGATCGTCTATAGCTTTGAGACTCTCACCGTGCTCGATATCCTTCCACTTCCGCTTCATGACCGTATCAATATAGATGTTGACAAGCGTGCCGAAACAATGAAGAAACTCCATGAAGACACAAGAGCTACGATCGAGCAACAAGTCCTTCGCCAAGCATCAAGGCTAAACAAGAACAAGAAAGAGATGATCTTCGAAGAAGGTGACCTTGTGTGGATACAATTGAGTAAAGACCGCTTCCCTAAGGACCGCGACTCCAAACTCAAGCCAAGAGGTGATGGACCGTTCAAACTACTAAAGAGGATCAACAACAACGCCTACATCGTCGATATCCCAACATCAAAGTATCTTGTCAGCCCGACGTTCAATGTCAAGGACCTCTCACCCTACCATGGAGAAGATGAAGTTGAGAAGGTTGAAGAGTCGAGGACGACTCTTTCCCAAGGGGAAGGGGGCTGATGCAGCCCGTCCTACGGACGCACCTCCATCTACAACACCTAGTCCCCCAAGTGGACCAATGACTCGCGCCCGAGCCAAGCTGCTACAAGCTAAGGTTAACTCGCTCCTTTGCTTATGCGATTTTGGTCTACCTTTGGATGGTTTGCTACTTCATGCAACTACGTTGTGTATCCTCAGCTATGAAGCAACATCACCACACCAAGCCCCCAAGGAAGGACCAGGAGAAGACGCTGCTGGAGCTCTGCACACCGGAATCTCCGGTGTACACCGGAGTCTCCGGTCCTGTACACCGAGTCTCCGGACCATCCTCCGGTCCGGCCCCAGGAACCAAGCCCGGGACAACCAGAAGGCCCCTCCGGAGACGGGTCCGGAGATTGACGGGAGTCTCCGGTCCAGACCGGAGTCTCCGGACCCAACACCAGAGTCTCCGGACTGATCGATGCCAGGCATGTTAAGGCCTTTTGGGCCTGGCCCATGTAACCCCCAGTTTCGACCCAACTTCCAGTTTTATTCCTAAACTACCCATGTTTAAGTGGCTGGCCTATATAAATCCCCACCCCTCTATTGTAAACCCTAGGCTTGGATAATAATAGTTGAGGACACCCCTTTGAGGATCTATGAACTATTTGTCTCATGCTCCTACCAAGGAGCACCAAATTATCCACAACCTCTTGGATCTTGCCTAGTGCATTCAAGTTGTACAAGTCCTTGGGATCTCGGTGTCTCGTGCCCAAGTAGTCAAGATCTCAGCAAGCATCTCGCCCCCGTTGTTGGCCGTGGAGAGAGAGCTTTGCCCAACACCGATCCTAGGGATTATGTTGGACCGGTTGCCACCGGCGTGAGTTATCAGTTTGTATCGTGTTTTCGTGCGTGTGAGTTCATCGAGTTCTTCGCGTGTGTGTGTTCGTGGATTTCATCCCCTCTCCCCTTCCACCGCTTTCCCCTCGATTTCCCGGAATTTGTGAAAGATCGGGCCATCCCAAGGGGTCACCCCTAACATATTGGTATCAAGAGCAAGGTTGATCACAAATTTCCCCTCAATTTATCTTCTGTCCACCATAAATTCGAAAATTTCCCAAAAAAATAGCCCCAATTTGCATTTGGATCGATCTATCATTTTGGAGCGTTATTTGTGGTTTTGATCCGACCAAGTCTTGTCTAAGGTGTTGGTCCAGCTTTTGCCTGCGTTTCCCAGCCCAATTTTGGCCAAATTTTCGCGGATTTGAGGACTCTAGGCGTGAATTTTCGCTCAAGAACACGAGCTGATCCCCGCACCGGAGTCTCCGGCCCTGTGCACCGGAGTCTCCGTGATGTGGACATCCCATCTATTGATACAATCGTTGTACCAGCTACACACATACAAGGACCTATCACAAGATCTCGTGCCAAACAACTTAACTATCAGGTACTTTCGTTTCTTGGAACTATTCCTCACATACATGCGAATATGATGCTACCAAAATCAGATGTATTTATTACTCTTAGGAATGATGGGCCAAGCATGGATGAGAGGGACAAGCATTGGAGCATGGCCATGCATGGAGATGACAGCAAACATGAGATGATTCAAGAGAAGGCCACGGATGAAGATTTCAGAACTTTGAGGCCACCATAATGAATAAAGAAGGCTTGGATGAAATATTCAAGATTAATACTTCACAAATTCGTCCATAGCTTAATATGGTGCTGCGACACCTTTATTTTGGGCCAGGCCCATGTAATTTTCGCAGGATTTTAATTAGCCACTTTTTAGAGTTCGTATTTGAGGAGAAAAGGACTTCTAGGGTTGGATTCGGCCACCACTTCTATGGCTGGCCTAAACCCCACCTTTTCCTCCTTAAATACTCCCCATAGCCCTCACCGTAGACTCGGATTTTGTTTAGACATTAAGTTAGCCATAGCAACTTCACCAAGGCTCGAGCTTTGCAGAGGCCTCCTGTACTTCGCACCTATACAGGATCCCACATTTTCAATAAAGCTTTCATCTTAATCCGCAATATCTTGATTGCAATATTAGTTCTTACTTGTTCTCGATTTCAGGTAGGAATTAAGACCCTCGCTGGTCAGGCTGATTGTGTTCCCGCAGGATCGGTAACCTCCAGGAGATTGGCCTAGCGATTGCATTGGCGCTCGTGCTCGCACGTGTAGTCGGATCGTCAAGCCCGAACTACAGCAAATCGACTATCACCATCTCATCGAAAGAATCTGACATGTTTGGAACAAGAGAAAAATTCTGTGGAAGAGTATCATCAGGAATTGCAAACGGGAATGGTTCGATGTGGTCTTTTTGAATCTACTGAACAAATGCTTGCACGTTTCTTTGGTGGATTAAACAAGGACATTCAACACATATTAGACTATAAGGAATATAATTCTATCACTCGTTTGTTTCACCTTTCTTGCAAAGCTGAACGTGAAGTGCAGGATCGCCAAACACCATGGAGGAGGACTAATAATTATGTAGGTCGCACATCTACTTGGACATCCCGACAATCAGCGCCTCCTTCTCGTGATTCTCCACCAGCTACTACCACATCCAAGGCCACCACAAGATTTCCAGCTGCTCCTCCACCCTCATCCAATGCTCCTGCTCGTAGTGCCTCTTCTATGGCCTCCACGGGTAAAACAAAGGATATACAATGCCGCAAGTGCTGGGGCTTTGGTCATATTGAGAGACAGTGCACAACACAACGTGTTATGATGGTGCGTGATGATGGTATATATGATTCAGCGAGTGACTTTGATGAAGATACATTAGCCCTTATTTCTGCTCGAGATGGAGACAATTGTGATTCTGATGAAGAGACAGAGGTAATGGGAGCTAAAACTGCTGATCAATACAAGAGCTTAATTACACAACGTGTGTTGAGTGTGCAATTGAGCAAATCTGAGCAAGATCAACGCCACAACCTATTCCAAACACGTGGTGTTGTCAAGGAAAGAGCTATAAGGATCATCATTGATGGAGGGAGTTGTAATAATCTGGCTAGTGTTGACATGGTAGAGAAGCTTGCACTTCCAACAAGACAACGCACACATTCATATTACATCCAATGGTTTGAGAGTTCTCGCAAGATCAAGGTAACAAGAACGGTACGCGTGCATTTTACTATTGGTACATATTCTGATTTTGTTGATTGTGATGTTGTACCTATGCAAGCTTGTTCTTTGTTACTTGGTACACCATGGCAATTTGATAGAGAATCTGTTCATAATGGCAAAACTAATCACTATTCTCTTATGCATGATGGAGAGAAAATTGGACTAAAACCTACTCCCGAACAGATTTTAAAAGATGATCTTGCTAGATCTAGTAGAGCTAAAACTGAGGAGAAAAATAAAAGTGAGAATCAGATTGTTGCTGCAGATTTTGTACCACCAAAGAACACTAAATCTGATGCTAAACATGCTACTGAAATTCGTTTGAAGAGTCCATGTATGCTTGACAATAAAATTGATATTGCTGAACTAGATGTAAACAATACTCAATGTTATGCAATTGTCTGCAAAGAGGTTTTGTTTTCATTTGAGGATATGCCTCCTTCTTTGCCACCCGCTATTGCTAACCTTTTGCAGGAATATGAGGACATCTTCCCCGCTGAGCTGCCACCAGGACTACCTCCTATTAGAGGAATTGAGCACCAAATTGATCTAATTCCTGGTGCTACCTTGCCCAACCTCGCGCTATATAGAACCAATCCAGAGGAGACAAAGGAGATACAACGCCAAATTCAGGAACTACTCGACAGAGATCATATTCGTGAGTCCCTTAGCCCATGTGCTGTTCCTATATTTTGGTACCTAAGAAAGATGTTTCTTCGCGCATGTGTACTGATTGTAGAGCTATCAATAATATTACTATTTGATATCGTCATCCTATTCCATGTTTGGATGACATGCTTGATGAATTGAGTGGCTCTACCATGTTTTCTAAAGTTGATTTGCGTAGTGGTTACCACCAGATTCGTATGAAATTGGGAGATGAATGGAAAACGGCATTTAAAACTAAGTTTGGTTTATATGAGTGGTTAGTGATGCCGTTTGGTTTAACTAATGCACCCAGTACTTTCATGAGATTAATTAAGGAAGTTTTACGTGCTTTCATTGGACGTTTTGTGGTAGTCTACATTGATGATATTCTGATTTATAGCAAATCTTTAGAGGATCATTTGGACCATTTACGTGCTATTTTCAATGCTTTACGTGATGCACGTTTGTTTGGTAATCTTGAGAAGTGCACCTTTTGCACCAATCGAGTTGCGTTTCTTGGCTATGTTGTTACATAACAGGGTATTGAAGTGGATCCAGCCAAGATTGAAGCTATTGAGAATTGGCCGCAGCCCAAGACGGTCACACAAGTGAGGAGTGTTATGGGGTAACCCCTTGGGGTGGCCCGATCTTTCACGAATCTCCGCGGGAATCGAGGGGAAAGCGGTGGAAGTGGGAAAAGGGATGAAATCCACGAACACACGCCCTCGAAGAACCCGATGAACTAACGCACACAAAACATGATACACGCCGATAACTCACGCCGGTGGCAACCGGTCCAACATAATCCCTAGGATCGGTGTTGGGCGAAGCTCTCTCTCCACGACCAACAACGGGGGCTGATGTGGACATCCCTACTATTGATACAACCGTTGTACCTACAGCAACACACATACAAGGACCCATCACGAGATCTCGTGCCAAACAACTTAACTATCAGGTACTTTCGTTTCTTGGAACTATTCCTTACATACATGAGAATATGATGCTGCCTAAGTCAGATACATTTCTTACTCTTAGGAATGATGGACCAAGCATGGATGAGAGGGACAAGCATTGGAGCATGGCCATGCATGGAGATGGCAGCAAGCATGTGATGATCCAAGAGAAGGCCACGGATGAAGATTTCAGAACTTTGAGGCCACCATAATGGAGAAAGAAGGCTTGGACGAAATATTCAAGATCAATACTTTACGAATTCGTCCATAGCATAATATGGTGTCATGACACCTTTATTTTGGGCCACCCCATGTAATTTTCGTGTTTTTAGTTAGCCACTTTTTAGAGTCCAGATTTGAGGGAAAAGGACTTTTAGGGTTGGATTCGCCACCACTTCCTTGGCCGAAACCCCACCTTTTCGCCCTTAAATACGCCCATAGCCGAACCTTTAGACTCGGATTTTGTTTAGACATTGTTAGCCATAGTCGCAACTTCGCCAAGGCTCGAAGGCCGCAGAGGCCTCTTGTACTTCGCACCTATTCGTGATCCCACCTCTTTCAATAAAGCTTTCCTCTTAATCCGCAATATCTTGATTGCAATATTGGTTCTTACTTGTTCTCAATTTCGTAGGAATTAAGACCCTCACCGGTCAGCCGATCGTGTTCACGCAGGATCGGTAACCTCCGTGAGATTGGCCTAGCGATTGCATTGGCGCTCGTGTCGCACGTGTAGTCGGATCGTCAAGCCGAACTCCACCAAATCGATTATCGCCATCTCATCGAAAGATCGACACCTTTGCCCTATCAAGTGGTATCGATTTCAGGTTGCTCGGTGAGATTTTACTGTTTTCAGAGATTAGATCTGCTTTTACCTATAACCCACGAAAAAGCCAAAACATGCTTAGCGTTTAGATCCATCCCATAACCAATCTACGCCGCATTATCCTTTCAGCTTTTGCATTGTTGAATTTGTGTCTACATCGTCGGCCGAGTTGCCGGTCTTAGTGTCTCGCCCTTAGAGTTTCGAGTTCGATCATACTAGTCACCACCACACTCGCCGATCACCGCCGCCATATACCTCGCCACCATATTCCGCCGCCATATACCCCGCCACCATATTCCGCCATATACCCCGCCACCATAAACCCTAATACTCCGCCACCGCCTTCCTACCGCGATACGATCCGATCGGTGGTACGAGTCCGAGTAGAGTTTGTTTCCTCGTTATTTCTTTTGACTTTCCTTCTTTCTTGTTTCCGTGTTCACTAAAGTCCGTCGAGCTAAGAGTCCGGTCGTAAGTCCGTAAGGAGCAAAAAAAAAAAAAAAAAAGTCCGAACCGCCCAAAAAATTTCTACGGCTATACTATTTTTCGACCCGGGATCACTTTTCTCCATCGGCCGTTATAGCGATATTTTTTACGCGCGCGCTTCCGAGCAAAATAAAAATTTCGAAAAAAATTTTGGGGCTAACCTCTTTTAGACCCCGAGATCGTTCTAGACACTCGCCATCATAGTGATTTTACGCATCTCGGATCGCTGTGGTGCTATATCATCATACATGCTTGTTGTGTCGCGTCGTGACATCGTTGTTGATCTAGGCTCGCGTCTCTAGTACGGTTCAGCCTAGGACCAAAGACAGACCGCTCGTTGAGCATTCTTTCAACTTTTGCATTCGTTTTGATAATTGCGACCCCTTTGCTAAGCCTTCCCGAGCTCCACAGATACTCTCCACGCATGTGTTTCGACTCGGTAATCGCTTGGTTCAATCTCCGACCCACCGATCCTCGTGGTTGCACATCGCCTTTTCCCGCTGTTTGGTAAGAACTTGTAAGAGCTTCAGATATTGCTTGACGGATTACGCGACTTCCACCATATTCCGTAGTATATACCGTGCTTTTTAAGGACTAACCATGATGATACTTCATGAACCCCGCCACCATGACGAACGAAGAACTACATGCCCACTTCTCCGCTCCCCGGTCATACCGAAGACGTGGACACGCGCTTAGGGAGTTTGACACCAAGCTCACCAACGCCGTGGACAAGATCGATGGACTCGAGAAATCCTTCAACGCCAAGCTTGACGCTCGGTTCAAGGAGCTTGAACGATTGCCCGCACCAAGACCGCACCCACATGGCACGACGCATTCCGATCACGGCTCGGACCGCCGGTACCGCCGCACTTCGGCCCCGCCGCGATCGACGCCTCGACTTCCGCCGTCATGCGACATTGGGGATGACGACGGGTACTACTACGACCCCGACGACGATCTGTTTGACGAGGAGGTTGAACAACCTCCATGTACCGCTGGTCGCCCCGACATTACTACCGCAACGCCCACAAGACGTCTTGATGATGATCATGTTGCAAAGCTTAAATTAAATATTCCATCTTTTGAGGGTAAATATAATCTCGATGCATATCTTACATGGGAGATGGAAGTAGAACAACGTTTGCATGCTTAAAATATCCCGAGAATATGCGTGTTAGTGTCGCTACATGTGAATTTACTAAATTTGCTTCCCTTTGGTGGTCCGAGTATTGTCGTTTAAATCCTACTACTATTCCTAGTACTTGACTGCTTTTAAAACTGCTATGCGTGTTCGCTTTGTACCTCCCACTTATCAACGTGATTTACTAAAGAATCGACACGCTTAGAGCAAGGGAAAAATTAGAGAAGAGTATTATCGAATTGCAAACGGGATGGTTAGGTGTGGTCTTGTAGAATCTAATGAACAAATGCTTGCACGCTTTTGGTGGATTAAACAAGGACATTCAGACATATTAGATTATAAGGAATATAATTCTATCACTGCTTGTTTCATCTTGCTTGCAAAGTGAACGTGAAGTGCAGGATCACCAAACACCATGGAGGAGGACTAATAATTCGCAGTCGCACATCCACTTGGACATCCCGACAATCAGCCTCCTCGTGATTCGCCTCAGCCTACTACCACATCCAAGGCCACCACAAGATTTCCACCGCTCCTCCACCATCATCCAATGCTCCCGTCAGAGTGCATCTTCTATGGCTTCCACGGTAAGACTAAGGATATACAATGCCGCAAGTCTCGGGTTTTGGTCATATTGAGAGACAGTGCACAACACAACGTGTGATGATGGTGCGAGAAGATGGTGAATACGATTCATGAGTGACTTCGATGAAGATACACTAGCCCTTATTTCGCTTCGAGATGGAGACAATTTTGATGATGATGACGAGCCGAGGTAATGGGAGTCAAGTCGGCGATCAATACAAGAGTTTAATTACACAACGTGTGTTGAGTGTGCAATTGAGCAAATGAGCAAGATCAACGCCACAACCTGTTCCAAACACGTGGTGTTGTCAAGGAAAGAGCTATACGGATCATCATTGATGGAGGAGTTGTAATAATCCGCCGTGTTGACATGGTAGAGAAGCTTGCGCTTCCAACAAGACAACGCCCATTCATACTACATCCAATGGTTTGAGAGTTCTCGAAGATCAAGGTAACAAGAACGGCACGCTGCATTTTACTATTGGTACATATTCGATTTTGTTGATTGTGATGTTGTACCTATGCAAGCTTGTTCTTTGTTACTTGGTAGACCATGGCAATTTGATAGAGAACTGTTCATAATGGCAAAACTAACCACTATTCTCTTATGCATGATGGAAAGAAAATTGGTCTAAAACCTATGACTCTTAACAGATTTTAAAAGATGATCTTGCTAGAGCTAGTAGAGCTAAACCGAGGAGAAAAATAAAAGTGAGAATCAGATTGTTGCTGCAGATTTTCTACCACCAAAGCACACTAAATCTGATTCTACACATGCTACTGAAATTGCTTGAAGAGTCCATGTATGCTTGCAAATAAAATTGATATTGCTGAACTAGATGTAAACAATACTCAATGTTATGCAATTGTATGCAAAGAGGTTTTGTTTTCATTTGAGGATATGCCTCCTTCTTTGCCACCCGCTATTGCTAACCTTTTGCAGAATATGAGGACGTATTTCACGAGTTGCCACCAGACTACCTCCTATTAGAGGAATTGAGCATCAAATTGATCTAATTCCTGGTGCCACGTTGCCCAACCGCGTCATATAGAACCAATCCAGAGGAGACAAAGGAGATACAACGCCAAATTCAGGAACTACTCGATGAGATCATATTCGTGAGTCCCTTAGCCCTTGTGCTGTTCCTATTATTTTGGTGCCTAAGAAAGATGGTTCTTCGCGATGTGTACCGATTGTAGAGCTATCAATAATATTACTATTCGATATCGTCATCCTATTCCACGCTTAGATGACATGCTTGATGAATTGAGTGGCTCTACCATGTTTTCTAAAGTTGATTTGCGTAGTGGTTACCACCAGATTCGTATGAAATTAGGAGATGAATGGAAAACAGCATTTAAAACTAAGTTCGGTTTATATGAGTGGTTAGTAATGCCGCTTGGTTTAACTAATGCACCTAGCACTTTCATGAGATTAATGAACGAAGTTTTACGTGCTTTCATTGGACGCTTTGTGGTAGTCTACTTTGATGATATTCGATTTATAGCAAATCTTTAGAGGAACATTTGGACCATTTACGTCTTGTTTTCAATGCTTTACGTGATGCACGCTTGTTTGGTAACCTTGAGAAGTGCACCTTTTGCACCAATCGAGTTGCTTTCTTGGCTATGTTGTTACATCACAGGTATTGAAGTGGATCCACCAAGAGTGAAGCTATTGAGAATTGGCCGCAGCCCAAGACGGTCACACAAGTGAGGAGTTTTCTTGGCCTCGCTGGTTTTTATAGGCGCATTGTCAAAGACTTTGGATCAATTGCCTACCCGAATGAGCTTACCAAGAAGGATGTGCCTTTGTTTGGGGCGATGCACAACAACAGCCTTCGTCATATTAAAAGATAAGCTAACACATGCTCCCTTACTACAACTTCCTGATTTTACTAAGACTTTTGAGCTTGAATGTGATGCTAGTGGAATTGGTTTGGGAGGGGTGTTATTACAAGAGGGAAAACCTGTTGCATATTTTAGTGAGAAATTGAGTGGGGCTAGTCCGAACTATTCTACTTATGATAAAGAATTATATGAGTTGGTTCGACATTAGAAACTTGGCAACATTATCTATGGCCTAAGGAATTTGTTATTCATTACGATCATGAATCTTTGAAGCATATTCGTAGTCAAGCTAAGTTGAATCGTCATGCAAAGTGGGTTGAATTTATTGAGTCTTTTCCTTATGTTATCAAACACAAAAAGGGTAAAGATAATATTATTGCGATGCTTTGTCACGCCTGTTATGCTTTGTTATCTCAACTTGACTTCAAAATATTTGGATTGGAAACTATTAAAGAACAATATGTGCATGATGCTGAATTTACAGATGTGTTGCAGAATTGTAGAGATGGTAGAACTTGGAACAAGTTCGTCTTCAATGATGGATTTGTGTTCCGCTAACAAACTATGCATTCCAGATAGCTCTGTCTTTTTGTTATTAAAGGAGGCGCATGGAGGAGGATTGATGGGACACTTTGGTGTCAAGAAGACGGAGGATGTTCTTCTTGCACTTCTTTTGGCCACGTGTCGTCGAGATGTTGAGAGATTTGTGGCACTGCACTACTTGTCAAAAAGCTAAGTCTCGCCTTAATCCACATGGTTTATATATGCCTCTTCCTGTTCCTAGTGTTCCTTGGGAGGATATTTCTATGGACTTTGTTTTGGGATTGCCACGAACACGTAAGGGAGGATAGTATTTTGTTGTTGTGGATCGGTTCTCTAAGATGGCACACTTTATTCCTTGTCATAAAGCGGATGATCCGCATATATTGCTGATTTGTTCTTCGTGAAATTGTTCGTTGCATGGTGTGCCCAATACTATTGTCTCGATCGTGATACTAAATTTCTTAGCCACTTTTGGAGATGTTTATGGGCTAAGTTGGGGACTAAATTGCTCTTTAGTACTACATGTCATCCCCAAACCGATGGTCAAACTGAAGTAGTAAATAGAACTTTGTCTACTATGTTACGGGCTGTTTTAAAGAAGAACTTAAAATTGTGGGAAGAGTGTTTACCTCATAGAATTTGCTTATAATCGCTCATTCATTGCATTCTACCACAAAGATGTGCCCATTTGAGATTGTGTATGGTTTTGTTCCTCGTGCACCTATTGATTTATTGCCTTTACCTTCTTGATTGCAACATAATTTGGATGCTACACAACGCATTGAAATGATATTAAACTTGCATAAGACTACTAAAGATAACATTGAACACATGAATGCTAAGTATAAACTTCTTTGGGGATAAAGGGAGAAAGCATGTTGTGTTTTATGTTGGCGATCTTGTTTGGTTACATTTGTGTAAAGATCGTTTTCCTGATTTACGCAAGTCTAAGTTAATGCCACGTGCTGCTGGTCCCTTTAAGGTGTTAGAAAGAATCAATGATAATGCATATAAACTTGAGTTGCCTGCAGACTTTGGTACGGTTAGTCCTACATTTAACATTGCAGATTTGAAGCCTTACTTTGGTGAGGAAGATGAGATTGCGTCGAGGACGACTTCAATTCAAGAAGGGGAGCATGATGTGGACATCCCTACTATTGATACAACCGTTGTACCTACAGCAACATACAAGGACCCATCACAAGATCTCGTGCCAAACAACTTAACTATCAGGTACTTTCGTTTCTTGGAACTATTCCTTACATACATGAGAATATGATGCTGCCTAAGTCAGATACATTTCTTACTCTTAGGAATGATGGACCAAGCATGGATGAGAGGGACAAGCATTGGAGCATGGCCATGCATGGAGATGGCAGAAGCATGTGATGATCCAAGAGAAGGCCACGGATGAAGATTTCAGAACTTTGAGGCCACCATAATGGAGAAAGAAGGCTTGGACGAAATATTCAAGATCAATACTTTACTTAATTCGTCCATAGCATAATATGGTGTCATGACACCTTTATTTTGGGCCAGTCCCATGTAATTTTCGCAGGTTTTAGTTAGCCACTTTTTAGAGTCCGTATTTGAGGAAAAGGACTTTTAGGGTTGGATTCGCCACCACTTCCTTGGCTGGCGAAACCCCACCTTTTCGCCCTTAAAATACCCCATAGCGAACCTTTAGACTCGGATTTTGTTTAGACATTAAGTTAGCCATAGTCGCAACTTCGCCAAGGCTCGGCGTCAGAGGCCTCTTGTACTTCGCACCTATTCAGGATCCCACCTCTTTCAATAAAGCTTTCCTCTTAATCCGCAATATCTTGATTGCAATATTGGTTCTTACTTGTTCTCAATTTCAGGTAGGAATTAAGACCCTCGCTGGTCAGGCTGATCGTGTTCACGCAGGATCGGTAACCTCCAGGAGATTGGCCTAGCGATTGCATTGGCGCTCGTGCTCGCACGTGTAGTCGGATCGTCAAGCCCGAACTCCACCAAATCGATTATCGCCATCTCATCGAAAGATCGGACACCTTTGCCCTATCAGGGGCGAGGTGCTTGGTGATATCTTGACTACTTGGGGACGAGAAACCGAGATCCCAAGGCCTTGTACAACTTGAACGCACTAGGCAAGATCCAAGACGTTGTGGATAAAAGGGTGCCCCTTGGTAGGAGCATGACACCAATAGATGAAAGATCCTCAAAGGGGGTGTCCTCAACTATTATTATCCAAGTCTAGGGTTTACAATAGAGGGGTGGGGATTTATATAGGCCAGCCACTTAAACAGGGCTAGTTTAGGAATAAAACTGGAAGTTTGGGCGAAATTGGGGGTTACATGGGCCAGGCCCAAAAGGCCTTAACATGCCGGGCGTCGATCAGTCCGGAGACTCCGGTGTTGGGTCCGGAGACTCCGGTCTGGGCCAGAGACTCCGGTCAATCTCCGGACCCGTCTCCGGAGGGGCCTTCTGGTTGTCCCGGGCTGGGTTCCTGGGGCCGGACAGGAGGATGGTCCGGAGACTCTGGTGTAGCGGACCGGAGACTCCGATGTGCAGAGCTCCAGCAACGTCTTCTCCTGGTCCTTCTTCCTTGGTGGCTTGGTGTCGTGATGTTGCTTCATACCAGAGGATACACAACGTAGTTGCATGAAGTAGCAAGCCATCCAAAGGTAGACCAAAATCACATGAGGAGAGGAGCGAATTAACCTTGGCTTGTAGGAGCTTGGCTCGTGCGCGAGTCATTGGTCCGCTTGGAGGACTAGGTGTTGTAGATGTAGGTGCGTCTGTAGGACGGGCTGCATCAGCTCCCCCCCCTTGGGAAAGAGTCGTCCTCGACTCTTCAACCTTCTCAACTTCATCTTCTCCATGTTAGGGTGAGAGGTACTTGACATTGAACATCGGGCTCACAAGATACTTTGATGTTGGGATATCGGTGATGTAGGCGTTGTTGTTGATCCTCTTTAGTACTTTGAACGGCCCATCACCTCTTGGCTTGAGTTTGGAGTCGCGGTCCTTGGGGAAGCGGTCTTTACTCAAGTGTATCCACACAAGGTCGCCTTCTTAGAAGATCATCTCTTTCTAGTTCTTGTTTAGCCTTGATGCTTGGCGAAGGACTTGTTTCTCGATCGTAGCTCTTGTGTCTTCATGGAGTTTCTTCATTGTTTGGGCACGCTGGACCACGTCCATATTGGCACGGTCATGAAGCGGAAGTGGAAGGATATCGAGTGCGGTGAGGGGCTCGAAGCCATAGACGATCATGAACGGGCTCCTCATGGTGGTGGAGTGCTTGGCGCGGTTGTAGGCGAACTCGGCGTGTGGAATACATTCCTCCAGTCTTTAAGGTTCTTCTTTATCAACACACGTAGGAGTGTGCCAAGGCTTCGATTGACGACCTCGGTTTGTCCATCGGTTTGAGCATGCGAGGCGGACGAGAAGAGGAGCTTGATGCCGAGCTTGGCCATGAGTGTCTTCCAGAAGTAGCTCATGAATTTGACATCGCGGTCAGAGACGATTGTTCTTGGTACACCGTGTAGCCGAATTATTTCCCTGAAAAACAAATTTGTTACATGTGAAGCATCATCGGTCTTATGGCACGGAATGAAGTGTGCCATTTTGGAAAAGCGATCCACTACCACAAATATAGAATCATGTCCATGTTTAGATCTAGGCAATCCTAACACAAAGTCCATGCTAATGTCCGACCAAGGTGCATGAGGAATTGGCAATGGCATATAAAGACCAAAGGGGTTAGACTTAGACTTAGCTTGGATACATGTAGTGCATCGTTGGACGCGGCGCTCCACGTCGCGCTTCATCTTGGGCCAAAAGTAGTGAGTGGATAGCATGTCATATGTCTTGTCACGGCCAAAGTGACCCATAAGGCCTCCACCATGGGACTCTTGAAGAAGCAAAATTTGGAGAGACGACTTCAGAATGCAAAGCTTGTTTTGTTTGAAAAGAAAACCCTTATGCAAATAGAAAACATCAATCCCTTCTCTATTGAACATCTTGCAAAAATTGGTCCAAAGAAAGGGTCGGACGCGTACAAAGATTTGATGTCATCAAGACCCAAGACATTACTTCGAGTCGCGTAAGAAGGTTTATGTTTTTGCGAGACAAAGCGTCCGCTACCACATTTTCTTTGCCCTTCTTGTACTTGACAATGTAAGGAAACGATTCCATGAACTCAACCCATTTGGCGTGCCTTTTACTCAAATTGGCTTGGCCCTTAAGATATTTCAATGACTCGTTGTCGTAATGGATGATAAATTCTTTGGGCCAAAGGTAGTGTTGCCACACTTGAAGGACACGAACCAAGGCAAAAAGCTATTTGTCATAAATGGGATAGTTAAGGTGTGCGCCACTGAGTTTCTCACTATGGTATGCAATAGGACGCCCATTTTGCATAAGGACGCCTCCAAAGCCAATTCTACTAGCGTCACATTCAATCTCAAAGGTTTTTGTGAAATCCAGTAATGCAAGAAGTGGTGCTTCGGTGAGCCTCTTTTTGAGCTCATCAAAAGCCTTTTGTTGTGCTTTTCCCCAAACGAACGTGACATTTTTCTTGGTCAATTCATTGAGGGGCAAGCAATGGTGGAAAAGTCTTTCACAAAGCGACGGTAAAATCCAGCCAACCCATGAAAACTACGAAGTTCACTAACATTGGTAGGTATGGGCCAATCTCGTATGTCCTTAACTTTTGAGACATCAACTTCAATGCCATTAGAAGACACAACAAAACCAAGGAAAATCAGTTTGTCTTTTGCAAAAGTGCACTTTGGGAGATTAACATAAAGCTTTTCATGACGAAGGATTTGAAGGACCTCCTTAACATGAGTAACATGCTCCTCTAGTGACTTGCTATAGACAAGGATGTCATCAAAGTAAACAACGACAATCTTCCCAATGAGAGATCTCAAAATATGGTTCATGAGGCGCATGAAGGTAGATGGGGCATTTGATAAGCCAAAAGGCATAACCAACCATTCATAGAGACCAATCTTGGTCTTGAAGGCGGTTTTCCACTCATCACCTTCGGCCATGCGAATTTGATGGTAACCACTACGAAGATCAATTTTCGAAAATATAGTGGCTCCACATAACTCATCAAGCATGTCATCAAGACGCGGTATAGGATGTCGATAATGCACGGGGATAGCATTGATTGGATGGCAGTCCATTCATAACCGCAACGTATCATCCGTTTTTGGAACTAGAATCACGGGGACCGCGCTTGGGCTAGTGCTTACTTGGATCAAACCTTTGGAGACGAGTTGGTTGATTTGTCGTTCTATCTCATTCGTCTCTTCCGGGTTCGTGCGATACGCGGCGCAGTTTGGGAGTGGAGCGCCGGGTATGAGATCGATGCGGTGCTCGATTCCACGAAGAGGAGGTAGGCCATGAGGAAGCTCTTCGGGAAATACATCTTGGAATTCCTGCAAAATAGCC
Source organism: Avena longiglumis (assembly GCA_030063025.1). Lineage (NCBI taxonomy): Eukaryota > Viridiplantae > Streptophyta > Magnoliopsida > Poales > Poaceae > Avena > Avena longiglumis. The sequence continues at coordinate 280,927,794 of CP125975.1, forward strand.
ATCAAAGAAGGAGGAACATTTGTCAAGTCATTAGTTCCTTGCGCTAGTCCCTTGCATACAAGGACATAGTGCAAGATGGATGGGTTGTTCCGCACTTCTCTCATCTCACTTTTGGTGGCAAGAAGAACACTCTTAGTTTTTCCACTCGAGTTTGGCTTGTGGAACTAACTCACTATAGTGTGGTTCTCTTGCTCACCACTCTTCTCACAAGGTGTTTTTGTGTATTGCGCCCTCTCTAAAGCCTTTGCATTGTCCGCAATTATTTGGCTAGGAGTCATTGGTTGCAAAACACAAGTTTTTTCAAGCCATTTGAAGGTATAAGTGTTTGAGTGACCATCATGCAAAGCACGCTTGTCAAATTGCTGCGGCCTTCCTAGCAACATATGGCAAACCATCCTGGGGACCATGTCACATTCCACCGTGTCTTTGTATGGTCCAATTGAGAACGTTACCGAGACGGTGTGCTTGATCTTGACGGACCCTTGGTCACTTAGCCATTGAATATGGTAGGGGTGCTTATGTGGATGGAGGGTGAGGTTGAGTTTCTCACACAATTCCGTGCTTGCAAGATTGTGGCAACTCCCTCCATCGATGACAACCTTGATGGACTTACCATTGATACCGGCACGAGTTTGGAAGATATTTGGTCCTTGGTCTTCATTCTCATTGGCTTGAGTAGTTAAGACCCTTGTGACCACAAGCGATGGACTTGCGTCATGCTCACACACAAGTAGTTCTTGGTCCTCTTCCAAATATTGCCTTGCCATGGCTTCCTTGACCCTTGCATCAAACTCATCTTCACTCAAGTATTCTTCATCGCCGTTGTCATGGATGAACAAAACTTTCTTGTTCCCACATGCGGCCGACTTGTGTCCTTTGCCTCCACACTTGTAGCACTCACCATTGAATGGTTGTTCATCCCTTGTGTATTTTCCACTTGGGGGCGGTTTTCCTTGAGGAAGTGTTGGCTTGAAGGGAAGCTTGGTGGTATTTGATGAGCTTCGACTTGGTGTTGTCGGAGTAGTGGTTGGGGCTTGCTTGTAGGTGAAGTATGTCTTTGGCTTGTTGTACATGATGTCCTCTTGCACTTGACGCTCGGCCTTTGATGCGATGTGCACAAGCTCAACCATGTTGTTGTACTTTTGGAACTCGGTGATGCGCTTGATTGGATGGTTCAAGCCATTGAGGAAACGTGCCATTGTTTGTTCATCACGCTCTTGAATGTTGGCACAGATCATGTTGAGCTCCATTTTCTTGAAGTACTCTTCCACGGTCTTTGTCCCTTGACTAAGCGTCTGAAGCTTGTTGAAAAGGTCACGCGTGTAGTGCGAAGGAACAAAGCGGGATCTCATATGAGCCTTCATATCTTGCCAAGTTGATATTGGGGGCTCTTCTTTTGATTCACGAGCGAGTTGGACTTGTTCCCACCAAAGGTTGGCATACTCATCAAACTCGAGGGATGCCATGGCCATCATCTTCTCATTGCTATAGTTGTGCATGCGGAAGATCTTGTCAACCTTGAGTTCCCACGAGAGGTATTCTTCGGGTTCATTGGAACCGGTGAACTTGGGCATGGTGAACTTGAGCTTGCCAAAAGTTTCTTCTTCATTGCGGTTCCAGTGGTGACGGTTGCCATGATTGTGGCGGCCATCTTCATCATCCGAGCTCTCATGTCTTGCTTGGTGATGGTGGGGTTGCTCTTGTGGTTATTGAGCTGCCGCGTTTGGTGGTGGAACTTGGTTTTGACGACGAGCTTGGGTATCTTGCTTGTTTTGTTGGCGCGGTTGAGGACGAGGAGGAGGTTGTTGATCCGCACGACGAGCTTGGGGAGCTTGCTCTTGTTCTTGTCGTGGTTGATGCCGAGGAGCATTGTCTTGCACCATGTGGCGAGGAGGGCGTCGAGCCGCATGCGCAATGGGCTGCTCTCTTTCTTCTTGATGTGGAGGAGGCTCGTCATGATGATCATGTTGTCGACGTTGACGTTCATGTCGATGATGACGCCTTGGTGGATCTTCGAGTGCTTCAGACCGACGGCGATCTTGTTCTTCCACTTCGGATGCTTCACTTGTTGTTGAAAGAACATGTCGATGGCGATGGGCTTGGTGGTCCATGTGAGGTTGCTCTTGTTGAATCACAAGTGCCCTTGGTTGTGGCCGGTTCGCTTCACGTCGTGGAGGCCTTGCGGAGAGGTCACCATCATAGCTTGATGTCGCGGCGTGTCGCGGAGATGGTACCACTTGAGAAGAGCTCATGGATTGAAGGACGGGTCCATCCCGGTGCCTTGAAGCGTGACGACGAGGTGCGCTTGATTCGCTTGAGGAGTGTCGTGATGAGCTTGAATCGCGCGATCGTGGCCTTGCTAGCCCATCAATGAGGCGTTGAAGCTTCTCACCCGTTGAGGCGATGGCGCGCCCAAGAGCTTCATTTTGATGACCGAGGTTGTGTTGCATGGAATGCATTTGGCCTCGGACTTCTTCGAAGCGGTTGTAGATGTTCTTGAACTCCACTTGGGCTTCGCTAAATTGTTCATCTTGGCGCCGCTCAAGGGCTTCACAACGGTAGTTGAATTCTCCTCGGACCTTCCAATGGTCCCATCTTGTCATTATTGTGTGTCATCCTCCGGATGTGGTGGTGGTTGGGACGGCTCGCCATTCCTGTCCATGATGCAAAGCCGACAAGGGTTGTATATGGGGAATAAGGGTGCGTAGAGTTAGCCTTTTACCTCACCTTGGAGATTATATCAACCAATTGCCACACAAAGGAGCGAACAGCGTGCAAAGTGAAATTGCAAAGAAACTCACACACAGTTAAGCTACAACTCTCAAAAGCTTTGGGTAGATGGGTAGGATTGTGGGAAAACCAAAGAACCAACCGAACGCAAAGGATAGTCAAAAGTGGAGAAGATCCAACAAACTTAAGTCAAAAGGAAATGGTCAACTCAAAAGGTGACGAGAACCTACGACTACTGATAGGGCAAAGGTGTCTGATCTTTCGATGAGATGGCGATAATCGATTTGGTGGAGTTCGGGCTTGACGATCCGACTACACGTGCGAGCACGAGCGCCAATGCAATCGCTAGGCCAATCTCCTAGAGGTTACCGATCCTGCGTGAACACGATCAGCCTGACCAGCGAGGGTCTTAATTCCTACCTGAAATCGAGAACAAGTAAGAACCAATATTGCAATCAAGATATTGCGGATTAAGAGGAAAGCTTTATTGAAGAGGTGGGATCCTGAATAGGCGTGAAGTACAAGAGGCCTCTGCGACGCTCGAGCCTTGGCGAAGTTGCTATGATGGCTAACTTAATGTCTAAACAAAATCCGAGTCTAGGGGTCGCTATGGGGAGTATTTAAGCGAAAAGGTGGGTTTCGCCAGCCATGGAAGTGGTGGACGAATCCAACCCTAAAAGTCCTTTTCCTCAAATACGGACTCTAAAAAGTGGCTAATTAAAATCCTCATGAAAATTACATGGGCCTGGCCCAAAATAAAGGTGTCACAAAGACGATATTAAGCTATGGACGAATTGAAAAGTATTGATCTTGAATATTTCGTCCAAGCCTTCTTTCTTCATCATGGTGGCCTCAAAGTTCGAAATCTTCATCTGTGGCCTTCTCTTGGATCATCACATGCTTGTCGCCATCTCCATGCATGGCCATGCTCCAATGCTTGTCCCTCCATCCATGCTTGGTCCATCATTCCTAAGAGTAAGAAATATATCTGATTTAGGCAGCATCATATTCTCATGTATGTGAGGAATAGTTCCAAGAAACGAAAGTACCGATAGTTAAGTTGTTTGGCACGAGATCTTGTGATGGGTCCTTGTATGTGTGTTGTAGGTACAACGGTTGTATCAATAGTAGGGATGTCCACATCATGCTCCCCTTCTTGAATTGAAGTCGCCCTCGACTCAATCTCATCTTCCTCACCAAAGTAAGGCTTCAAATCTGCAATGTTAAATGTAGGACTAACTGTACCAAAGTCTGCAGCAACTCAAGTTTATATGCATTATCATTGATTTTCTAACACCTTAAAGGGACCAGCAAAGACGTGGCATTAACTTAGACTTGCGTAACTGAAAAACGATCTTTACGCAAATGTAACCAAACAAGATCGCCAACATCAAACACAACATGCTTTCTCCCTTTATCCCCAAAGAAGTTTATACTTAGCATTCATGTGTTCAATGTTATCTTTAGTAGTCTTATGCAAGTTTAATATCATTTCAGTGCGTTGTGTAGCATCCAAATTATGTTGCACAGAAGAAGGTAAAGGCAATAAATCAATAGGTGCACGAGGAACAAAACCATACACAATCTCAAATGGGCACATCTTTGTGGTAGAATGCAATGAACGATTATAAGCAAATTCTATATGAGATAAACACTCTTCCCACAATTTTAAGTTCTTCTTTAAAACAGCCCGTAACATAGTAGACAAAGTTCTATTTACTACTTCAGTTTGACCATCAGTTTGGGGATGACATGTAGTACTAAAGAGCAATTTAGTCCCCAACTTAGCCCATAAACATCTCCAAAAGTGGCTAAGAAATTTAGTATAACGATCAGAGACAATAGTATTTGGCACACCATGCAAACGAACAATTTCACGAAAGAACAAATCAGCAATATGCGCAACATCATCCGTTTTATGACAAGGAATAAAGTGTGCCATCTTAGAAAACCGATCCACAACAACAAATACTATCCTCCCTTCGTGTTCGTGGCAATCCCAAAAAAGTCCATAGCAATATCCTCCCAAGGAACACTAGGAACAGCAAGAGGCATATATAAACCATGTGGATTAAGGCGAGACTTAGCTTTTTGACAAGTAGTGCAACGTGCCACAAATCTCTCAACATCTCGACGCATACGTGGCCAAAAGAAGTGTGCAAAGAAGAACATCCTCCGCCTTCTTGACACCAAAGTGTCCCATCAATCCTCCTCCATGCCTCCCAGAACAACAAAAGACGAACAGAGCTATCTGGAATGCATAGTTTGTTAGCACGGAACACAAATCCATCATTGAAGACGAACTTGTTCCAAGTTCAACCATCTCTACAATTCTGCAACACATCTTTAAATTCAGCATCATGCACATATTGTTCTTTAATAGTTTCCAATCCAAATATTTTGAAGTCAAGTTGAGATAACAAAGCATAACGGCGTGACAAAGCATCAGCAATAACATTATCCTTACCCTTTTTGTGTTTGATAACATAAGGAAAAGACTCAATAAATTCAAACCACTTTGCATGACGACGATTCAACTTAGCTTGACTACGAATATGCTTCGAAGATTCATGATCAGAATGAATAACAAATTCCTTAGGCCATAGATAATGTTGCCAAGTTTCTAATGTCCGAACCAATGCATATAATTCTTTATCATAAGTAGAATAATTCAGACTAGCCCCACTCAATTTCTCACTAAAATATGCAACATGTTTTCCCTCTTGTAATAACACCCCTCCCAAACCAATTCCACTAGCATCACATTCAAGCTCAAAAGTCTTAGTAAAATCAGGAAGTTGGAGTAAGGGAGGATGTGTTAGCTTATCTTTCAATATGACGAAGGCCTGTTGTTGTGCATCGCCCCAAACAAAGGGCACATCCTTCTTGGTAAGCTCATTCAGCGGCGCGGCAATTGATCCAAAATCTTTGACAAAGCGCCTATAAAAACCAGCGAGGCCAAGAAAACTCCTCACTTGTGTGACCGTCTTGGGCTGCGGACAATTCTCAATAGCTTCAATCTTGGCTGGATCCACTTCAATACCCTGTGATGTAACAACATAGCCAAGAAACGCAACTCGATTGGTGCAAAAGGTGCACTTCTCAAGGTTACCAAACAAACGTGCATCACGTAAAGCATTGAAAACAGCACGTAAATGGTCCAAATGATCCTCTAGAGATTTGCTATAAATCAGAATATCATCAAAGTAGACTACCACAAAACGTCCAATGAATGTACGTAAAACTTTGTTCATTAATCTCATGAAAGTACTAGATGCATTAGTTAAACCAAACGGCATTACTAACCATATAAACCGAACTTAGTTTTAAATGCAGTTTTCCATGCATCTCCTAATTTCATACGAATCTGGTGGTAACCACTACGCAAATCAACTTTAGAAAACATGGTAGAGCCACTCAATTCATCAAGCATGTCATCTAAACGTGGAATAGGATGACGATATCGAATAGTAATATTATTGATAGCTCTACAATCAGTACACATGCGCGAAGAACCATCTTTCTTAGGTACCAAAATAATAGGAACAGCACAGGGGCTAAGGGACTCACGAATATGATCTCTGTCGAGTAGTTCCTGAATTTGGCGTTGTATCTCCTTTGTCTCCTCTGGATTGGTTCTATATGGCGCGCGGTTGGGCAACGTGTGGCACCAGGAATTAGATCAATTTGGTGCTCAATTCCTCTAATAGGAGGTAGTCCTGGTGGAAACTCCGCGGGAAAGACGTCCTCATATTCTTGCAAAAGGTTAGCAACAGCGGGTGGCAAAGAAGGAGGCATATCCTCAAATGAAAACAAAACCTCTTTCCAGACAATTGCATAACATTGAGTATTGTTTACATCTAGTTCAGCAATATCAATTTTATTTGCAAGCATACATGGACTCTTCAAACGAATTTCAGTAGCATGTGTAAAATCAGATTTAGTGTTCTTTGGTGGTATAAAATCTGCAGCAACAATCTGATTCTCACTGTTATTTTTCTCCTCAGTTTGAGCTCTACTAGCTCTAGCAAGATCATCTTTTAAAATCTGTTCGTGAGTCATAGGTTTTAGACCAATTTTCTTTCCATCATGCATAAGAGAATAGTGATTAGTTTTGCCATTATGAATAGATTCTCTATCAAATTGCCATGGTCTACCAAGTAACAAAGAACAAGCTTGCATAGGTACAACATTACAATCAACAAAATCAGAATATGTACCAATAGTAAAATGCACGCGTACCGTTCTTGTTACCTTGATCTTGCGAGAACTCTCAAACCATTGGATGTAATATGAATGTGGGCGTTGTCTTGTTGGAAGCGCAAGCTTCTCTACCATGTCAACACCGCCGATTATTACAACTCCTCCATCAATGATGATCCGTATAGCTCTTTCCTTGACAACACCACGTGTTTGGAACAGGTTGTGGCGTTGATCTTGCTCGATTTGCTCAATTGCACACTCAACACACGTTGTGTAAGTAAGCTCTTGTATTGATCAATGACTTCAGCTCCCATTACCTCCGCTCTTCATCAAGATCGTAATTGTCTCCATCTCGAGCGTAAATAAGGGCTAGTGTATCTTCATCGAAGTCACCGCTGAATCAGATTGACCATCTTCTCGCACCATCATCACACGTTGTGTTGTGCATCGCTCTCAATATGACCAAAACCCCAGCACTTGCGGCATTGTATATCCTTTGTCTTACCCGTGGAAGCCATAGAAGATGCACTACGAGCAGGAGCATTGGATGATGGTGGAGGAGTAGCTGGAAATCTTGTGGTGGCCTTGGATGTGGTAGTAGCTGGTGTCGAATCACGAGGAGGCGCTGATTGTTGGGATGTCCAAGTGGATGTGCGACCTGCAGAATTATTAGTCCTCCTCCATGGTGTTTGGCGATCCTGCACTTCACGTTCAGCTTTGCAAGCAAGATGAAACAAACGAGTGATCGAATTATATTCCTTATAATCTAAGATGTGATGAATGTCCTTGTTCAATCCACCAAAGAAACGTGCAAGCATTTGTTCATTAGATTCAACAAGACCACACCGAACCATCCCCGTTTGCAATTCCTGATAATTTTTCCCTTGCTCTAAACGTGTCAGATTCTTTAGTAAATCATGTTGATAAGTAGGAGGTACAAAACGAACACGCATAGCAGTTTTTAAAGCAGTCCAAGTACTAGGAATAGTAGTAGGATTTAAGCGACAATACTCAGACCACCAAAGGGAAGCAAATTTAGTAAATTCACATGTAGCAGCACTAACACGCATATTCTCAGGATATTTTAAGCATGCAAAACGTTGTTCTACTTCCATATCCCATGTAAGATATGCATCAGGATTATATTTACCCTCAAAAGATGGAATATTTAATTTAAGCTTTGCAACATGATCAACATCACGTACCGGTGGTCGAGTGTTGCGGTAGTAATGTCGGGGACGGCCAGCAGGTACCTGTGGAGGTTGTTCAACCTCCTCGTCAAACAGATCATCATCGTCGGGGTCGTAGTAGTACCCGTCGTCTGTCCCCAATGTCGCAGAAAGAACAGCGGAAGTCTCGAGGAGTCGCCAAAGAGTAGCCGCGGCGGCGAACCAACAGCATCCGACCGTGATCGGAATGCGCCGTGCGCCATGTTTGGGTGCCGGTGCGGGTGCGGGCAATCGCTTCAAAAGCTCATTGAACTGAACGTCAAGCTTGGCGTTGAAGGACTTCTCGAGTCCATCGATCTTGTCCACAGCGTTGGTGAGCTTGGTGTCAAACTTCCCTAGGCGCGTATCCACGTCTTCAGCGCGACTGACCAAGAGCGCGGAGAAGTGGGCATGTAGTTCTTCGTTCGTCATTGTGGCAGGGTTCCGCGAAGTATCTGTCATGGTTAGTCCTTAAAAAGCACAGGTATATAGTACGGAAATAGGGTGGAAGTCACGCGTAATCCGTCAAGCAACATACGAAGCTCTTACAAGTTCTTACCAAACAGCAGGAAAAGGCGATGTGCAACCGCGAGGATCAGTGGGTCCAGAGATTGAACCAAGCGATTACCAGGAGTCGAGACACCGCACGTGGAGAGTATCTGTGGAGCTCTGGGAAATCTTAGCAAGGGGGGTTAGCAATTATCAAAACAGCAATGCAAAAGTTGAAAGAATGCTCAACGACGGTACTGTGCTGGTCCTAGGCTAGACCGTACTAGAGACGCGAGCCTAGATCACCAACGATGTCACGACGCGACACAACAAGCACTGTATGATGATATGGCACCCTGAAAAGCGAACCGAGATGCAGAAAATCACTATGATGACGAGTGTCTAGAACTGATCTACGGGGTCTAAAAATAGGTTAGCCCCGGAAAAAAAATTCGAAATTTTTTTATTTTGCTCCGGAAAGCGCGCAGGCGCCAAAAATATATCGCTATAACGGCCGATGGAGAAAAGTGATCCCCGGGGTCGGAAACTAGTATAGCCAGATTTTTTTTTTGCTCTCCTTCTAGACTTACGACCGCACTCTTAGCTCGACACGGACTTTAGCTGAACACGGAAACAACAAACAAGGAAAGTAAAAAGAAATAACGAGGAAATAATAACTCTACTGGACTGCATCACCATGTGAAACTGATCGGATCTGTGTCGCGGTAGGAAGGCGGTGGCGGAGTATTAGGGTTTATGGTGGTAGGGTATATGGCGGCGGAATATGGTGGCGGAATATGGTGGCGGTGATCGGTGAGTGTGGCGATGACTACTATGATCAGAACTCGAAACTCTAAGGGACAAGACACTAAGACCAGCAACTCGACGCGACGATGTAGACACAAATTCAACAATGCAAAAACTGAAAAGATAATGCGAGGCGTAGATTGGTTATGGGATGGATCTAAACTCTAACTGTGTTTTTGGCTTTTTCGTGGGTTATAGGTAAAAAAACAGATCTAATCTACGAAAATAGTAAAATATCACCGAGCAACCTGAAATCTGATACCACTTGATAGGGCAAAGGTGTCCGATATTTCGATGAGATGGCGATAATCGATTTGGTGGAGTTCGGGCTTGACGATCCGACTACACGTGCGAGCACGAGCGCCAATGCAATCGCTAGGCCAATCTCGTGGAGGTTACCGATCCTGCGTGAACACGATCAGCCTGACCAGCGAGGGTCTTAATTCCTACCTGAAATCGAGAACAAGTAAGAACCAATATTGCAATCAAAATATTGCGGATTAAGAGGAAAGCTTTATTGAAGAGGTGGGATCCTGAATAGGCGCGAAGTACAAGAGGCCTCTACGACGCTCGAGCCTTGGCGAAGTTGCTATGATGGCTAACTTAATGTCTAAACAAAATCCGAGTCTAGGGGGTCGGCTATGGGGAGTATTTAAGGGAAATGGGGTTTCGCCAGCCATGGAAGTGGTGGCGAATCCAACCCTAAAAGTCCTTTTCCCTCAAATACGGACTCTAAAAAGTGGCTAATTAAAATCTCATGAAAATTACATGGGCCTGGCCCAAAATAAAGGTGTCGCAGCACCATATTAATCTATGGACGAATTCGAAAAGTATTGATCTTGAATATTTCGTCCAAGCCTTCTTTCTTCATTATGGTGGCCTCAAAGTTCTGAAATCTTCATCCGTGGCCTTCTCTTGGATCATCACACGCTTGCTGCCATCTCCATGCATGGCCATGCTCCAATGCTTGTCCCTCTCATCCATGCTTGGTCCATCATTCCTAAGAGTAAGAAATACATCTGATTTAGGAAGCATCATATTCTCATGTATGTGAGGAATAGTTCCAAGAAACGAAATTACCTGATAGTTAAGTTGTTTGGCACGAGATCTTGTGATGGGTCCTTGTATGTGTGTAGCTGTAGGTACAACGGTTGTATCAATAGAAGGGATGGTCCACATCATCTTTGTATTGGGAGACTATGTATCTTTCTATTTTTCTTCCTTTTTTTGATTCTTTTTCTCCCTTTCTATGCTACTATGTTAACTTTTGTATTTGCCCTCACACTCTCACTTTCCAAAGGCAAGTGCACAATGCTTAGACAAACACAAAATGAGTTGCTATCATAGGATAGGTACACACAAAAGGAAGATATGGCTACAAGGGTTGACACAAGTTATACCTTAGTTGTTGATGGTGATCTTGTGTCGATGGAGCGGGGAAGAGTTTGAGGTCCGTGGTGTCGAAGAGCGCGGCAATGTTGCGGAAGCTATCTATTAGTTGTAGACACGCACACGGAACACAAACAACAAGGGGACAGATTAGCCAACGCAGAAAAGAGGAAAAAGTTCAAAACTGGCGTCCAGGGCCGGAGACTGCGGTCTGGGCCGGAGACTCCGGTGCACAGGCCGGAGACTCCGGTGTGGAAGATCTGCTCGTGTTCTTGAGCGGAAATTCATGCCTAGAGTCCTCAAATCCGCGAAAATTTGGCCAAAATTTGTCAAGTCGTTAGTTCCTTGCGCTAGTCCCTTGCATACAAGGACATAGTGCAAGATGGATGGGTTGTTCCGCACTTCCCTCATCTCACTTTTGGTGGCAAGAAGAACACTCTTAGTTTTTCCACTCGAGTTTGGCTTGTAGCTCTCACTCACTATGGTGTGGTTCTCTCGCTCACCACTCTTCTCACAAGGTGTTTTTGTGTATTGCGCCCTCGCTAAAGCCTTTGCATTGTCCGCAATTATTTGGCTAGGAGTCATTGGTTGCAACACACAATTTTTATCAAGCCATTTGAAGGTATAAGTGTTTGAGTGACCATCATGCAAAGCACGCTTGTCATATTGCCACGGCCTTCCGAGCAACATATGGCAAACCGTCATTGGGACCACATCACATTCCACCGTGTCCTTGTAGGGCCCAATTGAGAACGTTACCGAGACGGTGTGCTTGATCTTGACGGATCCTTGGTCACTTATCCATTGGATATGGTATGGGTGTTTATGCGGATGGAGGGTGAGGTTGAGTTTCTCACACAATTCCGTGCTTGCAAGGTTGTGGCAACTCCCTCCGTCGATGGCAACTTTGATGGACCTCCCATTGATACCGGCACGAGTTTGGAAGATGTTTGATCGTTGGTCTTCATTCTCATTGGCTTGAGTAGTTAAGACCCTTGTGACCACAAGCGATGGACTTGCGTCATGCTCACACATGAGTAGCTCTTGGTCCTCTTCCAAATGTTTCCTTACCATGGCTTCCTTGACCCTTGCATCAAACTCATCTTCACTCAAGTATTCTTCATCGCCGTTGTCATGGATGAACAAAACTTTCTTGTTCCCACATGCGGCTGACTTGTGTCCTTTGCCTCCACACTTGTAGCACTCACCATTGAATGGTTGTTCATCTTTTGTGTACTTGCCACTTGGGGCGGTTTTCCTTGAGGAAGTGTTGGCTTGAAGGGAATCTTGGTGGTATTTGAGGAGCTTCCACTTGGTGTTGTCGGAGTAGTGGTTGGAGCTTGCTTGTATGTGAAGTATGCCTTTGGCTTGTTGAACTTGATGTCCTCTTGCACTTGACGTTCGGCCTTTGATGCAATGTGCACAAGCTCAACCATGTTGTTGTACCTTTAGAACTCGGTGATGCGCTTGATAGGATGGTTCAAGCCATTGAGGAAACGTGCCATTGTTTGCTCATCACGCTCTTCAATGTTGGCACGGATCATGTTGAGCTCCATTTGCTTGAAGTACTCTTCCACGGTCTTTGTTCCTTGACTAAGCGTTTGAAGCTTGTTGAAGAGGTCACGCGTGTAGTGTGAAGGAACAAAGCGGGATCTCATATGAGCCTTCATATCTTTCCAAGTTGAGATTGGAGGCTCTTCTTTTGATTCACGAGCGAGTTGGACTTGTTCCCACAAAAGGTTGGCATACTCATCAAACTCGAGGGATGCCATGGCCATCATCTTCTCATTGCTAAAGTTGTGCATGCGGAAGATCTTGTCAACCTTGAGTTCCCATGAGAGGTACTGGTGAACTTGAGCTTGCCGAAAGTTTCTTCCTCATTGCGGTTCCGGTTGCGACGGTTGCCATGATTTTGGCGGCCATCTTCATCATCCGTGCTCTCATGTATTGCTTGTTGATGGTGGCGTTGCTCTTGCGGTTGTTGAGGTGCCGCGTTTGGTGGTGGAACTTGGTTTGGACAACGAGCTTGGGGAGCTTGCTCTTGTTGTTGGCGCGGTTGAGGACGAGGAGGAGGTTGTTGGTCCTCACGGCGAGCTTGGGGAGCTTGCTCTTGTTCCTATCGTGGTTGATGCCGAGGAGCATTATCTTGCGCCATGTGGCGAGGAGGACGTCGAGCTGCATGCGCAATCGGCTGTTCTCTTTCTTCTTGATGTGGAGGAGGCTCGTCATGCCCATCATGTTGCCGACGTGGACGATCATGTCGATGATGACGCCTTGGAGGATATTCGAGTGCTTCACATCGACGGTGATCTTGTTCGTCCTCTTCGGATGCTTCACTTGTTGTTGAAGGGACATGTCGACGGCGATGGCCTTGGTGGTCCATGTGAGGTTGGTCTTGTTGAATCACAAGTGCCCTTGGTTGTGGCCGGCTCGCTTCACGTCGTGGAGGTCTTGCGGAGAAGTCACCATCATAGCTTGACGTTGCAGCGTGACGCGGAGATGGAACCGCTTGCGAAGAGCTCATGTATTGAAGAACGGGTCCATCCCGGTGCCTTGAAGCGTGACGGCGAGGTGCACTTGATTCACTTGAGGAGTGCCAAAATGAGCTTGATTCGTGCGAGCGTGGCCTTGCTAGTCCATCAATGAGGCGTTGAAGCTTCTCATCCGTTGAGGCGAGTGCATGACCAAGAGCTTCATTTTGATGACCGAGGTTGTGTTGCATGGCATGCATTTGGCCACGGACTTCTTCGAAGCGGTTGTCGATGTTCTTGAACTCCACTCGGGCTTCGGTAAATTGTTCATCTTGGCGCCGCTCAAGGGCTTCACAACGGTGGTTGAATTCTGATAGGGCAAAGGTGTCCGATCTTTCGATGAGATGGCGATAATCGATTTGGTGGAGTTCGGGCTTGACGATCCGACTACACGTGCGAGCACGAGCGCCAATGCAATCGCTAGGCCAATCTCCTGGAGGTTACCGATCCTGCGTGAACACGATCAGCCTGACCAGCGAGGGTCTTAATTCCTACCTGAAATCGAGAACAAGTAAGAACCAATATTGCAATCAAGATATTGCGGATTAAGAGGAAAGCTTTATTGAAAGAGGTGGGATCCGAATAGGTGCGGTACAAGAGGCCTCTGCGACGCCGAGCCTTGGCGAAGTTGCGACTATGGCTAACTTAATGTCTAAACAAAATCCGAGTCTAAAGGTTCGGCTATGGGCGATTTAAGGAAAAGGCAGGGGTTTCGCCAGCCATGGAAGTGGTGGCGAATCCAACCCTAAAAGTCCTTTTCCCTCAAATACGGACTCTAAAAGTGGCTAATTAAAACCTCGAAAATTACATGGCCTGGCCCAAAATAAAGGTGTCGCAGCACCATATTATGCTATGGACGAATTCGTAAAGTATTGATCTTGAATATTTCGTCCAAGCCTTCTTTCTTCATTATGGTGGCCTCAAAGTTCAAATCTTCATCCGTGGCCTTCTCTTGGATCATCACATGCTTGTCGCCATCTCCATGCATGGCCATGCTCCAATGCTTGTCCCTCTCATCCATGCTTGGTCCATCATTCCTAAGAGTAAGAAATGTATCGACTTAGGCAGCATCATATTCTCATGTATGTAAGGAATAGTTCCAAGAAGCGAAAGTACACGATAGTTAAGTTGTTTGGCACGAGATCTTGTGATGGGTCCTTGTATGTGTGTTCTTTAGGTACAACGGTTGTATCAATAGTAGGGATGTCCATCATGCTCCCTTCTTGAATTGAAGTCGCCCTCGACGCAATCTCATCTTCCTCACCAAAGTAAGGCTTCAAATCTGCAATGTTAAATGTAGGACTAACTGGTACCAAAGTCTGCAGGCAACTCAAGTTTATATGCATTATCATTGATTCTCTCTAACACCTTAAAGGGACCAGCTGACGTGGCATTAACTTAGACTTGCGTAAATCGGAAAACGATCTTTACGCAAATGTAACCAAACAAGATCGCCAACATCAAACACAACATGCTTTCTCCCTTTATCCCCAAAGAAGTTTATACTTAGCATTCATGTGTTCAATGTTATCTTTAGTAGTCTTATGCAAGTTTAATATCATTTCAATGCGTTGTGTAGCATCCAAATTATGTTGCAAGAAGAAGGTAAAGGCAATAAATCAATAGGTGCACGAGGAACAAAACCATACACAGCCTCAAATGGGCACATCTTTGTGGTAGAATGCAATGAACGATTATAAGCAAATTCTATATGAGGTAAACACTCTTCCCATAATTTTAAGTTCTTCTTTAAAACAACCCGTAACATAGTAGACAAAGTTCTATTTACTTCAGTTTGACCATCAGTTTGGGGATGACATGTAGTACTAAACAGCAATTTAGTCCCCAACTTAGCCCATAAACATCTCCAAAAGTGGCTAAGAAATTTAGTATCACGATCAGAGACAATAGTATTTGGCACACCATGCAAACGAACAATTTCACGAAAGAACAAATCAGCAATATGCGTAGCATCATCCGTTTTATGACAAGGAATAAAGTGTGCCATCTTAGAAAACCGATCCACAACAACAAAAATACTATCCCTCCCCTTCTGTGTTCGTGGCAATCCCAAAACAAAGTCCATAGAAATATCCTCCCAAGGAACACTAGGAACAGGAAGAGGCATATATAAACCATGTGGATTAAGGCGAGACTTAGCTTTTTGACAAGTATTGCAACGTGCCACAAATCTCTCAACATCTCGACGCATACGTGGCCAAAAGAAGTGTGTAGCAAGAACATCCTCCGTCTTCTTGACACCAAAGTGTCCCATCAATCCTCCTCCATGCGCCTCCTGTAACAACAAAAGACGAACAGAGCTATCTGGAATGCATAGTTTGTTAGCACGAAACACAAATCCATCATTGAAGACGAACTTGTTCCAAGTTCTACCATCTCTACAATTATGCAACACATCTTTAAATTCAGCATCATGCACATATTGTTCCTTAATAGTTTCCAATCCAAATATTTTGAAGTCAAGTTGAGATAACAAAGCATAACGGCGTGACAAAGCATCAGCAATAATATTATCTTTACCCTTTTTGTGTTTGATAACATAAGGAAAAGACTCAATAAATTCAACCCACTTTGCATGACGACGATTCAACTTAGCTTGACTACGAATATGCTTCAAAGATTCATGATCAGAATGAATAACAAATTCCTTAGGCCATAGATAATGTTGCCAAGTTTCTAATGTCCGAACCAACGCATATAATTCTTTATCATAAGTAGAATAGTTCAGACTAGCCCCACTCAATTTCTCACTAAAATATGCAACAGGTTTTCCCTCTTGTAATAACACCCCTCCCAAACCAATTCCACTAGCATCACATTCAAGCTCAAAAGTCTTAGTAAAATCAGGAAGTTGGAGTAAGGGAGCATGTGTTAGCTTATCTTTCAATATGACGGAGGCCTGTTGTTGTGCATCGCCCCAAACAAAGGGCACATCCTTCTTGGTAAGCTCATTCAGCGGCAATTGATCCAAAGTCTTTGACAAAGCGCCTATAAAACCAGCGAGGCCAAGAAAACTCCTCACTTGTGTGACCGTCTTGGGCTGCGGCCAATTCTCAATAGCTTCAATCTTGGCTGGATCCACTTCAATACCCTGTGATGTAACAACATAGCCAAGAAACGCAACTCGATTGGTGCAAAAGGTGCACTTCTCAAGGTTACCAAACAAACGTGCATCACGTAAAGCATTGAAAACATCACGTAAATGGTCCAAATGATCCTCTAAAGATTTGCTATAAATCAGAATATCATCAAAGTAGACTACCACAAAACGTCCAATGAAAGCACGTAAAACTTCGTTCATTAATCTCATGAAAGTGCTAGGTGCATTAGTTAAACCAAACGGCATTACTAACCACTCATATAAACCGAACTTAGTTTTAAATGTTGTTTTCCATTCATCTCCAATTTCATACGAATTTCGGTGGTAACCACTACGCAAATCAACTTTAGAAAACATGGTAGAGCCACTCAATTCATCAAGCATGTCATCCAAACGTGGAATAGGATGACGATATCGAATAGTAATATTATTGATAGCTCTACAATCAGTACACATGCGCTAAGAACCATCTTTCTTAGGTACCAAAATAATAGGAACAGACAAGGGCTAAGGGACTCACGAATATGATCTCTCGAGTAGTTCTGAATTTGGCGTTGTATCTCCTTTGTCTCCTGGATTGGTTCTATATGGCGTAGCGGTTGGGCAACGTGGCACCAGGAATTAGATCAATTTGATGCTCAATTCCTCTAATAGGAGGTAGTCCTGGTGGCAACTCGCGGGAAATACGTCCTCATATTCCCGCAAAAGGTTAGCAAAATGGGTGGCAAAGAAGGAGGCATATCCTCAAATGAAAACAAAACCTCTTTGCAGACAATTGCATAACATTGAGTATTGTTTACATCTAGTTCAGCAATATCAATTTTATTTGCAAGCATACATGGGCTCTTCAAACGAATTTCAGTAACATGTGTAGAATCAGATTTATTGTTTTTTGGTGGTATAAAATCTGCAGCAACAATCTGATTCTCACTTTTATTTTTCTCCTCAGTTTTAGCTCTACTAGCTCTAGCAAGATCATCTTTTAAAATCTGTTCGGGAGTCATAGGTTTTAGAACAATTTTCTTTCCATCATGCATAAGAGAATAGTGGTTAGTTTTGCCATTATGAACAGATTCTCTATCAAATTGCCATGGTCTACCAAGTAACAAAGAACAAGCTTGCATAGGTACAACATCACAATCAACAAAATCAGAATATGTACCAATAGTAAAATGCACGCTACGCTCTTGTTACCTTGATCTTGGCGAGAACTCTCAAACCATTGGATGTAGTATGAATGTGGGCGTTGTCTTGTTGGAAGCGCAAGCTTCTCTACCATGTCAACACCGCCGATTATTACAACTCCTCCATCAATGATGATCCGTATAGCTCTTTCCTTGACAACACCACGTGTTTGTTTGGACAGGTTGTATGCGTTGATCTTGCTCAGATTTGCTCAATTGCACACTCAACACACGTTGTGTAATTAAACTCTTGTATTGATCGCAGCTTGACTCCCATTACCTCCGGCTCGTCATCATCATCGATTGTCTCCATCTCGAGCGTAAATAAGGGCTAGTGTATCTTCATCAGTCACTCATGGAATCGTATTCACCATCTTCTCGCACCATCATCACACGTTGTGTTGTGCATCTCTCAATATGACCAAAACCCCAATTGCGGCATTGTATATCCTTAGTCTTACCCGTGGAAGCCATAGAAGATGCACTCTGACGAGGAGCATTGGATGATGGTGGAGGAGCAGCTGGAAATCTTGTGGTGGCCTTGGATGTGGTAGTAGCTGGAGGCGAATCACGAGGAGGCGCTGATTGTCGGGATGTCCAAGTGGATGTGCGACCTGCAGAATTATTAGTCCTCCTCCATGGTGTTTGGCGATCCTGCACTTCACGTTCAGCTTTGCAAGCAAGATGAAACAAACGAGTGATAGAATTATATTCCTTATAATCTAATATGTGCTGAATGTCCTTGTTTAATCCACCAAAGAAACGTGCAAGCATTTGTTCTCTTACAAGTTCTTACCAAACAGCAGGAAAAGGCGATGTGCAACCACGAGGATCAGTGGGTCCAGAGATTGAACCAAGCGATTACCAGGAGTCGAAACACCGCACGTGGAGAGTATCTGTGGAGCTCTGGGAAGGCTTAGCAAAGGGGTCAGCAATTATCAAAACAACAATGCAAAAGTTGAAAGAATGCTCAACGACGGTACTGTGCTGGTCCTAGGCTAGACCGTACTAGAGACGCGAGCCTAGATCACCAACGATGTCACGACGCGACACAACAAGCACTGTATGATGATATAGCACCCTGAAAAGCGATCCGAGATGCAGAAAATTACTAGGATGGCGAGTGTCTAGAACTGATCTACGGGGTCTAAAAAGAGGTTAGCCCCCAAAAATTTTTTTGAAATTTTTTATTTTGCTCCGGAAAGCGCGCAGGCGCCAAAAAAATATCGCTATAACGGCCGATGGAGAAAAGTGATCCCCAAAGCCGAAAACCAGTATAGCCAGAAAATTTTTTCGGAGGCGGTTCCAGACTTACGACCGGACTCTTAGCTCGACACGGACTTTAGCTGAACACGGAAATAACAAAGAAGGAAAGTCAAAAGAAATAACGAGGAAACAGTAACTCTACTCGGACTCGTACCACGGCAGAAAAACTGATCGGATCTGTGTCGCGGTAGGAAGGCGGTGGCGGAGTATTAGGGTTTTATGGTGGCAGGGTATATGGCGGCGGAATATGGTGGCAGGGTATATGGCGGTGATCGGTGATGTGGCGGTGACTAGTATGATCGAACTCGAAACTCTAAGGGACGAGACACTAAGACCAAAGAACTCGACGATGTAGACACAATTTCAACAATGCAAAACCTGAAAAGATAATGCGAGGCGAGATTGGTTATGGGATGGATCTAAACTCTAACGTGTTTTGGCTTTTTCGTGGTTATAGGTAAAAAACAGATCTAATCTACGAAAACGGTAAAATCTCACCGAGCAACCTGAAATCTGATACCACTTGATAGGGCAAAGGTGTCTGATCTTTCGATGAGAAGGTGATAATCGATTTGGTGGAGTTCGGGCTTGACGATCCGACTACACGTGCGAAACGAGCGCCAATGCAATCGCTAGGCCAATCTCACGGAGGTTACCGATCCTGCGTGAACACGATCGGCTGACCAGCGAGGGTCTTAATTCCTACCAAATCGAGAACAAGTAAGAACCAATATTGCAATCAAGATATTGCGGATTAAGAGGAAAGCTTTATTGAAAGAGGTGGGATCCCGAATAGGTGCGAAGTACAAGAGGCCTCTGCGCCGAGCCTTGGCGAAGTTGCGACTATGGCTAACTTAATGTCTAAACAAAATCCGAGTCTAAAGGTTCGGCTATGGCGATTTAAGGCGAAAGGTGGGGTTTGCCAGCCATGGAAGTGGTGGCGAATCCAACCCTAAAAGTCCTTTTCCCTCAAATACGGACTCTAAAAAGTGGCTAATTAAAACTGCGAAAATTACATGGGCCTGGCCCAAAATAAAGGTGTCGCAGCACCATATTATGCTATGGACGAATTTGTAAAGTATTGATCTTGAATATTTCGTCCAAGCCTTCTTTCTTCATTATGGTGGCCTCAAAGTTCTGAAATCTTCATCCGTGGCCTTCTCTTGGATCATCACATGCTTGCTGCCATCTCCATGCATGGCCATGCTCCAATGCTTGTCCCTCTCATCCATGCTTGGTCCATCATTCCTAAGAGTAAGAAATGTATCTGACTTAGGCAGCATCATATTCTCATGTATGTAAGGAATAGTTCCAAGAAACGAAAGTACCTGATAGTTAAGTTGTTTGGCACGAGATCTTGTGATGGGTCCTTGTATGTGTGTTGCTGTAGGTACAACGGTTGTATCAATAGTAGGGATGTCCACATCAAATTCTCCTCGAACCTACCAATGGTCCCATCTTGTCATGTATGGATTGTCGTCCTCCGTAGGTGGTGGTGGTGGTTGGGACGGCTCGCCATTCCTGTCCATGATGCAAAGCCGACAAGGGTTGTATATGGAGAGTAAAGGTGCGTAGAGTTGAGCCTTTTACCTCACCTTGGAGATTATATCAAACCAATTGCCACACAAAGGAGCGAACAGCGTGCAAAGTGAAATGGCAAAGAAACTCACACACAAAGGAGCTACACTCTCAAAAGCTTTTGGTGGATGGGTAGGATTGTGGACAAGCCAAAGAACCAACCGAACGCAAAGGATAGTCAAAAGTGGAGAAGATCCAACAAAACGCAAGTCAAAAGGAAATGGTCAACTCAAAAGGTGACGAGAACCTACGACTACACACACGCGTGGAGAAAAATGGGGTTAGCACGACTATGAAAGTGAGCACGAAATGGCCTAACGAAGACTACGCTCGGGTGTCGTGCCAACGCAAGGAGAGACCACAACTCGTTTGCCAAAAGAGGGTAAGCAATGGATTTGTGCACTTGCCTTGGCGCGCTTCTTCCTCTCTCTTTTGCTTACAAGCTTGATGCTCTCTTTGTATTGGGAGACTATGTATCTTTCTATTTTTCTTTTTCTTTTTCTCTCTCCTTTTTTTTGATTCTTTTTCTTTTTCTCCCTTGCTATGCTACTATGTTAACTTTTGTATTTGCCCTCACACTCTCACTTTCCAATGGCAAGTGCACAATGCTTAGACAAACACAAAATGAGTTGCTCTCATAGGATAGGTACACACAAAGGAAGATATGGCTACAAGGGTTGACACAAGTTATACCTTAGTTGGTGGTGATGATCTTGTGTCGATGGAGCGGGGAAGAGTTTGGGGTCCGTGGTGTCGAAGAGCGCGGCGATGTTGCGGAAGCTAACTGTTAGTTGGTGACACGCACACGGAACACAAACAACAAGTGGATAGATTAGCCAATGCAAAAAAGAGGGAAAATGGGCAAAAACAGGCGTTCAGGGCCGGAGATTCCGGTCTCAGACCGGAGACTCCGGTCAATCTCCGGACCCGTCTCCGGAGGGGGCTTCTGGCTGTCCCGGGCCTGGGTCTCCGGTCTGGACTGGAGGAAGGTCCGGAGACTCCGGTGTAGGAGACCGGAGACTCCGGTCTACACCGGAGACTCCGGTGTGCAGCGCTCCAGCGGCTTCTTCTCCTGGTCCTGCTTCCTTGGTGGCTTGGTGTGGTGGTGCTGCTTCATATCTGAGGATACATAACGTAGATGCATGAAGTAGCAAGCCATGATCACATGAGGAAAGGAGCGAGTTAACCTTGGCTTGTAGGATCTTGGCACGGGCGCGAGTCATTGGTCCACTTGGGGGACTAGGTGTTGTAGATGGAGGTGCGTCCGTAGGACGGGCTACATCAACACGCCCTCGAAGAACCCGATGAACTCACGCACACAAAACACGATACACGCCGATAACTCACGCCGGTGGCAACCGGTCCAACATAATCCCTAGGATCGGTGTTGGGCGAAGCTCTCTCTCCACGACCAACAACGGGGACGAGGCGCTTGGTGAGATCTTGACTACTTGGGGACGAGAAACCGAGATCCCAAGGCCTTGTACAACTTGAACGCACTAGGCAAGATCCAAGAGGTTGTGGATAATAGGGTGCCCCTTGGTAGGAGCATGAGACCAATAGATGAAAGATCCTCAAAGGGGGTGTCCTCAACTATTATTATCCAAGTCTAGGGTTTACAATAGAGGGGTGGGGCTTTATATAGGCCAGCCACTTAAACATGGGTAGTTTACGAATAAAACTGGAAGTTTGGGCGAAATTGGGGGTTACATGGGCCAGGCCCAAAAGGCCTTAACATGCCAGGCGTCGATCAGTCCGAAGACTCCGGTGTTGGGTCCGGAGACTCCGGTCTGGGCCAGAGACTCCGGTCAATCTCCAGACCCATCTCCGGAGGGGCCTTCTGGTTGTCCCGGGCTGGGTTCCTGGGGCCGGACCGGAGGATGGTCCGGAGACTCCGATGTAGAGGACCGGAGACTCCGGTCTACACCGGAGACTCCGGTGTGCAGAGCTCCAGCAGCGTCTTCTCCTGGTCCTTCTTCCTTGGTGGCTTGGTGTGGTGATGTTGCTTCATACCTGAGGATACACAACGTAGTTTCATGAAGTAGCAAGCCATCCAAAGGTAGACCAAAATCACATGAGGAGAGGAGCGGGTTAACCTTGGCTTGTAGGAGCTTGGCTCGTGCGCGAGTCATTGGTCCGCTTGGAGGACTAGGTGTTGTAGATGTAGGTGCGTCCGTAGGACGGGCTGCATCAAGGAGTTTTCTTGGCCTCGCTGGTTTTTATAGGCGCTTTGTCAAAGAGTTTGGATCAATTGTCGCACCGCTGAATGAACTTACCAAGAAGGATGTGCCCTTTGTTTGGGGCGATGCACAACAACAGGCCTTCGTCATATTGAAAGATAAGCTAACACACGCTCCTTTACTCCAACTTCCTGACTTTGCTAAGACTTTTGAGCTTGAATGTGATGCTAGTGGAATTGGTTTGGGAGGTGTGTTATTACAGGAGGGAAAACCTGTTGCATATTTTAGTGAGAAATTGAGTGGGGCTAGTCTGAACTATTCTACTTATGATAAAGAATTATATGCGTTGGTTCGGACATTAGAAACTTGGCAACGTTATCTATGGCCTAAAGAATTTGTTATACATTCTGATCATGAATCTTTGAAGCATATTCGTAGTCAAGCTAAGTTGAATCGTCGTCATGCAAAGTGGGTTGAATTTATTGAGTCTTTTCGTTATGTTATCAAACATAAAAAGGGTAAAGATAATATTATTGCTGATTGTTTGTCGCGCCGTTATACTTTGTTATCTCAACTTGACTTCAAAATATTTGGATTAGAAACTATTAAGGAACAATATGTGCATGATGCTGAATTTAAAGATGTGTTACAGAATTGTAGAGATGGTAGAACATGGAAGAAGTTCGTCTTCAATGATGGATTTGTGTTCCGAGCTAACAAACTATGCATTCCAGATAGTTCTGTTCGTCTTTTGTTGTTACAGGAGGTGCATGGAGGAGGATTGATGGGACACGTTGGTGTCAAGAAAACGGAGGATGTTCTTGCTGCCCACTTCTTTTGGGCACGTATGCGTCGAGAGGTTGAGAGATTTGTGGCACGCTGCACTACTTGTCAAAAAGCTTAGTCTCGCCTTAATCCACATGGTTTATATATGCCTCTTCCTGTTCCTAGTGTTCCTTGGGAGGATATTTCTATGGACTTTGTTTTGGGATTGCCACGTACACAGAAGGGGAGGGATAGTATTTTTGTTGTTGTGGATCGGTTTTCTAAGATGGCACACTTTATTCCTTGTCATAAAACGGATGATGATGCGCATATTGCTGATTTATTCTTTCGTGAAATTGTTCGTTTACATGGTGTGCCAAATACTATTGTTTTTGATCGTGATACTAAATTTCTTAGCCACTTTTGGAGATGTTTATGGGTTAAGTTGGGGACTAAATTGCTGTTTAGTACTACATGTCATTCCCAAACTGATGGACAAACTGAAGTAGTAAATAGAACTTTGTCTACTATGCTGCGGGCTGTTTTAAAGAAGAACTTAAAATTGTGGGAAGAGTGTTTACCTCATATAGAATTTTCTTATAATCGTTCGCTACATTCTACCACAAAGATGTGCCCGTTTGAGATCGTGTATGGTTTTGTTCCTCGTGCACCTATTGACTTATTTCCTTTACCTTCTTCGGTGCAAAATAACTTGGATGCTACACAACGCGCTGAAATGATATTAAACTTGCATAAAACTACTAAAGATAACATAGAACACATGAATGCTAAGTATAAACTTGCTGGGGATAAAGGGAGAAAGCATGTTGTGTTTGATGTTGGAGATCTTGTTTGGTTACATTTGTGTAAAGATCATTTTCCTGATTTACGCAAGTCCAAGTTAATGTCGCGCACTGCTGGTCTCTTTAAGGTGTTAGAGAAAATAAACGATAATGCATATAAACTTGAGTTGCCTGAAGACTTTGGTACGGTTAGTCCTACATTTAACATTGCAGATTTGAAGCCTTACTTTGGTGAGGAAGATGAGATTGTGTCGAGGACGACTTCAATTCAAGAAGGGGAGCATGATGTGGACATCCCATCTATTGATACAACCGTTGTACCAGCTACACATGATGGAGGGGGTAACCTCTTGGGTGGCCCGATCTTCACGGATCTCTTGGTAAAATCGATGGGAAAGCGAGGGGAAAGGGAGAAGGTAGCGGAAGCGAACACACACCTCGCGAAGAACACGGTGAACACACGCAAAACTCACACGATACAAGGCCGATTGCTCCCGAACGGCGGCCACCGTTCCGATAGAATCCTCGCAAGGAAAGATCGGCCAACGTGCTCCCTCAAATCCACATCGGAGAGGGAAGAACACCTTGGGGAGGGTCTTGACAACTTGGAGACGAGACAATGAACTCGAAGGCCTTGTTCAACGATGGATGCGTGATGCAAAGTCCAATCGAGGTTGGTGACGATAGTCGGTCCCCTTGGATAAGGGGATGAGGCAAAACTAGAGATTCCACACAAGGGGGTTGTCTTTAGTCTATCATCTATGCCTAAGGGATACATGAATGGGTGGGGGCTCTATTTATAGGCCAGCCACATAAACAGGGATAGTTTGGGGATAAAACTAGGGTTTGGATGAGCTAGAGGGGTACATGGGCCAAAGGCCCAGCTGGCGGCGCGCAGGCCCATCGTGTAGGCCGGAGACTCCGGTGTAGGGTTCAGAGACTCCGGTGTAGGCCGGAGACTCCGGGTCATCTCCGGAGTGGCGTACTGACTGTCCCCAGGTCGGTTGCTGGGGTCGGTCTGGAGGTCGGTCCGGAGACTCTGGTGCGCAGGACCGGAGACTCCGGTGGTTCATCCATGGCTTTTTCCGCCTCCTCTTCCAAGCCTCCGTCTTGTCGGGCTTGATGTTCCGGGCTTCCTCCCTTGCCTCTGTACTTGTCGGTGTGAACCTGTCATGCATATGTGACGGAGTATGAAGTAGCATACCATTCAATAGGGTAGGAAGTGGGCTCGCATAGAGGAACGGATTCACCTTTGGAGTCCATGACGACTTGGCGTAAGTTGGAGACCATGATGTGGTAACGACCGTAGGTCGGGCTGCATCATCTCCCCCCCTTCAAAAAGAGTCGTCCTCGACTCTCCATGTTCATCACGAAGTAGAAGAGGTCGAAGGACATCCTTGATCCTGGGGTTCACCATATAGTCGTCCTCGCGAAGATTGACTTGACATCACTTCAATGTTCCTTCACCTTCCTTGAAGCCTACAAAGCTCACAACAAAAGCGAAGCAACACTCAAAGCGTAGCCAATTCCTGAAGATTATTGCATGAGTCCTCAAGTAGAAGGAAGTCACCTTATCTTGTAGAGATAGCTCGATGAAGGGTAGACATAGGTAACTCTCTTCGGTTCTTCTTGTCAACATATAGTCCATAGAGGTTGACGTGTATGCATTTGTACCTACACACAACAAAGACCAAGCAAAATATTTTCGTGCGTGATAGAGGAGCATGTCAAATGTGGCATGTCCATTCTTGTCCACAACACTATTAGTACAATACAAGGATAGCAAATGGAATGCATATGCAAGGTCAAAGTGCATGGAAATCGTTCGAACATCCTCCAAATGTGGGAACTCAAAAACTCCATATAACGTAGTAGTGGGGCACTCAAAGCATTGGATCAAAATTTCAATCAACATCTTTGATGCAAGAATAGGAGAATTCGGCAAAAACACATGAGGAAAAATATCCAAAGAAACATCATTATGTGTGCAAACCAACCATTGGAAAGAGAAATTGTTCAATATGTTGGATGCCATACACATATCATCAACATCAAGTATCATGGGAATATGAGTATCCCTAGTGGAAGCAAAAGCGACATGTTTGCCAACACACCAAATGAAAGAGCAAGTGGTCCTTATGTTTGTTGCAACAACAAGACAAGATTCTTGGAAGCTCTCATGACAATACATGCTCTTAATGGAATTGTGGTTGCACACAAAATATCGGAAAGAGAAAATGTTCAACATTTTTGGTGCAACACACAAAGCATCATTATCCAAAAGCGAAGAAACATGAATGTCACAAGGTGAGATAATACCATCAACATGCTTGCAATCAAACCATAAGAAAGAACAATTTGTCAACATGAAAGATGCAAAGCATGCCAAAGGTATCAGAGCTGGGTTTGATCTTGAACTCACTTGTGGGATGCTCTCAAGAGCTCTTTTTGTCAACTCGTGCTCAACCGAGGTTGACATGATAGTGCGGGTACCTACACACATCATACACAAAAGGAAGAATGTGTGTGCATGGTAGAGATACACATCATCCATCATGACGTATCTCTTCTTGTGCACATCACCATTAATGTTAATCAAGTATGAAATAGGTGCATGGTGAGTATGCAAGTGGGGAACATGCTTATCATGGCAATCATCAAAATCTCCAAAAATTGAGAAAGCTATGGGGGCCATCTCATTATAACGCATATGATCAATGTTGTTGCAAGCAAAACAAGTGAAATAGAAAGCATTCATCTTATTGCAAGCAACAGGAGAAATTGAATGACTAGCATGACAAAGCAAGTCCGAAGCAATTGGAGGATACACACAAGATGCATAGTGTTAGGGGGTAACCCTGGGGTCGGCCCGATCTTTCACGAATTCCACGAGAAACGAGGGGGAAACAGGTGGTCGGGTATGAAATTGGGGGAAGGCGATGAAAACCACGAACACACACACACCAAAACACAATACACGCCTACTCCTCACGCCGGTGGCAACCGGTCCAACATAATCCCTAGGATCGGTGTTGGGCGAAGCTCGCTCTCCACGCCAACAACGGGGGATGAGGTGCTTGGTGAGGTCTTGACGTCTTGGGGGCGAGAAACCGAGAACCCAAGGCCTTGTACAACTTGAACGCACTAGGCAAGATCCAAGAGGGGGGTGGATAATCCGGTGCTCCTTGGTAGGAGCATGAGACCAATAGATATAAGTCCTCAAAGGGTTTCCTTAATATCTATTATTATCCAAGTCTAAGCGTTTACAATAGAGGGTGGGGGCTATATATAGTCCAGCCACAAAACAGGGGTAGTTTCGGAATGAAAAGGTAAATTATAGGTTGGGTTACAAGGCACAGGGCCGAACTGAGGCGATCAGGGTCTGGCAGGACCGGTAGTACCGGCAACCGTAGTACGGTGGAAACCGGTAATCTTGCTCGGGAGCGGTAGTACCGCTTGAGGGCCTGGAGCTTCCGTCGGAGGCGCCTGTGGCGAGCGGTAGGAGGGGCCGGTAGTACCGGCCACCGGTAGTACCGGTTGCAAGACCGGTAGTACCGCTTGCTTCTGGGGCGTGGAGTGGTGCTTCCTGTGGCGAGCGGTAGGAGGAGGCGGTAGGACCGCTTGGAGCGGTGGTACCGGTCGTCCCAACCGGTAGTACAGCTTGCGTCTGGCAACGACTGGTGGCTTCTTCGTACCTGATGATGCACAGAGTTTACGTGTGAAGTAGCAAGCCATCCGAGGGTGTGTCGAAGTCACACAAGGAGAGGAGCGAGTTCACCTTAATTTGAAGGAGTTTGGCTCGGGCGCGAGTCATGGGTCCACTTGGGTAGCTCATGGGAGTAGATGTAGTAGCCGTCGTAGGACGGGCTGCATCACATAGCATGGCATGTTTATGGAAATGGTATCGCAATCAAACAATTCCACATGAGCAATATTATGCAAAGGCAAAGCATCACATGGGAATATGAATGAAGCATATGTAATGTCACAAGTATCATCCATAACATGCATATCCTCACAATTCATCATGTCCACTAGTGGGATCATGGCATCATCAACACCCTTATTGTGACCTTGTTCATACCTCTCATATGAAGTGGGTGTTGTGGAAGTAGTGGCCTCCTTGTGGACGACTTCGTTTTCTTGATGTAGCCATTGTGTAGCATCATTGTCGTGCACCATGTACATCTTCTCCCATTGAGGCGTCATTGCTTCATGGCTTGGCGCGTCTTCATCCATGGAACCTAGCACAACACAAGAGAACACACTAGGGGTAGAGGGTAAGTTGTTAGAATTCGAAATGGTCTCACTTGACCTATCAACTACCACTCTCAACTCACTAGGAGTATCGTTGATGCCCTCCAAGTGGAAGCACTCAATCTCACATAAGGTGGAGTCACTCATCGCACTCCCGTTCTCACTCAAGTGGGCTAAGTGGTTCTCATACTCACATGGGATTGGTACCACATCATCACTCAAGAATATAGGGGTAGGCTCGGTTTCCTCAACTCCATGCGCCTCCTTTGGTGAAGGGAAAATCCCATGCTCACCATTCTTGACCTTGTCGCCTTCAAGGTTGGATGCCATAAGATGGGCATCATCGCTCTCCTCCATGGTCAAAGGGAAAATCCCATGCTCGACCGTCTTGTGGCCATCTCGTAGTAGTGGTGGAGGTAGGCTCATGCTATCCAACTTGGCGAAGTATAGGTTTACATTTTCCTCGTTCGCGAGGTCGTGGAAGTCAAGCGTAGGCGTCGAAGCTTGATGGAGTGGAGGAAGGCTTGCTCTTGGTGCCATTGTGGTGGTGGCACGAGTAGTTGAAGGTGCCCTATGACGGTGTCGATGGAGGTCATTAGCGTGCCTTGCCGATGGTTGATGTAGGTGGCGCACTTGGTCGTCCACATGACACTCGCGACGATGATCACTTGCCTTGGCACTCTTCTTGTTCTTGTGGTGCCTTCTTGAGCTTGCTTGAGCATTATGGTTGGTGCTCATCACGAATTCTTCGTCTTTATGGCGAAGATGCCTTTGACGATGTCTTGTATCCTCTTTATGGTGGCGATAATCATGAGAGGATGTTTGTCGATGAAGAGTCTTGTTTCTTAGTGCCTCTTGATGTATATGATGTTTGGACTCCACTCTTGTTTGGATAGGAGGTGGATCTTGGCACCTTGGAGTTGATGTAGCTTGGCACCTTGGAGATGGTGGAGGTTGACGCCATCTAGGTTGTGGCACTTGATGCCTTGTCGATGGTGGCTCTTGTCGCCTTGGAGGTGGATCATCGAAGTAGGTGGTGCCCTTTGGTGTGGCACGCTTGGCCTTGAAGGTCATGGATTCTTGATGATGCGCCTACTCTTGCTTGGCATAGTAGGCTTCCATCTCCACGCGGTGGAGTAATTCTTCATGGCTCGTGGAGGATCCATCAAAGTTGATGAAGTTCTCCGTGTCCTCCATGCTCGGCGAGGCGTCGTCGATGTCGCACTCGAAGTCGTCCATGCTTGGGGAGTAATTATTGGTGTAGTACTCCATATCACCCAAGCATGTGGAGCCATTGTCGGTGTAGTGCTCCATATCCTCCATGCATGAGGAGCCATTGTTGACGTAGAGCTCCATGTCTTCCATGCATGTGGAGTCGTCGTAGGTGTAGTGCTCCGGGTCCTCAAAGCATGCGGATCCATTGTCGGTGTTGTGCTCCGTCATGTCCTCTATACTTGTGGGGTCGTAGTCATTGTGGCTCATCATGGATTCTTCATAGATATTATTCTCTGTCCCGGAGTCCCTAGACATGCTTCACAAGACCAAGTGTTGTATATGGAAGTGGTAGAGGGTGTTAGGGATACAACGTCAAACCTTACTTTACCTTGGAAGATCGTATTGTGCAAGTGGACACACTTGAGAGCAATAAACCAAGCAAAGTGAAGTTCACGCGGAACACCAAAAGCAACTACTAACCAAAAGACACACACACACAAGGCCTATGGTGGATAGGTATGGAAAGTGGCATGTCAAGAACCAATCCGAAATCAAGATGTTGTATTGGCAAGTAAAGAACCACAATGATCACAAAGCAAAACAAGTCAATCCACAAGATAAGAAATATGTACAAGGAAACACATACGATGGGATAAATGGGACTTGTGCGACAGAGAAAGTGAGCTAAGAACCAAATGATTACCTAGCAAAGACTATAAGCTCGTGTCACACAAGTACAAGGAGAGACGCTAGTTCGATTGCAATTAATTGGTGGGCTACAAGATATGCACAATAAATACCACCTATATGATGTTCATCGAGCTTGCGCTTCCTATTCTATGAGGCACATGTATATTTCTTTCTTTTTTTTCTTTTTTTTTCTTTTTTTCTTTTTTTTCTTTTTTTCTCCTTTTCTTCTTCTTCTTTTTCACTTGCCCCTTCCTTGTGCCAACAACTATACAAGATAACTATATGAGATAGCGCTCACACGTTTGCTCGGAATTTTACAAGGTATCAAATGTGCATAGACCAAGCAATCATAAGAGGAACTAGTCTCAATAGGTGTTTGTTACTCGCAAAGATAGTGGGGTTCACAAAGGAATGCAAGTGGGGAGAAGTCGCGGAATGTTTATACCTTTCGTCGATGATCTTCACCCTTTATTGTTGGATTCTTCCTTCCTCACGGAATTTGTATGGAGTAGAAAGCATGAACCACGTGGATGATGATGTAAAGCTCCTTCTCCTCTTCGAAACGAGCTAAAGAACACCACAATCCGAGTTCGGATGCAAAAGTTATGCTCAAAACCATGCTGCAGTTTTTACATGCGGGAAGGAAGAGTCTCCGTCCGAGGTCCGGAGACTCCGGTCTGGAGCTCAAAAAGTCCGGAGACTCCGGTCCGGCAGATTCCAGGACGTCCAGAACTCGAACGGGACGCGTTTTGGGCGGAAAAACTCGAACCAAAACCTCAGATTGATGGGGGAAATCAAGGAATTAGGCCATGGGAACGCAGGGGAAGGTAGATCAACAAGTTTAGCAAGTAATCCATGGATCAAAACCTACTAAACTCACTCAAACCACAGATCGATCCAAAACACGAATTGGGGCTGTTTTTGGTGAAATTTTCGAATTTATGGGGAAAAGACCAAATCAAAGAGAAATCCGTGGCAACCAAAAGCTACTGATACCAGATGATGGAGGGGTTAACCTCTTGGGTTGCCCGATCTTCATGGATCTCGTGGTAAAATCGATGGGAAAGCGAGGGGAAAGGGAGAAGGTAGCGGAAGCGAACACACACCTCGCGAAGAACACGGTGAACACACGCAAAACTCACACGATACAAGGCCGATTGCTCCCGAACGGCAGCCACCGGTCCGATAGAATCCTCGCAAGGAAAGATCGGCCAACGTGCTCCCTCAAATCCACATCGGAGAGGGAAGAACACTTTGGGGAGGGTCTTGACAACTTGGAGACGAGACAATAAACTCCAAGGCCTTGTTCAACGATGGATGCATGATGCAAAGACCAATCGAGGTTGGTGACGATAGTCGGTCCCCTTGGATAAGGGGATGAGGCAAAACTAGAGATTCCACACAAGGGGGTTGTCTTTAGTCTATCATCTATGCCTAAGGGATACATGAAGGGGTGGGGGCTCTATTTATAGGCCAGCCACATAAACAGGGATAGTTTGGGGATAAAACTAGGGTTTGGACGAGCTAGAGGGGTACATGGGCCGAAGGCCCACCTGGCGGCGCGCAGGCCCATCGTGTAGGCCGGAGACTCCGGTGTAGGGTCCGGAAACTCCGGTGTAGGCAGGAGACTCCGGTGTCGTCTCCGGAGTGGTCTTCGACTGTCCCGGGTGGTCTTGGGGTCGGTCCGGAGGTCGGTCCGAGACTCGGTGCAGACCGAGACTCGTGTAGCAGACGGAGGCTGCGGGTAGGCGGAGACTCGGTGGTTCATCCATGCCTTTTCCGCCTCCTCTTCCAAGCCTCCGCCTTGTCGGGCTTGATGTTAGCTTCCTCCCTTGCCTCTGTACTTGTCGGTGTGAACCTGTCATGCATATGTGACGGAGTATGAAGTAGCATACCATTCAATAGGGTAGGAAGTGGGCTCGCATAGAGGAACGGATTCACCTTTGGAGTCCATGACGACTTGGCGTAAGTTGGAGACCATGATGTGGTAACGACCGTAGGTCGGGCTGCATCAACACACATACAAGGACCTATCACAAGATCTCGTGCCAAACAACTTAACTATCAGGTACTTTCGTTTTTTGGAACTATTCCTCACATACATGCGAATATGATGCTGCCTAAATCAGATGTATTTATTACTCTTAGGAATGATGGGCCAAGCATGGATGACAGGGACAAGCATTGCAGCATGGCCATGCATGGAGATGGCAGCAAACATGAGATGATTCAAGAGAAGGCCACAGATGAAGATTTCAGAACTTTGAGGCCACCATAATGAAGAAAGAAGGCTTGAACAAAATATTCAAGATTAATACTTCACAAATTCGTCCATAGCTTAATATGGTGCTGCGACACCTTTATTTTGGGCCAGGCCCATGTAATTTTCGCAGGATTTTAATTAGCCACTTTTTAGAGTCCATACTTGAGGAGAAAAGGAATTCTAGGGTTGGATTCGTCCACGACTTCTATGGCTGGCCGAAACCCCACCTTTTCCTTCTTAAATACTCCCCATAGCCGTCACCGTAGACTCAGATTTTGTTTAGACATTAAGTTAGCCATCATAGCAACATCGCCAAGGCTCGAGCGTCGCAGAGGCCTCTTGTACTTCGCACATATTCAGGATCCCACCTTTTCAATAAAGCTTTCATCTTAATCCGCAATATCTTGATTGCAATATTAGTTCTTACTTGTTCTCGATTTCAGGTAGGAATTATGACCCTCGCTGGTCAAGCTGATCGTGTTCCCGCAGGATCGGTAACCTCCAGGAGATTGGCCTAGCGATTGCATTGGCGCTCGTGCTCGCACGTGTAGTCGGATCGTCAAGCCCGAACTCCACCAAATCGACTATCACCATCTCATCTAAAGACCGGACACCTTTGCCCTATCACTCCGGCCTACACCGGAGTCTCCGTCCCAGACCGGAGTCTCTGGCCCTGGACGCTAGTTTTGACCTTTTCCTCTTTTCTGCATTGGCTAATCTGTCCACTTGTTGTTTGTGTTCCGTGTGCGTGTCACCAATTAACAGATAGCTTCCGCAACATCGCCCGCGCTCTTCGACACCACAGACCCCAAACTCTTCCCCGCTCCATCGACACAAGATCATCATCAACAACTAAGGAATAACTTGTGTCAACCCTTGTAGCCATATCTTCCTTTGTGTGTACCTATCCTATGAGAGCAACTCATTTTGTGTTTGTCTAAGCATTGTGCACTTGCAATTAGAAAGTGAGAGTGTGAGGGCAAATACAAAAGTTAACATAGTAGCATAGCAAGGGAGAAAAAGAAAAAAAGAATAAAAAAAGGAAGAAAAAGAAAAATAGAAAGATACATAGTCTCCCAATACAAAGAGAGTATCAAGCTTGTAAGCAAAAGAGAGAGGAAAAAGCGCTCCAAGGCAAGTGCACAAATCCGTTGCTTACCCTCTTTTGGCAAACGAGTTGTGGTCTCTCCTTGAGTTGGCACGACAACCGAGCGTAGTCTTCGTTAGGCCCTTTTGTGCTCACTTTCATAGTCGTGCTAACACCATTGTTCTCCACGCGTGTGTGGAGTCGTAGGTTCTCGTCACCTTTTGAGTTGACCATCCCCATTTGACTTGAGTTTTGTTGGATCTTCTCCACTTTTGCCTATCCTTTTCATTTGATTGATTCTTTGGCTTTCCACAATCCTACCCTTCCACCAAAAGCTTTTGAGAGTTGTAGCTTATTTGTGTGTGAGTTTCTTTGCGATTTCACTTTGCAAGCTATTCGCTCCTTTGTGTGGCAATTAGTTTGATATAATCTCCAAGATGAGGTAAAAGGCTAACTCCCCGCACCCTTTTTCTCCATATACAACCCTTGTCGGCTTTGTATCATGGACAGGAATGGCGAGCCGTCCGAACCACCACCACCTCCGGAGGACGACACACAATACATGACAAGATGGGATCATTGGAAGGTCCGAGGAGAATTCAACTACCGTTGTGAAGCCCTTGAGCGGTGCCAATATGAACAATTTAGCGAAGCCCGAGTGGAATTCAAGAACATCAACAACCGCTTCGAAGAAGTCCGAGGCCAAATGCATGCCATGCAACACAACCTCGGCCATAAAAATGAAGCTCTTGGTCGCGCCCTCGCCTCAACGGATGAGAAGCTTCAACGCCTCATTGATGGGCTAGCAAGGCCACGATCGCGCAACTCAAGCTCATCACGACACTCCTCAAGTGAATCAAGCGCACCTCGATGTCACGCTTCAAGGCACCGTGATAGGGCAAAGGTGTCCGATCTTTCGATGAGATGGCGATAATCGATTTGGTGGAGTTCGGGCTTGACGATCCGACTACACGTGCGAGCACGAGCGCCAATGCAATCGCTAGGCCAATCTCCTGGAGGGTACCGATCTTGCGTGAACACGATCACGACCAATGAGGGTCTTAATTCCTACCTGAAATCGAGAACAAGTAAGAACCAATATTGCAATCAAGATATTGCGGATTAAGAGGAAAGCTTTATTGAAGAGGTGGGATCCTGATTAGGTGCGAAGTACAAGAGGCCTCTGCGACGCTCGAGCCTTGGCGAAGTTGCGACTATGGCTAACTTAATGTCTAAACAAAATCCGAGTCTAGAGGGTCGGCTATGGGGCGTATTTAAGGGCGAAAAGGTGGGGTTTCGGCCAGCCATGGAAGTGGTGGCCGAATCCAACCAAAGTCCTTTTCCCCTCGAATACGGACTCTAAAAAGTGGCTAATTAAAATCCTGCGAAAATTACATGGGCCTGGCCCAAAATAAAGGTGTCGCAGAACCATATTATGCTATGGACGAATTCGTAAAGTATTGATCTTGAATATTTCGTCCAAGCCTTCTTTCTTCATTATGGTGGCCTCAAAGTTCTGAAATCTTCATCCGTGGCCTTCTCTTGGATCATCACATGCTTGTTGCCATCTCCATGCATGGCCATGCTCCAATGCTTGTCCCTCTCATCCATGCTTGGTCCATCATTCCTAAGAGTAAGAAACATTTCTGATTTAGGCAGCATCATATTCTCATGTATGTAAGGAATAGTTCCAAGAAACGAAAGTACCTGATAGTTCAGTTGTTTGGCACGAGATCTTGTGATGGGTCCTTGTATGTGTGTTGCTGTAGGTACAACGGTTGTATCAATAGTAGGGATGTCCACATCACACCGGGATGGACCCGTCCTTCAATCCATGAGCTCTTCGCAAGCGGTACCATCTCCGCGACACGCCGCGACGTCAAGCTATGATGGTGACCTCTCCGCAAGACCTCCAAGACGTGAAGCGAACTGGCCACAACCAAGGGAACTTGTGATTCAACAAGAGCAACCTCACATGGACCACCAAGCCCATCGCCACCAACATGTTCTTTCAACAACAAGTGAAGCATCCGAAGTGGACGAACAAGATCACCATCGGCGTGAAGCACTCGAAGATACACCAAGGCGTCATCACCGACATGAACGTCAACGTCGACAACATGATCATCATGACGAGCCTCCTCCACATCAAGAAGAGAGGGAGCAGCCCTTTGCGCATGCGGCTCGTCGTCCTCCTCGCCACATGGCGCAAGACAATGCTCATCGGCATCAACCACGACAAGAACAGGAGCAAGCTCCCCAAGCTCATCGTCAAAATCAAGTTCCACCACCAAACACGGCACCTCAACAACCGCAAGAGCAACGCAACCATCACCAAGCAAGACATGAGAGCTCGGATGATGAAGATGGCCGCCAAAATCATGGAAACCGCCGCCACTGGAACCACAATGAAGAAGAAACTTTCGGCAAGCTCAAATTCACCATGCCCAAGTTCATCGGTTCCAATGAACCCAAAGAATATCTCTCGTGGGAACTCAAGGTTGACAAGATCTTCCGCATGCACAACTATAGCAATGAGAAGATGATGGCCATGGCATCCCTCGAGTTTGATAAGTATGCCAACCTTTGGTGGGAACAAGTACAACTCGCTCGTGAATCAAAAGAAGAGCCTCCAATCTCAACTTGGCAATATATGAAGGCTCATATGAGATCCCGCTTTGTTCCTTCGCACTACACACGTGACCTTTTCAACAAGCTTCAAACGCTTAGTCAAGGGACAAAGAACGTGGAATAGTACTTCAAGCAAATGGAGCTCAACATGATCCGTGCCAACATTGAAGAGCGTGATGAAC
This sequence comes from Avena longiglumis, assembly GCA_030063025.1. NCBI lineage: Eukaryota > Viridiplantae > Streptophyta > Magnoliopsida > Poales > Poaceae > Avena > Avena longiglumis. The sequence goes on from CP125975.1 coordinate 280,964,373, forward strand.
AAACAATGGCACGTTTCCTCAATGGCTTGAACCATCCAATCAAGCGCATTACCGAGTTGCAAAAGTACAACAACATGGTTGAGCTTGTACACATAGCATCAAAAGCCGAGCGTCAAGTGCAAGAGTACATCAAGTACAACAAGCCAAAGACGTACTTCACATACAAGCAAGCGCCAACCACTACTCCAACAACACCAAGTGGAAGCTCATCAAGTAACAGCAAGCTTCCCTTCAAGCCAACACTTCCTCAAGGAAAAACGCCCCCAAGTGGCAAATACACAAAGGTTGAACAACCATTCAATGGTGAGTGCTACAAGTGTGGAGGCAAAGGACACAAGTCGGCCGCATGTGGAAATAAGAAAGTTTTGTTAATCCACAACAATGGCGATTGAGAATACTTGAGTGAAGATGAGTTTGATGCAAGGGTCAAGGAAGAAATGGCAAGGCAACATTTGGAAGAAGACCAAGACCTACTTGTGTGTGAGCATGACGCAAGTCCATCGCTTGTCGTCACAAGGGTCTTAACTACTCAAGTCAATGAGAATGAAGACCAAAGATCAAACATCTTTCAAACTTGTGCCGGTATCAATGGTAAGTCCATAAAGGTTGTCATTGATGGAGGGAGTTGCCATAATCTTGCAAGCACGGAATTATGTGAGAAGCTCAACCTCACCCTCCACCCACACAAGAATCCATACCATATACAATGGCTAAGTGACCAAGGGTCCGTCAAGATCAAGCACACCGTTTCGGTAACCTTCTCAATTGGACCATACAAAGACACGGTGGAGTGTGATGTGGTTCCAATGACAGTTTGCCATATGTTGCTCGGTAGGCCATGTCAATATGACAAGCGTGCCTTGCATAATGGTCACACCAACACTTATACCTTCAAATGGCTTGACAAGACTTGTGTTTTGCAACCAATGACTCCTAGCCAAATAATTGCGGACAATGCAAAGGCTTTAGCGAGGGCGCAAAGCACAAAACCACCTTGTGAGAAGAGAGGTGAGCGAGAGAACCACACTATAGTGAGTGAGAGCCACAAGCCAAACTCAAGTGGAAAAACTAATTGTTCTTCTTGCCACCAAAAGTAATATGAGAGAAGTGCGGAATAACCCATCCATCTTGCACTATGTCCTTGTATGCAAGGGACTAGCGCAAGGAACTAATGACTTGACAAATGTTCCTCCTTCTTTGATGGCTATTTTGCAGGATTTCCAAGATTTATTTCCCGAAGAGCTTCCTCATGGACTACCCCCTCTTCGCAGAATCGAGCACCGCATCGACCTCATACCCGGCGCTCCACTACCAAACCGCGTCGCATATCACATGAACCCGGAAGAGACGAAGGAGATAGAACGACAAATCAACCAACTCGTCTCCAAAGGTTTGATCCAAGTAAGCACTAGCCCAAGCGCGGTACCCATGATCCTAGTTCCAAAAACGGATGATACGTTGTGGTTATGCATGGACTGCCGTCCAATCAATGCTATCACCATGCGTTATCGACATCCTATACCGCGTCTTTATGACATGCTTGATGAGTTATGTGGAGCCACTATATTTTCAAAAATTGATCTTCGTAGTGGTTACCATCAAATTCGCATGGCCGAAGGTGATGAGTGGAAAACCGCCTTCAAGACCAAGCTTGGTCTATATGAATGGTTGGTTATGCCTTTTGGCTTATCAAATGCCCCATCTACCTTCATGCGCCTCATGAACCATATTTTGAGATCTCTCATTGGGAAGAGTGTAGTGGTTTACTTTGATGACATCCTTGTCTATAGAAAGTCACTAGAGGAGCATGTTACTCATGTTAAGGAGGTCCTTCAAATCCTTCATCATGAAAATCTCTATGCTAACCTCCCAAAGTGTACTTTTGCTAAAGACAAACTGATTTTCCTTGCTTTTGTTGTGTCTTCGAATGTCATTGAAGTCGATGTCTCAAAAGTTAAGGACATCCGAGAATGTCCCATCCCTACCAATGTTAGTGAACTTCACAGTTTTCATGGGTTGGCCAGTTTTTACCGTCGCTTTGTGAAAGACTTTTCTACCATTGCTTGCCCTCTCAACGAATTGACCAAGAAAAATGTCACATTCGTTTGGGGCAAAGCACAACAAAAAGCATTTGATGAGCTCAAAAATAGGTTCACCGAAGCACCACTCCTCGCTTTACCGGATTTCACAAAAACTTCCGAGATCGAGTGTGACGCTAGTGGTATTGGCATTCGAGGCGTCCTTATGCAAAATGGGCGACCTATTGCATACCATAGTGAGAAACTGGATGGCGCACACCTTAACTATCCAATTTATGACAAAGAGCTTTTTTCCTTGGTTCGTGTCCTTCAAGTGTGGCAACACTACCTTTGGCCCAAAGAATTTATCATCCATTCCGATCATGAGTCATTGAAATATCTTAAGGGCCAAGCCAATTTGATTAAAAGGCACGCCAAATGGGTTGAGTTCATGGAATATTTAACTTACATTGTCAAGTACAAGAAGGGCAAAGAAAACGTGGTAGCGAACGCCTTGTCACGCAAAAACACAAATCTTCTTACGCGACTCGAAGTAAATGTCTTGGGTCTTGAGGACATCAAATCTTTGTATGAGTCCGACCCATTCTTTGGATCAATTTTTGCAAAGTGTTCAATAGACAAAGGGATTGATGGTTTCTATTTGCTTAAGGGTTTTCTTTTCAAACAAAACAAGCTTTGCATTCCGAAGTCGTCTCTCCAAATTTTGCTTTTTCAAGAGTCCCATGGTGGAGGCATTATGGGTCACTTTGGCCGTGACAAGACATATGACATGCTATCAACTCACTACTTTTGGCCAAAGATGAAGCGCGACGTGGAGCGCCACGTCCAACGATGCACTACATGTATCCAAGCTAAGTCTAAGTCTAACCCCTTTGGTCTTTATATGCCATTGCCTATTCGTCATGCACCTTGGTCGGACATTAGAATGGACTTTGTGTTAGGATTGCCTAGATCTAAACATGGACATGATTGTTATGGGATCCCTTGTGGGATTGACCCTAGGGTGGCCCGATCTTCACGGATTTGATGCGGGGAGTGAGGGGATACCCGATGAACATGATGAACGCAACACAAATGCAAGGTAAAGATACAAACACACGCAAACACAACCCGATTCGATTTGCTCCCGTTGGCTCGAACAACCAATCCAATAGAATCCTCGGCGAGAGACCGTTAGGTAGAATCACCAAAGGAGAGATCGACAAGCGGATGATAGAATCCAAATCAAAGGAGAGAGTAGCAACCAAGTAGAATCCCAAGGGGAGAGACCTAGCACTACTAGAATCCTTGATGAGGAGAGACCAAACACTTGAGGAGGGTCTTGACGACTTGGAGACGAACAACCGAACTCCAAGGCCTTGTACAACTCATAGATTAACTATAGAGAGGGGTTCCCATATAGGGTTAGGCACAAGCCTTCATTCATCATCAACTCTAGGGTTTCAAGGAGTGGTGGGGGCTTATATATAGGCCAGCCACGAGCTAAGGGTAAAACGGGCATAAATAGGATGTTCTGGGCGTTACATGGGCCAGGCCCAACCCGAGGCACGCAGGCCCGATATGCTTGGTCCGGAGACTCCGGTGTGATGGCCGGAGACTCCGGTCTGGACCGGAGACTCCGGTCAATCTCCGGTGTCGTCTCTGGAGGGGCATTCTGACTGTCCTGGGCGCTGGTTTGGGGGTCGGTCCGGAGATGGACCGGAGACTCTGGTGTGGTAGATCGGAGACTCCAGTCTGGACCGGAGACTCCGGTCTAGCTTCAGCAGCTTCTTGCGTCTTCTCTTCCAGGCCTCTTGCTTGGGGGTCTTAGTTTCTGGTGTCCTCTTGTCATCTCCTCTCGGTGTCATGGTCATGGGCCTGGTCATAGCATGGGCACTTGTCTCAAGCAGGATTCCATTCACATGAGAACCAAAGGAGGGTGAGATATGGAATGAGTTCACCTTTGAGGGTGTGGTTAATGTAGCATGGTTTGGACCAATGGTGAATGTCATGTGTTGGGCTGCATCATCTCCCCCCGCTTCAAAACGAGTCGTCCTCGACGAAGTTCCATCATCATATAGGGAGGAAGGTGTGCGCAAGGTCTTGAGCTTGTGTGTTGTGGGATCTCCGGTGTCGTAGCCTTGTTCAAATTGGTCGAAGATCTTGAAGTTGAGCTTGTCATCAAGGTGTGGTTGGAGATCTTGTAGCGTGTTCCTTGTAGGTGGTAGGCGAGTTTGGGTATCCTGCAAAACCGACAACAAGGAGAAAGAATTGTATGATGGATTGTTAGTATTGGGTACACTCAAATCACTCTTCTCACGTGTGGTGGCTTGCGACGTGGCACTCATGATTTTTCCACTCATTTGGGGCTTGTAGCTCTCACTCACGTGTTGGTGGATCACTCTCTCACCACTCATCTCACAAGGGTCCTTAGCTTGTTTTATCTTGGGCAACAATGTCATGTTGGAAGTGATAATTTGGCTTGGCGTCATAGGTTGTAGCACCAATGTCTTGTCATTCCACCTAAAGGAGTATTGGTTGGAGGTACCATCATGTAGTGCACCCTTGTCGTATTGCCAAGGTCTTCCAAGGAGCATGCGACACACGGTCATAGGCACGACATCACACTCGACGGTGTCTTGATATGGACCAATCTTGAAGGAGACGTTGACCTTGTGTTTTATTTGAATGGTGCCATTGTCATCAAGCCACTTGACATGATAGGGCTAAGGGTGCTCCATGTATGGTAACTTGAGTTTTTCACAAAGGTCGATGCTCGCAAGGTTGTGACAACTTCCTCCATCAATGATAACTTTTATGGACTTGCCATCAATTCCGGCTCGGGTTTGGAAGATGTTGAGGCGTTGATCCTCTCTAGGGATGGAGTTGGTCGTCAAAACTTGGGCGATGACGAGTGAGGGGCTTGAATCATGTTCACATAGAAGCGTGTCCTCATCTTGCATTGCGGCATCCTTTGTGATAGTGGCTTGGGTCATAGCTTCAAATTCATCTTCGCTCACGGAGTATGTGGCGCCGTTCTTATCCGTTAGCATGACTCTTGTGTTGATGCACTCATAAGACTTGTGGCCCTTTCCTCCACACTTGTAGCAAACTACTTGACTTTCCGTTGTTGTGTTGGAGGAGGATGCCATAGGTGTCTTGGATTGCTTGGAGGAGCTTGTTGTTTGGTTTGTTGGCTTGGAGGGGCTACTCGAGTTGATTGAAGCGAAGTACGCCCTTTGCTTCTCATAAGCATGTTCCTTTTGCAAGTGGCGCTCGGCCTTGGTTGCTTGGTGAAGAAGGTTCACGAGAGTCTTGTAAGGTTGGAAATCGACTATATTGCGTATTGGGCGGCTCAAACCGTTGAGGAACTGTGCTATTGTTTGCTCCTCGAGTTCCTTCACATCGGCTCTCATCATAGTCATCTCCATCTCCTTATAGAACTCTTCAATTGTCTTTGTGCCTTGCTTCAAGTTTTGTAGCTTGTCGAAGAGGTCTTGGCGATAGTGCTCGGGGACAAATCTTGCATACATCACATTCTTCATTTCGGTCCAAGTGGTGACCGGTGGTTCTTCTTGCTTCTCACGATTGCTTTGGTAGTCTTCCCACCAAACATTGGCGTAGTCCTCAAACTCAAGAGATGCCATTGCCACTTTCTTCTCTTCGGAAAAGTTGTGGACTCGGAAGATCTTGTCGACTTTGAGCTCCCATTCAAGGTATGCATCGGCATTTTCTTCTCCTTTGAACTTGGGCATAACGAACTTGAGCTTCCCAAACTTTCCATCATCACGCTCATGGTGGTTGTTGCGACGTTCTTGGTGCATACTTGCGTCACTTGGAGGGCGTGGAGGCGGAGGAGGAGGCTCTTGATTTCCTTGAGGTTGTTGTGGAGGGTGAGCTTGATGATGCTCGAAGTCTCTTCTTCGTCGTTGGTCGGCATCATTGACGTTCATAGCTTGACGGTGTCGGTGGTGGTGTTGTGCATGTCGGTTATTGCGTCGAGCTTGGCGTGCATCCTCATCATCATCACTTGTGTCCCATACCGGTTCTTGATTTTGTTGACATTGCTCGTGGTGGTCATGAGGAGGATGGCGACGCCGATCATTATGGTTAGCTTCATCTTGGCGTTCTGGAGGTTGGTGCACGTCGATGATTGCTTGGTGTGGTGGTGGACCATGCACTTGTCGTTGTTGTTGATGTTGGGGAGCATTTGGGTCCACCGCTTGAGGGCGACGATGACGAGCTTGTGGGTCCCCATTATGGTGGTGGGGTTCTCCGCGGCGGGAGTGTGACCTTGAAGACTCGCCATGTCGACTTCAGGAGCGCGTGCGGGATGAACTTGACGAGCTTGAGTGATGACCGTGTCGGTTGCCAAGGTTGGCAATAGCTTGGTGAAGAGCTTGGAATTGAGCATGGTGCTCCTCTTGACGTTGCCGCTCACGGTACTCAAATTCTCGAAAAGTATCATCAAGACAGTGCTCAAGTCGCTCAAATTTATTGTTGAATTCTTGGCGTTGCGCCCATAAGTTGTGGCGCGTGGCAAAGCCATCTTGGTTGTTGAAATTGCTATCTCCACTAGCTCCACTTGCCCTAGACATGGTGCACAAATACACTTGATAGATATGGTGAGATTGGTGGAATGGTAATTGCTACCTTGCCTCACCGGAGTCAACGATTGGGAAGATTGTTGTTGCCGAGAGCAAAGCGAATAGTGGGTACACAAGACACACACACACACACAAAGGCCTATGGTGGTAGGTTAGAAAGGTGGATAGAAAATGGAACAACCAAAAGAAAAGGATATTGTCAAAAGTGGGTAAAATCCAACAAAAACAAAGTCAAAGGAAAAGGTCAAAAAGGGTGACGAGAACCTACGACTATACACACACGGTGGAGATTAATGTGGCTAGCACGACTATGAAAAATGAGCAACGAACCAAAATTGGACCTAACGAAGACTAATGCTCGGTGTCGTGCCAACACTAGGAGAGACTGTAGCCCGTTCGCGCAAGGTTGAGAAGCAACGGATTTGTACTCTTGCCTTGCTCTTGCTCGCACTTTTGCTTAGAAGCTTTGGACTCTCTTTTGCTATTGGTATCTTTCTTTTGTTTATTTAGCTTAGAAGCTTTATTTTACACTATGGAGTCAATTTTGTTATTGCCTCTATATCATGACTATGCAAGAGCAAGCGCACAATGCTTTGGCAAACATAGGAGGGCTACTCTCGATAGGTTAGGTAACACACACAGGAAGAAGGGGGTTAACAATGATTGTGCAAGTTATACCTTTTGGTGATGTTGTACTTGCAATCGTTGGTGAAGGGATGGTTCGAGTTCCACGGTGTCGATGTCGAGCACGAGGTGTTGTTGGCGTTGCGGAAGCTTGTTAGTTGATAGACACTCAGGCGAAACACAAACACACAAAGGAAATTAGTCGAAAAAGGAAGAGGGGTCAAAATTGTGTTCAGGGCCAGAGACTCTGGTGTGTGGGGGACGGAGATTCCGGTGTGGTCCGGAGACTCCGGTGTGATGACCGGAGACTCCGGTCTGGTTCCAGCACGACGAACAGCTCGAGTTCGTGAGCAGAAATTCGGCCCTTTAACCCTCAAATCCAGAAAATTTCGACCAAATTGGGCTAGGAAACGCAGGGCAAAGGTAGACCAAATCCAAGGACAAGTTTCTAATGGACCAAAACCACAATCAACTCACCAAATCAAGAGATCGATCCAAAAGCAAATTGGGGCTAAAATTTTTGGTATTTTCGAATTTATGGTGGATATGGGGTAACGAAGTCAAATCCGTGGCAACCAAAAGCTTCTGATACCAGTTGTTATGGGATCCCTTGTGGTATTGACCCTAGGGTGGCCCGATCTTCACGGATTTGATGCGGGGAGTGAGGGGATACCCGATGAACACGATGAACGCAACACAAATGCAAGGTAAAGATACAGACACACGCAAACACAACCCGATTCGATTTGCTCCCGTTGGCTCGAACAACCAATCCAATAGAATCCTCGGCGAGAGACCGTTAGGTAGAATCACCAAAGGAGAGATCGGCAAGCGGATGATAGGATCCAAATCAAAGGAGAGAGTAGCAACCAAGTAGAATCCCAAGGGGAGAGACCTAGCACTACTAGAATCCTTGATGAGGAGAGACCAAACACTTGAGGAGGGTCTTGACGACTTGGAGACGAACAACCGAACTCCAAGGCCTTGTACAACTCATAGATTAACTATAGAGAGGGGTTCCCATATAGGGTTAGGCACAAGCCTTCATTCATCATCAACTCTAGGGTTTCAAGGAGGGGGTGGGGGCTTATATATAGGCCAGCCACGAGCTAAGGGTAAAACAGGCATAAATAGGAAGTTCTGGGCGTTACATGGGCCAGGCCCAACCCGAGGCCTTGAGTTCGATCGCTTGGTCAGGAGACTCCGGTGTGATGGCCGGAGACTTGATCAGACCGAGACTCGGTCAATCTCCGTGTCGTCTCCGGGAGGGCATTCGACCGTATCTGGCGCTGGTTTGGGGGTCGGTCCGGAGATGGACCGGAGACTCGGTGTAGGCCGGAGACTCCGGTCTAGCTTCAGCAGCTTCTTGCGTCTTCTCTTCCAGGCCTCTTGCTTGGGGGTCTTGGTTTCTGGGGTCCTCTTGTCATCTCCTCTCGGTGTCATGGTCATGGGCCTGGTCATAGCATGGGCACTTGTCTCAAGCAGGATTCCATTCACATGAGAACCAAAGGAGGGTGAGATATGGAATGAGTTCACCTTTGAGGGTGTGGTTGATGTAGCATGGTGTGGACCAATGGTGAATGCCATCTGTTGGGCTGCATCAATGATTCTATTTGTGGTAGTGGATCGTTTTTCCAAAATGGCACATTTCATTCTGTGCCATAAGACCGATGATGCTTCACATGTAGCAAATTTGTTTTTCAGGGAAATAATTTGGCTACACGGTGTACCAAGAACAATCGTCTCCGGCCGCGACGTCAAATTCATGAGCTACTTTTGGAAAACACTCATGGCCAAGCTCGGCATCAAGCTCCTTTTCTCGTCCGCCTCGCATCCTCAAACCGATGGACAAACCGAGGTCGTCAATCAAAGCCTTGGCACACTTCTACGTGTGTTGATAAAGAAGAACCTTAAAGACTAGGAGGAATGTATTCCACACGCTGAGTTCACCTACAACCGCGCCAAGCACTCCAAAACCATGAGGAGCCCGTTCATGATCGTCTATGGCTTCGAGCCTCTCACCGCGCTCGATATCCTTCCACTTCCGCTTCATGACCGTACCAATATGAACGTTGACAAGCGTGCCAAAACAATGAAGAAACTCCATGAAGACACAGGAGCTACGATCGAGCAACAAGTCCTTCGCCAAGCATCAAGGCTAAACAAGAACAAGAAAGAGATGATCTTCGAAGAAGGCGACCTTGTATGGATACACTTGAGTAAAGACCGCTTCCCCAAGGACTGCGACTCCAAACTCAAGCCAAGAGGTGATGGACCGTTCAAAGTACTAAAAAGGATCAACAACAACGCCTACATCGTCGATATCCCAACATCAAAGTATCTTGTGAGCCCGGCTTTCAATGTCAAGGACCTCTCACCCTACCATGGAGAAGATGAAGTTGAGAAGGTTGAAGAGTCGAGGACGACTCTTTCCCAATGGGGGGGAGCTGATGCAGCCCGTCCTACGGACGCACCTCCATCTACAACAACTAGTCCCCCAAGTGGACCAATGACTCGCGCTTGAGCCAAGCTCCTACAAGCTAAGGTTAACTCGCTCCTTTCCTCATGTGATTTTGGTCTACCTTTGGATGGTTTGCTACTTCATGCAACTACGTTGTGTATCCTCAGCTATGAAGCAACATCACCACACCAAGCCTGATGCAGCCCGTCCTACGACCGCTACTACATCTACTCCCACGAGCTCCCCAAGTGGACCCATGACTCGCGCCCGAGCCAAACTCCTTCAAGCTAAGGTGAACTCGCTCCTATCCTTGTGTGACTTCGACACACCCTTGAATGGCTTGCTACTTCATACGCATACACTATGCATCATCAGGTATGAAGAGAAGGACCCAAGGAACGGAGGGAAAGCAACCAGTCGCTGCCAGACGCAAGCGGTACTACCGGTTGAGCCGACCCGTACTACCGCTCCAAGCGGTCCTACCGGCCCCAGCTACCGGACTCCAGGAAGCACCACTCCACACCCCAGACGCAAGCGGTACTACCGGCCCAGCAACCGGTACTACCGCCCCCTCCTACCGCTCGCCACAGGCGCCTCCGACGGAAGCTCCAGGCCCTCAAGCGGTACTACCGTTCCCGGAGCGGTACTACCTGTTACCACCGGTACTACCAGTTGCCGGACCGGTACTACCGGCCCTGACTGATCCTGAACGCCTAAGTTCGGCCCTATGCCTTGTAACCCTACCTATAATTTACCTTTTCGTTCCGAAACTACCCCTGTTTTGTGGCTGGACTATATATAGCCCCCACCCACCATTGTAAACCCTAGACTTGGATAATAATAGATATTAAGGAAACCCTTTGAGGACTTATATCTATTAGTCCCATGCTCCTACCAAGGAGCACCGGATTATCCACCCCCCTCTTGGATCTTGCCTAGTGCGTTCAAGTTGTACAAGGCCTTGGGTGATGTGGACATCCCTACTATTGATACAACCGTTGTACCTACAGCAACACACATACAAGGACCCATCACAAGATCTCGTGCCAAACAACTTAACTATCAGGTACTTTTGTTTCTTGGAACTATTCCTCACATACATGAGAATATGATGATGCCTAAATCGGATATATTTCTTACTCTTAGGAATGATGGACCAAGCATGGATGAGAAGGACAAGCATTGGAGCATGGCCATGCATGGAGATGGCAGCAAGCATGTGATGATCCAAGAGAAGGCCACAGATGAAGATTTCAGAATTTTGAGGCCACCATAATGAAGAAAGAAGGCTTGGACGAAATATTCAAGATCAATACTTTACGAATTCATCCATAGCTTAATATGGTGCTACGACACCTTTTATTTTGGGCCAGGCCCATGTAATTTTCGCAGGATTTTAATTAGCCACTTTTTAGAGTCCGTATTTGAGGGGAAAAGGACTTTTAGGGTTGGATTCGACCACCACTTCCATGGCTGGCCGAAATCCCACCTTTTCGCCCTTAAATACGCCCCATAGCCGAACCTCTAGACTCGGATTTTGTTTAGACATTAAGTTAGCCATAGTCGCAACTTCGCCAAGGCTCGGCGTCATGAGGCCTCTTGTACTTCGCACCTATTCAGGATCCCACCTCTTCAATAAAGCTTTCCTCTTAATCCGCAATATCTTGATTGCAATATTGGTTCTTACTTGTTCTCGATTTTAGGTAGGAATTAAGACCCTCGCTGGTCAGGCTGATCGTGTTCACGCAGGATCGGTAACCTCCAGGAGATTGTCCTAGCGATTGCATTGGCGCTCGTGCTCGCATGTGTAGTCAGATCGTCAAGCCCGAACTCCACCAAATCGAATATCGCCATCTCATCGAAAGATCGGACACCTTTGCCCTATCAAGTGGTATCAGATTTCAGGTTGCTCGGTGAGATTTTACTGTTTTTCGTAGATTAGATCTGTTTTTACCTATAACCCACGAAAAAGCCAAAAACACAGTTAGAATTTAGATCCATCCCATAACCAATCTACGCCTCGTATTATCTTTTCAGTTTTTGCATTGTTGAATTTGTGTCTACATCGTCGCGTCGAGTTGCTGGTCTTAGTGTCTTGTCCCTTAGAGTTTCGAGTTCTAATCATACTAGTCACCGCCACACTCGCCGATCACCGCCACCATATTCCGCCACCATATTCCGCCGCCATATACCCAGCCACCATAAACCCTAATACTCATACCGCCTTCCTACCGCGACCAGATCCGATCGGTTTTCCTGCATGATGCAGTCCGAGTAGAGTTACTGTTTCCTAGTTATTTCTTTTGACTTTCCTTCTTTGTTGTTTCCGTATCCAGCTAAAGTCCGTGTCGCGCTAAGAGTCCGGTCGTAAGTCCAGAAGGAGAGCAAAAAAAAAATCTGGCTATACTAGTTTTCGGCTTTGGGGATCACTTTTCTCCATCGGCCGTTATAGCGATATTTTTTTGGCACCTGCACGCTTTCCGGAGCAAAATAAAAAAAATTCGATTTTTTTTTAGGCTAACCTATTTTTAGACCCCGTAGATCAGTTCTAGACACTCGCCATCATAGTGATTTTCTGCATCTCGGTTCGCTTTTCAGGGTGCCATATCATCATACAGTGCTTGTTGTGTCGCGTCGTGTCATCGTTGGTGATCTAGGCTCGCGTCTCTAGTACGGTCTAGCCTAGGACCAGACATCTCCGTCGTTGAGCATTCTTTCAACTTTTGCATTCTGTTTTGATAATTGCTAACCCCTTGCTAAGCCTTCCCAGAGCTCCACAGATATTCTCCACGTGCGGTGTATCGACTCCGTAATCGCTTGGTTCAATCTCTGGACCCACTGATCCTCGCAGTTGCACATCGCCTTTTCCTGCTGCTTGGTAAGAACTTGTAAGAGCTTCGTATATTGCTTGACGGATTACGTGACTTCCACCATATTCATGTAGTATATACCTGTGCTTTTTAAGGACTAACCATGAGATACTTGCGGAACCCCGCCACCATGACGAAGAACTACATGCCCACTTCTCCGCGCTCTTGGTCATGGCGAAGACGTGGATACGCGCCTAGGGGAGTTTGACACCAAGCTCACCAATGCCGTGGACAAGATCGATGGACTCGAGAAGTCCTTCAACGCCAAGCTTGACGTTCGGTTCAAGGAGCTTTTGAACCGATTACCAGCACCATAAGCACCCACACATGGCGCCGCGGCGCATTCCGATCACGGTCGGATGCTGGTTATTTGCCGCCCAGCACTCTGCGGTGACGCTCCTCGGACTTCCGCTGGTGCTTCTGCGACATTGAGCGACGGCGGGTACTACTATGACCCGGCGACGGCGATCTGTTTGACGAGGAGGTTGAACAACCTCCACGGTACTGCGCCGTCCCCGACATTACTACCATAGCGCTTCATGCCACGATGCGTGATGATGATCATGTTGCAAAGCTTAAATTAAATATTCCATCTTTTGAGGGTAAATATAATCCCGATGCATATCTTACATGGGAGATGGAAGTAGAACAACGTTTTGCATGCTTAAAATATCCTGAGAATATGCGTGTTAGTGCTACTACATGTGAATTTACTAAATTTGCTTCCCTTTGGTGGTCTGAGTATTGTCGTTTAAATCCTACTACTATTCCTAGTACTTGGACTGCTTTAAAAACTGCTATGCGTGTTCGTTTTGTAACTCCCACTTATCAACGTGATTTACTAAAGAATCTGACACGTTTAGAGCAAGGGAAAAATTCTGTAGAAGAGTATTATCAGGAATTACAAATGGGGATGGTTAGGTGTGGTCTTGTTGAATCTAATGAACAAATGCTTGCACGTTTCTTTGGTGGATTAAACAAGGACATTCAGCACATATTAGATTATAAGGAATATAATTCTATCACTCGTTTGTTTCATCTTGCTTGCAAAGTGAGCGTGAAGTCTTGGATCGCCAAACACCATGGAGGAGGACTAATAATTCTGCAGGTCGCACATCCACTTGGACATCCCGACAATCAGCACCTCCTCGTGATTCGCCACCATCTACTACCACATCCAAGCCCACCACAAGATTTCCAGCTGCTCCTCCACCATAATCCAATGCTCATGCTCGTAGTGCATCTTCTATGGCTTCCACGGGTAAGACAAAGGATATACAATGCCGCAAGTGCTGGGGTTTTGGTCATATTGAGAGACAGTGGACAACACAACGTGTGATGATGGTGCGAGAAGATGGTCAATACGATTCAGCGAGTGACTTCGATAAAGATACACTAGCCCTTATTTCTGCTCGAGATGGCGACAATTCTGATGCTGATGAAGAGCCAGAGGTAATGGGAGCTAAATCTGCTGATCAATACAAGAGCTTAATTACACAACGTGTGTTGAGTGTGCAATTGAGCTAATCTGAGCAAGATCAACGCCACAACCTGTTCCAAACACGTGGTGTTGTCAAGGAAAGAGCTATACGGATCATCATTGATGGAGGGAGTTGTAATAACACGGCGGTGTTGACATGGTAGAAGCTTGCGCTTCCAACAAGACAACGCCCACATTCATATTACATCCAATGGTTTGAGAGTTCTCGCAAGATCAAGGTAACAAGAGCGATGCGTGCATTTTACTATTGGTACATATTCTGATTTTGTTGATTGTGATGTTGTACCTATGCAAGCTTGTTCTTTATTACTTGGTAGACCATGGAAATTTGATAAAGAATCTGTTCATAATGGCAAAACTAATCACTACTCTCTTATGCATGATGGAAAGAAAATTGGTCTAAAACCTATGACTCCCGAACAAATTTTAAAAGATGACCTTGCTAGAGCTAGTAGATCTAAAACTGAGGAGAAAAATAAAAGTGAGAATCAGATTGTTGCTGCAGATTTTATACCACCAAAGAACAATAAATCTGATTCTACACATGCTACTGAAATTCGTTTGAAGAGTCCATGTATGCTTGCAAATAAAATTGATATTGCTGAACTAGATGTAAACAATACTCAATGTTATGCAATTGTCTGCAAAGAGGTTTTGTTTTCATTTGAGGATATGCCTCCTTCTTTGCCACCCGCTGATAGGGCAAAGGTGTCCGATCTTTCGATGAGATGGCGATAATCGATTTGGTGGAGTTCGGGCTTGACGATCCGACTACACGTGCGAGCACGAGCGCCAATGCAATCGCTAGGCCAATCTCCTGGAGGTTACCGATCCTGCGTGAACACGATCGGCTGACCGGCGAGGGTCTTAATTCCTACGAAATCGAGAACAAGTAAGAACCAATATTGCAATCAAGATATTGCGGATTAAGAGGAAAGCTTTATTGAAAGAGGTGGGATCTGAATAGGTGCTGAAGTACAAGAGGCCTCTGCGGCCGAGCCTTGGCGAAGTTGCGACTATGGCTAACAATGTCTAAACAAAATCCGAGTCTAAAGGTTCGGCTATGGGGCGTATTTAAGGGCGAAAAGGTGGGGTTTGGCCAGCCATGGAAGTGGTGGCGAATCCAACCCTAAAGTCCTTTTCCTCAAATCTGGACTCTAAAAAGTGGCTAATTAAAAACTGCGAAAATTACATGGGCTGGCCCAAAATAAAGGTGTCATGACACCATATTATGCTATGGACGAATTAGTAAAGTATTGATCTTGAATATTTCGTCCAAGCCTTCTTTCTTCATTATGGTGGCCTCAAAGTTAAAATCTTCATCCGTGGCCTTCTCTTGGATCATCATATGCTTCTGCCATCTCCATGCAAGGCCATGCTCCAATGCTTGTCCCTCTCATCCATGCTTGGTCCATCATTCCTAAGAGTAAGAAATGTATCGACTTAGGAAGCATCATATTCTCATGTATGTAAGGAATAGTTCCAAGAAACGAAAATACGATAGTTAAGTTGTTTGTACGAGATCTTGTGATGGGTCCTTGTATGTGTGTTCTTTAGGTACAACGGTTGTATCAATAGTAGGGATGTCCACATCATGCTCCCTTCTTGAATTGAAGTCGTCCTCGACGCAATCTCATCTTCCTCACCAAAGTAAGGCTTCAAATCGGCAATGTTAAATGTAGGACTAACTGTACCAAAGTCTGCGGGCAACTCAAGTTTATATGCATTATCATTGATTCTCTCTAACACCTTAAAGGGACCAGTGACGTGGCATTAACTTAGACTTGCGTAAATCGGAAAAGCGATCTTTACAAATGTAACCAAACAAGATCGCCAACATCAAACACAACATGCTTTCTCCCTTTATCTGACAAGTTTATACTTAGCATTCATGTGTTCAATGTTATCTTTAGTAGTCTTATGCAAGTTTAATATCATTTCGTAGCGTTGTGTAGCATCCAAATTATGTTGCACCGAAGAAGGTAAAGGCAATAAATCAATAGGTGCACGAGGAACAAAACCATACACAATCTCAAATGGGCACATCTTTGTGGTAGAATGCAATGAACGATTATAAGCAAATTCTATATGAGGTAAACAATCTTCCCACAATTTTAAGTTCTTCTTTAAAACAGCCCGTAACATAGTAGACAAAGTTCTATTTACAACTTCAGTTTGACCATCAGTTTGGGGATGACATGTAGTACTAAAGAGCAATTTAGTCCCCAACTTAGCCCATAAACATCTCCAAAAGTGGCTAAGAAATTTAGTATCACGATCAGAGACAATAGTATTTGGCACACCATGCAAACGAACAATTTCACGAAAGAACAAATCAGCAATATGCGACATCATCCGTTTATGACAAGGAATAAAGTGTGCCATCTTAGAGAACCGATCCACAACAACAAAATACTATCCTCCCCTACGTGTTCGTGGCAATCCCAAAACAAAGTCCATAGAAATATCCTCCCAAGGAACACTAGGAACAGGAAGAGGCATATATAAACCATGTGGATTAAGGCGAGACTTAGCTTTTTGACAAGTAGTGCAGCGTGCCACAAATCTCTCAACATCTCGACGCATACGTGGCCAAAAGAAGTGTGCAGGAAGAACATCCTCCGTCTTCTTGACACCAAAGTGTCCCATCAATCCTCCTCCATGCGCCTCCTGTAATAACAAAAGCCGCACAGAGCTATGGAATGCATAGTTTGTTAGCAGGAACAAATCCATCATTGAAGACGAACTTGTTCCAAGTTCTACCATCTCTACAATTCTGCAACACATCTTTAAATTCAGCATCATGCACATATTGTTCTTTAATAGTTTCCAATCCAAATATTTTGAAGTCAAGTTGAGATAACAAAGTATAACGGCGTGACAAAGCATCAGCAATAATAATATCTTTACCTTTTGTGTTTGATAACATAAGGAAAAGACTCAATAAATTCAACCCACTTTGCATGACGATTCAACTTAGCTTGACTACGAATATGCTTCAATGATTCATGATCGAATGAATAACAAATTCCTTAGGCCATAGATAATGTTGCCAAGTTTCTAATGTCGAACCAGCATATAATTCTTTATCATAAGTAGAATAGTTCAGACTAGCCCCACTCAATTTCTCACTAAAATATGCAACAGGTTTTCCCTCTTGTAATAACACCCTCCCAAACCAATTCCACTAGCATCACATTCAAGCTCAAAAGTCTTAGTAAAATCGGAAGTTGGAGTAAGGGAGCATGTGAGCTTATCTTTCAATATGTGAAGGCTGTTGTTGTGCATCGCCCCAAACAAAGGGCACATCCTTCTTGGTAAGCTCATTCGGTAGCGGCAATTGATCCAAAGTCTTTGACAAAGCGCCTATAAAAACCAGTGAGGCCAAGAAAACTCCTCACTTGTGTGACCGTCTTGGGCTGCGGCCAATTCTCAATAGCTTCAATCTTGGTGGATCCACTTCAATACCACTGAAGTAACAACATAGCCAAGAAAGCAACTCGATTGGTGCAAAAGGTGCACTTCTCAAGGTTACCAAACAAGCGTGCATCACGTAAAGCATTGAAAACAACACGTAAATGGTCCAAATGTTCCTCTAAAGATTTGCTATAAATCAGAATATCATCAAAGTAGACTACCACAAAGCGTCCAATGAAAGCACGTAAAACTTCGTTCATTAATCTCATGAAGGTGCTAGGTGCATTAGTTAAACCAAGCGGCATTACTAACCACTCATATAAACCGAACTTAGTTTTAAATGCTGTTTTCCATTCATCTCCTAATTTCATACGAATCTGGTGGTAACCACTCGCATAAATCAACTTTAGAAAACATGGTAGAGCCACTCAATTCATCAAGCATGTCATCCAAGCGTGGAATAGGATGGCGATATCGAATAATATTATTGATAGCTCTACAATCGGTACACATGCGAAGAACCATCTTTCTTAGGTACCAAAATAATAGGAACAAGACAAGGGCTAAGGGACTCACGAATATGATCTCTGTCGAGTAGTTCTGAATTTGGCGTTGTATCTCCTTTGTCTCCTCTGGATTGGTTCTATATGGCGCGGTTGGGCAACGTGGCACCAGGAATTGGATCAATTTGATGCTCAATTCCTCTAATAGGAGGTAGTCTGGTGGCAACTCGGTGAAATCGTCCTCATATTCCTGCAAAGGTTAGCAGCGGGTGGCAAAGAAGGAGGCATATCCTCAAATGAAAACAGAACCTCTTTGCAGACAATTGCATAACATTGAGTATTGTTTACATCTAGTTCAAGAATATCAATTTTATTTGCAAGCATACATGGACTCTTCAAGCGAATTTCACTAGCATGTGTAGAATCGATTTAGTGTTCTTTGGTGGTATAAAATCTGCAAACAATCTGATTCTCACTTTTATTTTCTCCACATTTTAGCTCTACTAGCTCTAGCAAGATCATCTTTTAAAATCTGTTAAGAGTCATAGGTTTTAGACCAATTTTCTTTCCATCATGCATAAGAGAATAGTGGTTAGTTTTGCCATTATGAGCAGATTCTCTATCAAATTGCCATGGTCTACCAAGTAACAAAGAACAAGCTTGCATAGGTACAACATCACAATCAACAAAATCAGAATATGTACCAATAGTAAAATGCACGCGTACCGTTCTTGTTACCTTGATCTTGCGAGAACTCTCAAACCATTGGATGTAGTATGAATGTGGGCGTTGTCTTGTGGGAAGCGCAAGCTTCTCTACCATGTCAACACGGCGATTATTACAACTCCCTCCATCAATGATGATCCGTATAGCTCTTTCCTTGACAACACCACGTGTTTGGAACAGGTTGTGGCGTTGGTCTTGCTCAGATTTGCTCAATTGCACACTCAACACACGTTGTGTAATTAAACTCTTGTATTGATCGGCTTGACTCCCATTACCTCGGCTCGTCATCATCATCGAATTGTCTCCATCTCGAGCGAAATAAGGGCTAGTGTATCTTCATCGAAGTCACTCATGAATCGTATTCACCATCTTCTCGCACCATCATCACACGTTGTGTTGTGCAATCTCTCAATATGACCAAAACCCGGCACTTGCGGCATTGTATATCCTTAGTCTTACCGTGGAAGCCATAGAAGATGCACTCTGACGGGAGCATTGGATGATGGTGGAGGAGCATTTGGAAATCTTGTGGTGGCCTTGGATGTGGTAGTAGCGGAGGCGAATCACGAGGCGCTGATTGTCGGGATGTCCAAGTGGATGTGCGACTGCGAATTATTAGTCCTCCTCCATGGTGTTTGGCGATCCTGCACTTCACGTTCAGCTTTGCAAGCAAGATGAAACAAGCAGTGATAGAATTATATTCCTTATAATCTAATATGTCTTTGAATGTCCTTGTTTAATCCACCAAAAGCGTGCAAGCATTTGTTCATTAGATTCTACAAGACCACACCTAACCATCCCGTTTGCAATTCACGATAATACTCTTCTGAAATTTTCCCTTGCTCTAAGCGTGTCGATTCTTTAGTAAATCACGTTGATAAGTGGGAGGTACAAAGCGAACACATAGCAGTTTTAAAGCGGTCAAGTACTAGGAATAGTAGTAGGATTTAAGCGACAATACTCGGACCACCAAAGGAAGCAAATTTAGTAAATTCACATGTAGCGCACTAACACGCATATTCTCGGGATATTTTAAGCATGCAAACGTTGTTCTACTTCCATCTCCCATGTAAGATATGCATCGATTATATTTACCCTCAAAAGATGGAATATTTAATTTAAGCTTTGCAACATGATCATCATCATTACGTCTGGGTGGCGGCGTTGCGGTAGTAATGTCGGGGACGACCAGCGGTACTGTGGAGGTTGTTCAACCTCCTCGTCAAGCAGATCGTCGTCGTCGGTCGTAGTAGTACCCGTAAATGCATCCCCAATGTCGCAGACAGCGGCGGAAGTCCGAGAACGTCGGTCGCGGAGGAGCCGCCCGGGTGCGGCGGCAGCCGTCTCAGCAGTCGAGCCGTGATCGAATGCGTGCGTGCCATGTGTGGGTGCGGTGCGGGCAATCGATTAAGCTCCTTGAACCGAGCGTCAAGCTTGGCGTTGAAGGATTTCTCGAGTCCATCGATCTTGTCCACGGCGTTGGTGAGCTTGGTGTCAAACTCCCTAGGCGCGTGTCCACGTCTTGTAGCGGTGACCAGAGCGGAGAAGTGGGCATGTAGTTCTTCGTTCGTCATGGTGGCGGGGGTTCATGAAGTATCTGTCATGGTTAGTCCTTAAAAAGCGGTATATACTACAGAATATGGTGGAAGTCACGCGTAATCCGTCAAGCAATATCTGAAGCTCTTACAAGTTCTTACCAAGCGGCAGAAAAGGCGATGTGCAACCACGAGGATCGGTGGGTCCAGAGATTGAACCAAGCGATTACGAGTCGAAACACCGCACGTGGAGAGTATCTGTGGAGCTCTGGGAAGGCTTAGCAAAGGGGTCAGCAATTATCAAAACAGCAATGCAAAAGTTGAAAGAATGCTCAACGACGGTACTGTGCTGGTCCTAGGCTAGACCGTACTAGAGACGCGAGCCTAGATCACCAACGATGTCACGACGCGACACAACAAGCACTGTATGATGATATAGCACCCTGGAAAGCGATCCGAGATGCAGAAAATCACTATGATGGCGAGTGTCTAGAACTGATCTACGGGGTCTAAAAAGAGGTTAGCCCCCAAAAATTTTTTCGAAATTTTTTATTTTGCTCCGGAAAGCGCGCAGGCGCCAAAAAAATATCGCTATAACGGCCGATGGAGAAAAGTGATCCCCGGGTGAAAAATAGTATAGCCGAGAAATTTTTTGGGCGGTTCAGACTCTTTTTTTTGCTCTCATACGGACTTACGACGGACTCTTAGCTCGACACGGACTTTAGCTGAACACGAAACAACAAAGAAGGAAAGTCAAAAGAAATAACGAGGAAGCGATAACTCTACTCGGACTCGTACCACGAGAAAAACTGATCGGATCTGTGTCGCGGTAGGAAGGCGGTGGCGGAGTATTAGGGTTTTATGGTCGCAGGGTATATGGCGGCGGAATATGGTGGCAGGGTATATGGCGGCGGAATATGGTGGCAGGGTATATGGCGGCGGTGATCGGCGAGTGTGGCGGTGACTAGTATGATCAGAACTCGAAACTCTAAGGGACGAGACACTAAGACCAACAACTCGTGACGATATAGACACAAATTCAACAATGCAAAAAGCGAAAAGATAATGCGGCGTAGATTGGTTATGGGATGGATCTAAACTCTAAGCATGTTTTGGCTTTTTCGTGGGTTATAGGTAAAAACAGATCTAATCTCGAAAAAGTAAAATCTCACCGAGCAACCTGAAATCGATACCACTTGATAGGGCAAAGGTGTCCGATCTTTCGATGAGATGGCGATAATCGATTTGGTGGAGTTCGGGCTTGACGATCCGACTACGTGCGAGCACGGCGCCAATGCAATCGCTAGGCCAATCTCACGGAGGTTACCGATCCTGCGTGAACACGATCGGCTGACCAGTGAGGGTCTTAATTCCTACGAAATCGAGAACAAGTAAGAACCAATATTGCAATCAAGATATTGCGGATTAAGAGGAAAGCTTTATTGAAAGAGGTGGGATCTGAATAGGTGCAGTACAAGAGGCCTCTGCGACGCTCGAGCCTTGGCGAAGTTGCGACTATGGCTAACTTAATGTCTAAACAAAATCCGAGTCTAAAGGTTCGGCTATGGGCGTGTTAAGGCGAAAAGGTGGGGTTTCGGCCAGCCATGGAAGTGGTGGCGAATCCAACCCTAAAGTCCTTTTCCTCAAATCGGACTCTAAAAGTGGCTAATTAAAACTGCGAAAATTACATGGGCTGGCCCAAAATAAAGGTGTCATGACACCATATTATGCTATGGACGAATTCGTAAAGTATTGATCTTGAATATTTCGTCCAAGCCTTCTTTCTTCATTATGGTGGCCTCAAAGTTCTGAAATCTTCATCCGTGGCCTTCTCTTGGATCATCATATGCTTGCTGCCATCTCCATGCAAGGCCATGCTCCAATGCTTGTCCCTCTCATCCATGCTTGGTCCATCATTCCTAAGAGTAAGAAATGTATCTGACTTAGGAAGCATCATATTCTCATGTATGTAAGGAATAGTTCCAAGAAACGAAAATACCTGATAGTTAAGTTGTTTGGCACGAGATCTTGTGATGGGTCCTTGTATGTGTGTTGCTGTAGGTACAACGGTTGTATCAATAGTAGGGATGTCCACATCAGCTGTTGCTAACCTTTTGCAGGAATATGAGGACGTCTTTCCCGCTGAGCTGCCACCAGGACTACCTCCTATTAGAGGAATTGAGCACCAAATTGATCTCATCCTGGTGCCACGTTGCCCAACCGCGCGCCGTATAGAACCAATCCAGAGGAGACAAAGGAGATACAACGCCAAATTCAGGAACTACTCGACAGAGATCATATTCGTGAGTCCCTTAGCCCCTGTGTTGTTCCTATTATTTTGGAACCTAAGAAAGATGGTTCTTCGCGCATGTGTACTGATTGTAGAGCTATCAATAATATTACTATTCGATATCGTCATCCTATTCCACGTTGAGATGACATGCTTGATGAATTGAGTGGCTCTACCATGTTTTCTAAAGTTGATTTGCGTAGTGGTTACCACCAGATTCGTATGAAATTAGGAGATGAATGGAAAACAACATTTAAAACTAAGTTCGGTTTATATGAGTGGTTAGAGATGCCGTTTGGTTTAACTAATGCACCTAGCACTTTCATGAGATTAATGAACGAAGTTTTACGTTCTTTCATTGGACGTTTTGTGGTAGTCTACTTTGATGATATTCTGATTTATAGCAAATCTTTAGAGGATCAATTGGACCATTTACGTGCTGTTTTCAATGCTTTACGTGATGCACGTTTGTTTGGTAACCTTGAGAAGTGCACCTTTTGCACCAATCGAGTTGCGTTTCTTGGCTATGTTGTTACATCACAGGGTATTGAAGTGGATCCAGCCAAGATTGAAGCTATTGAGAATTGGCCGCAGACCAAGACGGTCACACAAGTGAGGAGTTTTCTTGGCCTCGCTGGTTTTTATAGGCGCTTTGTCAAAGACTTTGGATCAATTGCCGCGCCGCTGAATGAGCTTACCAAGAAGGATGTGCCCTTTGTTTGGGGCGATGCACAACAACATGCCTTCGTCATATTAAAAGATAAGCTAACACATGCTCCCTTACTCCAACTTCCTGATTTTACTAAGACTTTTGAGCTTGAATGTGATGCTAGTGGAATTGGTTTGGGAGGGGTGTTATTACAAGAGGGAAAACCTGTTGCATATTTTAGTGAGAAATTGAGTGGGGCTAGTCTGAACTATTCTACTTATGATAAAGAATTGTATGCGTTGGTTCGGACATTAGAAACTTGGCAACATTATCTATGGCCTAAAGAGTTTGTTATTCATTCTGATCATGAATCTTTGAAGCATATTCGTAGTCAAGCTAAGTTGAATCGTCGTCATGCAAAGTGGGTTGAATTTATTGAGTCTTTTCCTTATGTTATCAAACACAAAAAGGGTAAAGATAATATTATTGTTGATGCTTTGTCACGCCGTTATGCTTTGTTATCTCAACTTGACTTCAAAATATTTGGATTGGAAACTATTAAGGAACAATATGTGCATGATCTGAATTTAAAGATGTGTTGCGAATTGTAGAGATGGTAGAACTTGGAACAAGTTCGTCTTCAATGATGGATTTGTGTTCCGTGCTAACAAACTATGCATTCGAGATAGCTCTGTTCGTCTTTTGTTGTTACGGAGGCGCATGGAGGAGGATTGATGGGACACTTTGGTGTCAAGAAGGCGGAGGATGTTCTTCTTTGCACTTCTTTTGTCCACGTATGCGTCGAGATGTTGAGAGATTTGTGGCACGCTGCACAACTTGTCAAAAAGCTAAGTCTCGCCTTAATCCACATGGTTTATATATGCCTCTTCCTGTTCCTAGTGTTCCTTGGGAGGATATTTCTATGGACTTTGTTTTGGGATTACCACAAACACAGAAGGGGAGGGATAGTATTTTTGTTGTTGTGGATCGGTTTTCTAAGATGGCACACTTTATTCCTTGTCATAAAACGGATGATGCTGCGCATATTGCTGATTTGTTCTTTCGTGAAATTGTTCGTTTGCATGGTGTGCCAAATACTATTGTCTCTGATCGTGATACTAAATTTCTTAGCCACTTTTGGAGATGTTTATAGGCTAAGTTGGGGACTAAATTGCTCTTTAGTACTACATGTCATCCCCAAACTGATGGTCAAACTGAAGTAGTAAATAGAACTTTGTCTACTATGTTACGGGCTGTTTTAAAGAAGAACTTAAAATTGTGGGAAGAGTGTTTACCTCATATAGAATTTGCTTATAATCGTTCATTGCATTCTACCACAAAGATGTGCCCATTTGAGATTGTGTATGGTTTTATTCCTCGTGCACCTATTGATTTATTGCCTTTACCTTCTTGATTGCAACATAATTTGGATGCTACACATTTGAAATGATCTTAAACTTGCATAAGACTACTAAAGATAACATTGAACACATGAATGCTAAGTATAAACTTGCTGGGGATAAAGGGAGAAAGCATGTTGTGTTTGATGTTGGCGATCTTGTTTGGTTACATTTGCGTAAAGATCGTTTTCCTGATTTACGCAAGTCTAAGTTAATGCCACGTCTTTGCTGGTCCCTTTAAGGTGTTAGAAAATCAATGATAATGCATATAAACTTGAGTTGCTGCGAGACTTTGGTACGGTTAGTCCTACATTTAACATTGCAGATTTGAAGCCTTACTTTGGTGAGGAAGATGAGATTGCGTCGAGGACGACTTCAATTCAAGAAGGGGAGCATGATGTGGACATCCCTACTATTGATACAACCGTTGTACCTACAGTAACACACATACAAGGACCCATCACAAGATCTCGTGCCAAACAACTTAACTATCAGGTACTTTCGTTTCTTGGAACTATTCCTCACATACATGAGAATATGATGCTGCCTAAATCGGATATATTTCTTACTCTTAGAAATGATGGACCAAGCATGGATGAGAGGGACAAGCATTGGAGCATGGCCATGCATGGAGATGGCAGCAAGCATGTGATGATCCAAGAGAAGGCCACAGATGAAGATTTCAGAATTTTGAGGCCACCATAATGAAGAAAGAAGGCTTGGACGAAATATTCAAGATCAATACTTTACGAATTCATCCATAGCTTAATATGGTGCTACGACACCTTTTATTTTGGGCCAGGCCCATGTAATTTTCGCAGGATTTTAATTAGCCACTTTTTAGAGTCCGTATTTGAGGGGAAAAGGACTTTTAGGGTTGGATTCGGCCACCACTTCCATGGCTGGCGAAACCCCTGCCTTCGCCTAAATCGCCCCATAGCGAACCTCTAGACTCGGTTTTGTTTAGACATTAAGTTAGCCATAGTCACAACCGCCAAGGCTCGGCGTCATGAAGGCCTCTTGTGCTCGCACCTATTCGGATCCCACCTCTTCAATAAAGCTTTCCTCTTAATCCGCAATATCTTGATTGCAATATTGGTTCTTACTTGTTCTCGATTTCGGTAGGAATTAAGACCCTCATTGGTCGGTGATCGTGTTCACGCAGGATCGGTAACCTCCAGGAGATTGGCCTAGCGATTGCATTGGCGCTCGTGCTCGCACGTGTAGTCGGATCGTCAAGCCCGAACTCCACCAAATCGAATATCGCCATCTCATCGAAAGATCGGACACCTTTGCCCTATCATTGGGTTCTCGGTTTCTCGCCCCCAAGTCGTCAAGATCTCACCAAGCACCTCATCCCCCGTTGTTGGCATGGAGAGCGAGCTTCGCCCAACACCGATCCTAGGGATTATGTTGGACCGGTTGCCACCGGCGTGAGGAGTAGGCGTGTATCGTGTTTTGGCGTGCGTGTGTTCGTGGTTTTCATCTCCTTCCTCGATTTCATCCTCCGACCACCGCTTTCGCCTCGTTTCTCGTGGAATTCGGGAAAGATCGGGCCAACCCCAGTGTTACCCCATAACATATTGGTATCAAGAGCACGGTTGATCACGAATTTCCCCCCAATTTTTCTTTTATCCACCTTAAAATCGAAAATCCCACCAAAAAGATCCCCAATTTGCCTTCGGATCGATCTCTGGATTTGGTGAGTTTTTCATGGTTTTGGTCCATAGATCTGTTGATTTGGGAGTCGATCTATAGCCCCTGTTGTTCCTAGCCCAGCCTTTCGGTCAGATCTCCGCGAATTTGAGGTTTTTGGCAAGTTCATCTCGCCCCAGTTCTGTGCCAAGCGGTACTACCGGCCGTGCAAGCGGTACTACCGCTAGTAACCGGTGCTACCGGTAGTACAAGCAGTACTACCGCTCGCCGGTACTACCGGAAGTTGCCAGCGGTACTACCGCTCGCCTCTGACCGTGTTTCCTTGCCCTTTGCACCTCAATTTTCGTTTGCTGACTTTTCCACTTCGCTTGTTCGTGTTTCGCGTGTTTGTCGCCATTTTCACAACAGCTTCCGCATCAAAGTCACCACGCGCTCAACGACACCGCGACACTCGAACATCACCCCCCACCAACGGTTGCAAGTCGTCAACAATACCAAAGGTATCACTTGCACCACCTTGACAGCCCCATATCTTCCTTTGTGTGTATCTATCCTATGAGAGCAACTCATTTTGTGTTTGTCTAAGCATTGTGCACTTGCCTTCGGAAAGTGAGAGTGTGAGGCCAAATACAAAAGCTAACATAATAGCATAGCAAGGGAGAAAAAGAAAAAGAATAAAAAAAAGGAAAAGAAAAAGATAGAATAGAAAGATACATAGTCTCCCAATACAAAGAGAATACCAAGCTTGTAAGCCAACAAGAGAGAAGAAAGAGCGCACCGAGGCAAGTGCACAAATCTATTGCTTATCCTCTTTTGGCAAACGAGTTGTGGTCTCTCCTTGTGTTGGCACGATAACTGAGCGTAGTCTTTGTTAGGACCTTTTGTGCTCATTTTCATAGTCGTGCTAACCCCATTATTCTCCACGTGTGTGTTTTCCGTGTTTTTGTAGATCGTATCCTTTTGCTTTTGCTCTTTGGTTCTTTACCACGTAGGACAATAACCTTTTGCTTGGATCGTTTCGTTTGGTTTTCCACAATCCTAACCTTCCACCAAAAGTTTTTGAGAGTTGTAGCATATTTGTGTGTGAGTTTCTTGGCCATTTCACTTTGCACGCTTTTCGCTCATTTTTGTGGCAATTGGTTTGATATAATCTCCAAGGTGAGGTAAAAGGCTAACTCTCCGCACCCTTTCTCTCCATATACAACCCTTGTTGGCTTTGCATCATGGACAGGCACGGAGAGCCATCACAACCACCACCACCTCCGGAGGATGACACACAATTCATGACAAGATGGGACCATTGGAAGGTACGAGGAGAATTCAACTATCATTGTGAAGCTCTCGAGCGGCGCCAAGATGAACAATTTAGCGAGGCCCGTGTGGAATTCAAGAACATCGACAACCGCTTCGAAGAAGTCCGTGGCCAAATGCATGCCATGCAACACAACCTCGGTCATCAAAATGAAGCTCTTGGTCGTGCACTCGCCTCAACGGATGAGAAGCTTCAACGCATCATTGATGGACTCGCAAGGCCACGCTCGCGCGAGTCAAGCTCATCTCGGCACTCCTCATGTGAATCAAGTGCACCTCGCCGTCACGCTTCAAGGCACCGGGATGGACCCGTTCTTCAATCCATGAGCTCTTATGGCGGTACCATCTCCGGCGTCCGTCAGCGTCAAGCTATGATGGTGACCTCTCCGCAAGACCTCCAAGACGCGAAGCGAACCAGCCACAACCAAGGGCACTTGTGATTCAACAAGAACAACCTCGCATGGACCACCAAGGCCATCGACGCCGACATGCCCCTTCAACAACAAGTGAAGCTTCCGAAGAGGACGAACAAGATCACCGTCGATGGGAAGCACTCGAAGATCCTCCAAGGCGTCATCATCGACATGATCGTCCACGTCGGCAACATGATGGTCATGACGAGCCTCCCCTACACCAAGAAGAAGAGCAGCCCATTGCGCATGCGACTCGACGTCCTCCTCGCCACATGGCGCAAGCTAATGCTCCTCGGCATCAACCACGACAAGAACAAGAGCAAGCTCCCCAAGCTCGTCGTGATGACCATCAACCTCCTCCTCATCCTCAACCGCGACAACAAAACGAGCAAGCTCCCCAAGCTCGTCGTCAACAACAAGTTCCACCACCAAACGCGGCACCTCAACAACCGCAAGAGCAACGCAACAATCACCAAACAAGACGTGAGAGCTCGGATGATGATGATGACCGCCCAAATCATGGCAAACGCCGCAACCGGAACCGCGACGGAGAAGAAACTTTCGGCAAGCTCAAATTCACCATGCCAAAGTTCACCGGTTCCAATGATCCCGAAGAATATCTCTCTTGGGAACTCAAGGTCGTCAAGATCTTCCGCATGCACAACTATAGCAATGAGAAGATGATGGCCATGGCATCCCTCGAGTTTGATGAGTATGCCAACCTTTGGTGGGAACAAGTCCAACTCGCTCGCGAAGCAAAAGAAGAGCCTCCAATCGCAACTTGGCAAGATATGAAGGCTCATATGAGATCCCGCTTTGTTCCTTCACACTACACGCGTGACCTCTTCAACAAGCTTCAAACGCTTAGTCAAGGCACAAAGACCGTGGAAGAGTACTTCAAGCAAATGGAGCTCAACATGATCCGTGCCAACATTGAAGAGCGAGATGAACAAACAATGGCACGCTTCCTCAATGGCTTGAACCATCCCATCAAGCGCATCACCGAGTTCCAAAAGTACAACAACATGGTTGAGCTTGTGCACATCGCTTCAAAATCCGAGCGTCAAGTGCAAGAGGACATCAAGTACAACAAGCCAAAGACATACTTCACCTACAAGAAAGCGCCAACCACTACTCCAACAACACCAAGTGGAAGCTCCTCAAGTACCACCAAGCTTCCCTTCAAGCCGACTCTCCCTCAAGGAAAACAGCCCCCAAGTGGCAAACACACAAGGGATGATCAACCATTCAATGGTGAATGCTACAAGTGTGGAGGCAAAGGGCACAAGTCGAATGCATGTGGGAACAAGAAAGTTTTGTTCATCCATGACAACGGCGATGAAGAATACTTGAGTGAAGAAGAGTTTGATGCAAGAGTCAAGGAAGCCATGGCAAGGCAACATTTGGAAGAGGACCAAGAACTTCTTGTGTGTGAGCATGACGCAAGTCCATCGCTTGTGGTCACCAGGGTCTTGACTACCCAAGCCAATGAAAATGAAGACCAACGCTCGAACATCTTCCAAACTCGTGTCGGCATCAATGGGAAGTCCATCAAAGTTGTCATCGATGGAGGGAGTTGCCACAACCTTGCAAGCATGGAATTGTGTGAGAAACTCAACCTCACCCTTCATCCGCATAGACACCCCTCCCATATCCAATGGCTAAGTGACCAAGGATCCGTCAAGATCAAGCACACCGTCTTGGTGACATTCTCCATTGGGCACTACAAGGACACGGTGGAATGTGACGTGGTCCCAATGACGGTTTGTCACATGTTGCTCAGAAGGCCGTGGCAATATGACAAGCGTGCTTTGCATAATGGTCACTCAAACACTTACACCTTCAAATGGCTTGATAAAACTTGTGTGTTGCAACCAATGACTCCTAGCCAAATAATTGCGGACAATGCAAAGGCTTTAGCGAGGGCAATCATAAAACACCTTGTGAGAAGAGTTGTGAGCGAGAGAACCACACCATAGTGAGTGAGAGCTACAAGCCAAACTCGAGTGGAAAAACTAAGAGTGTTCTTCTTGCCACCAAAAGTGAGATGAGAGAAGTGCGGAACAACCCATCCATCTTGCACTACGTCCTTGTATGCAAGGGACTAGCGCAAGGAACTAACGACTTGACAAATGTTCCTCCTTCTTTGATGACTATTTTGCAGGAATTCCAAGATGTATTTCCCGAAGAGCTTCCTCATGGCCTTCCTCCTCTTCGTGGAATCGAGCACCGCATCGACCTCATACCCGGCGCCCCACTCCCAAACCGCGCCGCGTATCGCATGAACCCGGAAGAGACGAAGGAGATCGCACGTCAAATCAACCAACTCGTCTCCAAAGGTTTGATCCAAGTAAGCACTAGCCCAAGCGCGGTCCCCGTGATTCTAGTCCCAAAAACGGATGATACGTTGCGGTTATGCATGGACTGCCGTCCAATCAATGCTATCACCATGCGTTATCGACATCCTATACCGCGTCTTGATGACATGCTTGATGAGTTATGTGGAGCCACTATATTTTCGAAAATTGATCTTCATAGTGGTTACCATCAAATTCGCATGGCCGAAGGGGATGAGTGGAAAACCGCCTTCAAGACCAAGCTTGGTCTCTATGAATGGTTGGTTATGCCTTTTGGCTTATCTAACGCCCCATCTACCTTCATGCGTCTAATGAACCATAATTTGAGATCTCTCATTGGGAAGAGTGTAGTTGTTTACTTTGATGACATTCTTGTCTATAGCAAGTCACTAGAGGAGCATGTTACTCATGTTAAGGAGGTACTTCAAATCCTTCGTCATGAAAATCTTTATGCTAATCTCCCAAAGTGCACTTTTGCAAGAGACAAGCTGATTTTCCTTGGTTTTGTCGTGTCTTATAATGGCATTGAAGTTGATGACTCAAAAGTCAAGGACATACGAGATTGGCCCATCCCTACAAATGTTAGTGAACTTCGTAGTTTTCATGGGTTGGCTGGCTTTTACCGTCGTTTTGTCAAAGACTGTTCTACAATTGCTTGCCCCCTCAATGAATTGACCAAGAAAAATGTCACGTTCGTTTGGGGAAAAGCACAACAAAAAGCTTTTGATGAGCTCAAAAAGAGGCTCACCGAAGCACCACTTCTTGCATTGCCGGATTTCACAAAAACCTTTGAGATTGAGTGTGACGCTAGCGGTATTGGCATTGGTGGCGTCCTTATGCAAAATGGGCGTCCTATTGCTTACCATAGTGAGAAACTTGATGGCGCACACCTCAATTATCCCATTTATGACAAAGAACTTTTTGCCTTGGTTCGAGTTCTTCAAGTGTGGCAACACTATCTTTGGCCCAAAGAATTTATCTTCCATTCTGACCATGAGTCGTTGAAGTATCTTAAGGGCCAAGCCAACTTGAGTAAAAGGTACGCAAAATGGGTTGAGTTCATGGATTCTTTTCCTTACATTGTCAAATACAAGAAGGGCAAAGAAAATGTGGTAGCGGACGCCTTGTCTCGCAAAAACACAAGCCTTCTTACACGACTCGAAGTCAATGTCTTGGGTCTTGATGAAATCAAATCTTTGTACACGTCCGACTCTTTCTTTGGACCAATATTTGCACAATGTTCAATAGACAAAGGGATTGATGATTTCTATTTGAATAAGGGTTTTCTTTTCAAACAAAACAAGCTTTGCATTCCGAAATCGTCTCTCCAACTTTTCCTTCTTCAAGAGTCCCATGGTGGAGGCCTTATGGGTCACTTTGGCCGTGACAAGACATATGACATGCTCTCCACTCACTACTTTTGGCCAAAGATGAAGCACGACGTGGAGCGCCACGTTCAACGATGCACTACATGTATCCAAGCTAAGTCTAAGTCCAACCCCTTTTGTCTTTATATGCCATTGCCAATTCCTCATACACCTTGGTCGGACATTAGCATGGACTTTGTGTTAGGCTTGCCTAGATCTAAACATGGTCATGATTCCATATTTGTAGTCGTGGATCGCTTTTCTAAAATGGCACATTTCATTCCGTGCCATAAGACCGATGATGCTTCACATGTAGCCAATTTGTTTTTCAGGGAAATAATTCGGCTACACGGTGTGCCTAGAACAATCGTCTCTGACCGCGACGTAAAATTCATGAGCTACTTCTGGAAGACTCTCATGGACAACCTCGGCATCAAGCTCCTCTTCTCGTCCGCCTCGCATCCTCAAACCGATGGACAAACCGAGGTCGTCAATCGAAGTCTTGGCACACTCCTCCGGGTGTTGATAAAGAAGAACCTTAATGATGTGGACATCCCTACTATTGATACAACCGTTGTACCTACAGCAACACACATACAAGGACCCATCACAAGATCTCGTGCCAAACAACTGAACTATCAGGTACTTTCGTTTCTTGGAACTATTCCTTACATACATGAGAATATGATGCTGCCTAAATCAGAAATGTTTCTTACTCTTAGGAATGATGGACCGAGCATGGATGAGAGGGACAAGCATTGGAGCATGGCCATGCATGGTGATGGCAGCAAGCATGTGATGATCCAAGAGAAGGCCACGGATGAAGATTTCAGAACTTTGAGGCCACCATAATGAAGAAAGAAGGCTTGGACGAAATATTCAAGATCAATACTTTACGAATTCGTCCATAGTCCATAGCATAATATGGTCTGCGACACCTTTATTTTGGGCCAGGCCCATGTAATTTTCATGATTTTAATTAGCCACTTTTAGAGTCCGTATTTGAGGGAAAAGGACTTTTAGGGTTGGATTCGCCACCACTTCCATGGCTGGCGAAACCCCACCTTTCGCCTCTTAATCGCCCATAGCGAACCTTTAGACTCGGATTTTGTTTAGACATTAAGTTAGCCATAGTCGCAAACCTTCAAGGCTCGGCGTCGCAGAGGCCTCTTGTACCGCACCTATTGGGATCCCACCTCTTTCAATAAAGCTTTCCTCTTAATCCGCAATATCTTGATTGCAATATTGGTTCTTACTTGTTCTCGATTTGGTAGGAATTAAGACCCTCATTGGTCGGTGATCGTGTTCACGCAGGATCGGTAACCTCCGGGGAGATTGGCCTAGCGATTGCATTGGCGCTCGTGCTCGCATGCGTGTAGTCGGATCGTGCCCGAACTCCACCAAATCGATTATCGCCATCTCATCGAAAGATCGGACACCTTTGCCCTATCAAGTGGTATCGATTTCAGGTTGCTCGGTGAGATTTTACTTTTCGTGAGATTAGATCTGTTTTTACCTATAACCCACGAAAAAGCCAAAAACACGATTAGGGTTTAGATCCATCCCATAACCAATCTCGCCTCGCATTATCTTTTCGGTTTTGCATTGTTGAATTTGTGTCTACATCGTCGTCGAGTTCTTTGGTCTTAGTGTCTCGTCCCTTAGAGTTTCGAGTTCTGATCATACTAGTCACCGCCACACTCGCCGATCACCGCCGCCATATACCCTGCCACCATATTCCGCCGCCATATACCCTGCCACCATAAAACCCTAATACTCCGCCACCGCCTTCCTACCGCGACACAGATCCGATCAGTTTTTTCTGCCGTGGTACGAGTCCGAGTAGAGTTACTGTCTCCTCGTTATTTCTTTTGACTTTCCTTCTTTGCTGTTTCCGTGTTCAGCTAAAGTCCGTGTCGAGCTAAGAGTCCGGTCGTAAGTCCGGTCGTAAGTCCAGAAGGAGAGCTAAAGTCCGTGTCGAGCTAAGAGTCCGGTCGTAAGTCCGGTCGTAAGTCCAGAAGGAGAGCTAAGAGTCCGGTCGTAAGTCTGGAACCGCCTCCTAAAAAATTTTCTGGCTATACTATTTTTCGACCCCGGGGATCACTTTTCTCCATCGGCCGTTATAGCGATATTTTTTTGGCGCTGTGGCGCTTTAGAACAAAACAAAAATTTGAAAAAAATTTTTGGGCTAACCTCTTTTAGACCCGTAGATCAGTTCTAGACACTCGCCATCATAGTGATTTTACGCATCTCGGATCGCTTTTCGGTGCTATATCATCATACGATTGCTTGTTGTGTCGGCGTCGTGACATCGTTGGTGATCTAGGCTCGCGTCTCTAGTGCGGTCTAGCCTAGGACCAGCGATGCCGTCGTTGAGCATTCTTTCAACTTTTGCATTCTTTGTTTTGATAATTCTTGACCCCTTTGCTAAGCCTTCCCGAGCTCCACGGATACTCTCCACGTGCGGTGTTTGACTCTGGTAATCGCTTGGTTCAATCTCTGGACCTTGATCCTCGTGGTTGCACATCGCCTTTTCTGCTGTTTGGTAAGAACTTGTAAGAGCTTCAGATATTGCTTGACGGATTACGCGTGACTTCCACCATATTCCTGTAGTATATACCGTGCTTTTTAAGGACTAACCATGACAGATACTTAGCGGAACCACGCCACCATGAGCGAAGAACTACATGCCCACTTCTCCGCGCTCACAGTCGGTCGGCGAAGGCGTGGACAGCGCCTAGGGAGTTTGACACCAAGCTCACCAACGCCGTGGACAAGATCGATGGACTCGAGAAATCCTTCAACGCCAAGCTTGGCGTTCGGTTCAAGGAGCTTGAACCGATTGCCGCACCCGCACGGCACCCACACATGGTGCAGACGCATTCGATCACGGCTCGAATGCTGAATGCATTGCCGCACCCGGCGGCTCTGCTGCGGCCAGCGTTCCTCGGACTTCCGCCGTGGCTGCTGCTGCGACATTGAGACGACGGGTACTACTACGACCCGACGGACGATCATGTTTGACGAGGAGGTTGAACAACCTCCACAGTACCTGGTTGGTCCCCCGACATTACTACCGCGCTTCGCCCATGCGATGCGTCGATGATGATCATGTTGCAAAGCTTAAATTAAATATTCTATCTTTTGAGGGTAAATATAATCACGATGCATATCTTACATGGGAGATGGAAGTAGAACAACGTTTGCATGCTTAAAATATCACGAGAATATGCGTGTTAGTCTTTGCTACATGTGAATTTACTAAATTTGCTTCCCTTTGGTGGTGCGAGTATTGTCGTCTAAATCCTACTACTATTCCTAGTACTTGGACTGCTTTAAAACTGCTATGCGTGTTCGTTTTGTACCTCCCACTTATCAACGTGATTTACTAAAGAATCGACACGCTTAGAGCAAGGGAAAAATTCTGAGAAGAGTATTATCAGAATTGCAAGCGGGGATGGTTAGGTGTGGTCTTGTAGAATCTAATGAACAAATGCTTGCACGTTTCTTTGGTGGATTAAACAAGGACATTCAGCACATATTAGATTATAAGGAATATAATATAATTCTATCACTCGTTTGTTTCATCTTGCTTGCAAAGCTGAGCGTGAAGTGCGGGATCGCCAAACACCATGGAGGAGGACTAATAATTCAGGTCGCACATCCACTTGGACATCCGACAATCGCCTCCTCGTGATTCGCCTCCTACTACCACATCCAAGGCCACCACAAGATTTCATTGCTCCTCCACCATCATCCAATGCTCACCTTCGTAGTGCATCTTCTATGGCTTCCACGGGTAAGACTAAGGATATACAATGCCATAAGTCTTTGGGGTTTTGGTCATATTGAGAGCGATTGCACAACACAACGTGTGATGATGGTGCGAGAAGATGGTGAATCTGATTCATGAGTGACTTCGATGAAGATACACTAGCCCTTATTTACGCTCGAGATGGAGACAATTACGATGATGATGACGAGCGGAGGTAATGGGAGGCTGGCTGATCAATACAAGTTTAATTACACAACGTGTGTTGAGTGTGCAATTGAGCAAATGAGCAAGATCAACGCCACAACCTGTTCCAAACACGTGGTGTTGTCAAGGAAGAGCTATCGGATCATCATTGATGGAGGAGTTGTAATAATCGGCGGTGTTGACATGGTAGAGAAGCTTGCGCTTCCAACAAGACAACGCCCACATTCATACTACATCCAATGGTTTGAGAGTTCTCGCAAGATCAAGGTAACAAGAGCAGTGCATTTTACTATTGGTACATATTCTGATTTTGTTGATTGTGATGTTGTACCTATGCAAGCTTGTTCTTTGTTACTTGGTAGACCATGGCAATTTGATAGAGAATCATTCATAATGGCAAAACTAACCACTATTCTCTTATGCATGATGGAAAGAAAATTGGTCTAAAACCTATGACTCCCGACAGATTTTAAAGATGATCTTGCTAGAGCTAGTAGAGCTAAAACGAGGAGAAAAATAAAAGTGAGAATCAGTTGTTCTGCAGATTTTATACCACCAAAGAACACTAAATCTGATTCTACACATACTCTTGAAATTCGTTTGAAGAGTCCATGTATGCTTGCAAATAAAATTGATATTCTTGAACTAGATGTAAACAATACTCAATGTTATGCAATTGTATGCAAAGAGGTTTTGTTTTCATTTGAGGATATGCCTCCTTCTTTGCCACCGCTATTGCTAACCTTTTGCGAGAATATGAGGACGTATTTCCCTCGAGTTGCCACGGGACTACCTCCTATTAGAGGAATTGAGCATCAAATTGATCTAATTCCTGGTGCCACGTTGCCCAACGCGCCATATAGAACCAATCCGGAGGAGACAAAGGAGATACAACGCCAAATTCAGGAACTACTCGGCAGAGATCATATTCGTGAGTCCCTTAGCCCTTGTCTGTTCCTATTATTTTGGTGCCTAAGAAAGATGGTTCTTGGCGCATGTGTCTTGATTGTAGAGCTATCAATAATATTACTATTCGATATCGTCATCCTATTCCACGTTTAGATGACATGCTTGATGAATTGAGTGGCTCTACCATGTTTTCTAAAGTTGATTTGCGTAGTGGTTACCACGATTCGTATGAAATTAGGAGATGAATGGAAAACAGCATTTAAAACTAAGTTCGGTTTATATGAGTGGTTAGTAATGCCGTTTGGTTTAACTAATGCACCTAGCACTTTCATGAGATTAATGAGCGAAGTTTCGTGCTTTCATTGGACGTTTTGTAGTCTACTTTGATGATATTACGATTTATAGCAAATCTTTAGAGGAACATTTGGACCATTTACGTCTTTGTTTTCAATGCTTTACGTGATGCACGTTTGTTTGGTAACCTTGAGAAGTGCACCTTTTGCACCAATCGAGTTGCGTTCTTGGCTATGTTGTTACATCACGGGGTATTGAAGTGGATCCAGCCAAGATTGAAGCTATTGAGAATTGGCGCAGACCAAGACGGTCACACAAGTGAGGAGTTTTCTTGGCCTCATTGGTTTTTATAGGCGCTTTGTCAAAGACTTTGGATCAATTGCCTTGTTGAATGAGCTTACCAAGAAGGATGTGCCCTTTGTTTGGGGCGATGCACAACAACGGGCCTTCGTCATATTGAAAGATAAGCTAACACATGCTCCCTTACTACAACTTCACGATTTTACTAAGACTTTTGAGCTTGAATGTGATGCTAGTGGAATTGGTTTGGGAGGGTGTTATTACAAGAGGAAAACTGTTGCATATTTTAGTGAGAAATTGAGTGGGGCTAGTCTGAACTATTCTACTTATGATAAAGAATTATATCGTTGGTTGGACATTAGAAACTTGGCAACATTATCTATGGCCTAAGGAATTTGTTATTCATTACGATCATGAATCTTTGAAGCATATTAAGTAGTCAAGCTAAGTTGAATCGTCATGCAAAGTGGGTTGAATTTATTGAGTCTTTCCTTATGTTATCAAACAAAAGGGTAAAGATAATATTATTCTTGATGCTTTGTCACGCGTTATGCTTTGTTATCTCAACTTGACTTCAAAATATTTGGATTGGAAACTATTAAGGAACAATATGTGCATGATCTTTGAATTTAAAGATGTGTTGCAGAATTGTAGAGATGGTAGAACTTGGAACAAGTTCGTCTTCAATGATGGATTTGTGTTAGTGCTAACAAACTATGCATTCGAGATAGCTGTTCGTCTTTTGTTGTTACTGGAGGCATGGAGGAGGATTGATGGGACACTTTGGTGTCAAGAGGCGGAGGATGTTCTTGCTACACACTTCTTTTGGCCACGTGTCGTCGAGATGTTGAGAGATTTGTGGCACTGCAATACTTGTCAAAAAGCTAAGTCTCGCCTTAATCCACATGGTTTGTATATGCCTCTTCCTGTTCCTAGTGTTCCTTGGGAGGATATTTCTATGGACTTTGTTTTGGGATTGCCACGAACACGAAGGAGGATAGTATTTTTGTTGTTGTGGATCGGTTTTCTAAGATGGCACACTTTATTCCTTGTCATAAAGCGGATGATCTGCGCATATTGCTGATTTGTTCTTCATTGAAATTGTTCGTTTGCATGGTGTGCCAAATACTATTGTCTCTGATCGTGATACTAAATTTCTTAGCCACTTTTGGAGATGTTTATGGGCTAAGTTGGGGACTAAATTGCTCTTTAGTACTACATGTCATCCCCAAACTGATGGTCAAACTGAAGTAGTAAATAGAACTTTGTCTACTATGTTACGGGCTGTTTTAAAGAAGAACTTAAAATTGTGGGAAGAGTGTTTACCTCATATAGAATTTGCTTATAATCGTTCACAAAGATGTGCCCATTTGAGATTGTGTATGGTTTTGTTCCTCGTGCACCTATTGATTTATTGCCTTTACCTTCTTCGGTGCAACATAATTTGGATGCTACACAACGCGCTGAAATGATATTAAACTTGCATAAGACTACTAAAGATAACATTGAACACATGAATGCTAAGTATAAACTTGCTGGGGATAAAGGGAGAAAGCATGTTGTGTTTGATGTTGGCGATCTTGTTTGGTTACATTTGCGTAAAGATCGTGTTCTGATTTCATAAGTCTAAGTTAATGCCACGTCTTCTGGTCCCTTTAAGGTGTTAGAGAATCAATGATAATGCATATAAACTTGAGTTGCTGCAGACTTTGGTGCAGTTAGTCCTACATTTAACATTGCAGATTTGAAGCCTTACTTTGGTGAGGAAGATGAGATTGCGTCGAGGCGACTTCAATTCAAGAAGGGGAGCATGATGTGGACATCCCTACTATTGATACAACCGTTGTACCTACAAACACACATACAAGGACCCATCACAAGATCTCGTGCCAAACAACCGAACTATCGGTACTTTCGTTTCTTGGAACTATTCCTTACATACATGAGAATATGATGCTGCCTAAATCGAAATGTTTCTTACTCTTAGGAATGATGGACCGAGCATGGATGAGAGGGACAAGCATTGGAGCATGGCCATGCATGGTGATGGCGACAAGCATGTGATGATCCAAGAGAAGGCCACGGATGAAGATTTGAACTTTGAGGCCACCATAATGAAGAAAGAAGGCTTGGACGAAATATTCAAGATCAATACTTCTGAATTCGTCCATAGCATAATATGGTGCTGCGCGACACCTTTATTTTGGGCCAGGCCCATGTAATTTTCAGGATTTTAATTAGCCACTTTTAGAGTCCGTATTTGAGGGAAAAGGACTTTTAGGGTTGGATTCGCCACCACTTCCATGGCTGGCGAAACCCCACCTTTCGCCTTAAATCGCCCCATAGCCGAACCTTTAGACTCGATTTTGTTTAGACATTAAGTTAGCCATAGTCGCAACTTCGCCAAGGCTCGGCGTGTGAGAGGCCTCTTGTACTGCACCTATTCGGATCCC
The DNA here is from genome assembly GCA_030063025.1 of Avena longiglumis. NCBI lineage: Eukaryota > Viridiplantae > Streptophyta > Magnoliopsida > Poales > Poaceae > Avena > Avena longiglumis. Next base: position 281,004,013 of record CP125975.1, read on the forward strand.
ACCTCTTTCAATAAAGCTTTCCTCTTAATCCGCAATATCTTGATTGCAATATTGGTTCTTACTTGTTCTCGATTTCGGTAGGAATTAAGACCCTCATGGTCGGTGATCGTGTTCACGCAGGATCGGTAACCTCCAGGAGATTGGCCTAGCGATTGCATTGGCGCTCGTGCTCGCACGTGTAGTCGGATCGTCAAGCCCGAACTCCACCAAATCGATTATCGCCATCTCATCGAAAGATCGGACACCTTTGCCCTATCACTTAAAGACTGGGAGGAATGTATTCCACACGCCGAGTTTGCCTACAACCGCGCCAAGCACTCCACCACCATGAGGAGCCCGTTCATGATCGTCTACGGCTTCGAGCCTCTCACCGCGCTCGATATCCTTCCACTTCCACTTCATGAACGTGCCAATATGGACGTTGTCAAGCGTGCCCAAACAATGAAGAAACTCCATGAAGACACACGAGCTACTATCGAGCAACAAGTCCTTCGCCAAGCATCAAGGCTAAACAAGACCAAGAAAGAGATGATCTTTGATGAGAGCGACCTTGTATGGATACACTTGAGTAAAGACCGCTTCCCCAAGGAACGCGACTCCAAGCTAAAGCCAAGAGGCGATGGACCATTCAAGGTGCTCAAGAGGATCAACAACAACGCCTACGTCATCGATATACCAACATCGAAGTATCTTGTGAGCTCGACACTCAATGTCAAGGACCTCTCACCCTACCATGGCAAAGAGGAAGTTGTGACGGTTGAAGAGTCGAGGACGACTCTTTCCCAAGGGGGGGAGCTGATGCAGCCCGTCCTACGACCGCTACTACATCTACTCCCACGAGCTCCCCAAGTGGACCCATGACTCGCGCCCGAGCCAAACTCCTTCAAGCTAAGGTGAACTCGCTCCTCTCCTTGTGTGACTTTGACACACCCTTGGATGGCTTGCTACTTCATACGCATACACTGTGCATCATCAGTGCGAAGAAGGACCCAAGGCGGAGGGAAAGCAACCGATCGCTGCACGCAAGCGGTACTACGGTTGAGCCGACCATTACTAGCTCCAAAGCGGTCCTACTGCGCCCGGCTACGGGACGCTCAGAAGCACCACTCCACGCCCAGGCAAGCGGTACTACCGGCCCGGAACCGGTACTCCGGACAGACCAGTACCGCCTCCTACCACCCGCCACAGGCGCCTCCGTGAGCTCCAGGCCCTCAAGCGGTACTACTGGCTCCCGGGTACTACCGGTTACCACAGTACCGATACTTGGGACCGTACTACTGGCCCGATCCTGAACGCCTAAGTTCGGCCCTGGGCCTTGTAACCCTACCTATAATTTACCTTTTCGTTCCGAAACTACCCCTGTTTTGTGGCTGGACTATATATAGCCCCCACCCTCCATTGTAAACACTAGACTTGGATAATAATAGATATTAAGGAAACCCTTTGAGGACTTATATCTATTGGTCCCATGCTCCTACCAAGGAGCACCGGATTATCCACCCCCCTCTTGGATCTTGCCTAGTGCGTTCAAGTTGTACAAGGCCTTGGGTTCTCGGTTTCTCGCCCCCAAGTCGTAAAGATCTCACCAAGCACCTCATCCCCCGTTGTTGGCGTGGAGAGCGAGCTTCGCCCAACACCGATCCTAGGGATTATGTTGGACCGGTTGCCACCGACGTGAGGAGTAGGCGTGTATCATGTTTTGGCGTGCGTGTGTTCGTGGTTTTCATCTCCTTCCTCGATTTCATCCTCCGACCACCGCTTTCCCCTCGTTTCTCGTGGAATTCGTGAAAGATCGGGCCAACCCCAGGGTTACCCCATAACAAATCCCCCAAGGAAGAAGGACCAGGAGAAGACGCTGTTGGAGCTCTGCACAACGGAATCTCCGGTGTACACCGGAGTCTCCGGTCCTGTACACCGGAGTCTCCGGACCATCCTCCGGTCCGGCCCTAGGAACTAAGCCCGGGACAGTCTGATACCCCCTCCAGAGACGGGTCCGGAGATTGACCGGAGTCTCCGGCCCAAACCAAAGTCTCCGGACCCAACACCGGAGTCTCCGGACTGATCGAAGCCAGGCATGTTAAGGCCTTTTGGGCCTGGCCCATGTAACCCCCAGTTTCGCCCCAACTTCTAGTTTTATTCCTAAACTACCCCGGTTTAAGTGGCTGGCCTATATAAAGCCCCACCCCTCTATTGTAAACCCTAGACTTGGATAATAATAGTTGAGGACACCACTTTGAGGATCTATCAACTATTTGTCTCATGCTCCTACCAAGGAGCACCAAATTATCCATAACCTCTTGGATCTTGCCTAGTGCGTTCAAGTTGTACAAGTCCTTGGGATCTCGGTGTCTCGTTCCCAAGTAGTCAAGATCTCACCAAGCATCTCGCCCCCGTTGTTGGCCGTGGAGAGAGAGCTTCGCCTAACACCGATCCTAGGGATTATGTTGGACCGGTTGCCACCGGCGTGAGTTATCGGTTTGTATCATGTTTTCGTGTGTGTGAGTTCATCGAGTTCTTCGCATGTGTGTGTTCGTGGATTTCATCCCCTCTCCACTTCCACCGCTTTCCCCTCGATTTCCCCGGAATTCGTGAAAGATCGGGCCACCCCAAGGGGTCACCCCTTGATAGGGCAAAGGTGTCCGATCTTTCGATGAGATGGCGACAATCGATTTGGTGGAGTTCGGGCTTGACGATCCGACTACACGTGCGAGCACGAGCGCCATACAATCGCTAGGCCAATCTCCTGGAGGTTACCGATCCTGCGGGAACACGATCAGCCTGACCAGCGAGGGTCTTAATTCCTACCTGAAATCGAGAACAAGTAAGAACCAATATTGCAATCAAGATATTGCAGATTAAGAGGAAAGCTTTATTGAAAAGGTGGGATCATGTATAGGTGCGAAGTACAAGAGGCCTCTGCGACGCTCGAGCCTTGGCGAAGTTGCTATGATGGCTAACTTAATGTCTAAACAAAATCTGATTCTAGAGGTTCGGCTATGGGGCGTATTTAAGGGCGAAAAGGTGGGGTTTCGGCCAGCCATGGAAGTGGTGGCCGAATCCAACCCTAAAAGTCCTTTTCCCCTCAAATACGGACTCTAAAAAGTGGCTAATTGATAGGGCAAAGGTGTCCGATCTTTCGATGAGATGGCGATAATCGATTTGGTGGAGTTCGGGCTTGACGATCCGACTACACGTGCGAGCACGAGCGCCAATGCAATCGCTAGGCCAATCTCCGGGAGGTTACCGATCCTGCGTGAACACGATCAGCCTGACCAGCGAGGGTCTTAATTCCTACCTGAAATCGAGAACAAGTAAGAACCAATATTGCAATCAAGATATTGCGGATTAAGAGGAAAGCTTTATTGAAAGAGGTGGGATCCTGAATAGGTGCGAAGTACAAGAGGCCTCTGCGACGCTCGAGCCTTGGCGAAGTTGCTATGATGGCTAACTTAATGTCTAAACAAAATCCGAGTCTAGAGGTTCGGCTATGGGGCGTATTTAAGGGCGAAAAGGTGGGGTTTCGGCCAACCATGGAAGTGGTGGCCGAATCCAACCCTAAAAGTCCTTTTCCCCTCAAATACGGACTCTAAAAAGTGGCTAATTAAAATCCTGCGAAAATTACATGGGCCTGGCCCAAAATAAAGGTGTCATGACACCATATGATGCTATGGACGAATTTGTAAAGTATTGATCTTGAATATTTCGTCCAAGCCTTCTTTCTTCATTATGGTGGCCTCAAAGTTCGAAATCTTCATCCGTGGCCTTCTCTTGGATCATCACATGCTTCGCCATCTCCATGCATGGCCATGCTCAATGCTTGTCCCTCTCATCCATGCTTGGTCCATCATTCCTAAGAGTAAGAAACGTATCGATTTAGGCAGCATCATATTCTCATGTATGTAAGGAATAGTTCCAAGAAGCGAAAGTACACGATAGTTAAGTTGTTTGTACGAGATCTTGTGATGGGTCCTTGTATGTGTGTTCTTTGTAGGTACAACGGTTGTATCAATAGTAGGGATGTCCACATCATGCTCCCCTTCTTGAATTGAAGTCGTCCTCGACGCAATCTCATCTTCCTCACCAAAGTAAGGCTTCAAATGCGCAATGTTAAATGTAGGACTAACTGTACCAAAGTCTGCGGGCAACTCAAGTTTATATGCATTATCATTGATTCTCTCTAACACCTTAAAGGGACCAGCAAGACGTGGCATTAACTTAGACTTGCGTAAATCAGAAAAGCGATCTTTACGCAAATGTAACCAAACAAGATCGCCAACATCAAACACAACATGCTTTCTCCCTTTATCTGACAAGTTTATACTTAGCATTCATGTGTTCAATGTTATCTTTAGTAGTCCTATGCAAGTTTAATATCATTTCAAGCGTTGTGTAGCATCCAAATTATGTTGCACGAAGAAGGTAAAGGCAATAAATCAATAGGTGCACGAGGAACAAAACCATACACAATCTCAAATGGGCACATCTTTGTGGTAGAATGCAATGAACGATTATAAGCAAATTCTATATGAGGTAAACACTCTTCCCACAATTTTAAGTTCTTCTTTAAAACATCTCGTAACATAGTAGACAAAGTTCTATTTACTACTTGGTTTGACCATCGGTTTGGGATGACATGTAGTACTAAAGAGCAATTTAGTCCCCAACTTAGCCCATAAACATCTCCAAAAGTGGCTAAGAAATTTAGTATCACGATCGAGACAATAGTATTTGGCACACCATGCAAACGAACAATTTCACGAAAGAACAAATCAGCAATATCGTAGCATCATCCGTTTATGACAAGGAATAAAGTGTGCCATCTTAGAAAACCGATCCACAACAACAAAATACTATCCCTCATACGTGTTCGTGGCAATCCCAAAACAAAGTCCATAGAAATATCCTCCCAAGGAACACTAGGAACAGGAAGAGGCATATATAAACCATGTGGATTAAGGCGAGACTTAGCTTTTTGACAAGTAGTGGCGTGCCACAAATCTCTCAACATCTCGACGTATCGTGGCCAAAGAAGTGTGCAAGAATATCCTCCGTCTTCTTGACACCAAAGTGTCCCATCAATCCTCCTCCATCGCCTCCTGAACAACAAAAGCGACAGAGCTATCTCGGAATGCATAGTTTGTTAGCACGAACACAAATCCATCATTGAAGGCGAACTTGTTCCAAGTTCTACCATCTCTACAATCTGCAACACATCTTTAAATTCACATCATGCACATATTGTTCCTTAATAGTTTCCAATCCAAATATTTTGAAGTCAAGTTGAGATAACAAAGCATAACGTGACAAAGCATCAACAATAATGTTATCTTTACCTTTTTTGTGTTTGATAACATAAGGAAAAGACTCAATAAATTCAACCCACTTTGCATGACGATTCAACTTAGCTTGACTACGAATATGCTTCAAAGATTCATGATCAGAATGAATAACAAACTCTTTAGGCCATAGATAATGTTGCCAAGTTTCTAATGTGCGAACCAACGCATATAATTCTTTATCATAAGTAGAATAGTTTAGACTAGCCCCACTCAATTTCTCACTAAAATATACAGAGTTTTCCCTCTTGTAATAACACCCTCCCAAACCAATTCCACTAGCATCACATTCAAGCTCAAAAGTCTTAGTAAAATCGGAAGTTGGAGTAAGGGAGCATGTGTTAGCTTATCTTTTAATATGACGAAGGCCATTGTTGTGCATCGCCCCAAACAAAGGCACATCCTTCTTGGTAAGCTCATTCGGCGTACCAATTGATCCAAAGTCTTTGACAAAGCGCCTATAAAACCAACGAGGCCAAGAAAACTCCTCACTTGTGTGACCGTCTTGGGTCATGCCAATTCTCAATAGCTTCAATCTTGGCTGGATCCACTTCAATACCTGTGATGTAACAACATAGCCAACAGCGCAACTCGATTGGTGCAAAGGTGCACTTCTCAAGGTTACCAAACAAGCGTGCATCTCGTAAAGCATTGAAAACAAGACGTAAATGGTCCAAATGATCCTCTAAAGATTTGCTATAAATCAGAATATCATCAAAGTAGACTACCACAAAGCGTCCAATGAAAGCACGTAAAACTTCGTTCATTAATCTCATGAAAGTGCTAGGTGCATTAGTTAAACCAAACGGCATTACTAACCACTCATATAAACCGAACTTAGTTTTAAATGCTGTTTTCCATTCATCTCCTAATTTCATACGAATCTGGTGGTAACCACTCATAAATCAACTTTAGAAAACATGGTAGAGCCACTCAATTCATCAAGCATGTCATCTAAGCGTGGAATAGGATGACGATATCGAATAGTAATATTATTGATAGCTCTACAATCAGTACACATGCTTGAAGAACCATCTTTCTTAGGTACCAAAATAATAGGAACGACACAAGGGCTAAGGGACTCACGAATCGATCTGTCGAGGAGTTCTGAATTTGTCGTTGTATCTCCTTTGTCTCCTCTGGATTGGTTCTATACGGTAGCGGTTGGGCAACGTGGCACCAGGAATTAGATCAATTTGATGCTCAATTCCTCTAATAGGAGGTGGTCTGGTGGCAACTCGGTAGGAAAAGCGTCCTCATATTCTGCAAAGGTTAGCAATGGGTGGCAAAGAAGGAGGCATATCCTCAAATGAAAACAAAACCTCTTTGCAGACAATTGCATAACATTGAGTATTGTTTACATCTAGTTCAGCAATATCAATTTTATTTGCAAGCATACATGGACTCTTCAAGCAATTTCGTAGCATGTGTAGAATCAGATTTAGTGTTCTTTGGTGGTATGAAATCGGACAACAATCTGATTATCACTTTTATTTTTCTCGGTTTAGCTCTACTAGCTCTAGCAAGATCATCTTTTAAAATTTGTTCGGGAGTCATAGGTTTTAGACCAATTTTCTTTCCATTATGCATAAGAGAATAGTGATTAGTTTTACCATTATGAATAGATTCTCTATCAAATTGCCATGGTCTACCAAGTAACAAAGAACAAGCTTGCATAGGTACAACATCACAATCAACAAAATCAGAATATGTACCAATAGTAAAATGCTGCGTCTAGTTCTTGTTACCTTGATCTTGCGAGAACTCTCAAACCATTGGATGTAATATGAATGTGGGCGTTGTCTTGTTGGAAGCGCAATCTTCTCTACCATGTCAACACTGGCCAGATTATTACAACTCCCTCCATCGATGATGATCCGTATAGCTCTTTCCTTTACAACACCACGTGTTTGGAACAGGTTGTGGCGTTGATCTTGCTCGATTTGCTCAATTGCACACTCAACACACGTTGTGTAATTAATCTCTTGTATTGATCGGCCTTGGCTCCCATTACCTCTCTTCATCGACATGAATTGTCTCCATCTCGGCGAAATAAGGGCTAGTGTATCTTCATCAAAGTCACTCATGAATCGTATTGACCATCTTGGCACCATCATCACACGTTGTGTTGTGCCTTGTCTCTCAATATGACTAAAACCCGGCACTTGCATTGTATATCCTTTGTCTTACCGTGGAAGCCATAGAAGATGCACTCTGGCGGAGCATTGGATGATGGTGGAGAAGCATTTGGAAATCTTGTGGTGGCCTTGGATGTGGTAGTAGCGGAAGGCGAATCACGAGGAGGCGATTGTCGGGATGTCCAAGTGGATGTGCGACTGCAGAATTATTAGTCCTCCTCCATGGTGTTTGGCGATCCTGCACTTCACGTTCGACTTTGCAAGCAAGATGAAACAAGCAGTGATAGAATTATATTCCTTATAATCTAATATGTCTGAATGTCCTTGTTTAATCCACCAAAGAAGCGTGCAAGCATTTGTTCATTAGATTCAACAAGACCACACCTAACCATCCCGTTTGCAATTCACGATAATACTCTTCTCTGAAATTTTCCCTTGCTCTAAGCGTGTCGATTCTTTAGTAAATCACGTTGATAAGTGGGAGGTACAAAGCGAACACGCATAGCGATTTTAAAAAGTCCAAGTACTAGGAATAGTAGTAGGATTTAAACGACAATACTCGGACCACCAAAGGGAAGCAAATTTAGTAAATTCACATGTAGCGACACTAACGCATATTCTCAAGATATTTTAAGCGCAAAGCGTTGTTCTACTTCCATCTCCCATGTAAGATATGCATCGGATTATATTTACCCTCAAAAGATGGAATATTTAGTTTAAGCTTTGCAACATGATCATCATCACGCATGGTGGGCGTTGCGGTAGTAATGTCGGCGACCAGCGGTACTGTGGAGTTGTTCAACCTCCTCGTCGAGCAGATCGTAAATAAATCGTAGTAGTACCCGTAAATCATCCCAATGTCGCTTGACATGGCGGAAAGTCGAGTGCGTCGGTTGCGTGATAGCGGAAGTCTGACGGAAGACCGGCGGTCAAACCGTGATCGGAATGCGCGTCTTGATGCACGGTGCGGTGTAGCAATTTGTTCAAAATCTCCTTGAACCGAGCGTCAAGCTTGGCGTTGAAGGATTTATCGAGTCCATCGATCTTGTCCACGGCGTTGGTGAGCTTGGTGTCAAACTCCCCTAGGCGTGTATCCACATCTTCAGCGCGACTGACCAATAGCTCGGAGAAGTGAGCATGTAGTTCTTCGTTCGTCATGGTGGCAGGATTCCGCCAAGTATCTGTCATGGTTAGTCCGTAAAAAGCACAGGTATATACTACGGGAATATGGTGGAAGTCACGCATAATCCATCAAGCAATATACGAAGCTCTTACAAGTTCTTACCAAGCAGCAGGAAAAGGCGATGTGCAACCACGAGGATCAGTGGGTCCAGGGATTGAACCAAGCGATTACCAGGAGTCGAGACACCGCACGTGGAGAATATATGTGGAGCTCTGGGAAGGCTTAGCAAAGGGGGTTAGCAATTATCAAAACAACAATGCAAAAGTTGAAAGAATGCTCAACGACAGTCTTGTCTTTGGTCCTAGGCTAGACCGTACTAGAGACGCGAGCCTAGATCACCAACGATGTCACGACAGCGACACAACAAGCAATGTATGATGATATGGCACCGAAAAGCGAACCGAGAGGTGGAAAATCACTATGATGGCGAGTGTCTAGAACTGATCTACGGGTCTAAAATAGGTTAGCCCCAAAAAAAATTTCAATTTTTATTTTGCTCGAAGCCTTGCGCCAAAAAAATATCGCTATAACGGCCGATGGAGAAAAGTGATCCCCGGGGTCGAAAAGGAATTTTTTTTTGCTCTCCTTCTGGACTTTAGCTTAACACGGAAACAACAAAGAAGGAAAGTAAAAAAGAAATAACTAGGAAACAATAACTCTACTCGGACTCGTACCGCGGCAAGAAAATTGATCGGATCTGTGTCGCGATAGGAAGGCGGTGGCGGAGTATTAGGGTTTATGGTGGCTGGGTATATGGCGGTGGAATATGGTGGCGGTGATCGGCGAGTGTGGCGGTGACTACTATGATCAGAACTCGAAACTCTAAGGGACGAGATACTAAGACCAGCAACTCGACGCGACGATGTAGACACAAATTCAACAATGCAAAAACTGAAAATATAATGCGAGGCGTAGATTGGTTATGGGATGGATCTAAACTCTAAGCATGTTTTGGATTTTCGTGGGTTATAGGTAAGCAGATCTAATCTCTGAAAAGTAAAATCTCATCGAGCAACACGAAATCGATACGAGTTGATAGGGCAAAGGTGTCGATCTTTCGATGAGATGGCGATAATCGATTTGGTGGAGTTCGGGCTTGAAGATCCGACTACGTGCGAAACCTGCGCCAATGCAATCGCTAGGCCAATCTCACGAAGGTTACCGATCCTGCGGGAACACGATCGACTGACTGAGGTCTCAATTCCTACCTGAAATCGAGAATAAGTAAGAACCAATATTGCAATCAAGATATTGCGGATTAAGAGGAAATCTTTATTGAAAAGGTGGGATCCTCTATAGGTGCGAAGTACAAGAGGCCTCTACGCGCTCGAGCCTTGGCGAAGTTGCTATGATGGCTAACTTAATGTCTAAACAAAATCCGAGTCTAGGGTGACGGCTATGGGGAGTATTTAAGGGCGAAAAGGTGGGGTTTCGGCCAGCCATGGAAGTGGTGGCCGAATCCAACCCTAAAAGTCATTTTCCCCTCAAATACGGACTCTAAAAAGTGGCTAATTAAAAACCTGCGAAAATTACATGGGCCTGGTGATGTGGACATCCCTACTATTGATACAACCGTTGTACCTACAGCAACACACATACAAGGACCCATCACAAGATCTCGTGCCAAACAACTGAACTTTCAGGTACTTTCGTTTCTTGGAACTATTCCTTACATACATGAGAATATGATGCTGCCTAAATCAGAAATGTTTCTTACTCTTAGGAATGATGGACCGAGCATGGATGAGAGGGACAAGCATTGGAGCATGGCCATGCATGGTGATGGCAGCAAGCATGTGATGATCCAAGAGAAGGCCACGGATGAAGATTTCAGAACTTTGAGGCCACCATAATGAAGAAAGAAGGCTTGGACGAAATATTCAAGATCAATACTACTGAATTCGTCCATAGCATAATATGGTGCTGCGACACCTTTATTTTGGGCCAGGCCCATGAAATTTTCATGATTTTAATTAGCCACTTTTTAGAGTCCGTATTTGAGGGAAAAGGACTTTTAGGGTTGGATTCGGCCACCACTTCCATGGCTGGCGAAACCCCACCTTTTCGCCCTTAAATCGCCCCATAGCCGAACCTTTAGACTGGATTTTGTTTAGACATTAAGTTAGCCATAGTCGCAACTTCGCCAAGGCTCGGCGTCAGAGGCCTCTTGTACTTCGCACCTATTCAGGATCCCGCCTCTTTCAATAAAGCTTTCCTCTTAATCCGCAATATCTTGATTGCAATATTGGTTCTTACTTGTTCTCGATTTCGTAGGAATTAAGACCCTCATGGTCGGCCGATCGTGTTCACGCAGGATCGGTAACCTCCGTGAGATTGGCCTAGCGATTGCATTGGCGCTCGCGCGTGTAGTCGGATCGTCAAGCCGAACTCCACCAAATCGATTATCGCCATCTCATCGAAGATCGGACACCTTTGCCCTATCAAGTGGTATCATTTGTGCTCGGTGAGAGATTTTACTTTCAGAGATTAGATCTGTTTTACCTATAACCCGAAAAAGCCAAAACTGCTTAGAGTTTAGATCCATCCCATAACCAATCTACTCGCATTATCTTTTCTTTTTGCATTGTTGAATTTGTGTCTACATCGTCGCGTCAGTTCTTGGTCTTAGTGTCTCGTCCCTTAGAGTTTCGAGTTCTAATCATACTAGTCACCGCCACACTGCGATCACCGCCGCCATATACCCCGCCACCATATTCGCCGCCATATACCACCACCATAAAACCCTAATACTCGCCACCGCCTTCCTCCGCGACACGGATCCGATCGGTTTTTGCATGGTACGAGTCCAGTAGAGTTCTTTCCTCGTTATTTCTTTTGACTTTCCTTCTTTCTTTGTTTCGTGTTCACTAAAGTCCGTGTCGAGCTAAGAGTCCTCGTAAGTCGAAGGAGAGCAAAAAAAAAAAAAGTGCGGAACCGCCTCAGAAAAAATTTTACGGCTATCTTGGTTTTCGGCTTTGGGGATCACTTTTCTCCATCGGTAGTTATAGCGATATTTTTTGGCGCCAGCTTTCGAGCAAAATAAAAATTTCAAAAATTTTTTGGGGCTAACCTCTTTTAGACCCGTAGATCAGTTCTAGACACTCACCATCCTAGTAATTTTCGCATCTCGGATCGCTTTGGTGCTATATCATCATCGATGCTTGTTGTGTCGGCGTCGTGACATCGTTGGTGATCTAGGCTCGCGTCTCTAGTGCGGTCTAGCCTAGGACCAAGACCGACTGCGTTGAGCATTCTTTCAACTTTTGCATTCTGTTTTGATAATTCTTGACCCTTTGCTAAGCCTTCCCGAGCTCCACAGATACTCTCCACGTGCGGTGTTTCGACTCACGGTAATCGCTTGGTTCAATCTTCCGACCTTGATCCTCGTGGTTGCACATCGCCTTTTCTGCTGTTTGGTAAGAACTTGTAAGCTTCAGTATATTGCTTGACGGATTACGCGTGACTTCCACCATATTCCCGTAGTATATACCGTGCTTTTAAGGACTAACCATGACAGATACATGGAACCCCGCCACCATGACGAAGAACTACATGCCCACTTCTCCGCTCTGGTCGGTCGCGAAGACGTGGACACGCCTAGGGGAGTTTGGCACCAAGCTCACCAACGCCGTGGACAAGATCGATGGACTCGAGAAATCCTTGAACGCCAAGCTTGACGTTCGGTTCAAGGAGCTTCTGAACCGATTGCCCGCACCCGCACCGGCACCCACACATGGTGCACGCATTCGATCACGGCTCGGGGCTGAAATGCTTGCCGCCGCGCACTCTGCTGCGGCCAGCGTTCCTCAGACTTCCGCCGTGGCTGCTGCTGCGACATTGGGGACAGACGACGGGTACTACTACGACCCCGACGACGACGATCTGTTTGACGAGGAGGTTGAACAACCTCCACAGGTACCTGCTGGTCGTCCCCGACATTACTACCGCAACGCCGCCCGATGCGTAATGATGATGATCATGTTGCAAAGCTTAAATTAAATATTCCATCTTTTGAGGGTAAATATAATCGATGCATATCTTACATGGGAGATGGAAGTAGAACAACGTTTTGCATGCTTAAAATATCCCGAGAATATGCGTGTTAGTCTTGCTACATGTGAATTTACTAAATTTGCTTCCCTTTGGTGGTCCGAGTATTGTCGTTTAAATCCTACTACTATTCCTAGTACTTGGACCTTTAAAAGCTATGCGTGTTCGTTTTGCCTCCCACTTATCAACGTGATTTACTAAAGAATACACGCTTAGAGCAAGGAAATTCAGAGAAGAGTATTATCGGGAATTGCAAACGGGATGGTTAGGTGTGGTCTTGTAGAATCGAATGAACAAATGCTTGACGTTTCTTTGGTGGATTAAACAAGGACATTCAAGACATATTAGATTATAAGGAATATAATTCTATCACTCGTTTGTTTCATCTTGCTTGCAAAGCTGAACGTGAAGTGAGGATCGCCAAACACCATGGAGGAGGACTAATAATTCTGAGGTCGCACATCCACTTGGACATCCCGACAATCAGCCGCCTCGTGATTCGCCTCTACTACCACATCCAAGGCCACCACAAGATTTCCTTGCTCCTCCACCATCATCCAATGCTCCTGCTCGTAGTGCATCTTCTATGGCTTCCACGGGTAAGACTAAGGATATACAATGCCGCAAGTGTTGGGGGTTTGGTCATATTGAGAGACAGTGCACAACACAACGTGTGATGATGGTGCGAGAAGATGGTGAATACGATTCCGCGAGTGACTTGATGAAGATACACTAGCCCTTATTTACTCGAGATGGAGACAATTCGATGATGATGACGAGCGGAGGTAATGGGAGCTGAAGTCTGCTGATCAATACAAGAGTTTAATTACACAACGTGTGTTGAGTGTGCAATTGAGCAAATCGAGCAAGATCAACGCCACAACTGTTCCAAACACGTGGTGTTGTCAAGGAAAGAGCTATACGGATCATCATTGATGGAGGGAGTTGTAATAATCGGCGTGTTGACATGGTAGAGAAGCTTGCTTCCAACAAGACAACGCCCACATTCATACTACATCCAATGGTTTGAGAGTTCTCAAGAAGATCAAGGTAACAAGAACGATGCGTGCATTTTACTATTGGTACATATTGATTTTGTTGATTGTGATGTTGTACCTATGCAAGCTTGTTCTTTGTTACTTGGTAGACCATGCAATTTGATAGAGAATCTGTTCATAATGGCAAAACTAACCACTATTCTCTTATGCATGATGGAAAGAAAATTGGTCTAAAACCTATGACTCGAACAGATTTTAAAGATGATCTTGCTAGAGCTAGTAGAGCTAAAAGAGGAGAAAAATAAAAGTGAGAATCAGTTGTTGCTGCAGATTTTATAGCACCAAAGAACACTATATCCGATTCTACATACTCTTGAAATTCGTTTGAAGAGTCCATGTATGCTTGCAAATAAAATTGATATTGCTGAACTAGATGTAAACAATACTCAATGTTATGCAATTGTATGCAAAGAGGTTTTGTTTTCATTTGAGGATATGCCTCCTTCTTTGCCACCTATTGCTAACCTTTTGCGAGAATATGAGGACGTATTTCCATTGAGTTGCCACGGGACTACCTCCTATTAGAGGAATTGTCCCGGTGCCACGCTGCCCAACCGCCATATAGAACCAATCCAGAGGAGACAAAGGAGATACAACGCCAAATTCAGGAACTACTCGAGAGATCATATTCGTAAGTCCCTTAGCCCTTGTGTTCCTATTATTTTGGTGCCTAAGAAAGATGGTTCTTCGCATGTGTCGATTGTAGAGCTATCAATAATATTACTATTCGCTATCGTCATCCTATTCCACGTTTAGATGACATGCTTGATGAATTGAGTGGCTCTACCATGTTTTCTAAAGTTGATTTGCGTAGTGGTTACCACCAGATCGTATGAAATTAGGAGATGAATGGAAAACTGCATTTAAAACTAAGTCCGGTTTATATGAGTGGTTAGTAATGCCGTTTGGTTTAACTAATGCACCTAGCACTTTCATGAGATTAATGAACGAAGTTTTACGTGCTTTCATTGGACGTTTTGTGGTAGTCTACTTTGATGATATTCGATTTATAGCAAATCTTTAGAGGAACATTTGGACCATTTACGGTTGTTTTCAATGCTTTACGTGATGCACGTTTGTTTGGTAACCTTGAGAAGTGCACCTTTTGCACCAATCGAGTTGCGTTTCTTGGCTATGTTGTTACATCACGGGTATTGAAGTGGATCGGCCAAGATTGAAGCTATTGAGAATTGGCATGACCCAAGACGGTCACACAAGTGAGGAGTTTTCTTGGCCTCACTGGTTTTATAGGCGCTTTGTCAAAGACTTTGGATCAATTGCTTGTTGAATGAGCTTACCAAGAAGGATGTGCCCTTTGTTTGGGGCGATGCACAACAGGCCTTCGTCATATTGAAAGATAAGCTAACACATGCTCCTTACTACAACTTCGATTTTACTAAGACTTTTGAGCTTGAATGTGATGCTAGTGGAATTGGTTTGGGAGGGTGTTATTACAAGAGGAAAACCTGTTGCATATTTTAGTGAGAAATTGAGTGGGGCTAGTCTAAACTATTCTACTTATGATAAAGAATTATATCGTTGGTTGGGACATTAGAAACTTGGCAACATTATCTATGGCCTAAGGAATTTGTTATTCATTCGATCATGAATCTTTGAAGCATATTCGTAGTCAAGCTAAGTTGAATCGTCATGCAAAGTGGGTTGAATTTATTTTGTCTTTCCTTATGTTATCAAACACAAAAGGGTAAAGATAATATTATTCTTGATGCTTTGTCACTGTTATGCTTTGTTATCTCAACTTGACTTCAAAATATTTGGATTGGAAACTATTAAGGAACAATATGTGCATGATGCTGAATTTAAAGATGTGTTGCAGAATTGTAGAGATGGTAGAACTTGGAACAAGTTCGTCTTCAATGATGGATTTGTGTTCGTGCTAACAAACTATGCATTCGGATAGCTGTTCGTCTTTTGTTGTTACGGAGGCATGGAGGAGGATTGATGGGACACTTTGGTGTCAAGAAGGCGGAGGATGTTCTTGCTACACACTTCTTTTGGCCACGTGTCGTCGAGATGTTGAGAGATTTGTGCACGCTGCAATACTTGTCAAAAAGCTAAGTCTCGCCTTAATCCACATGGTTTATATATGCCTCTTCCTGTTCCTAGTGTTCCTTGGGAGGATATTTCTATGGACTTTGTTTTGGGATTGCCACGAACACGGAAGGGAGGGTTAGTATTTTGTTGTTGTGGATCGGTTTTCTAAGATGGCACACTTTATTCCTTGTCATAAAGCGGATGATCTTTGCATATTGCTGATTTGTTCTTCGTGAAATTGTTCGTTTGCATGGTGTGCCAAATACTATTGTCTCGATCGTGATACTAAATTTCTTAGCCACTTTTGGAGATGTTTATGGGCTAAGTTGGGGACTAAATTGCTGTTTAGTACTACATGTCATCCCCAATGATGGTCAAACTGAAGTAGTAAATAGAACTTTGTCTACTATGTTACGGGCTGTTTTAAAGAAGAACTTAAAATTGTGGGAAGAGTGTTTACCTCATATAGAATTTGCTTATAATCGTTCATTGCATTCTACCACAAAGATGTGCCCATTTGAGATTGTGTATGGTTTTGTTCCTCGTGCACCTATTGATTTATTGCCTTTACCTTCTTGATTGCAACATAATTTGGATGCTACACAACGCGTTGAAATGATATTAAACTTGCATAAGACTACTAAAGATAACATTGAACACATGAATGCTAAGTATAAACTTCTTTGGGGATAAAGGGAGAAAGCATGTTGTGTTTGATGTTGGCGATCTTGTTTGGTTACATTTGCGTAAAGATCGTTTTCACGATTTACGCAAGTCTAAGTTAATGCCACGTCTGCTGGTCCCTTTAAGGTGTTAGAGAGAATCAATGATAATGCATATAAACTTGAGTTGCTGCAGACTTTGGTACAGTTAGTCCTACATTTAACATTGCAGATTTGAAGCCTTACTTTGGTGAGGAAGATGAGATTGCGTCGAGCGACTTTAATTCAAGAAGGGAGCATGATGTGGACATCCCTACTATTGATACAACCGTTGTACCTTGACAACACACATACAAGGACCCATCACAAGATCTCGTGCCAAACAAGCTGAACTTTCGTACTTTCGTTTCTTGGAACTATTCCTTACATACATGAGAATATGATCTTGCCTAAATCGAAATGTTTCTTACTCTTAGGAATGATGGACCGAGCATGGATGAGAGGGACAAGCATTGGAGCATGGCCATGCATGGTGATGGCGCAAGCATGTGATGATCCAAGAGAAGGCCACGGATGAAGATTTGAACTTTGAGGCCACCATAATGAAGAAAGAAGGCTTGGACGAAATATTCAAGATCAATACTTCGAATTCGTCCATAGCATAATATGGTCTGCGACACCTTTATTTTGGGCAGGCCATGTAATTTTCGAGATTTTAATTAGCCACTTTTTAGAGTCCGTATTTGAGGGAAAAGGACTTTTAGGGTTGGATTCGCCACCACTTCCATGGCTGGCGAAACCCCCTTTCGCTTCATTCGCCCCATAGCCGAACCTTTAGACTCGGATTTTGTTTAGACATTAAGTTAGCCATAGTCGCAACTCGCCAAGGCTCGGCGTCAGAGGCCTCTTGTACCCGCACCTATTCAGGATCCCCTCTTTCAATAAAGCTTTCCTCTTAATCCGCAATATCTTGATTGCAATATTGGTTCTTACTTGTTCTCGATTTCGGTAGGAATTAAGACCCTCATTGGTCGGTGATCGTGTTCACGCAGGATCGGTAACCTCCAGGAGATTGGCCTAGCGATTGCATTGGCGCTCGTGCTCGCACGTGTAGTCGGATCGTCAAGCCCGAACTCCACCAAATCGATTATCGCCATCTCATCGAAAGATCGGACACCTTTGCCCTATCACCTGGCCCAAAATAAAAGGTGTCGCAGCACCATATTAAGCTATGGACGAATTCGTGAAGTATTGATCTTGAATATTTCGTCCAAGCCTTCTTTCTTCATTATGGTGGCCTCAAAGTTCTGAAATCTTCCTCCGTGGCCTTCTCTTGGATCATCACACGCTTGCTGCCATCTCCATGCATGGCCATGCTCCAATGCTTGTCCCTCTCATCCATGCTTGGTCCATCATTCCTAAGAGTAAGAAATACATCTGATTTAGGCAGCATCATATTCTCATGTATGTGAGGAATAGTTCCAAGAAACGGAAGTACCTGATAGTTAAGTTGTTTGGCACGAGATCTTGTGATGGGTCCTTGTATGTGTGTAGCTGTAGGTACAACGGTTGTATCAATAGAAGGGATGTCCACATCACCCCTAACATATTGGTATCAGAGCAAGGTTGATCACGAATTTCCCCTCAATTTTTCTTCTATCCACCATAAATTCGAGAATTTCCCAAAAAAAAGCCCCAATTTGCCTTTGGATCGATCTATCGTTTTGGAGCATTATTTGTGGTTTTGATCCGACCAAATCTTGTCTAAGGTGTTGGTCCAGCTTTTGCCTGCGTTTGCCAGCCCAATTTTGGCCAAATTTTCGCGGATTTGAGGACTCTAGGCGTGAATTTCCGCTCAAGAACACGAGCTGATTTCCCTTTTGAGTCTCTGCCTACCGGAGTCTCCGGCCTGCAGTAGTCTCCGCCACGCCTTGATTTTGACCTTTTCCTCTTTTCTGCATTGGCTAATCTGTCCGCTTGTTGTTTGTGTTCCGTGTGCGTGTCACCAATTAACAGATAGCTTCCGCAACATCGCCCGGGCTCTTCGACACCACGGACCCCAAACTCTTCCCCGCTCCATCGACACAAGATCATCATCAACAACTAAGGTATAACTTGTGTCAACCCTTGTAGCCATATCTTCCTTTGTGTGTACCTATCCTATGAGAGCAACTCATTTTGATGTAGATCAACACATGGCATTCACCATTGGTCCACACCATGCTACATCAACCACACCCTCAAAGGTGAACTCATTCCATATCTCACCCTCCTTTGGTTATCATGTGAATGGAATCCTACTTGAGACAAGTACCCATGCTATGACCAGGCCCATGACCATGACACCGAGAGGAGATGACAAGAGGACCCCAGAAACCAAGACCCTCAAGCAAGAGGCCTGGAAGAGAAGACGCAAGAAGTTCTTTGAAGCAGAGTCTCGCCATCACACCGAGTCTCGGACTACACCGGAGTTTCGGACCGTCCTCGGTCCGGACCAGGAACCAAGCCCGGACGATCGATGCCCCCTCGGAGGCAGGTCCGGAGATTGACCGAGTCACGGTCCATCAGAGTCTCCGGCACTTGACGCCTTGAGCATGTTAAGGCCTTTTGGCCTGGCCCATGTAATGCCGAACTCCCTATTTATGTCTATTTTGCCCCTAGCTCGTGGTGGCCTATATAAGCCCCACCCTCCTTGAAACCCTAGAGTTGATGATGAATGAAGGCTTGTGCCTAACCCTAGATGGGAACCCCTCTCTATAGTTAATCTATGAGTTGTACAAGGCCTTGGAGTTCTGTTGTTCGTCTCCAAGTCGTCAAGACCCTCCTTAAGTGTTTGGTCTCTCCTCATCAAGGATTCTAGTAGTGCTAGGTCTCTCCCCTTTGGGATTCTACTTGGTTGCTACTCTCTCCTTTGATTTGGATTCTATCATCCGCTTGCCGATCTCTCCTTTGGTGATTCTACCTAACGGTTTCTCGCCGAGGATTCTATTGGATTGGTTGTTCGAGCCAACGGGAGCAAATCGAATCGGGTTGTGATTGCGTGTGTTTGTATCTTTACCTTGCGTTTGTGTTGCGTTCATCATGTTCATCGGGTATCCCCTCACTTCCCGCCTCAAATCCGTGAAGATCGGGCCACCCTAGGGTCAATCCCACAAGGGATCCCATATCAACTGGTATCAGCAGCTTTTGGTTGCCACGGATTTGATTTCGCTCACCGATTCCACCATAAATTCGAAAATACCAAAAAAATTATCCCCAAATTGCTTTTGGATCAATCGCTTGATTTGGTGCGTTGATTGTGGTTTTGGTCCATTAGAAACTTGTCCTTGGATTTGGTCTACCTTTGCCCTGCGTTTCCTAGCCCAATTTGGTCAAAATTTTCTAGATTTGAGGGTGAAAGGGCCGAATTTCCGCTCACGAACTCGAGTTGTTCGTCGTGCTGAAACTAGACCGGAGTCTCCGGCCATCACACCGGAGTCTCCGGACCACACCGGAGTTTCCGGCCCCAACACACCGGAGTCTCCGGCCCTGAACAAAAGTTTTGACCCCTCTTCCTTTTTCGACTAATTCCCTTGTGTGTTTGTGTTTCGCTTGAGTGTCTACCAAATAACAAGTTTCCGCAACGCCACTAACACCTCGACATCGACACCGCGGAACTCGAACCATCCCTACTCCAATGTTTGCAAGTACAACATCACCACAAGGTATAACTTGCACCACCGTTGTTAACCCCCCTTCTTCCTGTGTGTGTTACCTAACCTATCGAGAGTAGCCCTCTTATGTTTGCCGAAGCATTGTGCGCTTGCTCTTGCATAGTCATGATATAGAGGCAATAACAAAATTGACTCCGTAGTACAAAAAAAAGCTTCTAATAAAAAGAAACAAAGAAAGATACCAATAGCTAAAGAGAGTCCAAAGCTTCTAAGCAAGAGTGCGAGCAAGAGCAAGGCAAGCGTACAAATCCGTTGCTTCTCAACCTTGTGCGAACGGGCTACGGTCTCTCCTAGCGTTGGCACGACACCGAGCATTAGTCTTTGTTAGGTCCAATTTTGTTCGTTGCTCATTTTTCATAGTCGTGCTAGCCACATTAATCTCCACCGTGTGTGTATAGTTGTAGGTTCTCGTCACCCTTTTTTTTGACCTTTTCCTTTGACTTTGTTTTTGTGGACTTTACCCACTTTTCACAAAAACCCTTTTCTTTTGATTGTTCCATTTGATATCCACCTTAATAACCCACCACCATAGGCCTTTGTATGTGTGTCTTATGTACTCTCTATTCGCTTTGCTCTAGGCAAGAATAATCTTTACAATTTTTGACTCCGGTGAGGCAAGGTAGAAATTACCATTCTACCAATCTCACCATATCTATCAAGTGTGTTTGTGCACCATGTCTAGGGCAAGTGGAGCTAGTGGAGATAGCAATTTCAACAACCAAGATGGCCTTGCGACACGCCACAACTTATGGGCGCAACGCCAAGAATTCAACAATCAATTTGAGCGACTTGAGCACCGTCTTGATGATACATTTCGAGAATTTGAGTACCGTGAGAGGCAACGTCAAGAGGAGCACCATGCTCAATTCCAAGCTCTTCACCAAGCTATTGCCAACCTTGGCAATAGACACGGTCATCGCTCAAGCTCGTCAAGTTCCTTCCGCACACACTCTTCAAGTCGACATGGCGAGTCTTCAAGGTCACACTCCCGACGCGGAGAACCCCACCACCATAATGGGGAGCACCAAGCTCGTCATCGTCGCCCTCAAGCGGTGGACCCAAATGCTCCTCAACCTCAACAACAACGACAAGAGCATGGTGCACCACCACACCAAGCAATAATCGACGTGCACCAACCTCGAGAACGCCATGATGAAGCTAACCACAATGACAGGCGGCGTCATCCTCCTCATAACCACCACGAGCAACGTCAACAAAATCAAGAACCTGTATGGGACACAAGTGATGATGATGAGGATGCACGCCAAGCTCGACGCAATAACCGGCATGCACAACACCACCACCGACACCGTGAAGCTATGAATGTCAATGATGCCGACCAACGGCGAAGGAGAGACTTCGAGCATCATCAAGCTCATCCAACACAACAACCTCAAGGCAATCAAGAGCCTCCTCCGCCTCCACGCCCTCCAAGTAACGCAAGTATGCACCAAGAACGTCGCAACAACCACCATGAGCGTGATGATGGCAAGTTTGGGAAGCTCAAGTTTGTTATGCCCAAATTCAAAGGAGAAGAAAATGCCGATGCATACCTTGAATGGGACCTCAAAGTCGACAAGATCTTCCGAGTCCATAATTTTTCCGAAGAGAAGAAAGTGGCAATGGCATCTCTTGAGTTTGAGGACTACGCCAATGTTTGGTGGGAAGACTACCAAATCAATCGTGAGAAGCAAGAAGAACCACCGGTCACCACTTGGACCGAGATGAAGAATGTGATCTATGCAAGATTTGTCCCCGAGCACTATCGCCAAGACCTCTTTGACAAGCTACAAAACTTGAAGCAAGGCACAAAGACAATTGAAGAGTTCTATAAGGAGATGGAGATGAGTATGATGAGAGCCGATGTGAAGGAACTCGAGGAGCAAACAATAGCACGGTTCCTCAACGATTTGAGCCGCCCAATATGCAAGATAGTCGATTTCCAACCTTACAAGACTCTCGTGAACCTTCTTCACCAAGCAACCAAGGCCGAGCGCCACTTGCAAAAGGAACATGCTTATGAGAAGCAAAGGGCGTACTTCGCTTCAATCAACTCGAGTAGCCCCTCCAAGCCAACAAACCAAGCAACAAGCTCCTCTAAGCAAGCCAAGACACCTATGGCATCCTCCTCCAACACAACAACGGAGAGTCAAGTAGTTTGGTACAAGTGTGGAGGAAAGGGCCACAAGTCTTATGAGTGCATCAACACAAGAGTCATGCTAACGGATGAGAACGGCGCAACATACTCCGTTATCGAAGATGAATTTGAAGCTATGAACCAAGCCGCTATCACAAAAGATGCCGCAATGCAAGATGAGGACACGCTTCTTTGTGAACATGATCCAAACCCCTCACTTGTCATCGCCCAAGTCTTGGCGACCAACTCCATCCCTAGATAGGACCAACGCCTCAACATCTTCCAAACCCGAGCCGGAAATGATGGCAAGTCCATAAAAGTTATCATTGATGGAGGAAGTTGTCACAACCTTGCGAGCATCGATCTTTGTGAGAAACTCAAGTTACCATACATGGAGCACCCTCAGCCCTATCATGTCAAGTGGCTTGATGACAATGGCACCATTCAAATCAAACACAAGGTCAAAGTCTCCTTCAAGATTTGTCCATATCAAGACACCGTCGAGTGTGATGTAGTGCCTATGACCGTGTGTCACATGCTCCTTGGAAGGCCATGGCAATACGACAAGGGCACACTACATGATGGTACCTCCAACCAATACTCCTTTAGGTGGAATGACAAGACATTGGTGCTACAACCTATGACGCCAAGCCAAATTATCACTTCCAACATGACATCGTTGCCCAAGATAAAACAAGCTAAGGACCCTTGTGAGATGAGTGGTGAGAGAGTGATCCACCAGCACGTGGGTGAGTGCTACAAGCCCCAAATGAGTGGAAAAATCATGAGTGTCGCCCGCATGCCACCTCACGTGAGAAGAGTGATTTGAGTGTACCCAATACTAACAATCCTTCATACAACTCTTTCTCCTTGTTGTCAGTTTTGCAGGATACACAACCTCACCCACCACCTACAAGGAACACGCTACAAGATCTCCAACCACATCTTGATGACAAGCTTAACTTCAAGATCTTCAACCAATTTGAACAAGGCTACGACACCGGAGATCCAACAACATACAAGCTCAAGACCATGTGCACACCTCTCTCCCTATATGATGATGGAACTTCTTCGAGGACGACTCGTTTTGAAGCGGGGGGAGATGATGCAGCCCAACACATGGCATTCACCATTGGTCCACACCATGCTACATCAACCACACCCTCAAAGGTGAACTCATTCCATATCTCACCCTCCTTTGGTTATCATGTGAATGGAATCCTACTTGAGACAAGTACCCATTGATGGAGGGGTTAACCTCTTGGGTGCCCGATCTTCACGGATCTCGTGGTCAAATAGATGGGAAAGCGAGGGGAAAGGGAGAAGGTAGCGGAAGCGGACACACACCTCGCGAAGAACACGATGAACACACGCAAACTCACACGATACAAGGCCGATTGCTCCCGAACGGCGGCCACCGGTCCGATAGAATCCTCGAAAGGAAAGATCGGTCAACGTGCTCCCTCAAATCCACATCAGAGAGGGAAGAACACCTTGGGGAGGGTCTTGACAACTTGGAGACGAGACATCGAACTCCAAGGACTTGTTCAACGATGGATGCGTGATGCAAAGTACAATCGAGGTTGGTGACGATAGTCGGTCCCCTTGGGTAAGGGGATGAGGCAAAACTAGAGATTCCTCATGAAGGGGTGGGGGCTCTCTTTATAGGTCAGCCACATAAACAGGGGTAGTTTAGGGATAAAACTAGGGTTTGGACGAGCTAGAGGGGTACATGGGCCGAAGGCCCAGCTGGCGGCACGCAGGCCCATCGTGCAGGCCGGAGACTCCGGTGTGGGGTCCGGAGACTCGGTCATCTCCGATGTCTCGGAGTGGCGTTCACTGTCCTCGAGAGGTTCTTTGGGGTCGGTCGGAGACTCGTGTAGGACCGAAGACTCATGTAGCAGGACCGGAGACTCGGTGGTTCCCGTGTGGCTTCTTCCGTCTCCTCTTCCAAGCCTCCGTCTTGTCGGGCTTGATGTCCCGGGCTTCCTCCCTTGCCTCCGTACTTGTCAGTGTGAACCTATCATGCATATGTGACGGAGTATGAAGTAGCATACCATTCAATAGGGTAGGAAGTGGGCGCGCATAGAGGAACGGATTCACCTTTGGAGTCCATGACGACTTGGCGTAAGTTGGAAACCAAGATGTGGTAACGACCGTAGGTCGGGCTACATCAGCTCCCCCCCCCCCTTCAAAATGAGTCGTCCTCGACTCTCCATGTTCATCACGAAGTAGAAGAGGTCGAAGGGCATCCTTGATCCTGGGGTTCACCATATAGTCATCCTCGGGAAGATCGACTTGACAACACTTCAATGTTCCTTCACCCTCCATGAAGCCTACAAAGCTCACGACAAAAGCGAAGAAACACTCAAAGCGTAGCCAATTCATGAACATTATAACATGAGTCCTCAAGTAGAAGGAAGTCACCTTAGCTTGTAGAGATAGCTCGATGAAGGGTAGCCATAGGTAGCTCTCTTTGGTTCTTCTTGTCAACATATAGTCCATAGAGGTTGACGTGTATGCATTTGTGCCTTCACACAACAAAGACCAAGCAAAATATTTTCGTGCGTGATCGAGGAGCATGTGAAATGTGGCATGTCCATTCTTGTTCACAACACTATTAGCACAATACAAGGATAGCAAATGGAATGCATATGCAAGGTCAAAGTGCATGGAAATCGTTTGAACATCATCCAAATGTGGAAACTCAAAAACTCCATATAACATAGTAGTGGGACACTCAAAGCATTGGATCCAAATTTCAAACAACATCTTTGATGCAAGAATAGGAGAATTTGGCAAAAACACAGAAGGAAGAATGTCCAAAGAAATATCATTAGGTGTGCAAACCAACCATTGGAAAGAGAAATTGTTCAACATGTTGGATGTCACACACAAATCATCACAAGAAAATTTCATGGGAGTATGGGTATCCCAAGTGGAAGCAAAAACGGCATGTTTGCAAACAAACCAAATGAAAGAGCAAGTGGTCCTTATGTTTGTTGCAACAACAAGACGAGATTCTTGAAAGCTCTCATGACAATACATGCTCTTAATGGCATTATGGTTGCACACAAAACATCGGAAAGGAAAATTGTTTAACATTTTTGTTGCAACACACAAAGCATCATTATCCAAAAGCAAAGAAACATGAATGTCACAAGGTGAGATAATACCATCAACATGTTTGCAATCAAACCATATGAAGGAGCAATTTTCCAACATGAAAGATGCAAAGCATGCAAAAGGTATCAGAGCTGGGTTCGATCTTGAACTCACTTGTGGGATGCTCTCAAGAGCTCTTTTTGTCAACTCATGCTCAACCGAGGTTGACATGATAGTGCGGGTACCTACACACATCATACACAAAAGGAAGAACGTGTGTGCATGGTAGAGATACACATCATCCATCATGATGTATCTCTTCTTATGCAGATCACCATTAATGTCAATCAAGTATGAAATAGGTGCATGGTGAGTATGCAAGTGGGGAACATGCTTATCATGGCAATCATCAAAATCTCCAAAAATTGAGAAAGCTATGGGGGCCATCTCATCATAACGCATATGGTCAATGTTGTTGCAAGAAAAACAAGTGAAATAGCAAGCATTCATCTTATTGAAAGCAACGGGAGAAATTGAATGACTAGCATGACAAAGCAAGTCCGGAGAAATTGGAGGATACACACAAGATGCATAGCATGGCATGTTTATGGAAATGGTATCGCAATCAAACAATTCCACATGAGCAATATTATGCAAAGGCAAAGCATCACATGGGAATATGAATGAAGCATATGTAATGTCACAAGTATCATCCATAGCATGCATATCCTCACAATTCATCATGCCCACTAGTGGGATCATGGCATCATCAACACCCTTATTGTTACCTTGGTCATACCTCTCATATGAAGTGGGTGTTGTGGAAGTAGTGGCCTCCTTGTGGACAACTTCGTTTTCTTGATGTAGCCATGGCATAGCATCATCTTCGTGCACCATGTACATCTTCTCCAATTGAGGCATCATTGCTTCATGGCTTGGCGCGTCTTTATCCATGGAACCTAGCACAACATAAGAGAACACACTAGAGGTAGAGGGTAAGTTGTTAGAAATAGAAATGGTCTCACTTGACCTATCAACTACCACTCTCAACTCACTCGGTGTATCACTCATGCCCTCAAAGTGGAAGCACTCAATCTCACATAAGGTGGAGTCACTCATCTCACTCTTGTTCTCACTCAAGTGGGCTAAGTGGCTCTCATACTCACATGGGATTGGTACCACATCATCACTCAAACATATAGGGGTAGGCTCAGGTTCCTCAACTCCATGCGCCTCCGTTGGTGAAGGGAAAATCCCATGCTCACCATTCTTGACCTTGTCGCCTTCAAGGTTGGATGTCATAAGATGGGCATCATCACTCTCCTCCATGGTCGAAGGGAAAATCCCATGCTCGACCATCTTGTGGCCATCTCGTAGTAGTGGTGGAGGTAGTGATAGGGCAGAGGTGTCCGATCTTTCGATGAGATGGCGATAATCGATTTGGTGGAGTTCGGGCTTGACGATCCGACTACACGTGCGAGCACGAGCGCCAATGCAATCGCTAGGCCAATCTCCTGGAGGTTACCGATCCTGCGTGAACACGATCAGCCTGACCAGCGAGGGTCTTAATTCCTACCTGAAATCGAGAACAAGTAAGAACCAATATTGCAATCAAGATATTGCGGATTAAGAGGAAAGCTTTATTGAAAGAGGTGGGATCCTGAATAGGTGCGAAGTACAAGAGGCCTCTGCGACGCTCGAGCCTTGGCGAAGTTGCGACTATGGCTAACTTAATGTCTAAACAAAATCCGAGTCTAAAGGTTCGGCTATGGGGCGTGTTAAGGCGAAAAGGTGGGGTTTCGCCAGCCATGGAAGTGGTGGCGAATCCAACCCTAAAAGTCCTTTTCCTCAAATACGGACTCTAAAAAGTGGCTAATTAAAATCCTGCGAAAATTACATGGGCTGGCCCAAAATAAAGGTGTCATGACACCATATTATGCTATGGACGAATTAGTAAGTATTGATCTTGAATATTTCGTCCAAGCCTTCTTTCTTCATTATGGTGGCCTCAAAGTTCGAAATCTTCATCCGTGGCCTTCTCTTGGATCATCACATGCTTCTCGCCATCACCATGCAGCCATGCTCCAATGCTTGTCCCTCTCATCGATGCTCGGTCCATCATTCCTAAGAGTAAGAAACATTTCGATTTAGGCAGCATCATATTCTCATGTATGTAAGGAATAGTTCCAAGAAACGAAAGTACACGATAGTTCGTTGTTTGTACGAGATCTTGTGATGGGTCCTTGTATGTGTGTTCTTTGTAGGTACAACGGTTGTATCAATAGTAGGGATGTCCACATCATGCTCCCTTCTTGAATTGAAGTCGTCCTCGACGCAATCTCATCTTCCTCACCAAAGTAAGGCTTCAAATCTGCAATGTTAAATGTAGGACTAACGTACCAAAGTCTGCAGCAACTCAAGTTTATATGCATTATCATTGATTCTCTCTAACACCTTAAAGGGACCAGCAGCACGTGGCATTAACTTAGACTTGCGTAAATCAGAAAAACGATCTTTACGCAAATGTAACCAAACAAGATCGCCAACATCAAACACAACATGCTTTCTCCCTTTATCTGACAAGTTTATACTTAGCATTCATGTGTTCAATGTTATCTTTAGTAGTCTTATGCAAGTTTAATATCATTTCAGCGCGTTGTGTAGCATCCAAATTATGTTGCACCGAAGAAGGTAAAGGCAATAAATCAATAGGTGCACGAGGAACAAAACCATACACAATCTCAAATGGGCACATCTTTGTGGTAGAATGCAATGAACGATTATAAGCAAATTCTATATGAGGTAAACACTCTTCCCACAATTTTAAGTTCTTCTTTAAAACAGCCCGTAACATAGTAGACAAAGTTCTATTTACTACTTAGTTTGACCATCGGTTTGGGGATGACATGTAGTACTAAAGAGCAATTTAGTCCCCAACTTAGCCCATAAACATCTCCAAAAGTGGCTAAGAAATTTAGTATCACGATCGAGACAATAGTATTTGGCACACCATGCAAACGAACAATTTCACGAAAGAACAAATCAGCAATATCAAAGATCATCCGTTTATGACAAGGAATAAAGTGTGCCATCTTAGAAAACCGATCCACAACAACAAAATACTATCCCTCATACGTGTTCGTGGCAATCCCAAAACAAAGTCCATAGAAATATCCTCCCAAGGAACACTAGGAACAGGAAGAGGCATATACAAACCATGTGGATTAAGGCGAGACTTAGCTTTTGACAAGTATTGCACGTGCCACAAATCTCTCAACATCTCGACGACATTGGCCAAAAGTGTGTAGCAAGAACATCCTCCGTCTTCTTGACACCAAAGTGTCCCATCAATCCTCCTCCATGCGCCTCTGTAACAACAAAAAGACAACAGAGCTATCGGAATGCATAGTTTGTTAGCACGGAACACAAATCCATCATTGAAGACGAACTTGTTCCAAGTTCTACCATCTCTACAATTCTGCAACACATCTTTAAATTCACATCATGCACATATTGTTCCTTAATAGTTTCCAATCCAAATATTTTGAAGTCAAGTTGAGATAACAAAGCATATGGCGTGACAAAGCATCAACAATAATATTATCTTTACCCTTTTGTGTTTGATAACATAAGGAAAGACTCAATAAATTCAACCCACTTTGCATGACGACGATTCAACTTAGCTTGACTACGAATATGCTTCAAAGATTCATGATCGAATGAATAACAAATTCCTTAGGCCATAGATAATGTTGCCAAGTTTCTAATGTCGAACCAACGCATATAATTCTTTATCATAAGTAGAATAGTTCAGACTAGCCCCACTCAATTTCTCACTAAAATATGCAACAGGTTTTCCCTCTTGTAATAACACCTCCCAAACCAATTCCACTAGCATCACATTCAAGCTCAAAAGTCTTAGTAAAATCGGAAGTTGTAGTAAGGGAGCATGTGTTAGCTTATCTTTCAATATGACGAAGGCACATTGTTGTGCATCGCCCCAAACAAAGGCACATCCTTCTTGGTAAGCTCATTCAATGTGACAATTGATCCAAAGTCTTTGACAAAGCGCCTATAAAAACAGTGAGGCCAAGAAAACTCCTCACTTGTGTGACCGTCTTGGGCTGCGCCAATTCTCAATAGCTTCAATCTTGGTGGATCCACTTCAATACCTGTGATGTAACAACATAGCCAAAACGCAACTCGATTGGTGCAAAGGTGCACTTCTCAAGGTTACCAAACAAGCGTGCATCCCGTAAAGCATTGAAAACAACGTAAATGGTCCAAATGTTCCTCTAAAGATTTGCTATAAATCAGAATATCATCAAAATAGACTACCACAAAACGTCCAATGAAAGCACGTAAAACTTCGTTCATTAATCTCATGAAAGTGCTAGGTGCATTAGTTAAACCAAACGGCATTACTAACCACTCATATAAACCGAACTTAGTTTTAAATGCTGTTTTCCATTCATCTCCTAATTTCATACGAATCTGGTGGTAACCACTACGCAAATCAACTTTAGAAAACATGGTAGAGCCACTCAATTCATCAAGCATGTCATCTAAACGTGGAATAGGATGACGATATCGAATAGTAATATTATTGATAGCTCTACAATCAATACACATGCGCGAAGAACCATCTTTCTTAGGTACCAAAATAATAGGAACAACACAGGGGCTAAGGGACTCACGAATATGATCTCTGTCGAGTAGTTCCTGAATTTGGCGTTGTATCTCTTTTGTCTCCTCTGGATTGGTTCTATATGGCGCGCGGTTGGGCAACGTAGCACCAGGAATTAGTTCAATTTGGTGCTCAATTCCTCTAATAGGAGGTAGTCCTGGTGGCAGCTCGGTGAAATACGTCCTCATATTCACGCAAAGGTTAGCAATAGCGGGTGGCAAAGAAGCAGGCATATCCTCAAATGAAAACAAAACCTCTTTGCAGACAATTGCATAACATTGAGTATTGTTTACATCTAGTTCAGCAATATCAATTTTATTTGCAAGCATACATGGACTCTTCAAACGAATTTCAGAGCATGTGTAGAATCAGATTTAGTGTTCTTTGGTGGTATAAAATCTGCAACAATCTGATTCTCACTTTTATGTTTCTCCTCTTTTAGCTCTACTAGCTCTAGCAAGATCATCTTTTAAAATCTGTTCGGAGTCATAGGTTTTAGACCAATTTTCTTTCCATCATGCATAAGAGAATAGTGGTTAGTTTTGCCATTATGAACAGATTCTCTATCAAATTGCCATGGTCTACCAAGTAACAAAGAACAAGCTTGCATAGGTACAACATCACAATCAACAAAATCGAATATGTACCAATAGTAAAATGCCGCGCGTCTGTTCTTGTTACCTTGATCTTGCGAGAACTCTCAAACCATTGGATGTAGTATGAATGTGGGCGTTGTCTTGTTGGGCGCAAGCTTCTCTACCATGTCAACCGGCGATTATTACAACTCCCTCCATCAATGATGATCCGTATAGCTCTTTCCTTGACAACACCACGTGTTTGGAACAGGTTGTGGCGTTGATCTTGCTCAGATTTGCTCAATTGCACACTCAACACACGTTGTGTAATTAAACTCTTGTATTGATCAGCAGCTTCAGCTCCCATTACCTCTGGCTCGTCATCATCATCAGAATTGTCTCCATCTCGAGCAGAAATAAGGGCTAGTGTATCGTCATCGAAGTCACTCGCGGAATCGTATTCACCATCTTCTCGCACCATCATCACACGTTGTGTTGTGCACTGTCTCTCAATATGACCAAAACCCCAGCACTTGCGGCATTGTATATCCTTAGTCTTACCCGTGGAAGCCATAGAAGATGCACTACGCAGGAGCATTGGATGATGGTGGAGGAGCATTGGAAATCTTGTGGTGGCCTTGGATGTGGTAGTAGGAGGCGAATCACGAGGAGGCGCTGATTGTCGGGATGTCCAAGTGGATGTGCGACTGCAGAATTATTAGTCCTCCTCCATGGTGTTTGGCGATCACGCACTTCACGTTCAGCTTTGCAAGCAAGATGAAACAAGCGAGTGATAGAATTATATTCCTTATAATCTAATATGTCTGAATGTCCTTGTTTAATCCACCAAAGAAAGCGTGCAAGCATTTGTTCATTAGATTCTACAAGACCACACCTAACCATCCCGTTTGCAATTCGATAATACTCTTCTCTGAATTTTTCCCTTGCTCTAAGCGTGTCGATTCTTTAGTAAATCAAGTTGATAAGTGGGAGGTACAAAACGAACACGCATAGCAGTTTTTAAAGCAGTCCAAGTACTAGGAATAGTAGTAGGATTTAAACGACAATACTCAGACCACCAAAGGGAAGCAAATTTAGTAAATTCACATGTAGCAGCACTAACACGCATATTCTCAGGATATTTTAAGCATGCAAAACGTTGTTCTACTTCCATCTCCCATGTAAGATATGCATCAGGATTATATTTACCCTCAAAAGATGGAATATTTAATTTAAGCTTTGCAACATGATCATCATCGATGCGTCGGTGGGCGGCGTTGCGTAGTAATGTCGGACGACCAGCAGGTACCTGTGGAGGTTGTTCAACCTCCTCGTCAAACAGATCGTCGTCGTCGGGGTCGTAGTAGTACCCGTCGTCTGTCCCCAATGTCGCAGCAGCAGCCACGGCGGAAGTCTGAGGAACGTCAGTCGCAGCAGGAGCCGCCGGGGGTGCGGCGGCAGCCGTACCAGCAGTCCGAGCCGTGATCGGAATGCGTCGTGCACCATGTGTGGGTGCCGGTGCGGGCAATCGTTAAGCTCCTTGAACCGAACGTCAAGCTTGGCGTTGAAGGATTTCTCGAGTCCATCGATCTTGTCCACGGCGTTGGTGAGCTTGGTGTCAAACTCCCCTAGACGCGTGTCCACGTCTTCGGTTGACCAGGGGAGCGGAGAAGTGGGCATGTAGTTCTTCGTCATGGTGGCGGGGTTCATGAAGTATCCGGCATGGTTAGTCCTTAAAAAGCACGGTATATACTACAGGGAATATGGTGGAAGTCACGCGTAATCCGTCAAGCAATATCTGAAGCTCTTAAAAGTTCTTACCAAAAGCAGGAAAAGCGATGTGCAACCACGAGGATCGGTGGGTCCAGATTGAACCAGCGATTACCGAGTCGAAACACCGCACGTGGAGAGTATCCGTGGAGCTCGGGAAGGCTTAGCAAAGGGGTCGCAATTATCAAAAGCAATGCAAAAGTTGAAAGAATGCTCAACGACGGTCTTGTCTTGGTCCTAGGCTACCGTACTAGAGGCGAGCCTAGATCACCAACGATGTCACGACGCGACACAACAAGCAATGTGATGATATAGCACCACGAAAGCGATCCGAGATGCGAAAATCACTATGATGGCGAGTGTCTAGGCGATCTACGGGTCTAAAAGAGGTTAGCCCAAAAATTTTTTTCGAAATTTTTATTTTGCTCGGAAGCGTAAAAAATATCGCTATAACGGCCGATGGAGAAAAGTGATCCCGAAAGAAAATAGTATAGCGAAATTTTTTTTTTTTTTTTTTTTTTTGCTCTCCGGACTTACGACCGGACTCTTAGCTCGACCGGAATTTAGCTGAACACGGAAACAAAGAAGGAAAGTCAAAAGAAATAACGAGGAAACGTAACTCTACGGACTCGTACCACAGTGAAAAAACCGATCGGATCGTGTCGCGGTAGGAAGGCGGTGGCGGAGTATTAGGGTTTTATGGTGGCGGGGTATATGGCGGCGGAATATGGTGGCGGTATATGGCGGCGGTGATCGGCGTGTGGTGGTGACTAGTATGATCGAACTCGAAACTCTAAGGGACGAGACACTAAGACCAACAACTCGGCCGACGATGTAGACACAAATTCAACAATGCAAAAAGCGAAAAGATAATGCGAGGCGTAGATTGGTTATGGGATGGATCTAAACTCTAAGCGTGTTTTTGGCTTTTTCGTGGGTTATAGGTAAAACAGATCTAATCTCTGAAAACGTAAAATCTCACCGAGCAACCTGAAATCGATACCACTTGATAGGGCGTAGGTGTCCGATCTTCGATGAGATGGCGATAATCGATTTGGTGGAGTTCGGCTTGACGATCCGACTACTGCGTGCGAAACACGGCGCCAATGCAATCGCTAGGCCAATCTCACGGAGGTTACCGATCCTGCGTGAACACGATCGGCTGACCAGCGAGGTCTTAATTCCTACACGAAATCGAGAACAAGTAAGAACCAATATTGCAATCAAGATATTGCGGATTAAGAGGAAAGCTTTATTGAAAGAGGTGGGATCTGAATAGGTGCGAAGTACAAGAGGCCTCTCTGACGCCGAGCCTTGGCGAAGTTGCGACTATGGCTAACTTAATGTCTAAACAAAATCCGAGTCTAAAGGTTCGGCTATGGGCGTATTTAAGGGCGAAAAGGTGGGGTTTCGCCAGCCATGGAAGTGGTGGCGAATCCAACCCTAAAAGTCCTTTTCCTCAAATACGGACTCTAAAAAGTGGCTAATTAAAATCCTGCGAAAATTACATGGGCTGGCCCAAAATAAAGGTGTCATGACACCATATTATGCTATGGACGAATTCGTAAAGTATTGATCTTGAATATTTCGTCCAAGCCTTCTTTCTTCATTATGGTGGCCTCAAAGTTCTGAAATCTTCATCCGTGGCCTTCTCTTGGATCATCACATGCTTGCTGCCATCACCATGCACGGCCATGCTCCAATGCTTGTCCCTCTCATCGATGCTCGGTCCATCATTCCTAAGAGTAAGAAACATTTCTGATTTAGGCAGCATCATATTCTCATGTATGTAAGGAATAGTTCCAAGAAACGAAAGTACCTGATAGTTCAGTTGTTTGGCACGAGATCTTGTGATGGGTCCTTGTATGTGTGTTGCTGTAGGTACAACGGTTGTATCAATAGTAGGGATGTCCACATCAGGTAGGCTCATGCTATCCAACTTGGCGAAGTAGAGGTCTACATTTTCCTCATTGGCGAGGTCGTGGAAGTCAAGCGTAGGCATTGAAGCTTGATGGCGTGGAGGAAGGCTTGCTCTTGGTGCCATTGTGGTGGTGGAACGGGTAGTTGAAGGTGCCATATGATGGTGTCGATGGAGGTCATTGGTGTGCTTTGCCGATGGTTGATGTAGGTGGCGCACTTGGTCGTCCACATGACACTCACGACGGTGATCATTTGCCTTGGCACTCTTCTTGTGCTTGTGGTGCCTTCTTGAGCTTGCTTGAGCATTATGGTTGGTGCTCATCAAGAATTCTTCGTCGTGGTGGCAAAGATGCCTTTGACGATGTCTTGTATCCTCTTTATGGTGGCGATGCTCATGAGAGGATGTTTGTCGATGAAGATTCTTGTTTCTTGGCGCCTCTTGATGTATATGATGTTTGGACGCCACTCTTGTTTGTATAGGAGTTGGATCTTGGCGCCTTGGAGGTGATGTAGCTTGGCTCCTTGGAGATGGTGGAGCTTGACGCCATCTAGGTGGTGGCACTGGATGCCGTGTCGATGGTGGCGCTTGTCTCCTTGGAGGTGGATCACCGAAGTAGGTGGTGCCCTTGGGTGTGGCACGCTTGGCCTTGAAGGTCATGGATTCATGATGATGCGCCTCCGCTTGCTTGGCGTAGTAGGCTTCCATCTCCACGTGGTGGAGGAATTCTTCATGGCTCATGGAGGAGCCATCAAACTCGATGAAGTTCTCCGTGTCCTCCATGCTCGGCGAGGCATCGTCGATGTCGTACTCGAAGTCGTCCATGCTTGGGGAGTAATTGTTGGTGTAGTACTCCATATCACCCAAGCATGTGGAGCCATTGTCGGTGTAGAGCTCCAAGTCTTCCATGCTTGAGGAGCCATAGTTGATGTCATGCTCCATGTATTCCATGCATGCAGAGCCATTGTCTGTGTTGTGCTCCGTCATGTCCTCTATACTTGTGGAGTCGTAGTCATGGTGGATCATCATGGATTCTTCATAGATATCATCCTCGGTTCCGGAGTCCCTAGACATGATGCACAAGACCAAGTGGTGTATATGGAAGTGGTAGCGGGAGTTAGGGATACAACGTCAAACCTTACTTTACCTTGGAAGATCGTATCGTACAAGTGGCCACACTTGAGAGCAATAAACCAAGCAAAGTGAAGTTCACGCAGAACACCAAAACCAACTACTAACCAAAAAACACACACACACAAGGCTTATGGTGGATAGGTATGAAAAGTGGCATGTCAAGAACCAATCCGAAATCAAGATGTTGTATTTTCAAGGAAAGAACCACAATGATCACAAAGCAAACAAGTCAATCCACAAGATAGGAAATATGTACAAGGAAACACACACGGCGGGATAAATGGGACTTTTGCGACGGAGAAAGTGAGCTAAGAACCAAATGATTACCTAGCGAAGACTATAAGCTCGTGTCACACAAGTACAAGGAGAGACGCTAGTTCGATTGCAATTAATTGGTGGGCTACAAGATATGCACAATAAGTACCACCTATATGATTTTCATCGAGCTTGTGCTTCCTATTCTATGAGGAACATGTATATTTCTTTTCTTTTTTTTCTCTTTTCCTTTTTCTATTTTTTTTCTTTTCTCTTTTTCTTTTTCACTTGCCTCTTCCTTGTGCCAACAACTATACAAGATAACTATATGAGATAGCGCTCACAATGTTTGCTCGGAATCTACAAGGTATTAAATGTGCATAGCCCAAGCAATCATAAGAGGAAATAGTCTCAATAGGTGTTTGTTGCTCAAAAAGATAGTGGGGTTCACAAAGGAATGCAAGTGGGGAAAAGTCGCGGAATGTTATACCTTTCGTCGACGAGCTTCACCCTTTATTGTTGGCTTCCGCCTTTCTCACGGAATTTGGATGGAGTAGATAGCATTAACAACGCAAATGATGATGTAGTGCTCCTTCTCCTCTTCGAAACGAGCTAAAGAACACCAAATCCGAGTTGAAATGCAAAAGTTATGCTCAAAACCGTGCTGCAGTTTTTCTGTCTGCAGGGAGGGGTGGAGACTCCGGTCTGGAGGTCCGGAGACTCCGGTCTAGGCCGGAGACTCCGGTCCGGGTGATTCCAGAGCGTCCAGAACTCGAACGGGACGCGTTTTGGGTGGAAAAACTCGAACCAAAACCTCAGATTGATGGGGGAAATCAAGGAATTAGGCCATGGGAACACATGGGAAGGTATATCAACAAGTTTAGCAAGTAATCCACGGATCAAAACCTACCAAAACTCACTCAAATCACAGATCGATCCAAAACACGAATTGGGGCTGTTTTTGGTGGAATTTTCGAATTTATGGGGAAAAGACCAAATCGAAGAGAAATCCGTGGCAACCAAAAGCTGCTGATACCAGATGATGGAGGGGTTAACCTCTTGGGTGCCCGATCTTCACGGATCTCGTGGTCAAATCGATGGGAAAGCGAGGGGAAAGGTAGAAGGTAGCGGAAGTGGACACACACCTCGCGAAGAACACGATGAACACACGCAAACTCACATGATACAAGGCCGATTGCTCCCGAACGGCGGCCACCGGTCCGATAGAATCCTCGCAAGGAAAGATCGGTCAACGTGCTCCCTCAAATCCACATCGGAGAGGGAAGAGCACCTTGGGGAGGGTCTTGACAACTTGGAGACGAGACATCGAACTCCAAGGCCTTGTTCAACGATGGATGCGTGATCCAAAGTCCAATCGAGGTTGGTGACGATAGTCGGTCCCCTTGGGTAAGGGGATGAGGCAAAACTAGAGATTCCAAAATGGGGGGTGTCTTTAGTCTATCATCTATGCCTAAGGGATACATGAAGGGGTGGGGGCTCTATTTATAGGCCAGCCACATAAACAGGGGTAGTTTAGGGATAAAACTAGGGTTCGGACGAGCTAGAGGGGTACATGGGCCGAAGGCCCATTGGCGCATGCAGCCCATCGTGCGAGCGGAGACTCGATCTCTCGTGTCGCCTCGGAGTGACGTTACTTGTCTCGGGCGGTTCTTTGGGGTCGGTCAGGAGACTCGGTGTGAGCCGGAGACTCCATGTGCAGACCGGAGACTCCGGTGTAGGCCGGAGACTCCGGTAGTTCAGCCGTGGCTTCTTCCGTCTCCTCTTCCAAGCCTCCGTCTTGTCGGGCTTGATGTCCCGGGCTTCCTCCCTTGCCTCCGTATTTGTCGGTGTGAACCTATCATGCATATGTGACGGAGTATGAAGTAGCATACCATTCAATAGGGTAGGAAGTGGGCGCGCATAGAGGAACGGATTCACCTTTGGAGTCCATGACGACATGGCGTAAGTTGGAGACCAAGATGTGGTAACGACCGTAGGTCGGGCTACATCACCCATGCTATGACCAGGCCCATGACCATGACACCGAGAGGAGATGACAAGAGGACCCTAGAAACCAAGACCCCCAAGCAAGAGGCCTGGAAGAGAAGACGCAAGAAGTTGCTGAAGCCAGACCGGAGTCTCCGGCCATCACACCGGAGTCTCCGGCCATCACACCGGAGTCTCCGGACTACACCGGAGTTTCCGGACCGTCCTCCGGTACGGACCCAGGAACCAAGCCTGGGACAGTCTGATGCCCCCTCCGGAGACGGGTCCAGAGATTGACCGGAGTTTCCAGACCCAACACTGGAATCTCCGGCTCGACGCCAGGCATGTTAAGGCCTTTTGGGCCTGGCCCATGTAACGCCCAGAACTCCCTGTTTATGTCTATTTTGCCCCTAGCTCGTGGCTGGCCTATACATAAGCCCCACCCCCTCCTTGAAACCCTAGAGTTGATGATGAATGAAGGCTTGTGCCTAACCCTAGATGGGAACCCCTCTCTATATTTAATCTATGAGTTGTACAACGCCTTGGAGTTCGGCTGTTCGTCTCCAAGTCGTCAAGACCCTCCTCAAGTGTTTGGTCTCTCCTCATCAAGGATTCTAGTAGTGCTAGGTCTCTCCCCTTTGGGATTCTACTTGGTTGCTACTCTCTCCTTTGATTTGGATTCTATCATCCGCTTCCCGATCTCTCCTTTGGTGATTCTACCTAACAGTCTCTCGCCGAGGATTCTATTGGATTGGTTGTTCGAGCCAATGGGAGCAAATCAAATCGGGTTGTGATTGCGTGTGTTGGTATCTTTACCTTGCGTTTGTGTTGCGTTCATCGTGTTTATCGGGTATACCCTCACTTCCCGCCTCAAATCCGTGAAGATCGGGCCACCCTAGGGTCAATCCCACAAGGGACCCCATATCACATTTTGTGTTTGTCTAAGCATTGTGCACTTGCCATTGGAAAGTGAGAGTGTGAGGGTAAATACAAAAGTTAACATAGTAGCATAGCAAGGGAGAAAAAGAAAAAAAGAATCGAAAAAAGGAAGAAAAAGAAAAATAGAAAGATACATAGTCTCCCAATACAAAGAGAGTATCAAGCTTGTAAGCAAAACAGAGAGGAAAAAGCGTGCCAAGGCAAGTGCACAAATCCGTTGCTTACCCTCTTTTGGCAAACGAGTTGTGGTCTCCCCTTGAGTTGGCACGACAACCAAGCGTAGTCTTCGTTAGGCCCTTTTGTGCTCACTTTCATAGCCGTGCTAACCCCATTGTTCTCCACGCGTGTGAGTCGTAGGTTCTCGTCACCTTTTGAGTTGACCATCCTGATGCAGCCCGTCCTACGGACGCACCTCCATCTACAACTCCTAGCCTTCCCAGTGGACCAGTGACTCGCGCCCGAGCCAAGATCCTACAAGCCAATGTTAACTCGCTCCTTTCCTTGTGTGATTTCGATACGCCCCTGGATGGCTTGCTACTTCATACGCATACACTGTGCATCATCAGGTACGTAGAGAAGGACCCATGGAACGGAGAAACCGGAGCGGAAGCGACCAATCGCCGCCAGACTCCAGCGGTACTACCGAACCCTACGGCCGGTACTACCGGTTCAAGTGGCACAACCAGCCCCAGCTACCAGACGATCCAGGAGGAACCCAACCAAGGCCCAGACGCCTGCGGTACTACCGGTCCGGGAACCGGTACTTCCGGTGGGCGGTATGACCGCCCTCTCCTACCGCTCGCTACTGGCGACTCCGACGGAAGCTCCAGGACCGCCAGCTCCATCTACAACACCTAGCCCTCCCAGTGGACCAATGACTCGCGCCCGAGCTAAGCTCCTCCAAGCCAAGGTTAACTCGCTCCTTTCCTTGTGTGACTTTGACACACCCTTGGATGGCTTGCTACTTCAAACGCATTCCCTATGCATCATCAGGTACGAAGAGAAGGAACCAAGGGATGGAGGAACCGGAGCGGAAGCAACCAGTCACTGCCAGACTCCAGCGGTACTACCGGATCAGGCAACCGGTACTACCGGATCAAGCGGTACTAGCGGCCCCAGCTACCGGACACTCCAGAAGGAACCCAACCAAGGGCCAGATGACGACGGTACTACCGGCCCAGGAACCGGTACTACCGCCCCCTCCTACCGCTCGCTACAGGCGACTCCGACGGAAGCTCCAGGTCCGCCAATTATCGCCCGAGCGGTACTCCGTTGCGACCGGTACTACTGGTTGCCCGACGGTACCTCGGGTCTGATCGAACCTCAATGCATCAGTTTGGCCCAGTACATGCCCTTCCTATATTTTACCTTTCGTTCAAACTACCCCTGTTTTTGTGGCTGGCCTATATATAGCCCCCACCCTTTATTGTAAACCCTAGACTTGGATAATAATAGATTAAGGACACCCCTTTGAGGATCTTTCAATCTATTGGTCTCATGCTCCTACCAAGGGGCACCCTATTATCCACAACCTCTTGGATCTTGCCTAGTGCGTTCAAGTTGTACAAGGCCTTGGGTTCTCGGTTTCTCGCCCCCAAGTCGTCAAGATCTCACCAAGCACCTCGTCCCCCATTGTTGGTCGTGGAGAGAGAGCTTCGCCCAACACCGATCCTAGAGATTATGTTGGACCGGTTGCCACCGGCGTGAGTTATCGGCGTGTATCGTGATTTGTGTGCGTGAGTTCATCGGGATCTTAGTGTGCGTGTGTTCGTGGATTTCGTCCCCTCTCCCCCTCCACCGCTTTTCCCTCGATCCCCGTGGAGATTCGTGAAAGATCGGGCCACCCCAAGGGGTTCCCCCATAACATATTGGTATCAAGAGCAAGGTTGATCACGAATTTCCCCCCAATTTTTCTTCTATCCCCTTAAAATCGAAAACCCCACCAAAAAGAGGCCCAATTTGCCTTCGGATCGATCTTTGGATTTCGTGAGTTTTTTGTGGTTTTGGTCCATAGATGATAGGGCAAAGGTGTCCGATCTTTCGATGAGATGATGATAATCGATTTGGTGGAGTTCGGGCTTGACGATCCGACTACACGTGCGAGCACGAGCGCCAATGCAATCGCTAGGCCAATCTCCTGGAGGTTACCGATCCTGCGGGAGCACGATCACCGACTGAGGGTCTTAATTCCTACCAAATCGAGAACAAGTAAGAACCAATATTGCAATCGAGATATTGCGGATTAAGAGGAAAGCTTTATTAAAGAGGTGGGATCCTGAATAGGTGCGAAGTACAAGAGGCCTCTGCGACGCTCGAGCCTTGGCGAAGTTGCTATGATGGCTAACTTAATGTCTAAACAAAATCCGAGTCTAGGGGGTCGCCTATGGGGAGTATTTAAAGGCGAAAAGGTGGGGTTCGGCCAGCCATGGAAGTGGTGGCCGAATCCAACCCTAGAAGTCCTTTTCCCCTCAAATACGGACTCTAAAAAGTGGCTAATTAAAATCCTGCGAAAATTACATGGGCCTGGCCCAAAATAAAGGTGTCGCGACACCATATTAAGCTATGGACGAATTCGTGAAGTATTGATCTTGAATATGTCGTCCAAGCCTTCCTTTTCATTATGGTGGCCTCAAAGTTCGGAAATCTTCATCCGTGGCCTTCTCTTGGATCATCACACGCTTGCTGCCATCTCCATGCATGGCCATGCTCCAACGCTTGTCCCTCTCATCCATGCTTGGTCCATCATTCCTAAGAGTAAGAAATACATCTGATTTAGGCAGCATCATATTCTCATTTATGTGAGGAATAGTTCCAAGAAACAAAAGTACCTGATAGTTAAGTTGTTTGGCACGAGATCTTGTGATGGGTCCTTGTATGTGTGTAGCTGTAGGTACAACGGTTGTATCAATAGAAGGGATGTCCACATCACTAAGAGTAAGAAATACATCTGATTTAGGCAGCATCAAATTCTCATTTATGTGAGGAATAGTTCCAAGAAACGAAAGTACCTGATAGTTAAGTTGTTTGGCACGATATCTTGTGATGGGTCCTTGTATGTATGTAGCTGTAGGTACAACGGTTGTATCAATGGAAGGGATGTCCACATCAATAGATCTGTTGCTTTTGGAGTCGATCTATAGCCTTTTTATATTCCTAGCCCAGCCTTTCGGTCAGATTTCCACGAATTTGAGGATTTTGTCAAGTTCATCTCATTCCAGTTCCGCGCCTGGCGGTACTACCGGTCATACAAGCGGTACTACCGCAAGTCACAGGTACTACCGTCGACAAGCAAGACTACCGCTCGAGATTACCGGTCGTGAAGCGGTACTACCGCTACCGACCGTGTTTCTTTTCTCTTTGACGCATCAACTTCGTTGGCTGACTATTCCCCTTAACTTGTTCGTGTTTCGCGTGTTTGTCGCCATTTTAACAATAGCTTCCGCATCAAAGTCACCACACGCTCAACGACACCGTAACACTCAAACAACATCCCCACCAACGGTTGCAAGTCGTCAACAATACCAAAGGTATAACTTGCGCCACTTTGACAGCCCATATCTTCCTTTGTGTGTATCTATCCTATGAGAGCAACTCATTTTGTGTTTGTCTAAGCATTGTGCACTTTCCTTTGGAAAGTGAGAGTGTGAGGCCAAATACAAAAGTTAACATAGTAGTATAAAAAGAAGGAGAAAAAGAATCAAAAAAAAAGAAAAAAAATAGAAAGATACATAGTCTCCCAATACAAAGAGAATACCAAGCTTGTAAGCCGAAAAGAGAGAAGAAAGAGCGCACCAAGGCAAGTGCACAAATCTGTTGCTTATCCTCTTTTGGCAAACGAGTTGTGGTCTCTCCTTGAGTTGGCACGACAACCGAGCATAGTCTTTGTTAGGACCTTTTGTGCTCATTTTCATAGTCGTGCTAACCTCGTTTTTCTCCACGTGTGCGTTTTTGCGTGTTTTTGTAGATCATATCCTTTTGCTTTTGATATTTGGTTCTTTACCACTTAGAACAATAACCTTTTGCTTGGATCATTTCGTTTGGTATTCCACAATCCTAACCTTTCACCAAAAGCTTTTGAGAGTTGTAGCGTATTGGTGTGTGAGTTTCTTTGCGATTTCACTTTGCACGCCATTAGTTCTCAAGTGTGGTAATTGGTTTGATATAATCTCCAAGGTGAGGTAAACGGCTAACTCCCCGCATCCTCTTTCTCCATATACAACCCTTGTCGGCTTTGCATCATGGACAGGAATGGAGTGCCGTCCCAACCACCACCTCCGGAGGACGACACACAATACATGACGCGATGGGATCATTGGAAGATCCGAGGTGAATTCAA
This sequence comes from Avena longiglumis, assembly GCA_030063025.1. Lineage (NCBI taxonomy): Eukaryota > Viridiplantae > Streptophyta > Magnoliopsida > Poales > Poaceae > Avena > Avena longiglumis. The sequence goes on from CP125975.1 coordinate 281,047,050, forward strand.
CTACCGTTGTGAAGCTCTTGAGCGGCTCCAAGATGAACAATTTAGCGAAGCCCGCGTGGAATTCAAGAACATCGACAACCGCTTTGAAGAAGTCCGAGGACAAATGCATGCCATGTAACACAACCTTGGCCATCAAAATGAAGCTCTTGGTCGCACCCTCGCCTCAATGGATGAGAAGCTTCAACGCCTCATTGATGGGCTCGCAAGGCCACGATCGCACGACTCAAGCTCATCACGCCACTCCTCAAGTGAATCAAGAGCACCTCGCCGTCAGGCTTCAAGGCACCGGGATGGACCAGTCCTTCAATCCATGAGCTCTTCTCAAGTGGTACCATCTCCGCGGCACGCCGCGACGTCAAGCTATGATGGTGACCTCTCCGCAAGACCTCCAAGACGTGAAGCGGACCGGCCTCAACAAAGGGCACTTGTGATTCAACAAGAACAACCTCACGTGGACCACCAAGCCCATCGTCAACAAGATCACCTTCGGCGTGAAGCACTCGAATATCCACCAAGGCGTCATCATCGACATGAACGTCAACGTCGACAAGATGATCATCATGATGAGCCTCCTCCACATCAAGAAGAACAAGAAGAGCAGCCCATTGAGCATGCGGCTCGACGTCCTCCTCGCCACAGCGCGCAAGACAATGCTCATCGGCATCAACCACAACAAGAACAAGAGCAAGCTCCCCAAGCTCGTCGTGAGGACCATCAACCTCCTCCTCGTCCTCAACCGCGCCAACAACACGAGCAAGCTCCCCAAGCTCGTCGTCAAAACCAAGTTCCACCACCAAACGCGGAACCTCAACAACCGCAAGAGCAACGCCATCATCACCAAGCAAGACATGAGAGCTCGGATGATGAAGATGGCCGCCAAAATCATGGCAACCGTCGACACCGGAACCGCAATGACGAAGAAACTTTTGGCAAGCTCAAGTTCACCATGCCCAAGTTCACCGGTTCCAATGAACCCGAAGAATACCTCTCATGGGAGCTCAAGGTTGACAAAATCTTCCGCATGCACAACTATATCAATGAGAAGATGATGGCCATGGCATCCCTCGAGTTTGATGAGTATGCCAACCTTTGGTGGGAACAAGTCCAACTCGCTCGTGAAGCAAAAGAAGAGCCTCCAATCTCAACTTGGCAAGATATGAAGGCTCATATGAGATCCCGCTTTGTTCCTTCGCACTACACGCGTGACCTTTTCAACAAGCTTCAAACGCTTAGTCAAGGGACAAAGACCGTGGAAGAGTACTTCAAGCAAATGGAGCTCAACATGATACGCGCCAACATTGAAGAGCGTGATGAGCAAACAATGACACGTTTCCTCAATGGCTTGAACCATCCAATCAAGCGCATCACCGAGTTCCAAAAGTACAACAACATGGTTGAGCGTGTGCACATCGCATCAAAGGCCGAGCGTCAAGTGCAAGAGGACATCAAGTACAACAAGCCAAAGAAGTACTTCACCTACAAGCAAGCACCAACCACTACTCCAACAACACCAAGTGGAATGATGCAGCCCGTCCTACGGACGCACCTCCATCTACAACACCTAGCCCTCCCAGTGGACCAATGACTCGCGCCCGAGCTAAGCTCCTCCAAGCCAAGGTTAACTCGCTCCTTTCCTTGTGTGACTTTGACACACCCTTGGATGGCTTGCTTCTTCATACGCATGCCCTGTGCATCATCAGGTACGAAGAGAAGGAACCAAGGGGTGGAGGAACCGGAGCGGAAGCAACCAGTCGCTGCCAGACTCCAGCGGTACTACCGGATCAGGCGACCGGTACTACCGGATCAAGCGGTACTAGCGGGCCCACCACGGACACTCGAAGGAACCCAACCAAGGGAGATGACGGCGGTATTACCGGCCCAGAACCTACATTACCGCCTCCTACCGCCACATAAAGCGACTCCGGAAGCTCCAGTCCGCCAATGTACTACCACCCGAGCGGTACTACGGTTGCACCGGTACTACTGTTGCCCGACCGGTACTACCGGGTCCCGACCAACTGAATGCATCGGTTTGGCCTAGCCTGCACCCTTTCTATATTTTACCTTTTCGTCAACTACCCTGTTTTTGTGGCTGGCCTATATATAGCCCCCACCCTTTATTGTAAACCCTAGACTTGGATAATAATAGATTAAGGACACCCCTTTGAGGATCTTTCAATCTATTGGTCTCATGCTCCTACCAAGGGGCACCCTATTATCCACCCTCCTCTTGGATCTTGCCTAGTGCGTTCAAGTTGTACAAGGCCTTGAGTTCTAGGTTTCTCTCCCCCAAGTCGTCAAGGTCTCACCAAGCACCTCGTCCCCCGTTGTTGGCGTGGAGAGAGAGCTTCGCCCAACACCGATCTTAGGGATTATATTGGACCGGTTGCCACCGGCGTGAGATATCGGCTTGTATCGTGATTTGTGTGCGTGTGTTCGTGGTTTTCATCCCTTCTTCCCCCGTCCACCGCTTTCCCCTCGTTTCTCGTGGAAATTCGTGAAAGATCGGGCCACCCCAAGGGGTTACCCCCTATCATATTGGTATCAAGAGCACGGTTGATCACGAATTTCCCCCCAATTTTTCTCCTATCCCCCTTAAAATCGAAAATCCCACCAAAATCGATCTTTGGATTTGGTGCGTTTTTCGTGGTTTTGGTCCATAGATCTGTTGCTTTTGGAATCGATCTATAGCCTTTTTATGTTCCTAGCCTAGCCTTTCGGTCAGATCACCAAGAATTTGAGGATTTTGTCAAGTTGACCTCGTTCCAGTCCCGCGCGTGGCGGTACTACCGGTCGTGCGAGCGTTACTACCGCGAATCACCGGTACTACCGGCCGCACAAGCGGTACTACCGCTTGCCGGTACTACCGGTCGTTCCTAGCGGTACTACCGCCCGCCTCTGACCGTGTTTCTTCTCTCTTTAACGCCTCAACTTCGTTTGCTGACTTTTCCACTTCACTTGTTCGTGTTTCGCGTGTTTGTCGCCATTTTAACAACAGCTTCCGCATCAAAGTCACCTCGCGCTCAACGACACCGCGACACTCGAACATCTTCCCGCCCCACCAACGGTTGCAAGTCGTCAACAATACCAAAGGTATAACTTGCGCCACTTTGACAGCCTCATATCTTCCTTTGTGTGTATCTATCCTATGAGAGCAACTCATTTTGTGTTTGTCTAAGCATTGTGCACTTGCCTTTGGAAAGTGAGAGTGTGAGGCCAAATACAAAAGTTAACATAGTAGCATAGAAAAAAAAGGAAAAGAATCAAAAAAGAAGAAGAAAAAATAGAAACATACATAGTCTCCCAATACAAAGAGAACACCAAGCTTGTAAGCCGAAAAGAGAGAAGAAAGAGCGCACCAAGGCAAGTGCACAAATCTATTGCTTATCCTCTTTTGGCAAACGAGTTGTGGTCTCTCCTAGAGTTGGCACGACATCCGAGCGTAGTCTTCGTTAGGACCTTTTGTGCTCATTTTCATAGTCGTGCTAACCCCCTTTTTCTCCACGTGTGCGTTTTTCCATGTTTTTGTAGATCGTATCCTTTTGCTTTTGATCTTTGGTTATTTACCACTTAGAACAATAACCTTTTGCTTGGATTGTTTCGTTTGGCTTTCCACAATCCTAACCTTCCAGCAAAAGCTTTTGAGAGTTGTAGCATATTTGTGTGTGAGTTTCTTTACCATTTCACTTTGCACGCTGTTCGATCCTTGTGTGGAAATTGGTTTGATATAATCTCCAAGGTGAGGTAAAAGGATAACTCTACGCACCCTTATTCTCCATATACAACCCTTGTCGGCTTTGCATCATGGACAGGAATGGAGATCTGTCCCAACCACCACCACCTCCGGAGGACGACACACAATACATGACAAGATGGGACCATTGGAAGGTCCGAGGAGAATTCAAATACCATTGTGAAGCTCTTGAGCGGCGCCAAGATGAAAAATTTAGGGAAGCCTGCGTGGAGTTCAAGAACATCGACAACCGCTTCGAAGAAGTCCGAGGCCAAATGCATGCCATGCAACACAACCTCGGTCATCAAAATGAAGCTCTTGGTCGCGCCCTCGCCTCCACGGATGAGAAGCTTCAACGCCTCATTGATGGGCTAGCAAGGACACGCTCGCGGGACTCAAGCTCATCTCGGCACTCCTCAAGTGAATCAAGTGCACCTCGCCGTAACGCTTCAAGGCACCGGGATGGACCCGTTCTTCAATCCATCAGCTCTTCTCAAGCGGTACCATCTCCGTGACACGCCGCAACGTCAAGCTATGATGGTGACCTCTCCGCAAGACCTCCAAGACGTGAAGCGAACCGGCCACAACCAAGGGCACATGTGATTCAACAAGAGCAACCTCACATGGACCACCAAGCCCATCGCCGTCGACATGTCCTTTCAACAACAAGTGAAGCATCCGAAGAGGACCAACAAGATCACCGTCAACGTGAAGCACTCGAAGATCCACCAAGGCGTCATCATCGACATGATCGTCAACGTCGGCAACATGATCATCATGATGAGCCTCCTCCACATCAAGAAGAAGAAGAGCAGCCCATTGCGCATGCGGCTCGACGTCCTCCTCGCCACAGGGCGCAAGACAATGCTCCTCGGCATCACCCACGACAAGAACAAGAGAAAGCTCCCCAAGCTCGTCGTGAGGATCAACAACCTCCTCGTCGTCCTCAACTGCGCCAACAACACGAGCAAGCTCCCCAAGCTCGTCGTCAAAACCAAGTTCCACCACCAAACGCGGCACCTCAACAACCGCAAGAGCAACGCAACCATCACCAAGCAAGACATGAGAGCTCGGATGATGATGATGACCGCCAAAATCATGGCAACCGCCGCAACCGGAACTGCAATGGAGAAGAAACTTTCGACAAGCTTAAATTCACCATGCCCAAGTTCACCGGTTCCAATGAACCCGAAGAATATCTCTCGTGGGAACTCAAGGTTGACAAGATCTTCCGCATGCACAACTATAGCAATGAGAAGATGATGGCCATGGCATCCCTCGAGTTTGATGAGTATGCCAACCTTTGGTGGGAACAAGTCCAACTCGCTCGCGAAGCAAAAGAAGAGCCTCCAATCTCAACTTGGCAAGATATGAAGGCCCATATGAGATCCCGCTCTTTTCCTTCGCACTACACGCGTGACCTTTTCAACAAGCTTCAAACGCTTAGTCAAGGGACAAAGACCGTGGAAGAGTACTTCAAGCAAATGGAGCTCAACATGATCCGTGCCAACATTGAAGAGCGTGATGAACAAACAATGGCACGCTTCCTCAATGGCCTGAACCATCAAATCAAGCGCATCACCGAGTTCCAAAAGTACAACAACATGGTTGAGCTTGTGCACATCGCATCAAAGGCCGAGCGTCAAGTGCAAGAGGACATCAAGTATAACAAGCCAAAGACGTACTTCACCTACAAGAAAGCACCAACCACTACTCCAACAACACCAAGTGGAAGCTCCTCAAGTACCACCAAGCTTCCCTTCAAGCCAACACTCCCTCAAGGAAAACAGCCCCCAAGTGGCAAATACACTAGGGATGATCAACCATTCAATGGTGAATGCTACAAGTGTGGAGGCAAAGGACACAAGTCGGCCGATGTGGAAACAAGAAAGTTTTGTTTATCCATGACAACGGCAATGAAGAATACTTGAGTGAAGAAGAGTTTGATGCACGGGTCAAGGAAGCCATGGCAAGGCAACATTTGGAAGAGGACCAAGAACTTCTTGTGTGTGAGCATGACGCAAGTCCATCGCTTGTGGTCACAAGGGTCTAACTACTCAAGCCAATGAGAATGAATACCAACGATCAAACATCTTCCAAACTCGTGCCGGCATCAATGGGAAGTCCATCAAAGTTGTCATCGATGGAGGGAGTTGCCACAATCTTGCAAGCACGGAATTGTGTGAGAAACTCAACCTCACCCTCCATCCGCATAAACACCCCTACCATATACAATGGCTAAGTGACCAAGGATCCGTCAAGATCAAGCACACCGTCTCGGTAACGTTCTCAATTGGACCCTACAAGGACACGGTGGAATGTGACATGGTCCCAATGACGGTGTGCCATATGTTGCTCGGAAGGCCGTGGCACTATGACAAGCATGCTTTGCATGATGGTCACTCAAACACTTATACCTTCAAATGGCTTGATAAAACTTGTGTGTTGCAACCGATGACTCCTAGCCAAATAATTGCGGACAATGGAAAGACTTTAGCGAGGGCGCAATACACAAAAACACCTTGTGAGAAGAGTGGTGAGCGAGAGAACCACACCATAGTGAGTTAGTGCCACAAGCCAAACTCGAGTGGAAAAACTAAGAGTGTTCTTCTTGCCACCAAAAGTGAGATGAGAGAAGTGCGGATCAACCCATCCATCTTGCACTATATCCTTGTATGCAAGGGACTAGCGCAAGGAACTAATGACTTGACAAATGTTCCTCATTCTTTGATGGCTATTTTGCAGGAATTCCAAGATGTATTTCCCGAAGAGCTTCCTCATGGCCTTCCTCCTCTTCGTGGAATTGAGCACCGCATCGACCTCATACCCGGCGCCCACTCCCAAATCGCGCCGTGTATCGCACAAACCCGAAAGACACGAAGGAGATAGAACGAAAAATCAACCAACTCGTCTCCAAAGGTTTGATCCAAGTAAGCACTAGCCCAAGCACGGTCCCCGTTATTCTAGTTCCAAAAACGGATGATACGCTGCGGTTATGCATGGACTGCCGTCCAATCAATGCTATCACCGTGCGTTATCGACATCCTATACCGTGTCTTGATGACATGCTTGATGAGTTATGTGGAGCCACTATATTTTCGAAAATTGATCTTCGCAGTGGTTACCATCAAATTCGCATGGCCGAAGGTGATGAGTGGAAAACCGCCTTCAAGACCAAGCTTGGTCTCTATGAATGGTTGGTTATGCCTTTTGGCTTATCAAATTCCCCATCTACCTTCATGCGCCTCATGAACCATATTTTGAGATCTCTCATTGGAAAGAGTGTCGTTGTTTACTTTGATGACATCCTTGTCTATAGCAAGTCAGTAGAGGAGCATGTTACTCATGTTAAGGAGGTCCTTCAAATCCTTCGTCATGAAAAGCTTTATGCTAATCTCCCAAAGTGCACTTTTGCAAAAGACAAGCTGATTTTCCTTGGTTTTGTTGTGTCTTCTAATGGCATTGAAGTTGATGTCTCAAAAGTTAAGGACATACGAGATTGGCCCATACCGACCAATGTTAGTGAACTTCGTAGTTTTCATGGGTTGGCTGGCTTTTACCGTCGCTTTGTGAAAGACTTTTCTACCATTGCTTGCCCCCTCAACGAATTGACCAAGAAAAATGTCATGTTCATTTGGGGAAAAGCACAACAAAAGGCTTTTGATGAGCTCAAAAAGAGGCTCACCGAAGCACCACTTCTTGCATTACCGGATTTCACAAAAACATTTGAGATTGAATGTGACGCTAGTGGTATTTGCATTGGTGGCGTCCTTATGCAAAATGGGCGTCCTATTGCATACCATAGTGAGAAACTTGATGGCGCACGCCTTAACTATCCCATTTATGACAAAGAACTTTTTTCCTTGGTTCGAGTCCTTCAAGTGTGGCAACACTATCTTTGGCCCAAAGAATTTATCATCCATTCCGACCATGAGTCGTTGCAGTATCTTAAGGGCCTAGCCAATTTGAGTAAAAGGCACGCCAAATGGGTTGAGTTCATGGAGTCTTTTCCTTACATTGTCAAATACAAGAAGGGCAAAGAAAATGTGGTCGCGGACGCCTTGTCTCGCAAAAATACAAACCTTCTTACGCGGCTCGAAGTAAATGTCTTGGGTCTTGATGACATGAAATCTTTGTACGTGTCCGACCATTTCTTTGGACCAATTTTTGCAAGATGTTCAATAGACAAAGGGATTGATGATTTCTATTTGCATAAGGGTTTTCTTTTCAAACAAAACAAGCTTTGCATTCCGAAGTCATCTCTCCAAATTTTGCTTCTTCAAGAGTCCCATGGTGGAGGCCTTATGGGTCACTTTGGCCGTGACAAGACATATGACATGCTATCCACTCACTACTTTTGGCCAAAGATGAAGCGCGACGTGGAGCGCCACGTCCAACGATGCACTACATGTATCCAAGCTAAGTCTAGTCTAACCCCTTTGGTCTTTATATGCCATTGCCTATTCCTCATGCACCTTGGTCGGACATTAGCATGGACTTTGTGTTAGGATTGCCTAGATCTAAACATGGACATGATTCTATATTTGTGGTAGTGGATCGCTTTTCAAAAATGGCACACTTCATTCTGTGCCATAAGACCGATGATGCTTCACATGTAGCAAATTTGTTTTTCAGGGAAATAATTTGGCTACACGGTGTACCAAGAACAATCGTCTCCGACCGCGACGTCAAATTCATGAGCTACTTCTGCAAGACACTCATGGCCAAGCTCGGCATCAAGCTCCTCTTCTCGTCCGCCTCGCATCCTCAAACCGATGGACAAACCGAGGTCGTCAATCGAATCCTTGGCACACTTCTACGTGTGTTGATAAAGAAGAACCTTAAGGATTGGGAGGAATGTATTCCACATGCCGAGTTCGCCTACAACCGTGCCAAGCACTCCACCACCATGCGGAGCCCGTTCATGATCGTCTATGGTTTCAAGCCTCTCACCGCGCTCGATATCCTTCCACTACCGCTTCATGAACGTGCCAATATGGACGTTGTCAAGCATGCCCAAACAATGAAGAAACTCCATGAAGACACAAGAGCTACGATCGAGCAACAAGTCCTTCGCCAAGCATCAAGGCTAAACAAGAACAAGAAAGAGATGATCTTTGAAGAGGGCGACCTTGTGTGGATACACTTAAGTAAAGACCGCTTCCCCAAGGAACGCGACTCCAAACTCAAGCCACGAGGTGATGGACCGTTCAAAGTGCTAAAGAGGATCAACAACAACACCTACATCATTGATATCCCAACATCCAAGTATCTTGTAAGCTCGACATTCAATGTCAAGGATCTCTCACCCTACCACGGAGAAGTGATAGGGCAAAGGTGTCCGATCTTTCGATGAGATGATGATAATCGATTTGGTGGAGTTCGGTCTTGACGATCCAACTACACGTGCAAGCACGAGCGCCAATGCAATCGCTAGGCCACTCTCCTGGAGGTTACCGATCCTGCGGGAACACGATTAGCATGACCAGCGAGGGTCTCAATTCCTACCTGAAATCGAGAGCAAGTAAGAACCAATATTGCAATCAAGATATTGCGGATTAAGAGGAAAGCTTTATTGAAAAGGTGGGATCCTGAATAGGTGCGAATTACAAGAGGCCTCTGCGACGCTCGAGCCTTTTCGAAGTTGTGACTATGGCTAACTTAATGTCTAAACAAAATCCGAATCTAGGGGGTCGGCTATGGGGAGTATTTAAGGGCGAAAAGGTGGGGTTTCGGCCAGCCATGGAAGTGGTGGCCGAATCCAACCCTATAAGTCCTTTTCCCCTCAAATACGGACTCTAAAAAGTGGCTAATTAAAATCCTGCGAAAATTACATGGGCCTGGCCCAAAATAAAGGTGTCGCAGCACCATATTAAGCTATGGACGAATTCGTAAAGTATTTATCTTGAATATTTCGTCCAAGCCTTCTTTCTTCATTATGGTGGCCTCAAAGTTCTGAAATCTTCATCCGTGGCCTTCTCTTGGATCATCACATGCTTGCTGCCATCTCCAAGCATGGCCATGCTCCAATGCTTGTCCCTCTCATCCATGCTTGGTCCATCATTCCTAAGAGTAAGAAATACATCTGATTTAGGCAGCATCATATTCTCATGTATGTGAGGAATAGCTCCAAGAAACGAAAGTACCTGATAGTTAAGTTGTTTGGCACGAGATCTTGTGATGGGTCCTTGTATGTGTGTTGCTATAGGTACAACGGTTGTATCAATAGAAGGGATATCCACATCATGCTCCCCTTCTTGAATTGAAGTCGTCCTCGACGCAATCTCATCTTCCTCACCAAAGTAAGGCTTCAAATCTGCAACGTTAAACATATGAATAACCGTACCAAAGTCTGCAGGCAACTCAAGTTTATATGCATTATCATTTATTTTCTCTAACACCTTAAAGGGACCAGCAGCACGTGGCATTAACTTAGACTTGCATAAATCAGGAAAACGATCTTTACGCAAATGTAACCAAACAAGATCGCCAACATCAAACACAACATGCTTTCTCCTTTTATCCCCAGCAAGTTTATACTTAGCATTCATGTGTTCAATGTTATCTTTAGTAGTCTTATGCAAGTTTAATATCATTTCAGCGTGTTGTGTAGCATCCAAATTATGTTGCACCGAAGAAGGTAAAGGCAATAAATCAATAGGTGCACGAGGAACAAAACCATACACAATCTCAAATGGGCACATCTTTGTGGTAGAATGCAGCGAACGATTATAAGGAAATTCTATATGAGGTAAACACTCTTCCCACAATTTTAAGTTCTTCTTTAAAACAACCCGCAACATAGTAGACAAAGTTCTATTTACTACTTCCGTTTGACCATCAGTTTGGGGATGACGTGTAGTACTAAAGAGCAATTTAGTCCCCAACTTAGCCCATAAACATCTCCAAAAGTGGCTAAGAAATTTAGTATCACGATCAGAGACAATAGTATTTGGCACACCATGCAAACGAACAATTTCACGAAAGAACAAATCAGCAATATGCGCAGCATCATCCGTTTTATGACAAGGAATAAAGTGTGCCATCTTAGAAAACCGATCCACAACAACAAAAATACTATCCCTCTTACGTGTTCGTGGCAATCCCAAAACAAAGTCCATAGAAATATCCTCCCAAGGAACACTAGGAACAGGAAGAGGCATATATAAACCATGTGGATTAAGGCGAGACTTAGCTTTTTGACAAGTAGTGCAGCGTGCCACAAATCTCTCAACATTGCGACGCATACGTGGCCAAAATAAGTGTGCAGCAAGAACATCCTCCGTCTTCTTGACACCAAAGTGTCCCATTAATCCTCCTCCCTGCGCCTCCTGTAACAACAAAAGACGAACAGAACTATCTGGAATGCATAATTTGTTAGCACGGAACACAAATCCATCATTGAAGACGAACTTGTTCCAAGTTCTACCATCCCTACAATTCTGCAACACATCTTTAAATTCAGCATCATGCACATATTGTTCCTTGATAGTTTCCAATCCAAATATTTTGAAGTCAAGTTGAGATAACAAAGCATAACGGCGCGACAAAGCATCAACAATAATATTATCTTTACCCTTTTTGTGTTTGATAACATAAGGAAAAGACTCAATAAATTCAACCCACTTTGCATGACGACGATTCAACTTAGCTTGACTACGAATATGCTTCAAAGATTCATGATCAGAATGAATAAAAAATTCCTTAGGCCATAGATAATGTTGCCAAGTTTCTAATGTCCGAACTAACGCATATAATTCTTTATCATAAGTAGAATAGTTCAGACTAGCCCCACTCAATTTCTCACTAAAATATGCAACAGGTTTTCCCTCTTGTAATAACACCCCTCCCAAACCAATTCCACTAGCATCACATTCAAGCTCAAAAGTCTTAGTAAAATCAGGAAGTTGGAGTAAGGGAGCATGTGTTAGCTTATCTTTCAATATGACGAAGGGCTGTTGCTGTGCATCGCCCCAAACAAAGGGCACATCCTTCTTGGTAAGCTCATTCAGTATGGCAATTGATCCAAAGTCTTTGACAAAGCGCCTATAAAAACCAGCGAGGCCAAGAAAACTCCTCACTTGTGTGACCGTCTTGGGCTGCAGCCAATTCTCAATAGCTTCAATCTTGGCTGGATCCACTTCAATACCCTGTGATGTAACAACATAGCCAAGAAACGCAACTCGATTGGTGGAAAAGGTGCACTTCTCAAGGTTACCAAACAAACGTGCATCACGTAAAGCATTGAAAACAACACGTAAATGGTCCAAATGATCCTCTAAAGATTTGCTATAAATCAGAATATCATCACATTAGACTACCACAAAACGTCCAATGAAAGCACGTAAAACTTTGTTCATTAATCTCATGAAAGTTCTAGGTGCATTAGTTAAACCAAACGGCATTACTAACCACCCATATAAACCGAACTTAGTTTTAAATGTTGTTTTCCATTCATCTCCTAATTTCATACGAATCTGGTGGTAACCACTACGCAAATCAACTTTAGAAAACATGGTAGAGCCACTCAATTCATCAAGCATGTCATCTAAACGTGGAATAGGATGAAGATATAGAATAGTAATATTATTGATAGCTCTACAATCAGTACACATGCGTGAAGAACCATCTTTCTTAGGTACCAAAATAATAGGAACATCACAGGGGCTAAGGGACTCACGAATATGATCTCTGTCGAGTAGTTCCTGAATTTGGCGTTGTATCTCCTTTGTCTCCTCAGGATTGGTTCTATATGGCGCGCGGTTGTGCAACGTGGCACCAGGAATTAGATCAATTTGGTGCTCAATTCCTCTAATAGGAGGTAGTCCTGGTGGCAGCTCAGCGGGAAAGACGTCCTCATATTCCTGCAAAAGGTTAGCAATAGAGGGTGGCAAAGAAGGAGGCATATCCTCATATGAAAACAAAACCTCTTTGCAGACAATTGCATAACATTGAGTATTGTTTACATCTAGTTCAGCAATATCAATTTTATTTGCAAGCATACATGGACTCTTCAAACGAATTTCACAAGCATGTGTCGAATCGGATTTAGTGTTCTTTGGTGGTATAAAATCTGCAGCAACAATCTGATTCTCACTTTTATTTTTCTCCTCAGTTTTAGCTCTACTAGCTCTAGCAAGATCATCTTTTAAAATCTGTTCTGGAGTCATAGGTTTAAGACCAATTTTCTTTCCATCATGCATAAGAGAATAGTGATTAGTTTTGCCATTATGAACAGATTCTCTATCAAATTGCCATGGTCTACCAAGTAACAAAGAACAAGCTTGCATAGGTACAACATCACAATCAACAAAATCAGAATATGTACCAATAGTAAAATGCACGCATCGTTCTTGTTACCTTGATCTTGAGAACTCTCAAACCAATGGATGTAGTATGAATGTGGAGTTGTCTTGTTGAAGCGCAAGCTTCTCTACCATGTCAACACCGGCGATTATTACAACTCCCTCCATCAATGATGATCCAGATATCTCTTTCCTTGACAACACCACGTGTTTGGAACAGTTGTGGCGTTGATCTTGCTCGGTTGCTCAATTGCACACTCAACACACGTTGTGTAATTAAGCTCATGTATTGATCGGCTTGACTCCCATTACCTCTGTCTCTTCATCAAGATCGTAATTGTCTCCATCTCGGCGAAATAAGGGCTAGTGTATCTTCATCAAAGTCACTTTCTGAATCGTCTTGACCATCTTCTCGCACCATCATCACACGTTATGTTGTGCACTGTCTCTCAATATGACCAAAACCCCAAAGACTTGCGGCATTGTATATCCTTTGTCTTACCCGTGGAAGCCATAGAAGATGCACTACGAAAGGAGCATTGGATGATGGTGGAGGAGCATTTGGAAATCTTGTGGTGGCCTTGGATGTGGTAGTAGCCGGTGGCGAATCACGAGGAGGCTGATTGTCGGGATGTCCAAGTGGATGTGCGACTGCAGAATTATTAGTCCTCCTCCATGATGTTTGGCGATCACACTTCACGCTCACTTTGCAAGCAAGATGAAACAAACGAGTGATAGAATTATATTCCTTATAATCTAAGATGTGCTGAATGTCCTTGTTTAATCCACCAAAGAAACGTGCAAGCATTTGTTCATTAGATTCAACAAGACCACACCGAACCATCCCCGTTTGCAATTCCTGATAATACTCTTCTACAAAAAATTTTCCTTGCTCTAAACGTGTCAGATTCTTTAGTAAATCACGTTGATAAGTGGGAGGTACAAAACGAACACGCATAGCAGTTTTTAAAGAAGTCCAAGTACTAGGAATAGTAGTAGGATTCAAACTACAATACTCATACCACCAAAGGGAAGCAAATTTAGTAAATTCACATGTAGCAGCACTAACACGCATATTCTCAGGATATTTTAAGCATGCAAAACGTTGTTCTACTTCCATCTCCCATGTAAGATATGCATTAGGATTATATTTACCCTCAAAAGATGGAATATTTAATTTAAGCTTTGCAACATGATCATTATCACGCATCGTGGTCGTCGGCGGTAGTAATGTCGGGGACCGGCGGTACCGTGGAGGTTGTTCAACCTCCTCGTCACAGATAAATCGTCGTCAAATTGGTAGTAGTACCCGTCTGCATCCCCAATGTCGCATGACGCGCGAAAGTCTCAGGTGCGTCAGCCGCTGCGATAGCCGCCGGGGATGCGGCGACAGCCGAACCAGCAGTCCGACCCGTGCTCGGAACGCGCCGTGCGCCATGTGCGGGTGCGGGTGTAGGTGCGGGCAATCTGTTCAAAATATCCTTGAACCGAACGTCAAGCTTAGCGTTGAAGGATTTCTCGAGTCCATCGATCTTGTCCACGGCGTTGGTGAGCTTGGTGTCAAACTCCCCTAGGCGCGTATCCACGTCTTCAGCACGACTGACCAAGAGCGCGGAGAAGTGGGCATGTAGTTCTTCGTTCGTCATGGTGGCCGGGTTCCGCGAAGTATCTGTCATGGTTAGTCCTTAAAAGGCACACGTATATACTACGGGAATATGGTGGAAGTCACGCGTAATCCGTCAAGCAATATACGAAGCCCTTACAAGTTCTTACCAAACAGCAGGAAAAGGCGATGTGCAACTGCGAGGATCAGTGGGTCCAGAGATTGAACCAAGCGATCACCAGGAGTCGAGACACCGCACGTGGAGAATATCTGTGGAGCTCTGGGAAGGCTTAGCAAGGGGGGTTAAAAATTATCAAAACAGCAATGCAAAAGTTGAAAGAATGCTCAACGACGTTACTGTGCTGGTCCTAGGCTAGACCATACTAGAGACGCGAGCCTAGATCACCAACGATGTCACGACGCGACACAACAAACAATGTATGATGATATGGCACCCTGAAAAGCGAACCGAGAGGTGGAAAATCACTATGATGGTGAGTGTCTAGAACTGATCTACGGGGTCTAAAAAGAGGTTAGCCCAAAAAAAATTCGAAATTTTTTAATTTGCTCCGGAAAGCGCGCAGGCGCCAAAAAAATATCGCTATAACGGCCGATGGAGAAAAGTGATCCCCAAAGCCGAAAATTAGTATAGCCAGAATTTTTTTTTGCTCTCCTTCTGGACTTACGACCGGACTCTTAGCTCGACACGGACTTTAGCTTAACATGGAAACAACAAATAAGGAAAGTAAAAAGAAATAACGAGGAAACAATAACTCTACTCGGACTCGTACCACGGCAGGAAACTGATCGGATCTGTGTCTCGGTAGGAAGGCGGTGGCGGAGTATTAGGGTTTATGGTGGCAGGGTATATGGCGGCGGAATATGGTGGCAGAATAAGGTGGTGGTGATCGCCGAGTGTGGCGGTGACTATTATGATCAGAACTCGAAACTCTAAGGGACGAGACACTAAGACCAGCAACTCGACGTGATGATGTAGACACAAATTCAACAATGCAAAAACTGAAAAGATAATGCGAGGCGTAGATTGGTTATGGGATGGATCTAAACTATAACTGTGTTTTTGGCTTTTTCGTGGGTTATAGGTAAAAACAGATCTAATCTACGAAAAACAGTAAAATCTCACCGAGCAACCTGAAATCTCATACCACTTGATAGGGCAAAGGTGTCCGATCTTTCGATGAGATGATGATAATCGATTTGGTGGAGTTTGGGCTTGACGATCCGACTACACGTGCAAGCACGAGCGCCAATGCAATCGCTAGGCCAATCTCCTGGGTGTTACCGATCCTGCGGGAACACGATCAGCCTGACCAGCGAGGGTCTTAATTCCTACCTGAAATCGAGAACAAGTAAGAACCAATATTGCAATCAAGATATTGCGGATTAAGAGGAAAACTTTATTGAAAAGGTGGAATCCTGAATAGGTGCGAAGTACAAGAGGCCTCTGCGACGCTCGAGCCTTGGCGAAGTTGCGACTATGGCTAACTTAATGTCTAAACAAAATCCGAGTATAGGGGGTCGGCTATGGGGAGTATTTAAGGGCGAAAAGGTGGGGTTTGGGCCAGCCATGAAAGTGGTGGCCGAATCCAACCCTAGAAGTCCTTTTCCCCTCAAATACGGACTCTAAAAAGTGGCTAATTAAAATCCTGCGAAAATTACATGGGCCTCGCCCAAAATAAAGGTGTCGCAGCACATATTAAGCTATGGACGAATTCGTAAAGTATTGATCTTGAATATTTCGTCCAAGCCTTCTTTCTTCATTATGGTGGCCTCAAAGTTCTGAAATCTTCATCCGTGGCCTTCTCTTGGATCATCACATGCTTGCTGCCATCTCCATGGATGGCCATGCTCCAATGCTTGTCCCTCTCATCCATGCTTGGTCCATCATTCCTAAGAGTAAGAAATACATCTGATTTAGGCATCATCATATTCTCATGTATGTGAGGAATAGCTCCAAGAAACGAAAGTACCTGATAGTTAAGTTGTTTGGCACGAGATCTTGTGATGGGTCCTTGTATGTGTGTTGCTGTAGGTACAACGGTTGTATCAATAGAAGGGATGTCCACATCAAGAAGATACAGTTGTGAAGGTTGAAGAGTCGAGGACGACTCTTCCCCAAGGGGGGGGGAGGTGATGCAGCCCATCCTACGGACGCACCTCCATCTGCAACACCTAGCCCTCCCAGTGGACCAATGACTCGCGCCCGAGCTAAGCTCCTCCAAGCCAAGGTTAACTCGCTCCTTTCCTTGTGTGACTTCGACACACCCTTGGATGGCTTGCTACTTCATACGCATGCCCTGTGCATCATCAGGTATGAAGAGAAGGAACCAAGGGATGGAGGAACCGGAGCGGAAGCAACCAGATCATGCCAGACTCGGATACTACGGATCGGGACCGGTACTACCGGATCAAGCGGTACTACCGCCCCACGGACGCTCGGAAGAACCCAACCAAGGGCCAGACGACGACGGTACTACCGGCCTAGGAACCGGTACTACCGGTGGCTGGTACTACCGCCCCCTCCTATCGCTCGCTACAGGCGACTCCGACGGAAGCTCCAGGTCCGCCAGCGGTACTACCGCCCCCGGAGCGGTACTACCGGTTGCGACCGGTACTACCGGTTGCCCGACTGGTACTACCGGTCCTGACTGAACCTGAACGCATCAGTTTGGCCCAGCGCCCTGTACCCCTTCCTATATTTTACCTTTTCGTTCCGAAACTACCCCTGTTTTTGTGGCTGGCCTATATATAGCCCCCACCCTTTATTGTAAACCCTAGACTTGGATAATAATAGATTAAGGACACCCCTTTGAGGATCTTTCAATCTATTGGTCTCATGCTCCTACCAAGGGGCACCCTATTATCCACCCTCCTCTTGGATCTTGCCTAGTGCATTCAAGTTGTACAAGGCCTTGGGTTCTCGGTTTCTCGCCCCCAAGTCGTCAAGGTCTCACCAAGCACCTCGTCCCCCGTTGTTGGCATGGAGAGAGAGCTTCGCCCAACACCGATCCTAGGGATTATGTTGGACCGGTTGCCACCGGCGTGAGATATCGGCGTGTATCGTGATTTGTGAGCGTGTGTTCGTGGTTTTCATCCCTTCTTCCCCCGTCCACCGCTTTCGCCTCGTTTCTCGTGGAAATTCGTGAAAGATCGGTCCACCCCAAGGGGTTACCCCCTAACATGGAAGTTCATCAAGTACCACCACTTCCTCAAGGAAAACCGCCCCAAGTGGGAAATAGACAAAGGATGATCAACCTTTCAATGGTGAGTGCTACAAGTGTGGAGGCAAAGGACACAAGTCGGCCGCATGTGGGAACAAGAAAGTTTTGTTCATCCATGACAATTGCGACGAAGAATACTTGAGTGAAGATGAGTTTGATGCAAGGGTCAAGGAAGCATTGGCAAGGCAACATTTGGAAGAGGACCAAGAACTACTTGTGTGTGAGCAGGACGCAAGTCCATCACTTGTGGTCACAAGGGTCTTAACTACTCAAGTCAATGAGAATGAGGACCAACGATCAAACATCTTCCAAACTCGTGCCGGTATCAATGGGAAGTCCATCAAAGTTTTCATCGATGGAGGCAGTTGCCACAATCTTGCAAGCACGGAATTGTGTGAGAAACTCAACCTCACCCTCCATACGCATAAACACCCCTACCATATACAATGGCTAAGTGACCAAGGGTCCGTCAAGATCAAGCACACCGTCTCGGTAACGTTCTCAATTGGACCCTACAAGGACACGGTGGAATGTGACGTGGTCCCAATGAAGGTTTGCCATATGTTGCTAGGAAGGCCGTGGCAATATGACAAGCGTGCTTTGCATGATGGTCACTCAAACACTTATACCTTCAAATGCTTTGAAAAAACTTGTGTGTTGCAACCAATGACTCCTATCCAAATAATTGCGGACAATGCAAAGGCTTTAGCGAGGGCGCAATACACAAAAACACCTTGTGAGAAGAGTGGTGAGCGAGAGAACCACACAATAGTGAGTGAGTGCCACAAGCCAAACTCGAGTGGAAAAACTAAGAGTGTTCTTCTTGCCACCAAAAGTGAGATGAGAGAAGTGCGGAACAACCCATCCATCTTGCACTATGTCCTTGTATGCAAGGGACTAGCGCAAGGAACTAATGACTTAACAACTGTTCCTCCTTCTTTGATGGATATTTTGCAGGAATTCCAAGATGTATTTCCCGAAGAGCTTCCTCATGGACTACCTCCTCTTCGTGGAATCGAGCACCGCATCGACCTCATACCCGGTGCCCCACTCCTAGACCGCGCCGCGTATCGCATGAACCCGGAGGATACAAAGGAGATAGAACGACAAATCAACCAACTCGTCTCCAAAGGTTTGATCCAAGTAAGCACTAGACCAAGCGCGGTCCCCGTGATCCTAGTCACGAAAACGATGATACGTTGCGGTTATGCATGGACTGCCGTCCTATCAATGCTATCACCATGCGTTATCGACATCCTATACCGCGTCTTGATGACATGCTTGATGAGTTATGTGGAGCCACTATATTTTCGAAAATTAATCTTCGTAGTGGTTACCATCAAATTCGCATGGCCGAAGGTGATGAGTGGAAAACCGCCTTCAAGACCAAGCTTGGTCTCTATGAATGGTTGGTTATGCCTTTTGGCATATCAAATGCCCCATCTACCTTCATGCGCCTCATGAACCATATTTTGAGATCTCTCATTGGGAAGAGTGTCATTGTTTACTTTGATGACATCCTTGTCTATAGCAAGTCACTAGAGGAGCATGTTACTCATGTTAAGGAGGTCCTTCAAATCCTTCGTCATGAAAAGCTTTATGCTAATCTCCCAAAGTGCACTTTTGCAAAAGACAAACTCATTTTCCTTGGTTTTGTTGTGTCTTCTAATGGCATTGAAGTTGATGTCTCAAAAGTTAAGGACATACGAGATTGGCCCATACCGACCAATGTTAGTGAACTTCGTAGTTTTCATGGGTTGGCTGGCTTTTACCGTCGCTTTGTGAAAGACTTTTCTACCATTGCTTGCCCCCTCAACGAATTGACCAAGAAAAATGTCACGTTCGTTTGGGGAAAAGCACAACAAAAGGCTTTTGATGAGCTCAAAAAGAGGCTCACCGAAGCACCACTTCTTGCATTACCAGATTTCACAAAAACCTTTGAGATTGAATGTGACTCTAGTGGAATTGGCATTGGAGGCGTCCTTATGCAAAATGGGCGTCCTATTGCATACCATAGTGAGAAACTTGATGGCGCACGCCTAAACTATCCCATTTATGACAAAGAGCTTTTTGCCTTGGTTCGTGTCCTTCAAGTGTGTCAACACTACCTTTGGCCCAAAGAATTTATCATCCATTCCGACCATGAGTCGTTGAAGTATCTTAAGGGCCAAGACAATTTGAGTAAAAGGCACGCCAAATGGGTTGAGTTCATGGAGTCTTTTCCTTACATTGTCAAGTACAAGAAGGGCAAAGAAAATGTTGTAGCGAACGCTTTGTCTCGCAAAAACACAAACCTTCTTACGCGACTCGAAGTAAATGTCTTGGGTCTTGATGACATCAAATCTTTGTACGCGTCCGACCCTTTCTTTGGACCAATTTTTGCAAGATGTTCAATAGACAAAGGGATTGATGATTTCTATTTGCATAAGGGTTTTCTTTTCAAACAAAACAATCTTTGCATTCTGAAGTCGTCTCTCCAAATTTTGCTTCTTCAAGAGTCCCATGGTGGAGGCCTTATGGGTCACTTTGGCCATGACAAGACATATGACATGCTATCCACTCACTACTTTTGGCCAAAGATGAAGCGCGACGTGGAGCGCCACGTCCAACGATGCACTACATGTATCCAAGCTAAGTCTAAGTCTAACCCCTTTGGTCTTTATATGCCATTACCTATTCCTCATGCACCTTGGTCGGACATTTGCATGGACTTTGTGATAGGATTGCCTAGATCTAAACATGGACATGATTCTATATTTGTGGTAGTGGATCGTTTTTCCAAAATGGCACACTTCATTCCGTGCCATAAGACCGGTGATGCTTCACATGTAGCAAATTTGTTTTTCAGGGAAATAATTTGGCTACACGGTGTACCAAGAACAATCGTCTCTGACCGTGACGTCAAATTCATGAGCTACTTCTGGAAGACTCTCATGGCCAAGCTCGGCATCAAGCTCCTCTTCTCGTTCGCCTCGCATCGGCAAACCGATGGACAAACCGAGGTCGTCAATCGAAGCCTTGGCACACTCCTACGTGTGTTGATAAAGAAGAATCTTAAACACTGGGAGGAATGTATTCCACACGCCGAGTTCGCCTACAACCGTGCCAAGAACTCCACCACCATGAGGAGCCTGTTCATGATCGTCTATGGCTTCGATCCCTCACAAGGCTCGATATCCTCCCACTTCCGCTTCATGAACGTGCCAATATGGATGTTGTCAAGCGTGCCCAAACAATGAAGAATCTCCATGAAGACACAAGAGCTACGATCGAGAAACAAGTCCTTCGCCAAGCATCCAGGCTAAACAAGAACAAGAAAGAGATGATCTTCGAAGAAGGCGACCTTGTGTGGATACACTTGAGTAAAGACCGCTTTCCCAAGGACCGCGACTCCAAACTCAAGACAAGAGGTGATGGACCGTTCAAAGTACTAAAGAGGATCAACAACAACGCCTACATCATCAATATCCCAACATCCAAGTATCTTGTGAGCCCGACATTCAATGTCAAGGACCTCTCACCCTACCATGGCGAAGATGAAGTTGAGAAGGTTGAAGAGTCAAGGACGACTCTTCCCCAAGGGGGGGAGCTGATGCAGCCCATCCTACGGATGCACCTCCATCTACAACTCCTAGCCCTCCCCGTGGACCAATGACTCGCACCCGAGCCAAGCTCCTACAAGCCAAGGTTAACTCGCTACTTTCCTTGTGTGATTTTGATACGCCCCTGGATGGCACGCTACTTCATATGCATACACTGTGCATCATCAGGTACGAAGAGAAGGACCCATGGAACGGAGAAACCGGAGCGGAAGCGACCAATCGCCGCCAGACTCCAGCGGTACTACCGAACCCTATGGCCCGTACTACCGGTTCAAGCGGCACAACCGGCCCCAGCTACCGGACGATCCAGGAGGAACCCAACCAAGGTCCAGACGCCTGCGGTACTACCGGTCCGGGAACCGGTACTACCGGTGGGCGGTACGACCGCCCTCTCCTACCGCTCGCTACTGGCGACTCCGATGGAAGCTCCAGGACCGCTAGCGGTACTACCGCCACCTGAGCGGTACTACCGGTTGCCCGACCGGTACTGCCGGTCTTGACTGAACCAGATCGCATCAGTTCGGCCCAGCGCCCTGTACCCCTCTCTATATTTTCCCATTTCGTTCCTAAACTACCCCTATTTATGTGGCTGGCCTATATATAGCCCCACCCTCCATTGTAAACCCTAGACTTGGATAATAATAGATTGAGGACACCCCTTTGAGGATCTTTCATCTATTGGTCTCATGCTCCTACCAAGGGGCACCCTATTATCCACAACCTCTTGGATCTTGCCTTGTGCGTTCAAGTTGTAAAAGGCCTTGGGTTCTCGGTTTCTCGCCCCCAAGTCGTCAAGATCTCAACAAGCATCTCGTCCCCCGTTGTTGGTCGTGGAGAGAGAGCTTCGCCCAACACCGATCCTAGAGATTATGTTGGACCGGTTGCCACCGGCGTGAGTTATCGGCGTGTATCGTGATTTGTGTGCGTGAGTTCATCGGGATCTTAGTGTGCGTGTGTTCGTGGATTTCGTCCCCTCTCCCCTCCACCGCTTTTCCCTCGATCCCCGTGGAGATTCGTGAAAGATCGGGCCACCCCAAGGGGTTCCCCCATAACACATCCCCTTTTGACTTGAGTTTTGTTGGATCTTCTCCACTTTTGACTATCCTTTTCATTTGATTCGTTCTTTGGCTTTCCACAATCCTACCTTTCCACCAAAATCTTTTGAGAGTTGTATCTTATTTGTGTGTGAGTTTCTTTACGATTTCACTTTGCAAGCTATTCGCTCCTTTGTGTGGCAATTGGTTTGATATAATCTCCAAGATGAGGTAAAAGGCTAACTCCCCGCACCCTTTTTCTCCATATACAACCCTTGTCGGCTTTGTATCATGGACAGGAATGGCGAGCCGTACCAACCACCACCACCTCCGGAGGACGACACACAATACATGACAAGATGGGATCATTGGAAGGTCCGAGGAGAATTCAACTAACGTTGTGAAGCCCTTGAGCGGCGCCAAGATGAACAATTTAGCGAAGCCCGAGTGGAGTTCAAGAACATCGACAACCGCTTTGAAGAAGTCTGAGGCCAAATGCATGCCATGCAACACAACCTCGGCCATCAAAATGAAGCTCTTGGTCGCGCCATCGCCTCAACGGATGAGAAGCTTCAACGCCTCATTGATGGGATAGCAAGGCCACGATCGTGCGACTCAAGCTCATCACGGCACTCCTCAAGTGAATCAAGCGCACCTCGCCGTCACGCTTCAAGGCACCGGGATGGACCCATCCTTCAATCCATGAGCTCTTCTCAAGCGGTACCATCTCAGCGACACGCCGTGACGTCAAGCTATGATGGTGACCTCTCCGCAAGACCTCCCAAGACGTGAAGCGAATCGGCCACAACCAAGGGCACTTGTGATTCAACAAGAGCAACCGCACATGGACCACCAAGCCCATCGCCACCGACATGTTCTTTCAACAACAAGTGAAGCATCCGAAGTGGACGAACAAGATCGCCGTCGGCGTGAAGCACTCGAAGATCCACCAAGGTGTAGGAGTCTCAACCTAATAAGGTAGATTCCTCCTGTGTTTACAATGCTAGTCCCTGGATCAATAGCTAGCATCCACAGTTTAGATGTAATATCAAGAAACAAGGGTCATAATATAACTTTATAACCAGGAATAACATAATTTTATTACATCATACATAGCTCATTTGGCTATTACATTACATTGCAGCGGAATAACTATAGTCATGGGGTCCTTCATCTTCATAGTGCCACAGGCAGATGTTGGTTGTAGACTTTGCAATCCTAATCAAACAATCTTCATTAAAAATCAATCAAACCTGCAACATTACAAGTTACAGCCACAAGGGTCAATACATTTGAATTGTATTGGCAAGTTTCACTGTTATGATTAATATAAGTGGATCCTATCATTACATGCAAATTTGGTTAAGTAGAGTTTTAGGCTTATTTGCATAAAGCAATATTTTATCCTATCTTTTCAAAAATGGTTTTAGTCCTTTGTAAAATCTCTTTTCCAAGAATCCCTTGAACTCCTTGGTAGAAACTCAAGTGTTCAAGTCCTTGTCAAAATCTCTTGAGCCACTTGGTAACGCCAAGTGCAACAAGCTTTAAAATCTCATGAGTTCCTTGGTAACCCCAAGTACAACATGCTTTAACAAAATCTCTTGAATTCCTTGGTAGACACACAAGGGCATCAAGTTTTTATTTTAGAAGTTAGAATGTCGAGATCTCCCATAGTTCAAACTTTAGTTGCTCAAGATTGTCCATAACCGGGACACGGCTAAGTACTTAGATTTTATTAACCTGCGAAGGAGTACACTTTACCCACATGTCACAATCCCATCTTGTTGCCACCAGTGGCCTCTGGATTAGTGCTCACCAAGATGGAATCTTGTGGGCGAGAGTGTGATGAAGTCTTTCAAAAAGGTCCTCCCATACATCATTGCTAGCTTGTCTTGACCCCATGAAGCATTCGGATCCCCATGTCCGGTAACTAAAGACAATGTATGGGTCTTCCTAATGTAGTTGACTAAGCCAGAGCCATAATAGCATGTGGTTGCACACGAAAGCCACAATTGGAGAAGCATGTTCAATCTCTAAGTTTCCTAGGTGGGTTTTCTTTGGAGCACAACACAAAGTGATTACCATAGACATGGCTTCTTTTGTTGCCACCTTCTCCAAAACTTTAAGTATCCTCCACCTAGGTGGTTCATTGAGTCCTTGTTTTATTATATAAAACACAAGTCCTTTTCTCAACTTTGTAAAATCTCAACATGTATCTCTTTTCACAATAAAGCATGGCTAAGCATGTACAACTACAATATTTTCTCTAAGGAATGTAAGGGCATCCTATTTGGATTTAGCATAGCATAAGTATAAATTATTTTCATGCATGTTTTCAAAATCCACTAATGTATAATAAAAATAGTAGGATTTTAGATGATAGTGTAACTTGCCTTTTTGGTAGGGAATGAGGGTTTACTCCTTAATCTTGTTAGTCTCACACTTTGCTAATTTCACTACAATCAATCAAACAAGCATAGTATCAAGTAGCATTCCAAACCAATATTCCAACAACAATTCACGCACACCAAGCAATGGATTCTAAGTCATGCATGGGAACATGCTTAAGATGGTTTTATTCACAAGGAAGGTCTCCACTAGGCTTATAACTTTGTAAGGTCCAAATTGGTCATTTACCAAAATGGCAAAGTCATTAGTTAGAGGGTTTTGCCCAAAAACTATTTTAAAATCCATTCAACATTTTATATGGTGGAAAATGGTTTTTATCTATCAAAATTTTTTAAGTTTCTCACCAAAATTTTCTAACTTTCAAATCTTGGTGTTTTGGGTCAGTAGCTTTGGATCCAAATATTTTCCCAAAGTTTTATTCCAAAATCCTTTTTCATAATAAAACCATTATTTTTACTTAGCTAGAATAGACTAATTCAATTAATCCATTTTTAAATTCTTCTAATTTCATTTTCAAAACCATGGGTTGGTTACTAGGGTCAGTAAGGTCACATCAAACCATTTTACAGAAGTTTTAACCCTAAAATCATTTTTAAACAATTTTTATACTCTAAACAAGCACACAAAAGAATCTGCAAAAACAAGCAATTTAATAGATACTATTTACTAAACCATGGGCATGGTTGGCTAGGGCTTTCTCTCCTGAATCCAACGACATAAAATTTGTAATTTTTGGACGTGTGGTTTGAAAGTTACAAGGGTTTGAAAATTGAATCTCAATCAGATTTCAAATCTGTTTTTAAACAAAACATGGCCACGTGGCGCAAAACGACTGGCTGGTACCGCTTCGGTGTGGATCACGCTGCAGACCGTAGGATCTAATCTAATCGTGCGATCCAGAACGCATACCCCTTCGCGGTTAAGTGGTCTAATCCTGATCGCTCAATCTAGATCGGACGGCTGCCATCGCACTGACCGAACTTGGGCGGCGCAGCGACGGTCGCTGGCGGCGGCGAGGTCAGTCGGCGGCGGCGCTGGCGAAATAGGACGCGAGGAAGAGGGGGAGGATGCTCACCGGGTTCGCAGAACACTGCTGATGCTCAACGTGCTTTTGGTTGGTGGAGGGGCGCACGGGGACGGGCAGGATTCCTCGCCGGAGTTGGTTCTGGCAACGGACGCACGCGGTCGAGGTCGAGGACGACGCTAGGGATCACCCGGAGACAAACGAAATACATAGTCAGGAGCGCAAGGACACGGCGAAGGTGTGTGCATGAACGAGAGGGGTCGGGGCAGTCTGGTTCACCTGGAAGTCGTCGTCGGAGAAGAAACAGACGGCGGCGCTGTCGGAGCTTGTCAAAGCCGACGCTCCGGGGCGCCCGCGGTTGAATGAAGGGCACGGGGAGAAGCGTCTGGGAGTGGGGAAGCTGCCAGCGTGCTCAGGGAGGCTCGGGGTGGTGTGGCTTGGCCGGAATCGGTCGGAGACGGTGGTCGGAGCTGGGAGTGTGTCGAGTCAAATTGGGGCAGCCTCGGGGCAGAGAGGGAATGGCGACAGAGGGAAAGGAGGGGAAGATGCAGGCGCTTAATATCGTGCAGTCACGGCGAGATTAACGCGCGGCATTATTGTCAATTGAACGCGGCATTCAAAGGCAAGAATTGGCGAGGTTTGGGGTGACAGTGGCGTGGGGAGGACGATGAGCAGGAGGAAAGTGGGGCCGTTCGTCGGTGGGAAAAGGAAAGAGGGGAGGTCCAGTCGGTCTACGTGTGGGTCGAAACGGAGTCGAAACGTTTTCTCGGGGAGGAAAGGCTGGATTCTTGGGCTGTTGGGCTGCTGGGTTGGGTCGACCCTTTTCTTATTTTTTACTTTCAATCTTTTCCTTTTCTAATTTTATTTCTGTTTGAATTTCCAAACAATCAAACAAGGTTCAAATCAATTCAAACAACACCCAAACGTTGTAACATTGAAATTAGTTCGTTCAAGAACATGAACCAAAATCCAAATTCAAAATAATAATTTTAATAATAGGGTCCATTATTAATTAACTAAATTGGACCTTGGTTATTTAAATCAAAATAGGATTTGATTTATTTCAAAGCTTTTATTTAAATCCCAATCTTTTCTAAAACCAAATCAGTAAGTTTTATTTGAAAGTAAAGAATACTTGAAAAGCTTGTTTAAAATAAAATAAAATAACCTTTTATTTTAGGGTCCATTAATGATTAAATTCAATAGATCTTCATTATTAAATCAATTAGGATTTATTTATTTAAATTATTTATTTTGAAATCTAAAATAAATCCAAAACACTTCAGTAGGTTTTATTTGAGAAAATAAAATACTTAGAAAACTTATTTAAAATAATTTAATAAGTTTTGATGTTTTAATAAAAAAGGGTAAAACTTTTTATTTGAATAAAATTTGGATATTAATTCCTTATTATTTTATTTAATCAATCCTTTATTATTTTTATCAAAACAAAACATTTTTATTTCAAAAGCTTGGCCAAGGTTTAATTTGGCTTTATAAAATAATCTTTTTTTTTATAAATCCACCTTTTCTTTTGAAAATCAAATCTTTTATTAAAGGATCCAAAATAGTAATTCCAAAACATTTTAATTTCCTTTATTAAATGTTTATCTTTATGAATCCCTTTAGGATTTTATTTCATTCAAATGGGTTTGAAGTTCCAATTGAATTCAAAAAGTTTCTTCTGGCTCTGAAAATCAAACAAAGTTTTATTTTATTCATTTATTTTCACATTACAAGATTTGGAAAATCTTGGGATGTGACACAAGGCGTCATCACCGACATGAACGTCAACGTCGACAACATGATCATCATGACGAGCCTCCTCCACATCAAGAAGAGAGGGAGCAGCTGATGTGGACATCCCTTCTATTGATACAACTGTTGTACCTACAGCAACACACATACAAGGAACCATCACAAGATCTCGTGCCAAACAACTTAACTATCAGGTACTTTCGTTTCTTGGAACTATTCCTCACATACATGAGAATATGATGCTGCCTAAATCAGATGTATTTCTTACTCTTAGGAATTATGGACCAAGCATGGATGAGAGGGAGAAGCATTGGAGCATGGTCATGCATGGAGATGGCAGCAAGCATGTGATGATCCAAGAGAAGGCCACGGATGAAGATTTTAGAACTTCGAGGCCACCATAATGAAGAAAGAAGGCTTGGACGAAATATTCACGATCAATACTTCACGAATTCGTCCATAGCTTAATATGGTACCGCGACACCTTTATTTTGGGCCAGGCCCATGTAATTTTCGCAGGATTTTAATTAGCCACTTTTTAGAGTCCGTATTTGAGGGGAAAAGGACTTCTAGGGTTGGATTCGGCCACCACTTCCATGGCTGGCCGAAACCCCACCTTTTCGTCCTTAAATACTCCCCATAGCCGTCACCCTAGACTCGGATTTTGTTTAGACATTAAGTTGGCCATCATAGCAACTTCGCCAAGGCTCGAGCGTCGTAGAGGCCTCTTGTACTTCGCACCTATTCAGGATCCCACCTTTTCAATAAAGCTTTCCTCTTAATCCGCAATTTCTTGATTGCAATATTGGTTCTTACTTGTTCTCGATTTCAGGTAGGAATTAAGACCCTCGCTGGTCAGGCTGATCGTGTTCCCGCAGGATCCGTAACCTCTAGGAGATTGTCCTAGCGATTGCATTGGCGCTCGTGCTCGCACGTGTAGTCGGATCGTCAAGCCCGAACTCCACCAAATCGATTATCATCATCTCATCGAAATATCGGACACCTTTGCCCTATCAAGTGGTATCAGATTTCAGGTTGCTCGGTGAGATTTTACTGTTTTCGTATATTAGATCTGTTTTTACCTATAACCCACAAAAAACCAAAAACACAGTTAGAGTTTATATCCATCCCATAACCAATCTACGCCTTGCATTATCTTTCCAGTTTTTGCATTGTTGAATTTGTGTCTACATCGTTGCGTCGAGTTGCTGGTCTTAGTGTCTCGTACCTTAGAGTTTTGAGTTCTGATCATAGTAGTCACCGCCACACTCGTCGATCACCGCCACCATATTCTTCCACTATATTCCGCGGCCATACACCCAGCCACCATAAACCCTAATACTCCGTCACCGCCTTCCTACCGCGACACATCATCCGATCAGTTTTCCTGCCGCGGCACGAGCCCGAGTTGAGTCATTATTTCATAGTTATTTCTTTTTACTTTCCTTCTTTGTTGTTTCCGTGTTCACCTAAAGTCCGAGTCGAGCTCCGAGTTCGGTCGTAAGTCCAGAAGGAGAGCAAAAAAAAAATTCTGGCTATCCTAGTTTTATGCTCTAGGGACCACTTTTCTCCATCGGCCGTTATAGCGATATTTTTTTGGCGCCTGCGCGCTTTCTGGAGCAAAATAAAAAATTTCGATTTTTTTTGGGGCTAACCTATTTTTAGACCCCGTAGATCAATTCTAGACACTCGCCATCATAGTGATTTTCCACCTCTTGGTTCGCTTTTCAGGGTGTGATATCATCATACATTGCTTGTTGTGTCGCGTCGTGACATCGTTGGTGATCTAGGCTCGCGTCTCAAGTACGGTCTAGCCTAGGACTAGCACAGTACTGTCGTTGAGCATTCTTTCAACTTTTGCAATGCTGTTTTGATAATTGCTAACCCCTTTTGCTAAGCCTTCCCAGAGCTCCACAAATATCCTCCACGTGCGGTGTCTTGACTCCCGGTAATCGCTCGGTTCAATCTCTGGACCCACTGATCCTCGCGGTTACACATCGCTTTTTCCTGCTGTTTGGTAAGAACTTGTAAGAGCTTCGTATATTGTTGACGGATTACGCGTGCCTTCCACCATATTTCCGTCGTATATACCTGTGCTTTTTAAGGACTAACCATGATTGATACTTCACGGAACCCGGCCACCATGACGAATGAAGAACTACATGCCCACTTCTCCGAGCTCTTGGTCAGTCGCGCTGAAGACGTGGATACACACCTAGGAGAGTTTGACACCAAGCTCACCAACGCCGTGGACAAGATCGATGGACTCGAGAAATCTTTCAACGCCAAGCTTGACGCTCGGTTCAAGGAGATTTTGAACAGATTGCCTTTTGCAGTGCTGCTGCGACATTGGGGAGACGACGCGTAATACTACGACCCCGGCGACGACGATCTGTTTGACGAGGAGGTTGAACAACCTCCACAGGTACCTGCTGGCCGTCCCCGACATTACTACCGCAACGCTCGATCACCGGTACGTGATGATGATCATGTTGCAAAGCTTAAATTAAATATTCCATCTTTTGAGGGTAAATATAATCCTGATGCATATCTTACATGGGAGATGGAAGTAGAACAACGTTTTGCATGCTTAAAATATCCTGAGAATATGCGTGTTAGTGCTGCTACATGTGAACTTACTAAATTTGCTTCCCTTTGGTGGTCTGAGTATTGTCGTTTAAATCCTACTACTATTCCTAGTACTTGGACTACTTTAAAAACTGTTATGCGTGTTCGTTTTGTACCTCCCACTTATCAACGTGATTTACTAAAGAATCTGACACGTTTAGAGCAAGGGAAAAATTCTGTAGAAGAGTATTATCAGAAATTGCAAACGGGGATGGTTCGGTGTGGTCTTGTTGAGTCTAATGAACAAATGCTTGCACGTTTCTTTGGTGGATTAAACAAGGACATTCAGCACATATTAGATTATAAGGAATATAATTCTATCACTCATTTGTTTCATCTTGCTTGCAAAGCTGAACGTGAAGTGCAGGATCACCAACCACCATGGAGGAGGACTAATAATTCTGCAGGTCGCACATCCACTTGGACATCCCGATAATCAGCGCTTCCTTCTCGTGATTCGCCACCAGCTACTACCACATCCAAGGCCACCACAAGATTTCCAGCTGCTCCTCCACCATCATCCAATGCTCCTGCTCATAGTGCATTCTATGGCTTCCACGGGTAAGACAAAGGATATACAATGCCGCAAGTGCTGGGGTTTTGGTCATATTGAGAGACAGTGCACAACACAACGTGTGATGATGGTGCGGGATGATGGTCAATCCGATTCAGCGAGTGACTTTGATGAAGATACATTAGCCCTTATTTTTGCTCGAGATGGAGACAATTCTGATGTTGATGAAGAGACAGAGGTAATGGGAGCTGAAGATGCTGATCAATACAAGAGCTTAATTACACAACGTGTGTTGAGTGTGCAATTGAGCAAATCTGAGCAAGATCAACGCCACAACCTGTTCCAAACACGTGGTGTTGTCAAAGAAAGAGCTATACGGATCATCATTGATGGAGGGAGTTGTAATAATCTGGCTAGTGTTGACATGGTAGAGAAGCTTGCACTTCCAACAAGACAACACACACATTCATATTACTTCCAATGGTTTGAGAGTTCCCGCAAGATCAAGGTAACAGGAACGGTACGCGTGCATTTTACTATTGGTACATATTCTGATTTTCTTGATTGTGATGTTGTACCTATGCAAGCTTGTTCTTTGTTACTTGGTAGACCATGGTAATTTGATAGATAATCTGTTCATAATAACAAAACTAATCACTATTCTCTTATGCATGATGGAAAGAAAATTGGTTTAAAACCTATGACTCCCGAACAGATTTTAAAAGATGATCTTGCTAGAGCTAGTAGAGCTAAAACTGAGGAGAAACATAAAAGTGAGCATCAGATTGTTGCTGCAGATTTTATACCACCAAAGAACACTAAATCTGATTCTACCCATGCTACTGAAATTCGTTTGAAGAGTCCATGTATGCTTGCAAATAAAATTGATATTGCTGAACTAGATGTAAACACTACTCAATGTTATGCAATTATTTGCAAAGAGGTTTTGTTTTCATTTGAGGATATGCCTCCTTCTTTGCCACCTGCTATTGCTAACCTTTTGCAGGAATATGAGGACGTCTTTGCCGCTGAGCTGCCACCAGGACTACCTCCTATTAGAGGAATTGAGCACCAAATTGATCTAATTCCTGGTGCTACGCTGCCCAACCGCGCGCCATATAGAACCAATCCAGAGGAGACAAAGGAGATACAACGCCGAATTCAGGAACTACTCGACCAAGATCATATTCGTGAGTCCCTGAGCCCCTGTGTTATTCCTATTATTTTGGTACCTAAGAAAGATGGTTCTTCGCGCATGTGTACTGATTGTAGAGCTATCAATAATATTACTATTCGATATCGTCATCCTATGCCACGATTAGATGACATGCTTGATGAATTGAGTGGCTCCACCATGTTTTCTAAAGTTGATTTGCGTAGTGGTTACCACCAGATTCGTATGAA
Organism: Avena longiglumis; assembly: GCA_030063025.1. Lineage (NCBI taxonomy): Eukaryota > Viridiplantae > Streptophyta > Magnoliopsida > Poales > Poaceae > Avena > Avena longiglumis. The sequence continues at coordinate 281,079,306 of CP125975.1, forward strand.
ATTAGGAGATGAATGGAAAACAACATTTAAAACTAAGCTCGGTTTATATGAGTGGTTAGTGATGCCGTTTGGTTTAACTAATGCACCCAACACTTTCATGAGATTAATGAACAAAGTTTTACGTGCTTTCATTGGACGTTTTGTGGTAGTCTACTTTGATGATATTCTGATTTATAGCAAATCTTTAGAGGATCATTTGGACCATTTACGTGCTGTTTTCAATGCTTTTCGTGATGCACGTTTGTTTCGTAACCTTGAGAAATGCACCTTTTGCACCAATCGAGTTGCGTTTCTTGGCTATGTTGTTACATCACAGGGTATTGAAGTGGATCCAGCCAAGATTGAAGCTATTGAGAATTGGCCACAGCCCAAGACGGTCACACAAGTGAGGAGTTTTCTTGGCCTCGCTAGTTTTTATAGGCGCTTTGTCAAAGACTTTGGATCAATTGCCACGCCGCTGAATGAGCTTACCAAGAAGGATGTGCCCTTTGTTTGGGGCGATGCACAACAACAGGCTTTCGTCATATTGAAAGATAAGCTAACACATGCTCCCTTACTCCAACTTCCTGATTTTACTAAGACTTTTGAGCTTGAATGTGATGCTAGTGGAATTGGTTTGGGAGGGGTGTTATTACAAGAGGGAAAACATGTTGCATATTTTAGTGAGAAATTGAGTGGGGCTAGTCTGAACTATTCTACTTATGATAAAGAAATATATGCGTTGGTTCGGACATTGGAAACTTGGCAACATTATCTATGGCCTAAAGAATTTGTTATTCATTCTGATCATGAATCTTTGAAGCATATTCGTAGTCAAGCTAAGTTGAATCGTCGTCATGCAAAGTGGGTTGAATTTATTGAGTCTTTTCCTTATGTTATCAAACACAAAAACGGTAAAGATAATATTATTGCTGATGCTTTGTCGCGTCGTTATACTTTGTTATCTCAACTTGACTTCAAAATATTTGGATTAGAAACTATTAAGGAACAATATGTGCATGATGCTGAATTTAAAGATGTGTTGCAGAATTGTAGAGATGGTAGATCATGAAACAAGTTCTTCTTCAATGATGGATTTGTGTTCCGTGCTAACAAACTATGCATTCCGGATAGTTCTGTTCGTCTTTTGTTGTTACAGGAGGCGCATGGAGGAGGATTGATGGGACACTTTGGTTTCAAGAAAACGGAGGATGTTCTTGCTGCACACTTCTTTTGGCCACGTATGCGTCGAGATGTTGAGAGATTTGTGGCACGCTGCACTACTTGTCAAAAATCTAAGTCTCGACTTAATCCACATGGTTTATATATGCCTCTTCCTGTTCCTAGTGTTCCTTGGGAGGATATTTCTATGGACTTTGTTTTGGGATTGCCACGAACACAGAAGGGGAGGGATAGTATTTTTGTTGTTGCGGATCGGTTTTCTAAGATGGCACACTTTATTCCTTGTCATAAAACGGATGATGCTGCGCATATTGCTGATTTGTTCTTTCGTGAAATTGTTCGTTTGCATGGTGTGCCAAATACTATTGTCTGTGATCGTGATACTAAATTTCTTAGCCACTTTTGGAGATGTTTATGGGCTAAGTTGGGGACTAAATAGTTGTTTAGTACTACATGTCATCCCCAAACTGATGGACAAACTGAAGTAGTAAATAGAACTTTGTCTACTATGTTGCGGGCTGTTTTAAAGAAGAACTTAAAATTGTGGGAAGAGTGTTTACCTCATATAGAATTTGCTGATAATTGTTCGCTGCATTCTACCACAAAGATGTGCCCATTTGAGATTGTGTATGGTTTTGTTCCTCCTGCACCTATTGATTTATTGCCTTTACCTTCTTCGGTGCAACATAATTTGGATGCTACACAACGCGCTGAAATGATATTAAACTTGCATAAGACTACTAAAGATAACATTGAACACATGAATGCTAAGTATAAACTTGCTGGGGATAAAGGGAGAAAGCATGTTGTGTTTGATGTTGGAGATCTTGTTTGGTTACATTTGTGTAAAGATCATTTTCCTGATTTACGCAAGTCTAAGTTAATGCCGCGTGCTAGCTGCTGGTCCCTTTAAGGTGTTAGAGAAAATAAATGATAATGCATATAAACTTGAGTTGCATGCAGACTTTGGTACGGTTAGTCCTACGTTTAACATTGCAGATTTGAAGCCTTACTTTGGTGAGGAAGATGAGATTGCATCGAGGACGACTTCAATTCAAGAAGGGGAGCATGATGTGGACATCCCTACTATTGATACGACCATTGTACCTACAGCTACACACATACAAGGACCCATCACAAGATCTTGTGCCAAACAACTTAACTATCAGGTACTTTCGTTTCTTGGAACTATTCCTCACATACATGAGAATATGATGCTGCCTAAATCAGATGTATTTCTTACTCTTAGGAATGATGGACCAAGCATGGATGAGAGGGACAAGCATTGGAGCATGGCCATGCATGGAGATGGCAGCAAGCATGTGATGATCCAAGAGAAGGCCACGGATGGAGATTTCAGAACTTTGAGGCCACCGTAATGAAGAAAGAAGGCTTGGACGAAATATTCAAGATTAATACTTCACGAATTCGTCCATAGCTTAATATGGTGCTGCGACATCTTTATTTTGGGCCAGGCCCATGTAATTTTTGCAGTATTTTCAAATAGCCACTTTTTAGAGTCTGTATTTGAGGGGAAAAGGACTTCTAGGGTTGGATTCGGCCACCACTTCCATGGCTGGCCGAAACCCCACCTTTTCCTCCTTAAATACTCCCCATAGCCGTCACCCTAGACTCGGATTTTGTTTAGACATTAAGTTAGCCATCATAGCAACTTCGCCAAGGCTCGAGCGTCGCAGAGGCCTCTTGTACTTCACACCTATTCAGGATCCCACCTCTTCAATAAATCTTTCCACTTAATACGTAATATCTTGATTGCAATATTGGTTCTTACTTGTTCTCGATTTCAGGTAGGAATTACGACCCTCGCTGGTCAGGCTGATCGTGTTCCCGCAGGATCGGTAACCTCCAGGAGATTGGCCTAGCAATTGCATTGGCGCTCGTGCTCGCACGTGTAGTCGGATCATCAAGCCCGAACTTCACCAAATCGATTATCATCATCTCATCGAAAGATTGGACACCTTTGCCCTATCACTTGACAAATGTTCCTCCTTCTTTGATGGCTATTTTGCAGGAATTCCAAGATGTTTTTCCCGAAGAGCTTCCTCATGGACTACCCCCTCTTCGTGGAATCGAGCACTGCATCGACCTCATACCCGGCGCTCCACTCCCAAACCGCGCCGCATATCGCACGAACCCGGAAGAGATGAAGGAGATAGAACGACAAATCAACCAACTCGTCTCCAAAGGTTTGATCCAAGTAAGTACTAGCCCAAGCGCGGTACCCGTGATTCTAGTTCCAAAAACGGATGATACGTTGCGGTTATGCATGGACTGCCGTCCAATCAATGCTATCACCGTGCGTTATCGACATCCTATACTGCGTCTTGATGACATGCTTGATGAGTTATGTGGAGCCACTATATTTTTGAAAATTGATCTTCGTAGTGGTTACCATCAAATTCGCATGGCCGAAGGTGATGAGTGGAAAACCGCCTTCAAGACCAAGCTTGGTCTATATGAATGGTTGGTTATGCCTTTTGGCTTATCAAATGCCCCATCTACCTTCATGCGCCTCATGAACAATATTTTGAGATCTCTCATTGGGAAGAGTGTAGTGGTATACTTTGATGACATCCTTGTCTATAGCAAGTCACTAGAGGAGCATGTTACTCATGTTAAGGAGGTCCTTCAAATCCTTCGTCATGAAAAGCTCTATGTTAACCTCCCAAAGCGTACTTTTGCAAAAGTCAAACTGATTTTCCTTGGTTTTGTTGTGTCTTATAATGGCATTGAAGTCGATGTCTCAAAAGTTAAGGACATCCGAGATTGGCCCATCCCTACCAATGTTTGTGAACTTCGCAGTTTTCATGGGTTGGCCGGTTTTTACCGTCGCTTTGTGAAAGACTTTTCTACCATTGCTTGCCCTCTCAACGAATTGACCAAGAAAAATGTCACATTCGTTTGGGGCAAAGCACAACAAAAAGCATTTGATGAGCTCACTGAAGCACCACTCCTCTCTTTACCGAATTTAGCAAAAACTTTCGAGATCAAGTGTGACGCTAGTGGTATTGGCATTGGAGGCGTCCTTATGCAAAATGGGCGACCTATTGCATACCATAGTGAGAAACTAGATGGCGCACACCTTAACTATCCAATTTATGACAAAGAGCTTTTTGCCTTGGTTCGTGTCCTTCAAGTGTGGCAACACTACCTACCTTTGGCCCAAAGAATTTATCATCCATTCCGATCATGAGTCGTTGAAATATCTTAAGGGACAAGCCAATTTGACTAAAAGGCACGCCAAATGGGTTGAGTTCATGGAATCTTTTCCTTACATTGTCAAGTACAAGAAGGGCAAAGAAAACGTGGTAGCGGACGCCTTGTCACGCTAAAACACAAATCTTCTTACGCGACTCGAAGTAAATGTCTTGGGTCTTGAGGACATCAAATCTTTGTATGAGTCCGACCCATTCTTTGGATCAATTTTTGCAAAGTGTTCAATAGACAAAGGGATTGATGACTTCTATTTGCATAAGGGTTTTCTTTTCAAACAAAACAATCTTTGCATTCCGAAGTCGTCTCTCCAAATTTTGCTTCTTCAAGAGTCCCATGGTGGAGGCCTTATGGGTCACTTTGGTCGTGACAAGACATATGACATGCTATCCACTCACTACTTTCGGCCAAAGATGAAGCGTGACGTGGAGCGCCACGTCTAACAATGCACTACATGTATCCAAGCTAAATCTAAGTCTAACCCCTTTGGTCTTTATATGCCATTGCCTATTCCTCATGCACCTTGGTCGGACATTAGCATGGACTTTGTGTTAGGATTGCCTAGATCTAAACATGGACATGATTCTATATGTGGTAGTGGATCGTTTTTCCAAAATGGCACATTTAATTCCGTGCCATAAGACCGATGATGCTTCACATGTAGCAAATTTGTTTTTTAGGGAAATAATTCGGCTACACGGTGTACAAAGAACAATCGTCTCCGACCACGATGTCAAATTCATGAGCTACTTTTGGAAAACACCCATGGCCAAGCTCGGCATCAAGCTCCTTTTATCGTCCGCCTCGCATCCTCAAACCGATGGACAAACCGAGGTCGTCAATAGAAGCCTTGGCACACTCCTACGTGTGTTGATAAAGAAGAATCTTAAACACTGGGAGGAATGTATTCCACACGCCGAGTTCGCCTACAACCGTGCCAAGAACTCCACCACCATGAGGAGCCTGTTCATGATCGTCTATGGCTTCGATCCCCTCACCGCGCTCGATATCCTCCCACTTCCGCTTCATGAACGTGCCAATATGGATGTTGTCAAGCGTGCCCAAACAATGAAGAATCTCCATGAAGACACAAGAGCTACGATCGAGAAACAAGTCCTTCGCCAAGCATCCAGGCTAAACAAGAACAAGAACGAGATGATCTTCGAAGAAGGCGACCTTGTGTGGATACACTTGAGTAAAGACCGCTTTCCCAAGGACCGCGACTCCAAACTCAAGACAAGAGGTGATGGACCGTTGAAAGTACTAAAGAGGATCAACAACAACGCCTACATCATCAATATCCCAACATCCAAATATCTTGTGAGCCCGACATTCAATGTCAAGGACCTCTCACCCTACCATGGCGAAGATGAAGTTGAGAAGGTTGAAGAGTCGAGGACGACTCTTCCCCAAGGGGGGGGAGCTGATGCAGCCCGTCCTACGGACGCACCTCCATCTACAACACCTAGTCCCCCAAGTGGACCAATGACTCGCGCCCGATCCAAGCTCCTACAAGCTAAGGTTAACTCGCTCCTTTCCTCATGTGGTTTTGGTCTACCTTTGGATGGTTTGCTACTTCATGCAACTACGTTGTGTATCCTCAGCTATGAAGCAACATCACCACACCAAGCCCCCCAAGGAAGAAGGACCAGGAGAAGACGTTGTTGGAGCTCTGCACACCGGAATCTCCGGTGTACACCGGAGTCTCTGGACCATCCTCCGGTCTGGCCCCAGGAACCAAGCCCAGGACAACCAGTAGGACCCTCCGGAGACGGGTCCGGAGATTGAACGGAGTCTCCGGTCCAGACTGGAGTCTCCGGACCCAACACCGGAGTCTCCGTACTGATCGACGCCAGGCATGTTAAGGCCTTTTGGGCCTGGCCCATGTAACCCCCAGTTTCGCCCCAACTTCTAGTTTTATTCCTAAACTACCCCTGTTTAAGTGGCTGGCCTATATAAAGCCCCACCCCTCTATTGTAAACCCTAGACTTGGATAATAATAGTTGAGGACACCCCTTTGAGGATCTATCAACTATTTGTCTCATGCTCCTACCAAGGAGCACCAAATTATTAACAACCTCTTGGATCTTGCCTAGTGCGTTCAAGTTGTACAAGTCCTTGGGGTCTCGGTGTCTCGTGCCCAAGTAGTCAAGATCTCACCAAGCATCTCTCCCCCGTTGTTGGCCGTGGAGAGAGAGATTCGTCCAACACCGATCCTGGGGATTATGTTGGACCGGTTGCCACCAGCGTGAGTTATCGGTTTGTATCGTGTTTTCGTGTGTGTGAGTTCATCGAGTTCTTCACGTGTGTGTGTTCGTGGATTTCATCCCCTCTCCCCTTCCATCGCTTTCCCCTCGATTTCCCCGGAATTCGTGAAAGATTGAGCAACCCCAAGGGGTCACTCCTAACATATTGTATCAGAGCAAGGTTGATCACGAATTTCCCCTCAATTTTTCTTCTATTCACCATAAATTCGTAAATTTCCCAAAAAAAAATAGCCCCAATTTGCCTTTGGATCGATCTATCGTTTTGGAGCGTTATTTGTGGTTTTGATCCGACCAAATCTTGTCTAAGGTGTTCGTCTAGCTTTTGCCTGCGTTTCCCAGCCCAATTTTGGCCAAATTTTAGCGGATTTGAGGACTCTAGGCGTGAATTTCTGCTCAAGAACACGAGCTGATTTCCCGCACCGTAGTCTCCGGCCCTGTGCACCGGAGTCTCCGGCCCTGGACTCCAGTTTTGACCTTTTCCTCTTTTCTGCATTGGCTAATCTGTCCGCTTGTTGTTTATATTCCGTGTGCGTGTCACCAATTAACAGATAGCTTCCGCAACATCGCCCGCGCTCTTCGGCACCATGGACCCCAAACTCTTCCCCGCTCCATCGACACAAGATCATCATGAACAACTAAGGTATAACTTGTGTCAACCCTTGTAGCCATATCTTCCTTTGTGTGTACCTATCCTATGAGAGCAACTCATTTTGTGTTTGTCTAAGCATTGTGCACTTGCCATTGGAGAGTGAGAGTGTGAGGGCAAATACAAAAGTTAACATAGTAGCATAGCAAGGGAGAAAAAAAATCAAAAAAAAGGAAGAAAAAGAAAAATAGAAAGATACATAGTCTCCCAATACAAAGAGAGTATCAAGCTTATAAGCAAAAGAGAGAGGAAAAAGCACGCCAAGGCAAGTGCACAAATCCATTGCGTACCCTCTTTTGGCAAACGAGTCGTGGTCTCTCCTTGAGTTGGCACGACAACCGAGTGTAGTCTTCGTTAGGCCCTTTTGTGCTCACTTTCATAGTCGTGCTAACCCCATTGTTCTCCATGCGTGTGTGTAGTCGTAGGTTCTCGTCACCTTTTGAGTTGACCATCCCCTTTTGACTTGAGTTTTGTTGGATCTTCTCCACTTTTGACTATCCTTTTCATTTGATTGGTTCTTTGGCTTTCCACAATCCTATCCTTCCACCAAAAGCTTTTGAGAGTTGTAGCTTATTTGTGTGTGAGTTTCTTTGCGATTTCACTTTGCAAGCTATTCGCTCCTTTGTGTGGCAATTGGTTAGATATAATCTCCAGGATAAGGTAAAAGGCTAACTCCCGGCACCCTTTTTCTCCATATACAACCCTTGTCGGCTTTGTATCATGGACAGGAATGGTGAGCCGTCACAACCACCACCACCTCCGGAGGACGACACACAATACATGACAAGATGGGATCATTGGAAGGTCTGAGGAGAATTCAACTACCGTTGTGAAGCCCTTGAGCGGCGCCAAGATGAACAATTTAGCGAAGCCCGAGTGGAGTTCAAGAACATCGACAATCGCTTCGAAGAAATCCGAGGGCAAATGCATGCCATGCATGATGGAGGGGTTAACCTGTTGGGTGGCACGATCTTCACAGATCTCGTGGTCTTATCGATGGGAAAGCGAGGGGAAAGGGAGAAGGTAGCGGAAGAGGACACACACCTCGCGAAGAACATGGTGAACACACGCAAAACTCACACGATACAAGGCCGATTGCTCCCGATCGGTGGCCACTGGTCCGATAGAATCCTCGCAAGGAAAGATCGGTCAACGTGCTCCCTCAAATCCACATCGGAGAGGGAAGAACACCTTGGGGAGGGTCTTGACAACTTGGTGACGATAGTCGGTCCCCTTGGATAAGGGGATGAGGCAAAACTAGAGATTCCACACAAGGGGGTTGTCTTTAGTCTATCATTTATGCCTGAGGGATACATGAAGGGGTGGGGGCTCTATTTATAGGCCAGCCACATAAACAGGGGTAGTTTAGGGATAAAACTAGGGTTTGGACGAGCTAGAGGGGGTACATGGGCCGAAGGCCCAGCTGGCGGCACGCAGGCCCATCACGCAGGACGGAGACTCCGGTGTAGGGGCCGGAGAGTCCGGTCAGTCTCCGGTGTCATCTCCGGAGTGGCGTACTGACTGTCCCCGGGTCGGTTGTTGGGGTCGGTCCGGAGGTTGGTCCGGAGACTCCGGTGTAGCAGGACCGGAGACTCCGGTGTAGGCCGGAGACTCCGGTGGTTCAGCCGTGGCTTCTTCCGCCTCCTCTTCCAAGCCTCCGTCTTGTCGGGCTTGATGTTCCGGGCTTCCTCCCTTGCCTCTGTACTTGTCGGTGTGAACCTATCATGCATATGTGATGGAGTATGACGTAGCATACCATTCAATAGGGTAGGAAGTGGGCTCGCATAGAGGACCGGATTCACCTTTGGAGTCCATGATGACTTGGCGTAAGTTGGAGACCATGATGTGGTAATGACCGCAGGTCGGGCTGCATTATCTCCCCCCCCTTCAAAAAGAGTCGTCCTCGACTCTCCATGTTCATCACGAAGTAGAAGAGGTCGAAGGACATCCTTGATCCTGGGGTTCACCATATAGTCGTCCTCGGGAAGATTGACTTGAAAACACTTCAATGTTCCTTCACCCTCCATGAAGTTGACAAAGCTCACGACAAAAGAAAAGCAACACTCAAAGCGTAGCCAATTCATGAACATTATAGCATGAGTCCTCAAGTAGAAGGAAGTCACCTTAGCTTGTAGAGATAGCTCGATGAAGGGTAGCCATAGGTAACTCTCTTCGGTTCTTCCTGTCAACATATAGTCCATAGAGGTTGACGTGTATGCATTTGTGCCTTCACACAACAAAGACCAAGCAACATATTTTCGTGCGTGATAGAGGAGCATGTCAAATGTGGCATGTCCATTCTTGCTCACAACACTATTAGCACAATACAAGGACAGAAAATGGAATGCATATGCAAGGTCAAAGTGCATGGAAATCGTTTGAACATCATCCAAATGTGGAAACTCAAAAACTCCATATAACGTAGTAGTGGGGCACTCAAAGCATTGGATCCAAATTTCAAACAACATCTTTGATGCAAGAATAGGAGAATTTGGCAAAAACACACAAGGAAGAATGTCCAAAGAAACATCATTATGTGTGCAAACCAACCATTGGAAAGCGAAATTGTTCAACATGTTGGATGTCACACACAAATCATCAAAAGCAAATTTCATGGGAGTATGGGTATCCCAAGTGGAAGCAAAAACGGCATGTTTGCAAACAAACCAAATGAAAGAGCAGGTGGTCCTTATGTTTGTTGCAACAACAAGACGAGATTCTTGGAAGCTCTCATGACAATACTTGCTCTTAATGGCATTATGGTTGCACACAAAACATCGGAAAGGTAAATTGTTCAACATGTTTGTTGCAACACAGAAAGCATCAATATCCAATAGCAAAGAAACATGAATGTCACAAGGGGAGATAATACCATTAAGATGCTTGTAATCAAACCATAGGAAAGAGCAATTTGCCAACATGAAAGATGCAAAGCATGCAAAAGTTATCAGAGCTGGGTTCGATCTTGAACTCACTTGTGGGATGCTCTCAAGAGCTCTTTTTGTCAACTCATGCTCAACCGAGGTTGACATGATAGTGCGGGTACCTACACACATCATACACAAAAGGAAGAACGTGTGTGCATGGTAGAGATACACATCATCCATCATGATGTATCTCTTCTTATGCACATCACCATTAATGTCAATCAAGTATGAAATAGATGATGGTGAGTATGCAAGTGGGGAACATGCTTATCATGGCAATCATCAAAATCTCAAAAAATTGAGAAAGCTATGGGGGCCATCTCATTATAACGCATGTGGTCAATATTGTTGCAAGCAAAACAAGTGAAATAGCAAGCATTCATCTTATTGCAAGCAACGGGAGAAATTGAATGACTAGCATGACAACGCATGTCCGAAGCAATTGGAGGATACACACAAGATGCATAGCATGGCATGTTTATGACAATGTTATTGCACTCAAACAATTCCACATGATCAATATGATGCAAGGGCAAAGCATCACATGGGAATATGAGTGAAGCATATGTAATGTCATAAGTATCATCCATAGCATGCATATCCTCACAACTCATCATGTCCACTAGTGGGATCATGGCATCATTAACACCCTTATTGTTACCTTGGTCATACCTCTCATATGAAGTGGCTGTTGTGTAAGTAGTGGCCTCCTTGTGGACGACTTCGTCTTCTTTATGTAGCCATGGCATAGCATCCTCTTCATCCACCATGTACATCTTCTCCATTCGAGGCATCATTGCTTCATGGCTTGGAGTGTCTTCATTCATGGAACTTAGCACAACATAAGAGAACACACTAGTGGTAGAGGGTAAGTTGTTAGTAATCGAAATGGTCTCACTTGACCTATCAACTACCACTCTCAACTCACTAGGAGTATCGCTCATGCCCTCCAAGTGGAAGCACTCAATCTCACATAAGGTGGAGTCACTCATCTCACTCTTGTTCTCACTCAAGTGGGCTAAGTGGCTCTCATACTCACATGAGTTTGGTACCACATCATCACTCAAGCCTATGGGGATAGGCTCGGTTTCCTCAACTCCATGCGCCTCCTTTGGTGAAGGGAAAATCCCATGCTCACCATTCTTGACCTTGTCGCCTTCAAGGTTGGATGCCATAAGATGGGCATCATCGCTCTCCTCTATGGTCGAAGGGAAAATCCCATGCTCGACCATCTTGTGGCCATCTCGTAGTTGTGGTGGAGGTAGGCTCATGCTATCCAACTTGGTGAAGTAGAGGTCTACATTTTCCTCGTTCGCGAGGTCGTGGAAGTCAAGCGTAGGCATTGAAGCTTGATGGCGTGGAGGAAGGCTTGCTCTTGGTGCCATTGTGGTGGTGGTACGAGTAGTTGAAGGTGCCCTATGATGGTGTCGACGGAGGTCATTGGTGTGCCTTGCCAATGTTTGATGTTGGTGAAGCACTTGGTCATCCACATGACGCTCACGACGGTGATCATTTGCCTTGGCACTCTTCTTTTGCTTGTGGTGCCTTCTTCAGCTTGCTTGAGCATTACGGTTGGTGCTCATCATGAATTCTTTGTCTTTATGGCGAAGATGCCTTTGACGATGTGTTGTATCCTCTTTATGGTCGCGATGCTCATGAGAGGTTGTTTGTCGATGAAGAGTCTTGTTTCTTGGCGCCTCTTTATGTATATGATGTTTGGACGCCACTCTTGTTTGGATAAGAGGTGGATCTTGGCGCCTTGGAGGTGATGGAGCTTGGCGCCTTGGAGATGGTGGAGTTGACGCCATCTAGGTGGTGGCACTTGATGCCTTGTCGATGGTGGCGCTTGACGCCTTGGAGGTGGTGGCGCTTGTCGCCTTGGAGGTGGATCATCGAAGTAGGTGGTGCCCTTTGGTGTGGCACGCTTGGCCTTGAAGGTCATGGAATCTTGATGATGCACCTCCTCTTTCTTGGCGTAGTAGGCTTCCATCTCCACACGGTGGAGGAATTATTCATGGCTCATGGAGGAGCCATCAAAGTCGATGAAGTTCTCCGTGTCCTCCATGCTCGGCGAGGCATCGTCGATGTCGCACTCGAAGTCGTCCATGCTTGGGGAGTAATTGTTGGTGTAGTACTCCATATCACCCAAGAATGTGGAGCCATTGTCGGTGTAGTGCTCCATAGGATCCATGCATGAGGAGCCATTGTCGACGTAGAGCTCCATGTCTTCCATGCATGTGGATTCGTCGTAGGTGTAGTGCTCCGGGTCCTCAAAGCATGCGGAGCCATTGTCGGTGTTGTGCTCCGTCATGTCCTCTATACTTGTGGAGTCGTAGTCATGGTGGCTCATCATGTATTCTTCATAGATATCATCCTCGGTTCCGGAGTCCCTAGACATGATGCACAAGACCAAGCGGTGTATATGGAAGTGGTAGTGGGAGTTAGGGATACAACGTCAAACCTTACTTTACCTTGGAAGATCGTATCGTGCAAGTGGCCACACTTGAGAGCAATAAACCAAGCAAAGTGAAGTTCACGCGGAACACCAAAACGCAACTACCAACAAAACACACACACACACACAAGGCCTATGGTGGATAGTTATGGAAAGTGGCATGCCAAGAACCAATCCGAAATCAAGATGTTGTATTGGCAAGTAAAGAACCACAATGATCACAAAGCAAACAAGTCAATCCACAAGATAGGAAACATGTACAAGGAAACACACATGGTGGGATAAATGGGACTTGTGCGATGGAGAAAGTGAGCTAGGAACCAAATGATTACCTAGCGAAGACTATAAGCTCGTGTCACACAAGTACAAGGAGAGACGCTAGTTCAATTGCATAATATTGGTGGGCTACAAGATATGCACAATAAGTACCACCTATATGATGTTCATCGAGCTTGCGCTTCCTATTCTATGAGGCACATGTATATTTCTTTTTCTTTTTTTTTCTTTTTTCTCTTTTTTTTCTTTTTATTTTTTCTATTTTTTTCCTTTTTCTTTTTTCTTTTTCACTTGCCTCTTCCTTGTGCCAACAACTATACAAGATAACTATATGAGATAGCGCTCACAACGGTTGCTCGGAATCTACAAGGTATCAAATGTGCATATCCCAAGCAATCATAAGAGGAGCTAGTCTCAATAAGTGTTTGTTGTTCGCAAATATAGTGGGGTTCACAAAGGAATGCAAGTGGGGAAAAGTCGCGAAATGTTATACCTTTCGTCGACGATCTTCACCCTTTATTGTTGGATTCCGCCTTTCTCATGGAATTTGGATGTAATATATAGAATGAACAACATGGATGATGATGTAGAGCTCCTTATCCTCTTCGAAACGAGCTAAAGAACACCAAAATCCGAGTTGAAATGCAAAAGTTATGCTCAAAACCGTGCTGCAGTTTTTCTGTCTGCAGGGAGGGGCGGAGACTCCAGTCTGGAGGTCCGGAGACTCCGGTCTAGGCTGGAGACTCCGGTCCGGGTGTGATGTAGCCCGACCTATGGTCGTTACCACATCTTGGTCTCAAACTTACGCCAAGTCGTCATGGACTCCAAAGGTGAATCCGTTCCTCTATGCGAGCCCCCTTCCTACCCTATTGAATGGTATGCTACTTCATACTCCGTCACATATGCATGATAGGTTCACACCGACCAGTACGGAGGCAAGGGAGGAAGCCCGGATCATCAAGCCCGACAAGACGGAGGCTTGGAAGAGGAGACGGAAGAAGACAGATCGCCAAATGCTCTCTGTCTCCAGCGGTACTACCGGATCTGGCGACCGGTACTACCGGCCAGCGGTACTACCGGCCACTACTACCGCCCCATACAGATGACGCCAAAAGAAGTCCCAGGACTGCAAGCGGTACTACCAGATCGGGACTCGGTACTACCGGTCAGCGGTACTACCGGACCCAAGTCCGGTACTACCGGTCCTGTGTGCCTGCGCGCACCTATTGGGCCTTCGGCCCTTGTACCCCTCTAGCTCGTCTAAACCCTAGTTTTATTCCTAAACTACCCCTGTTTATGTGGCTGGCCTATATATAGAGCCTCCACCCCTCATGTACCCCTTAGGCATAGATGATAGACTAAAGACAACCCCTTCTCTGGAATCTCTAGTTTTGCCTCATCCCCTTTACCAAGGGGACCGACTATCGTCACCAACCTCGATTGGACTTTGCATCACGCATCCATCGTTGAACAAGGCCTTGGAGTTCGGTGTCTCGTCTCCAAGTTGTCAAGACCCTCCCCAAGGTGTTCTTCCCTCTCCGATGTGGATTTGAGGGAGCACGTTGACCGATCTTTCCTTGCGAGGATTCTATCGGACCGGTGGCCGCCGTTCGGGAGCAATCGACCTTGTTTCGTGTGAGTTTTGCGTGTGTTCATCGTGTTCTTCGCGAGGTGTGTGTTCTCTTCCGCTACCTTCTCCCTTTCCCCTCGCTTTTGATGCAGCCCGCCCTACGGACGCACCTCCATCTACAACACCTAGTCCCCCAAGTGGACCAATGACTCGCGCCCGTGCCAAGCTCCTACAAGCCAAGGTTAACTCGCTCCTTTCCTCATGTGATTTTGGTCTACCTTTGGATGGCTTGCTACTTCATGCATCTATGTTGTGTATCCTCAGATATGAAGCAACACCACCACACCAAGCCACCAAGGAAGCAGGACCAGGAGAAGAAGCCGCTGGAGCGCTGCACACCGGAGTCTCCGGTCTCCTACACCGGAGTCTCCGGACCTTCCTCCGGTCCAGGCCGGAGACTCAAGCCCGGGACAGCCAGAAGCCCCCTCCAGAGACGGGACCGGAGATAGACCGGAGTCTCCGGACCGACCGACGCCAGGCATGTTAAAGCCTTTTGGGCCTGGCCCATGTAACCCCCAATTTCTCCCCAAACTTCCAGTTTTATTCCAGAACTACCCCTGTTTATGTGGTTGGCCTATATATAGCCCCACCCCTCATATGTAAACCCTAGACTTGGATAATGATAGATTAAGACGCCCCTTTGTGGATCTTTTAATCTATTGGTCTCATGCTCCTACCAAGGAGCACCTATTGTCCACCCTCCTCTTGGATCTTGCCTAGTGCGTTCAAGTTGTACAAGGCCTTGGGTTCTCGGTTTCTCGCCCCCAAGTCGTCAAGATCTCACCAAGCACCTCGTCCCCTGTTGTTGGCGTGGTGAGGGAGCTTCGCCTAACACCGATCCTAGAGATTATGTTGGACCGGTTGCCACCGGCGTGAGGAATCGGCGTGTATCGTGTTTTGTGTGCGTGTGTTCGTGGTTTTCATCCTTTTCCTCCCTCGTCCACCGCTTTCCCCTCGTTTCTCGTGGAATTCGTGAAAGATCGGGCCACCCCAAGGGGTTACCCCATAACATCTTGGTATCAAGAGCAAGGTTGATCACGAATTTCCCCCCAAATTTCTTCTCTCCACCATAAATTCGAAAATTTCCCAAAAAACAATCCCAATTTGCCTTTGGATCGATCTGTCGTTTTGGAGTGTTTTTGGTGGTTTTGATCCGACCAAATCTTGTCTAAGGTGTTGGTTCAGCTTTTGCCTGCGTTTCCCAGCCCAATTTTGGCCAAATTTTCGCGGATTTGAGGACTCTAGGCGTGGATTTCCGCTCAAGAACACGAGCAGACCCCCCACACCGGAGTCTCCGGCCTGCACGTCGGAGTCTCCGGCCTGAGACCGGAGTCTCCGGCCCTGGACGCCAGTTTTGCCCATTTTTCCTCTTTTCCTGCATTGGCCAATCTGTCCACTTGTTGTTTGTGTTCCGTGTGCGTGTCAGCAACTAACAGATAGCTTCCGCAACATCGCCGTGCTCTTCGACACCACGTACCCCAAACTCTTCCCCGCTCCATCGACACAAGATCATCACCATCAACTAAGGTATAACTTCTGTCAACCCTTGTAGCCATATCTTCCTTTGTATGTACCTATCCTATGAGAGCAACTCATTTTGTGTTTGTCTAAGCATTGTGCACTTGCCATTGGAAAGTGAGAGTGTGAGGGAAAATACAAAAGTTAACATAGTAGCATAGGAAGGGAGAAAAAGAAAAAGAATCAAAAAAAAAGAGAAAAATAAAAAGAAAAATAGAAAGATACATAGTCTCCCAATACAAAGAGAGCATCAAGCTTGTAAGCAAAAGAGAGAGGAAGAAGCGCGCCAAGGCAAGTGCACAAATCCGTTGCTTACCCTCTTTTGGCAAACGAGTTGTGGTCTCTCCTTGCGTTGGCACGACACCCGAGCGTAGTCTTCGTTAGGCCATTTCGTGCTCACTTTCATAGTCGTGCTAACCCCATTTTTCTCCACGCGTGTGTGTTGTCGTAGGTTCTCGTCACCTTTTGAGTTAACCATTTCCTTTTGACTTGCGTTTTGTTGGATCTTCTCCACTTTTGACTATCCTTTGCGTTCGGTTGGTTCTTTGGCTTGTCCACAATCCTACCCATCCACCAAAAGCTTTTGAGAGTGTATCTCCTTTGTGTGTGAGTTTCTTTACCATTTCACTTTGCACGCTATTCGCTCCTTTGTGTGGAAATTGGTTTGATATAATCTCCAAGGTGAGGTAAAAGGCTAACTCTACGCACCTTTACTCTCCATATACAACCCTTGTCGGCTTTGCATCATGGACAGGAATGGCGAGCTGTCCTAACCACCACCACAACCTACGGAGGACGACAATCCATACATGAAAAGATGGGACCATTGGAAGGTTCGAGGAGAATTCAACTACCGTTATGAAGCCCTTCAGCGGCGCCAAGATGAACAATTTAGCGAAGCCCGAGTGGAGTTCAAGAACATCGACTACCGCTTCGAGGAAGTCCGAGGCCAAATGAATTCCATGCAACACAACCTCGGTCATAAAAATGAAGCCCTTGGTTGTGCCCTAGCCTCAACGGATGAGAAGCTTCAACGCCTCATTGATGGGTTGGCAAGGCCACGCTCGCGCGACTCAAGATCATCACGGCACTCCTCAAGTGAATCAAGTGCTCCTCGCCGTCACGCTTCAAGGCACCGGGATGGACCCGTCCTTCAATCCATGAGCTCTTCTCAAGCGGTACCATCTCCGCGACACGCCGCAACGTCAAGCTATGATGGTGACCTCTCCGCAAGACCTCCACGACATGAAGCGGACCGGCCACATCAAAGGGCACTTGTGCTTCAACAAGAACAACCTCACATGGACCATCAAGACCATCGCCATCGACATGTTATTTTCCACAACAAGTGAAGCATCCGAAGTGGAAGAACAAGTTCGCCGGCGGCGTGCAGCACTCGAAGATCCACCAAGGCGCCCTCCTCGACATGAACGTCAACGTCGTCAACATGATCTTCATGACGAGCCTCCTCCACATCAAGAAGAAAGAGAGCATCCCGTTGCGCATGCGGCTCGACGCCCTCCTCGCCACATGGCGCAAGATAATGCTCCTCGGCATCAACCTCGACAAGAACAAGAGCAAGCTCCCCAAGCTCGTCGCCCAAACCAAGTTCCACCACCAAACGCGGCACCTCAACAACCGCAAGAGCAACACCACCATCAACAAGGAAAACATGAGAGCTCGGATGATGAAGATGGCCGCCACAATCATGGCAACCGTCGAAACCGGAACCGCAATGAGGAAGAAACTTTTGGCAAGCTCAAGTTCACCATGCCCAAGTTCACCGGTTCCAATGATCCCGAAGAATACCTCTCATGGTAACTCAAGGTTGACAAGATCTTCCGCATGCACAACTTTAGCAATGAGAAGATGATGGCCATGGCATCCCTCGAGTTTGATGAATATGCCAACCTTTGGTGGGAACAAGTCCAACTCGCTCGTGAATCAAAACAAGAGCCCCCAATCTAAACTTGGCAAGATATGAAAGCTCAATGAGATCCCGCTTTGTTCTTTCACACTACACGCGTGACCTCTTCAATAAGCTTCAAACGCTTAGTCAAGGAACAAAGACCATGGAAGAGTACTTCAAGCAAATGGAGCTCAACATGATCCGTGCCAATATTGAAGAGCGTGATGAGCAAACAATGGCACGTTTCCTCAATGGCTTGAACCATCCTATCAAGCGCATCACCGAGTTCCAAAGGTACAACAACATGGTTGAGCTTGTACACATTGCATCAAAGGCCGAATGTCAAGTGCAAGAGGACATCAAGTTCATCAAGCCAAAGACATACTTCACATACAAGCAAGCTCCAACCACTACTCCGACAACACCAAGTGGAAGCTCCTCAAATACCACCAAGCTTCCCTTCAAGCCAACACTTCCTCAAGGAAAACCGCCCCCAAGTGGCAAGTACACAAAAGATGAACAACCATTCAATGGTGAGTGCTACAAGTGTGGAGGCAAAGGACACAAGTCAGCCACATGTGGGAACAAGAAAGTTTTGTATATCCATGACAACGGCGATGAAGAATACTTGAGTGAAGATGAGTTTGATGCAAGGGTCAAGGAAGCCATGGCAAGGCAACATTTGGAAGAGGACCAAGAGCTACTCATGTGTGAGCATGATGCAAGTCCATCGCTTGTGGTCACAAGGGACTTAACTACTCAAGCCAATGAGAATGAAGACCAACGAACAAACATCTTCCAAACTCGTGCCGGTATCAATGGGAGGTCCATCAAAGTTGTCATCGATGGAGGGAGTTGCCACAATCTTGCAAGCACGGAATTGTGTGAGAAACTCAACCTCACTCTCCATCCGCATAAACACCCCTACCATATCCAATGGCTAAGTGACCAAGGATCCGTCAAGATCAAGCACACCGTCTTGGTAACGTTCTCAATTGGGCCCTACAAGGACACGGTGGAATGTGACGTGGTCCCAATGACGGTTTGCCATATGTTGCTCGGAAGGCCGTGGCAATATGACAAGCGTGCTTTGCATGATGGTCACTCAAACACTTATACCTTCAAATGGCTTGACAAAACTTGTATGTTGCAACCAATGACTCCTAGCCAAATAATTGCGGACAATGGAAAGGCTTTAGCGAGGGCGCAATACACAAAACCATCTTGTGAGAAGAGTGGTGAGCGAGAGAACCACACTATAGTGAGTGAGTGCCACAAGCCAAACTCGAGTGGAAAAACTAAGAGTGTTCTTCTTGCCACCAAAAGTGAGATGAGAGAAGTGCGGAACAACCCATCCATCTTGCACTATGTCCTTGTATGCAAGGGACTAGCGCAAGGAACTAATGACTTGACAAATGTTCCTCCCTCTTTGATGGCTGTTTTGCAGGAATTCCAAGATGTATTTCCTGAAGAGCTTCCTCATGGCCTTCCTCCTCTTCGTGGAATCGAGCACCGCATCGACCTCATACCCGGCGCCCCACTCCCAAACCGCGCCGCGTATCGCACGAACCCGGAAGAGACAAAAGAGATCGAACGCCAAATCAACCAACTCGTCTCCAAAGGTTTGATCCAAGTAAGCACTAGCCCAAGCGCGGTCCCCGTGATTCTAGTCCCAAAAACGGATGATACGTTGCGGTTATGCATGGACTGTCGTCCAATCAATGCTATCACCGTGCGTTATCGACATCCTATACCGCGTCTTGATGACATGCTTGATGAGTTATGTGGAGCCACTATATTTTCGAAAATTGATCTTCGTAGTGGTTACCATCAAATTCGCATGGCCGAAGGTGATGAGTGGAAAACCGCCTTCAAGACCAAGCTTGGTCTCTATGAATGGTTGGTTATGCCTTTTGGCTTATCTAATGCCCCATCTACCTTCATGCGTCTCATGAACCATATTTTGAGATCTCTCATTGGGAAGAGTGTAGTTGTTTACTTTGATGACATCCTTGTCTATAGCAAGTCACTAGAGGAGCATGTTACTCATGTTAAGGAGGTCCTTCAAATCCTCCGTCATGAAAAGCTTTATGCTAATCTCCCAAAATGCACTTTTGCAAAAGACAAGCTGATTTTCCTTGGTTTTGTTGTGTCTTCCAATGGCATTGAAGTTGATGTCTCAAAAGTCAAGGACATACGAGATTGGCCCATCCCTACAAATGTTAGTGAACTTCGTAGTTTTCATGGGTTGGCTGGCTTTTACCGTCGCTTTGTGAAAGACTTTTCTACCATTGCTTGCCCCCTCAACGAATTGACCAAGAAAAATGTCACGTTCGTTTGGGGAAAAGCACAACAAAAGGCGTTCGATGAGCTCAAAAAGAGGCTCACCGAAGCACCACTCCTTGCATTACCGGATTTCACAAAAACTTTTGAGATTGAATGTGACGCTAGTGGAATTGGCATTGGAGGCGTCCTTATGCAAAATGGGCGTCCCATTGCATACCATAGTGAGAAACTCGATGGCGCACGCCTCAACTATCCCATTTATGACAAAGAACTTTTTGCCTTGGTTCGAGTTCTTCAAGTGTGGCAACACTATCTTTGGCCCAAAGAATTTATCATCCATTCCGACCATGAGTCGTTGAAGTATCTTCAGGGCCAAGCCAACTTGAGTAAAAGGCATGCAAAATGTGTTGAGTTCATGGAGTCTTTTCCTTACATTGTAAAATACAAGAAGGGCAAAGAAAATGTGGTAGCAGACGCCTTGTCTCGCAAAAACACAAGCCTTCTTACACGACTCGAAGTAAATGTCTTGGGTCTTGATGACATTAAATCTTTGTACGCGTCCGACAACTTCTTTGGACCAATTTTTGCAACATGTTCAATAGACAAAGGGATTGATGATTTCTATTTGCATAAGGGTTTTCTTTTCAAACAAAATAAGCTTTGCATTCCAAAATCGTCTCTCCAACTTTAGCTTCTTCAAGAGTCCCATGGTGGAGGCCTTATGGGTCACTTTGGCCGTGACAAGACTTATGACATGCTCTCCACTCACTACTTTTGGCCAAAGATGAAGCGCGGCGTGGAGCGCCACGTCCAACGATGCACTACATGTATCCAAGCTAAGTCTAAGTCCAACCCCTTTGGTCTTTATATGCCATTGGCTATTCCTCATGCACCTTGGTCGGACATTAGCATGGACTTTGTGTTAGGCTTGCCTAGATCTAAACATGGTCATGATTCTATATTTGTACTAGTGGATCGCTTTTCAAAAATGGCACATTTCATTCCGTGCCATAAGACCGATGATGCTTCACATGTAGCAAATTTGTTTTTCAGGGAAATAATTCGGCTCCACGGTGTACCAAGAACAATCGTCTCCGACCGCGACGTAAAATTCATGAGCTACTTCTGGAAGACTCTCATGGCCAAGCTCAGCATCAAGCTCCTCTTCTCGTCCGCCTCGCATCCTCAAATCGATGGACAAACCGAGGTCGTCAACCGAAGTCTTGGCACACTCCTCCGGGTGTTGATAAAGAAGAACCTTAAAGACTGGGAGGAATGTATTCCACACGCTGAGTTCGCCTCCGCGCCAAGCACTCCACCACCATGAGGAGCCCGTTCATGATCGTCTATGGCTTCGAGCCCCTCACCGCGCTCGATATCCTTCCACTACCTCTTCATGAACGTGCCAATATGGACGTGGTCAAGCGTGCCCAAACAATGAAGAAACTCCATGAAGACACAAGAGCTACGATCGAGAAACAAGTCCTTCGCCAAGCATCAAGGCTAAACAAGAACAAGAAAGAGATGATCTTCGAAGAAGGCGACCTTGTGTGGATACACTTGAGTAAAGACCGCTTCCCCAAGGACCGCGACTCCAAGCTCAAGCCAAGAGGTGATGGACCGTTCAAAGTTCTAAAGAGGATCAACAACAACGCCTACATCATAGATATCCCAACATCCAAGTATCTTGTGAGCCCTACATTCAATGTCAAGGACCTATCATGATGTGGGCATCCCTACTATTGATACAACCGTTGTACCTACAGCAACACACATACAAGGACCCATCACAAGATCTCGTGCCAAACAACTTAACTATCAGGTACTTTCGTTTCTTGGAACTATTCCTCGCATACATGAGAATATGATGCTGCCTAAATCAGATATATTACTTACTCATAGGAATGATGGACCAAGCATGGATGAGAGGGACAAGCATTGGAGCATGGCCATGCATGGAGATGGCAGCAAGCATGTGATGATCCAAGAGAAGGCCACGGATGAAGATTTCAGAACTTTGAGGCCACCATAATGAAGAAAGAAGGCTTGGACGAAATATTCAAGATCAATACTTTACGAATTCGTCCATAGCTTAATATGGTGCTGCGACATCTTTATTTTGGGCCAGGCCCATGTAATTTTCGGAGGATTTTAATTAGCCAGTTTTTAGAGTCCGTATTTGAGGGGAAAAGGACTTTTAGTGTTGGATTCGGCCACCACTTCCATAGCTGGACGAAACCCCACCTTTTCGCCCTTAAATACTCCCCATAGCCGACCCCCTAGGCTGGGATTTTGTTTAGACATTAAGTTAGCCATCATAGCAACTTCGCCAAGGCTCGAGCGTCGCAGAGGCCTCTTGTACTTCGCGCCTATTCAGGATCCCACCTCTTCAATAAAGCTTTCCTCTTAATCCGCAATATCTTGATTGCAATATTGGTTCTTACTTGTTCTCGATTTCAGATAGGAATTAAGACCCTCGTTGGTCAGGCTGATCGTGTTCACGCATGATCGGTAACCTCCAGGAGATTGGCCTAGCGATTGCATTAGCGCTCGTGCTCGCACGTGTAGTCGGATCGTCAAGCCCGAACTCCACCAAATCGATTATCGCCATCTCATCGAAAGATCGGACACCTTTGCCCTATCAAGTGGTATCAGATTTCAGGTTGCTCGGTGAGATTTTACTGTTTTTCATATATTAGATCTGTTTTTACCTATAACCCACGAAAAAGCCAAAAACACAGTTAGAGTTTAGATCCATCCCATAACCAATCTACGCCTCGCATTATCTTTTCAGTTTTTGCATTGTTGAATTTGTGTCTACATCGTCGTGTCGAGTTGCTGGTCTTAGTGTCTCGTCCCTTAGAGTTTCGAGTTGTGATCATACTAGTCACCGCCACACCGCCGATCACCGCCACATATTCCGCCACCATATTCCGTCACCATATTCCGCCGCCATACACCTAGCCACCATAAATCCTAAAACTCCGCCACCGCCTTCCTACCACGACACAGATCCGATCAGTTTTCCTGCCGCGGTACGAGTCCGAGTAGAGTTACTGTTTCCTAGTTCTTTCTTTTTACTTTCCTTCTTTGTTGTTTCCGTGTTCAGCTAAAGTCCGTGTCGCGCTAAGAGTCCGGTCGTAAGTCCAGAAGGAGAGCAAAAAAAAATCTGGCTATACTGTTTTTCGACCCCGGGGATCACTTTTCTCCATCGGCCGTTATAGCGATATTTTTTTGGCGCCTGCGCGCTTTCCGGAGCAAAATAAAAAATTTCGGAAATTTTTTATTGGGGCTAACCTCTTTTTAGACCCCATAGATCAGTTCTAGACACTCGCCATCATAGTGATTTTCTGCATCTCGGTTCGCTTTTCAGGGTGCCATATCATCATACATTGCTTGTTGTGTCGCGTCGTGACATCGTTGGTGATCTAGGCTCGCGTCTCTAGTACGGTCTAGCCTAGGACCAGCACAGTACCGTCGTTGAGCATTCTTTCAACTTTTGTATTGCTGTTTTGATAATTGCTAACCCCCTTTGCTAAGCCTTCCCAGAGCTCCACAGATACTCTCCACGTGCGGTGTTTCGACTCACGTAATCGCTTGGTTCAATCTCTGGACCCACTGATCCTCGTGGTTGCACATCGCCTTTTCCTGCTGTTTGGTAAGAACTTGTAAGAGCTTCGTATATTGCTTGACGGATTACGCGTGACTTCCACCATATTTCCGTACTATATACCTGTGCTTTTTAAGGACTAGCCATGACAGATACTTCGCGGAACCCTGCCACAATGACGAACGAAGAACTACATGCCCACTTCTCCGCGCTCTTGGTCAGTCGCGCTGAAGACGTGGATACGGGCCTCGGGGAGTTTGACACCAAGCTCACCAATGCCGTGGACAAGATCGATGGACTCGAGAAATCCTTCAACGCCAAGCTTGACGTTCGGTTCAAGAAGCTTTTGAACCGATTGCCCGCACCCGCACCCGCACCCACACATGGCGCACGACGCATTCCGATCACGGGTCGGACTGCTGGTTCATTGCCGCACCCTCGGCCATCTGCTGCGGCGACGCTCTCGGACTTCCGCGGGCTGCATTGCGACATTGGGGATGACGACGGGTACTACTACGACCCGACGACGACGATCTGTTTGACGAGGTTGAATAACCTCCACAGTACTGCTGGTCGTCCCGACATTACTACCATAGCGCCGCCCACCGGTACGTGATGATGATCATGTTGCAAAGCTTAAATTAAATATTCCATCTTTTGAGGATAAATATAATCCTGATGCATATCTTACATGGGAGATGGAAGTAGAACAACGTTTTGCATGCTTAAACTATCCTGACAATATGCGTGTTAGTGCTGCTACATGTGAATTTACTAAATTTGCTTCCCTTTGATGGTCTGAGTATTGTCGTTTAAATCCTACTACTATTCCTAGTACTTGGACTGCTTTAAAAACTGCTATGCGTGTTCGTTTTGTACCTCCTACTTATCGACGTGATTTACTAAAGAATCTGACACGTTTAGAGCAAGGGAAGAATTCTGTAGAAGAGTATTATCAGGAATTGCAAATGGGGATGGTTCGGTGTGGTCTTGTTGAATCTAATGAACAAATGCTTGCACGTTTCTTTGGTGGATTAAACAAGGACATTCAGAACATATTAGATTATAAGGAATATAATTCTATCACTCGTTTGTTTCATCTTGCTTGCAAAGCTGAACGTGAAGTGCAGGATCGCCAAACACCATGGAGGAGGACTAATAATTCTGCAGGTCGCACATCCTCTTGGACATCCCGACAATCAGCGCCTCCTCGTGATTCGCCACCAGCTACTACCACATCCAAGGCCACCACAAGATTTCCAGCTGCTCCTCAACCATCATCCAATGCTCCTGCTCGTAGTGAATCTTCTATGGCTTCCACGGGTAAGACAAAGGATATACAATGCCGCAAGTGCTGGGGTTTTGGTCATATTGAGAGACAGTGCACAACACAACGTGTGATGATGGTGCGAGAAGATGGTCAATACGATTCAGCGAGTGACTTCGATGAAGATACACTAGCCCTTATTTATGCTCGAGATGGAGACAATTCTGATGCTGATGAAGAGCCAGAGGTAATGGGAGCTGAAGCTGCTGATCAATACAAGAGCTTAATTACACAACGTGTGTTGAGTGTGCAATTGAGCAAATCTGAGCAAGATCAACGCCACAACCTGTTCCAAACACGTGGTGTTGTCAAGGAAAGAGCTATACGGATCATCATTGATGGAGGGAGTTGTAATAATCTGGCCAGTGTTGACATGGTAGAGAAGCTTGCGCTTCCAACAAGACAACACCCCCATTCATATTACATCCAATGGTTTGAGAGTTCTCGCAAGATCAAGGTAACAAGAACGGTACGCGTGCATTTTACTATTGGTACATATTCTGATTTTGTTGATTATGATGTTGTACCTATGCAAGCTTGTTCTTTGTTACTTGGTAGAGCATGGCAATTTGATAGAGAATCTGTTCATAATGGCAAAACTAATCACTATTCTCTTATGCATGATGGAAAGAAAATTGGTCTAAAACCTATGACTCCCGAACAAATTTTAAAAGATGATCTTGCTAGATCTAGTAGAGCTAAAACTGAGGAGAAAAACAAAAGTGAGAATCAGATTGTTGCTGCAGATTTTATACCACCAAAGAACACTAAATCTGATTCTACATACTCTTTGAAATTCGTTTGAAGAGTCCATGTATGCTTGCAAATAAAATTGATATTGCTGAACTAGATGTAAACAATACTCAATGTTATGCAATTGTCTACAAAGAGGTTTTGTTTTCATTTGAGGATATGCCTCCTTCTTTGCCACCCGCTGTTGCTAACCTTTTGCAGGAATATGAGGACGTCTTTCCGTTGAGTTGCCACCGGACTACCTCCTATTAGAGGAATTGAGCATCAAATTGATCTAATTCCTGGTGCCACGTTGCCCAACCGCCATATAGAACCAATCGGAGGAGACAAAGGAGATATAACGCCAAATTCGGAACTACTCGGCGAGATCATATTCGTGAGTCCCTTAGCCCTTGTGTTGTTCCTATTATTTTGGTACCTAAGAAAGATGGTTCTTCGCATGTGTACTGATTGTAGAGCTATCAATAATATTACTATTCGATATCGTCATCCTATTCCACGTTTAGATGACATGCTTGATGAATTGAGTGGCTCTACCATGTTTTCTAAAGTTGATTTGCGTAGTGGTTACCACCAGATTCGTATGAAATTAGGAGATGAATGGAAAACAGCATTTAAAACTAAGTTCGGTTTATATGAGTGGTTAGTAATGCCGTTTGGTTTAACTAATGCACCTAGCACTTTCATGAGATTAATGAACGAAGTTTTACGTGCTTTCATTGGACGTTTTGTGGTAGTCTACTTTGATGATATTCCGATTTATAGCAAATCTTTAGAGGATCATTTGGACCATTTACGTGCTGTTTTCAATGCTTTACGTGATGCACGTTTGTTTGGTAACCTTGAGAAGTGCACCTTTTGCACCAATCGAGTTCGTTCTTGGCTATGTTGTTACATCACGGTATTGAAGTGGATGCAGCCAAAATTGAAGCTATTGAGAATTGGCCGCATGACCAAGACGGTCACACAAGTGAGGAGTTTTCTTGGCCTCATTGGTTTTATATAGCGCTTTGTCAAAGACTTTGGATCAATTGCCGCCATTGAATGAGCTTACCAAGAAGGATGTGCCCTTTGTTTGGGCGATGCACAACAACAGCCTTCGTCATATTGAAAGATAAGCTAACACATGCTCCCTTACTCCAACTTCTGATTTTACTAAGACTTTTGAGCTTGAATGTGATGCTAGTGGAATTGGTTTGGGAGGGTGTTATTACAAGAGGAAAACACATTGCATATTTTAGCGAGAAATTTAGTGGGGCTAGTCTGAACTATTCTACTTATGATAAAGAATTATATGCGTTGGTTCGGACATTAGAAACTTGGCAACATTATCTATGGCCTAAGGAATTTGTTATTCATTCTGATCATGAATCTTTGAAGCATATTCGTAGTCAAGCTAAGTTGAATCGTCGTCATGCAAAGTGGGTTGAATTTATTGAGTCTTTTCCTTATGTTATCAAACACAAAAAGGGTAGAGATAATATTATTGCGGATGCTTTGTCACGCCGTTATACCTTGTTATCTCAACTTGACTTCAAAATATTTGGATTGGAAACTATTAAGGAACAATATGTGCATGATGCTGAATTTAAAGATGTGTTGCAGAATTGTAGAGATGGTAGAACTTGGAACAAGTTCGTCTTCAATGATGGATTTGTGTTCCGTGCTAACAAACTATGCATTCCAGATAGCTTTGTTCGTCTTTTGTTGTTACAGGAGGCCCATGGAGGAGGATTGATGGGACACTTTGGTGTGAAGAAGACGGAGGATGTTCTTGCTGCACACTTCTTTTGGCCACATATGCGTCGAGATGTTGAGAGATTTGTGGCACGCTGCACTACTTGTCAAAAAGCTATGTCTCGCCTTAATCCACATGGTTTATATATGCCTCTTCCTATTCCTAGTGTTCCTTGGGAGGATATTTCTATGGACTTTGTTTTGGGATTGCCACGAACACAGAAGGGGAGGGATAGTATTTTTGTTGTTGTGGATCGGTTTTCTAAGATGGCACACTTTATTCCTTGTCATAAAACGGATGATGCTGCGCGTATTGCTGATTTGTTCTTTCGTGAAATTGTTCGTTTGCATGGTGTGCCAAATACTATTGTCTCTGATCGTGATACTAAATTTCTTAGCCACTTTTGGAGATGTTTATGGGCTAAGTTGGGGACTAAATTGCTCTTTAGTACTACATGTCATCCCCAATGATGGTCAAACTGAAGTAGTAAATAGAACTTTGTCTACTATGGTACGGGCTGTTTTAAAGAAGAACTTAAAATTGTGGGAAGAGTGTTTACCTCATATAGAATTTGCTTATAATCGTTCATTGCATTCTACCACAAAGATGTGCCCATTTGAGATTGTGTATGGTTTTGTTCCTCGTGCACCTATTGATTTATTGCCTTTACCTTCTTGATTGCAACATAATTTGGATGCTACACAACGCTGAAATGATATTAAACTTGCATAAGACTACTAAAGATAACATTGAACACATGAATGCTAAGTATAAACTTCTTTGGGGATAAAGGGAGAAAGCATGTTACGCTTAATGTTGGCGATCTTGTTTGGTTACATTTGCGTAAAGATCGTTTTCTGATTTACATGAAGTCTAAGTTAATGCCACGTCTTCTGGTCCCTTTAAGGTGTTAGAAAATCAATGATAATGCATATAAACTTGAGTTACTGTAGACTTTGGTACAGTGGTCCTACATTTAACATTGCATATTTGAAGCCTTACTTTGGTGAGGAAGATGAGATTGCGAGGGGCGACTTCAATTCAAGAAGGGGAGCATGATGTGGACATCCCTACTATTGATACAACCGTTGTACCTACAACAACACACATACAAGGACCCATCACAAGATCTCGTGCCAAACAACTTAACTATGAGGTACTTTCATTTCTTGGAACTATTCCTCACATACATGAGAATATGATGCTGCCTAAATCAGATATATTTCTTACTCTTAGGAATGATGGACCAATCATGGATGAGAGGGACAAGCATTGGAGCATGGCCATGCATGGAGATGGCAGCAAGCATGTGATGATCCAAGAGAAGGCCACGGATGAAGATTTCAGAACTTTGAGGCCACCATAATGAAGAAAGAAGGCTTGGACGAAATATTCAAGATCAATACTTTACGAATTCGTCCATAGCTTAATATGGTGCTGCGACACCTTTATTTTGGGCCAGGCCCATGTAATTTTCGCAGGATTTTAATTAGCCACTTTTTAGAGTCCGTATTTGAGGGGAAAAGGACTTTTAGGGTTGGATTCGGCCACCACTTCCATGGCTGGACGAAACCCCACCTTTTCGCCCTTAAATACTCCCCATAGCCGACCCCCTAGACTGGGATTTTGTTTAGACATTAAGTTAGCCATCATAGCAACTTCGCCAAGGCTCGATTGTCGCAGAGGCCTCTTGTACTTCGCGCCTATTCAGGATCCCACCTCTTCAATAAAGCTTTCCTCTTAATCCGCAATATCTTGATTGCAATATTGGTTCTTACTTGTTCTCGATTTCAGGTAGGAATTAAGACCCTCGTTGGTCAGGCTGATCGTGTTCACGCAGGATCGGTAACCTCCAGGAGATTGGCCTAGCGATTGCATTGGCGCTCGTGCTCGCACGTGTAGTCGGATCGTCAAGCCCGAACTCCACCAAATCGATTATCGCAATCTCATCGAAAGATCGGACACCTTTGCCCTATCATATCGCCCTACCATGGCGAAGATGAAGTTGTGAAGGTTGAAGAGTCGAGGACGACTCTTTCCCAAGGGGGGGAGCTGATGCAGCCCGCCCTACGGACGCACCTCCATCTACAACACCTAGTCCCCCAAGTGGACCAATGACTAGCGCCCGTGCCAAGCTCCTACAAGCCAAGGTTAACTCGCTCCTTTCCTCATGTGATTTTGGTCTACCTTTGGATGGCTTGCTACTTCATGCATCTATGTTGTGTATCCTCAGATATGAAGCAACACCACCACACCAAGCCACCAAGGAAGCAGGACCAGGAGAAGAAGCCGCTGGAGCGCTGCACACCGGAGTCTCCGGTCTCCTACACCGGAGTCTCCGGACCTTCCTCCGGTCCAGGCCGGAGACTCAAGCCCGGGACAGCCAGAAGCCCCCTCCGGAGACGGGTCCGGAGATTGACCGGAGTCTCCGGTCCAGACCGGAGTCTCCGGACCCAGACCGGAGTCTCCGGACCGACCGATGCCAGGCATGTTAAAGCCTTTTGGTCCTGGCCCATGTAACCCCCAATTTCGCCCCAAACTTCCAGCTTTATTCCAGAACTACCCCTGTTTATGTGGTTGGCCTATATATAGCCCCACCCCTCATATGTAAACCCTAGACTTGGATAATGATAGATTAAGACGCCCCTTTGTGGATCTTTTAATCTATTGGTCTCATGCTCCTACCAAGGAGCACCTATTGTCCACCCTCCTCTTGGATCTTGCCTAGTGCGTTCAAGTTGTACAAGGCCTTGGGTTCTCGGTTTCTCGCCCCCAAGTCGTCAAGATCTTACCAAGCACCTCGTCCCCCATTGTTGGCGTGGAGAGAGAGCTTCGCCCAACACCGATCCTAGAGATTATGTTGGACCGGTTGCCACCGGCGTGAGGAATCGACGTGTATCGTGTTTTGTGTGCGTGTGTTCGTGGTTTTCATCCTTTTCCTCCCTCGTCCCCCGCTTTCCCCTCGTTTCTCATGGAATTCGTGAAAGATCGGGCCACCCCAAGGGGTTACCCCATAACAGCTTTCCCATCGATTTGACCACGAGATCCGTGAAGATCGGGCCACCCAAGAGGTTAACCCCTCCATCATCTGGTATCAGCAGCTTTTGGTTGCCACGGATTTCTCATCGATTTGGTCTTTTCCCCATAAATTTGAAAATTCCACCAAAAATAGCCCCAATTCGTGTTTTGGATCGATCTGTGATTTGAGTGCGTTTTGGTAGGTTTTGATCCGTGGATTCCTTGCTAAACTTGTTGATCTACCTTCCTTTGCGTTCCCATAGCCTAATTCCTTGATTTCCCCGTCGATTTGGTGTTTTTCTTGAAGTTTTCCACCCAAATCGCCCCAAAATCGTGAAAACGCGTTAGATCTGGGCGTCTCTGTCTCCAGCGGTCCTACCGCTCAAAATATCCGGTACTACCACTCACCGATACTACCGCTCCAAAAATCCGGTACTACCGCCCAGGACAGAAAGAAAACAGCAGGTTTCCAGATTTCAGCCTCTCACCGTTTTGAGCATAACTTTTGCATTTGAACTCGGATTTTGGTGTCCTATAGCTCGTTTCGAAGAGGAGAAGGAGCACTACATCATCATCCACGTTGTTCATGCTATCTACTCCATCTAAATTCCGTGAGCAAGGCGGAATCCAACAATAAAGGGTGAAGATCGTCGACGAAAGGTATAAGCATTCCGCGACTTCTCCCCGCTTGGATTCCTTTGTGAACCCCACTATCTTTGCGAGCAACAAACACCTATTGACACTAGTTCCTCTTATGATTTCTTGGGCTATGCACAATTGATACCTTGTAGATTCCGAGCAAACATTGTGGGCGCTATCTCATATAGTAATCTTGTATAGTTGTTGGCACAAGGAAGAGGCAAGTGAAAAAGAAATAAAAAGAAAAAGAGTGATACAAAAAGAAAAAAAGGAAAAGAGAAAAAGAAAGAATTATACATGTGCCTCATATAATAGGAAGCGCAAGCTCGATGAACATCATATAGGTGGTACTTTTGTGTATATCTTGTAGCCCACCAATTTTATGCAATCGAACTAGCCTCTCTCCTTGTACTTGTGTGACACGAGCTTATAGTCTTCGCTAGGTAATCATTTGGTTCTTAGCTCACTTTCTTCGTCGCACAAGTCCCATTTATCCCACCGTGTGTGTTTCCTTATACATATTTCCTATCTTTTGGATTGACTTGTTTTGCTTTGTGATCATTGTGGTTCTTTATTTGACATTACAACATCTTGATTTCGGATTGGTTCTTGACATGCCACTTTCCATACCTATCCACCATAGGCCTTGTGTGTGTGTGTGTGTTTTTTGGTTCGTAGTTGGTTTTGGTGTTCCGCGTGAACTTCACTTTGCTTGGTTTATTGCTCTCAAGTGTGGCCACTTGTACGATACGATCTTCCAAGGTACAGTAAGGTTTGACGTTGTATCCCTAACTCCCACTACCACTTCCATATACACCGCTTGGTCTTGTGCATCATGTTAGGGACTCCGGAACCGAGGATGATATCTATGAAGAATCCATGATGAGCCACCATGACTACGACTCCACAAGTATAGAGGACATGACGGAGAACAACACCGACAATGGCTCCGCATGCTTTGAGGACCCGGAGCACTACACCTACGACGACTCCACATGCATGGAAGACATGGAGCTCTACGTCGACAATGGCTCCTCATGCATGGAGCCTATGGAGCACTACACCAACAATGGCTCCACATGCTTGGGTGATATGGAGTACTACACCAACAACTACTCCCCAAGCATGGACGACTTCGAGTGCGACATCGATGACGCCTCGCCAAGCATGGAGGACACGGAGAACTTCATCCACTTTGATGGCTCCTCCATGAGCCATGAAGAATTCCTCCACCGTGTGGAGATGGAAGCCTACTACGCCAAGCAAGAGGAGGTGCATCATCAAGATTCCATGACCTTCAAGGACAAGCGTGCCACACCAAAGGGCACCACCTACTTTGATGATCCACCTCCAAGGCGACATGTGCCACCACCTAGATGGCGTCAAGCGCCACCATCTCCAAGGAACCAAGCTCCATCACCTCCAAGGCGTCAAGCTCCACCATCTCCAAGACGCCAAGCTTCATCACCGCCAAGGCGCCAAGCTCCAACCCCTATCCAAACAAGAGTGGCGTCCAAACATCATATGCATCAAGAGGCGCCAAGAAACAAGAATCTTCATCGACAAACATGCTCTCATGAGCTTCGCCACCATAAATAGGATACAAGACATCGTCAAAGGCATCTTCGCCACCAAGACGAATAATTCGTGATGAGCACCAACCATAATGCTCAAGCAAGCTCAAGAAGGCACCACAAGCACAAGAAGAGTGCCAAGGCAAGTGATCATCATCGCGAGTGTCATGTGGATGACCAAGTGCGCCACCTACATCAACCATCGGCAAGGCGCGCCAATGACCTCCGTCGACACCTTCATAGGGCACCTTCTACTACTAGTGCCACCACCAAAATGGCACCAAGAGCAAGCCTTCGTCCACGCCATCAAGCTTCAACGCCTACGCTTGACTTCCACGACCTCGCGAACGAGGAAAATGTAAACCTCTACTTCGCCAAGTTGGATAGCATGAGCCTACCTCCACCACTACTACGAGATGGCCACAAGACGGTCGAGCATGGGATTTTCCCTTCGACCATGGAGGAGAGCGATGATGCCCACCTTATGGCATCCAACCTTGAAGGCGACAAGGTCAAGAATGGTGAGCATGGGATTTTCCCTTCACCAAAGGAGGCGCATGGAGTTGAGGAAACCGAGCCTACCCCCATATGCTTGAGTGATGATGTGGTACCAATCCCATGTGAGTATGAGAGCCACTTAGCCCACTTGAGTGAGAACAAGAGTGAGATGAGTGACTCCACCTTATGTGAGATTGAGTGCTTCCACTTGGAGGGCATGAGTGATACACCGAGTGAGTTGAGAGTGGTAATTGATAGGTCAAGTGAGACCATTTCGATTTCTAACAACTTACCCTCTACCTCTAGTGTGTTCTCTTGTGTTGTGCTAGGTTCCATGGATGAAGAAGCGCCAAGCCATGAAGCAATGATGCCTCAATTGGAGAAGATGTACATGGTGCACGAAGATGATGTTATGCCATGGCTACATCAAGAAGACGAAGTCGTCCACAAGGAGGCTAGTTCTTCCACAACACCCACTTCATATGAGAGGTATGAACAAAGTAACAATAAGGGTGTTGATGATGCCATGATCCCACTAGTGGACATGATGAATTGTGAGGATATGCATGCTATGGATGATACTTGTGACATTACATATGCTTCACTCATATTCCCATGTGATACTTTTCCTTTGCATAATATTGATCATGTGGAATTGTTTGATTGTGAAATCATTGCCATAAACATGCCATGCTATGCATCTTGTGTGTATCCTCCAATTGCTTTGGACTTGCCTTGTCATGCTAGTCATTCAGTTTCTCCCGTTGCTTGCGATAAGATGAATGCTTGCTATTTCACTTATTTTGCTTGCAACAATATTGATCTTATGCGTTATAATGAGATGGCCCCCATAGCTTTCTCAATTTTTGGAGATTTTGATGCTTGCCATGATAAGCATGTTCCCCACTTGCATACTCACCATGCATCTCTTTCATACTTGATTGACATTAATGGTGATGTGCACAAGAAGAGATACGTCATGATGGATGATGTGTATCTCTACCATGCACACACGTTCTTCCTTTTACATCTGATGTGTGTAGGTACCCGCACGAGAATGTCAACCTCGGTTGAGCACGAGTTGACAAAAAGAGCTCTTGAGAGCATCTCACAAGTGAGTTCAAGATCGAACCCAGCTTTGATACCTTTGGCATGCTTTGCATCTTTCATGTTGGCAAATTTCTCTTTCCTATGGTTTGATTGCAAGCATGTTAATGGTATTATCTTCCCTTGTGACATTCATGTTTCTTCGCTTTTAGATAATGATGTTTTGTGTGTTGTAACAAATTTGTTGAACAATTTCTCTCTCCGATGTTTTGTATGCAACCACAATTCCATTAAGAGCATGTATTGTCATGAGAGCTTCCAAGAATCTCGTCTTGTTGTTGCAACAAACATAAGGACCACTTGCTCTTTCATTTGGTTTCTTTGCAAACAAGTTACTTTGGCTTCCGCTTGGGATACTCTTTTTCCCATGAAATTTGCTTTTAATGATTTGTGTGTGACATCCAACATGTTGAACAATTTCTCTTTCCAATGGTTGGTTTGCACACATCATGATGTTTCTTTGGACATTCTTCCTTGTGTGTTTTTGCCAAATTCTCCTATTCTTGCATCAAAGATTTTGTTTGAAATTTGGACCCAATGCTTTGAATGCCCCACTTATATGTTATATGGAGTTTTTGAGTTCCCACATTTGGATGATGTTCCAACGATTTCCATGCACATTGACCTTGCATATGCATCCCGTTTTCTATACTTGAGTTGTGCTAATCGTGTTGTGAACAAGAATGGACATGCCACAAATGACATGCTCCTCTATCACACACAAACATATGTTGCTTGGTCTTTGTTGTATGAAGATACAAATGCATACACATCAACCTCTATGGACTATATGTTGACAAGAAGAACCGAAGAGAGTTACCTATGGCTACCCTTCATCGAGCTATCTCTACAAACTAAGGTGACTTCCTTCTACTTGAGGACTCATGCTATAATCTTCATGAATTGGCTACGCTTTGAGTGTTGCTTTGCTTTTGTCGTGAGCTTTGTAGGCTTCATGGAAGGTGAAGGAACATTGAAGTGTTGTTAAGTCAATCTTCCCGAGGACGACTATATGGTGAACCCCAGGATCAAGGATGTCCTTCGACCGCTTCTACTTTGTGATGAGCATGTAGAGTCGAGGACGACTCTTTTTTAAGGGGGGGAGATGATGTAGCCCGACCTACGGTCATTACCACATCTTGGTCTCCAACTTTCGCCAAGTCGTCATGGACTCCAAAGGTGAATCCGTTCCTCTATGCGAACCCCCTTCCTACCCTATTGAATGGTATGCTACTTCATACGACGTCACATATGCATGATAGGTTCACACCGACCAGTACGGAGGCAAGGGAGGAAGCCCGGAACATCAAGCCCGACAAGACGGAGGCTTGGAAGAGGAGACGGAAGAAGAAAGATCGCCAAATGCTCTCTGTCTCCAGCGGTACTACCGGATTTGGCGACCGGTACTACTGCCAATGATTACTACGCCCCATCTGACGACGCCAATGTGAAGTCCCAGATCGCAGCGGTACTACCGGATCGGGACCCAGATTACTGTCACGGTACTACCGGGACCCAAGTCCCAGATTACCGCCCTGTGCTCACAAGACTTTGTTGGGCCTTCGGCCCTTGTACCCCTCTAGCTCGTCCAAACCCTAGTTTTATTCCTAAACTACCCCTGTTTATGTGGCTGGCCTATATATAGAGCCCCCACCCCTCATGTACCCCTTAGGCATAGATGATAGACTAAAGACAACCCCCTTGTGTGGAATCTCTAGTTTTGCCTCATCCCCTTTACCAAGGGGACCGACTATCGTCACCAACCTCGATTGGACTTTGCATCACGCATCCATCATTGAACAAGGCCTTGGAGTTCGGTGTCTCGTCTCCAAGTTGTCAAGACCCTCCCCAAGGTGTTCTTCCCTCTCCGATGTGGATTTGAGGGAGCACGTTGACCGTTCTTTCCTTGCGAGGATTCTATCGGACCGGTGGCCGCCGTTCGGGAGCAATCGGCCTTGTATCGTGTGACTTTTGCGTGTGTTCATCGTGTTCTTCGCGAGGTGTGTGTTCGCTTCCGCTACCTTCTCCCTTTCCCCTCGCTTTCCCATCGATTTGACCACGAGATCCGTGAAGATCGGGCCACCCAAGAGGTTAACCCCTCCATCAGGGTGATTCCTGAGCGTCCAGAACTCGAACGGGACGTGTTTTGGGCGGAAAAACTCGAACCAAAACCTCAGATTGATGGGGGAAATCAAGGAATTAGGCCATGAGAACGCATGGGAAGGTAGATAAACAAGTTTATCAAGTAATCCATGGATCAAAACCTACCAAAACTCACTCAAATCACAGATCGACCCAAAACACGAATTGGGGCTGTTTTTGGTGGAATTTTCGAATTTATGGGGAAAAGACCAAATCGATGAGAAATCCGTGGCAACCAAAAGCTGCTGATACCATATGATGGAGGGGTTAACCTCTTGGGTGGCCCGATCTTCACGGATCTCGTGGTCTAATCGATGGGAAAGCGAGGGGAAAGGGAGAAGGTAGCGGACACACACCTCGCGAAGAACACGATGAACACACACAAAACTCACATGATACAAGGCCGATTGCTCCCGAACGGCGGCTACCGGTCCGATAGAATCCTCGCAAGGAAAGATCGGTCAACGTGCTCCCTCAAATCCACATCGGAGAGGGAAGAACACCTTGGGGAGGGTCTTATGATGTGGACATCCCTTCTATTGATACAACCGTTGTACCTACAGCTACACACATACAAGGACCCATCACAAGATCTCGTGCCAAAAACCTTAACTATCAGGTACTTTCGTTTCTTGGAACTATTCCTCACATACATGAGAATATGATGCTGCCTAAATCAGATGTATTTCTTACTCTTAGGAATGATGGACCAAGCATTGATGAGAGGGACAAGCATTGGAGCATGGCCATGCATGGAGATGGCAGCAAGCATGTGATGATCCAAGAGGAGGCCACGGATGGAGATTTCAGAACTTTGAGGCCACCGTAATGAAGACAGAAGGCTTGGACGAAATATTCAAGATTAATACTTCACGAATTCGTCCATAGCTTAATATGGTGCTGCGACACCCTTATTTTGGGCCAGGCCCATGTAATTTTCGCAGGATTTTAAATAGCCACTTTTTAGAGTCCGTATT
Source organism: Avena longiglumis (assembly GCA_030063025.1). Classification (NCBI taxonomy): domain Eukaryota; kingdom Viridiplantae; phylum Streptophyta; class Magnoliopsida; order Poales; family Poaceae; genus Avena; species Avena longiglumis. The sequence goes on from CP125975.1 coordinate 281,116,998, forward strand.
TGAGGGGAAAAGGACTTCTAGGGTTGGAGTCGGCCACCACTTCCATGGCTGGCCGAAACCCCACCTTTTCCTCCTTAAATACTCCCCATAGCCGTCACCCTAGACTCGGATTTTGTTTAGACATTAAGTTAGCCATCATAGCAACTTCGCCAAGGCTCGAGCATCGCAGAGGCCTCTTGAACTTCGCACCTATTCAGGATTCCACCTTTTCAATAAAGCTTTCCTCTTAATCCGCAATATCTTGATTGCAATATTGGTCCTTACTTGTTCTCGATTTCAGGTAGGAATTAAGACCCTCGCTGGTCAGGCTGATCGTGTTCCCGCAGGATCGGTAACACCCAGGAGATTGGCCTAGCGATTGCATTGGCGCTCATGCTCACACGTGTAGTCGGATCGTCAATCCCAAACTCCACCAAATCGACTATCATCATCTCATCGAAAGATCGGACACCTTTGCCCTATCAAGTGATATCAGATTTCAGGTTGCTCGGTGCGATTTACTGTTTTCGTAGATTAGATCTGTTTTACCTATAACCCACGAAAAAGCCAAAAATACAGTTAGAGTTTAGATCCATCCTTTTAGGGGTTAACCCTGGGGTTGGCCCGATCTTTCACGAATTCCACGAGAAACGAGGGGAAAGAGGTGGTCGGGGGATGAAATCGAGGAAAGCGATGAAAACCACGAACACACACACCAAAACACGATACACGCCTACTCCTCACGCCGGTGGCAACCGGTCCAACATAATCCCTAGGATCGGTGTTGGGCGAAGCTCGCTCTCCACGCCAACAATGGGGGATGAGGTGCTTGGTGAGATCTTGACGACTTGGGGGCGAGAAACCGAGAACCCAAGGCCTTGTACAACTTGAACGCACTAGGCAAGATCCAAGAGGGGGGTGGATAATCCGGTGCTCCTTGGTAGGAGCATGAGACCAATAGATATAAGTCCTCAAAGGGTTTCCTTAATATCTATTATTATCCAAGTCTAGGGTTTACAATGGAGGGTGGGGGCTATATATAGTCCAGCCACAAAACAGGGGTAGTTTCGGAACGAAAAAGTAAATTATAGGTAGGGTTACAAGGCACAGGGCTCAAAGGCAGCGTCTTGATTCGGTCAGGCGGTACCTGGTCCATCAACCGTAGTACTGTAACCAGTAGTACCCCGGGAGCGGAGTACCGCTGAGGGCTGGAGCTCACTTGAGGCGCCTGTGGCGAGATAGGAGGGGTCGGCATCAGTTGTCCGGTAGTACCGGTCATTGGTCGGTAGTACCGCCATGCCTGGGCGGTTGGTGCTTCTGGAGCGTCCGTAGGCGGGGCCGGTAGGGCCGCTTGAGCGGTAGTACCGGTCGTCTCAACTGTAGTACAAGGCGTCTGGCAATCGGTTGCTTCCCTCCGCTTGGGTCCTTCTCTGCACTGATGATGCATGTGTATGGGTATGAAGTAGCAAGCCATCCAAGGGTGTGTCGAAGTCACACAAGGAGAGGAGCAAGTTCACCTTGGCTTGAAGGAGTTTGGCTCGGGCGCGAGTCATGGGTCCACTTGGGGAGCTCGTAGGAGTAGATGTAGTAGCGGTCGTAGGACGGGCTGCATCAGCTCCCCCCCTTGGGAAAGAGTCGTCCTCGACTCTTCAACCGTCACAAATTCCTCTTCGCCATGGTAGGGTGAGAGGTTCTTGACATTGAATGTCGAGCTCACAAGATACTTCGATGTTGGTATATCGATGACATAGGCGTTGTTGTTCATCCTCTTTAGCACCTTGAATGGTCCATCGCCTCTTGGCTTTAGCTTGGAGTCGCGTTCCTTGGGGAAGCGGTCTTTACCCAAGTGTATCCACACAAGGTCGCCCTCATCGAAGATCATCTCTTTCTTGGTCTTGTTTAGCCTTGAAGCTTGGCGAAGGACTTGTTGCTCGATAGTAGCTCGTGTGTCTTCATGGAGTTTCTTAATTGTTTGGGCACGCTTGAGAACGTCCATATTGGCACGTTCGTGAAGTGGAAGTGGAAGGATATCGAGCGCGGTGAGAGGCTCGAAGCCATAGACGATCATGAACGGGCTCCTCATGGTGGTGGAGTGCTTGGCGCGGTTGTAGGCGAACTCGGCGTGTGGAATACATTCCTCCCAGTCTTTAAGGTTCTTCTTTATCAGCACACGGAGGAGTGTGCCAAGACTTCGATTGACGACCTCGGTTTGTCCATCGGTTTGAGGATGCGAGGCGGACGAGAAGAGGAGCTTGATGCCGAGCTTGGCCATGAGAGTCTTCCAGAAGTAGCTCATGAATTTTACGTCGTGGTCGGAGATGATTGTTCTAGGCACACCGTGTAGCCGAATTATTTCCCTGAAAAACAAATTGGCTACATGTGAAGCATCATCGGTCTTATGGCACGGAATGAAATGTGCCATTTTGGAAAAGCGATCCACTACTACAAATATGGAATCATGACCATGTTTAGATCTAGGCAAGCCTAACACAAAGTCGATACTAATGTCCGACCAAGGTGTATGAGGAATAGGCAATGGCATATAAAGACCAAAGGGGTTGGACTTAGACTTAGCTTGGATACATGTAGTGCATCGTTGAACGTGGCGCTCCACGTCGCGCTTCATCTTTGGCCAATAGTAGTGAGTGGAGAGCATGTGATATGTCTTGTCACGGCCAAAGTGACCCATAAGGCCTCCACCATGGGACTCTTGGAGAAGCAAAAGTTGGAGAGACGATTTCGGAATGCAAAGCTTGTTTTGTTTGAAAAGAAAACCCTTATGCAAATAGAAATCATCGATCCCTTTGTTGGTTGAACATTGTGCAACTATTGGTCCAAAGAAAGGGTCGGACGCGTACAAAGATTTGATGTCATCAAGACCCAAGACATTGACTTCGAGTCGTGTAAGAAGGCTTGTGTTTTTGCGAGACAAAGCGTCCGCTGCCACATTTTCTTTGCCCTTCTTGTATTTGACAATGTAAGGAAAAGACTCCATGAACTCAACCCATTTTGCGTGCCTTTTAATCAAGTTGGCTTGGCCCTTAAGATACTTCAACGACTCATGGTCGGAATGGATGATAAATTCTTTGGGCCAAAGATAGTGTTGCCACACTTGAAGAACTCGAACCAAGGCAAAAAGTTCTTTGTCATAAATGGGATAATTGAGGCGTGCGCCATCAAGTTTCTCACTATGGTAAGCAATAGGACGCCCATTTTTCATAAGGACGCCACCAATGCCAATACCACTAGCGTCACATTCAATCTCAAAGGTTTTTGTGAAATCCGGCAATGCAAGAAGTGGTGCTTCGGTGAGCCTCTTTTTGAGCTCATCAAAAGCCTTTTGTTGTGCTTTTCCCCAAACGAACGTGACATTTTTCTTGGTCAATTCGTTGAGGGGGCAAGCAATTGTAGAAAAGTCTTTGACAAAATGACGGTAAAAGCCAACCAACCCATGAAAACTACGAAGTTCACTAACATTTGTAGGGATGGGCCAATCTCGTATGTCCTTGACTTTTGAGTCATCCACTTCAATGCCATTAGAAGACACGACAAAACGAAGGAAAATCAGCTTGTCTCTTGCAAAAGTGCACTTTGGGAGATTAGCATAAAGCTTTTCATGACGAAGGATTGGAAGTACCTCCTTAACATGAGTAACATGCTCCTCGAGTGACTTGCTATAGACAAGAATGTCATCAAAGTAAACAACTACACTCTTCCCAATGAGAGATCTCAAAATATGGTTCATTAGACGCATGAAGGTAGATGGGGCGTTAGATAAGCCAAAAGGCATAACCAACCATTCATAGAGACCAAGCTTGGTCTTGAAGGCGGTTTTCCACTCATCACCTTCAGCCATGCGAATTTGATGGTAACCACTACGAAGATCAATTTTCGAAAATATAGTGGCTCCACATAACTCATCAAACATGTCATCAAGACGCGATATAGGATGTCGATAACGCACGGTGATAGCATTGATTGGACGGCAGTCCATGCATAACCACAACGTATCATCCGTTTTTGGGACTAGAATCACGGGGATCGCGCTTGGGCTAGTGCTTACTTGGATCAAACCTTTGGAGACGAGTTGGTTGATTTGACGTTCGATCTCCTTCATCTCTTCCGGGTTCGTGCGATACGCGGCACGGTTTGGGAGTGGTGCGCCGGGTATGAGGTCGATGCGGTGCTCAATTCCACGAAGAGGAGGAAGGCCATGAGGAAGCTCTTCGGGGAATACATCTTGGAATTCCTGCAAAATAGCCATCAAAGAAGGAGGAACATTTGTCAAGTTATTAGTTCCTTGCGCTAGTCCCTTGCATACAAGGACATAGTGCAAGATGGATGGGTTGTTCCGCACTTCTCTCATCTCACTCTTGGTGGCAAGAAGAACACTCTTAGTTTTTCCACTCGAGTTTGGCTTGTAGCTCTCACTCACTATGGTGTGGTTCTCTCGCTCACCACTCTTCTCACAAGGTGTTTTTGTGTATTGCGCCCTCACTAAAGCCTTTGCATTGTCCACAATTATTTGGCTAGGAGTCATTGGTTGCAACACACAAGTTTTATCAAGCCATTTGAAGGTGTAAGTGTTGGAGTGACCATTATGCAAAGCACGCTTGTCATATTGCCACGGTCTTCCGAGCAACATGTGACAAACCGTGATGGAGGGGTTAACCTCTTGGGTGCCCGATCTTCACGGATCTTGTGGTCAAATCGATGGGAAAGCGAGGGGAAAGGGAGAAGGTAGAGGAAGCGAACACACACCTCGCGAAGAACACGATGAACACACGCAAAACTCACACGATACAAGGCCGATTGTTCTAACACGGCCACCGGTCCGATAGAATCCTCGCAAGGAAAGATCGGTCAACGTGCTCCCTCAAATCCACATCGGAGAGGGAAGAACACCTTGAGGAGGGTCTTGACGACTTGGGGGCGAGAAACCGAGAACCCAAGGCCTTGTTCAACGATGGATGCATGATGCAAAGTCCAATCAAGGTTGGTGACTATAGTCGGTCCCCTTGGTAAAGGGGATGAGGCAAAACTAGAGATTCCACAATGGGGGTTGTCTTTAGTCTATCATCTATGCCTAAGGGGTACATGAGGGGTGGGGGCTCTATTTATAGGCCAACCACTAAACAAGGGTAGTTTGGGGATAAACTAGGCGAATAGGTAAGTAAAAGGGGGGATACATGGGCTGTGGCCCAACAGGTGCGCGCAGGCACATATATGACCGGTAGTACCGGTCCGGCAACCGGTAGTACCGGTCGTCACCGGTAGTACCGCTCCGGGAGCGGTAGTACCGCTATGGCGATCTGGAGCATCCGTTGGAGCCGTCAAGATGGCGGTAGGAGGGGAGGTAATCACTGACCGTAGTACGATTCCGACAACCGGTAGTACCGCTTGGACCTGGCAGCTATCGACCTGTCTTCTTTCGTCTCCTCTTCCAAGCCTCCGTCTTGTCGGGCTTGATGTTCCGGGCTTCCTCCCTTGCCTCCGTACTGGTCGGTGTGAACCTATCATGCATATGTGACGGAGTATGAAGTAGCATACCATTCAATAGGGCAGAAGGGGCTCGCAGAGGAACGGATTCACCTTTGGAGTCCATGACGACTTGGCGAAGTTGGGGACCTTGATGTAGTAACGACCGTAGGTCGGGCTGCATCATCTCCCTCCTTCAAAAGAGTCGCCCCTCGACTCTCCATGTTCATCACGAAGTAGAAGAGGTCAAGGACATCCTTGATCCCAGGGTTCACCATATAGTCGCCCTCGGAAGATTGACTTGACAACACTTCAATGTTCCTTCACCTTCCATGAAGCCTACAAAGCTCGCGACAAAAGCGAAGCAACACTCAAAGCGTAGCCAATTCATGAAGATTATAGCATGAGTCCTCAAGTAGAAGGAAGTCACCTTAGCTTGTAGATATAGCTCAAAGAAGTGTAGCCATAGGTAACGCTCTTGGTTCTTCTTGTCAACATATAGTCCATAGAGGTTGGCGTATGCATTTGTACCTTCATACAACAAAGACCAAGCAACATATGTTTGTGTGTGATAGAGGAGCATGTCATTTGTGGCATGTCCATTCTTGTTCACAACACGATTAGCACAACTCAAGTATAGCAAACGGAATGCATATGCATGGTCAATGTGCATGGAAATCGCTTTGAACATCATCCAAATGTGGAAACTCAAAAACTCCATATAACATCTTATTGTGGCACTCAAAGCAATCGAATAGAAATTTTATCAACATCTTTGATGCAAAGCTTGGAGAATTTGGCAAAAACACAAAAGGAAGCATATCCAAAACAAAAGTATTATGTTTGCAAACAAACCAAATGAAAGAGCAAGTGGTCCTTATGTTTGTTGCAACAACAAGACGAGATTCTTGGAAGCTCTCATGACAATACATGCTCTTAATGGAATTGTGGTTGCAAGCAAAACATCGGAGAGAAATTGTTCACCAATTTTGTTACAACACACAAAACATCATTATCTAAAAGCAAAGAAACATGAATGTCACAAGGGAAGATAATACCATTAACATGCTTGCAATCAAACCATAGGAAAGAGCAATTTGCCAACATGCAAGATGCAAAGCATGCAAAAGGTATCAGAGCTGGGTTCGATCTTGAACTCACTTGTGGGATGCTCTCAAGAGCTCTTTTTGTCAACTCGTGCTCAACCGAGGTTGACATTCTCGTGCGGGTACCTACACACATCATATGTAAAAGGAAGAACGTGTGTGCATGGTAGAGATACACATCATCCATCATGACGTATCTCTTTTTGTGCACATCACCATTAATGTCAATCAAGTATGAAAGAGATGCATGGTGAGTATGCAAGTGGGGAACATGCTTATCATGGCAAGCATCAAAATCTCCAAAAATTGAGAAAGCTATGGGGGCCATCTCATTATAACGCATGTGGTCAACATTGTTGCAAGCATTCATCTTATTGCAAGCAACGGGAAAAATTGAATGACTAGCATGACAAAGCATGTCCATAGCAATTGGAGGATACACACAAGATGCATAGCATGGCATGTTTATGGCAATGATATCGCAATCAAACAATTCCACATGATCAATATTATGCAAAGGCAAATCATCACATGGGAAAGTGGATGAAGCATATGTAATGTCACAAGTATCATCCATAGCATGCATATCCTCACAATTCATCATGTCCACTAGTGGGATCATGGCATCATCAACACCCTTATTGGTACCTTGGTCATACCTCTCATATGAAGTGGGTGTTGTGGAAGTAGTGGCCTCCTTGTGGACGACTTCATCTTCTTGATGTATCCATGGCGTAGCATCTACCATGTACATCTTCTCCATTCGAGGCATCATTGCTTCATAGCATCGGGCGTCTTCATTCATGGAACCTAGCACAACATAAGAGAACACACTAGAGGTAGAGGGTAAGTTGTTAGAAATCGAAATGGTCTCACTTGACCTATCAACTACCACTCTCAACTCACTAGGAGTATCGCTCATGCCCTCCAAATGGAAGCACTCAATCTCACATAAGGTGCAGTCACTCATCTCACTCTTGTTCTCACTCAAGTGGGCTAAGTGGCTCTCATACTCACATGGGGTTGGTACCACATCATCACTCAAGCATATGGGGGTAGGCTCGGTTTCCTCAACTCCATGCACCTCCTTTGGTGAAGGGAAAATCCGTGCTCACCATTCTTGACCTTGTCGCCTCCAAGGTTGGATGCCATAAGATGGGCATCATTGCTCTCCTCCATGGTCGAAGGGAAAATCCCATGCTCGACCTTCTTGTGGCCATCTCGTAGTAGTGATGGAGGTAGGCTCATGCTATCCAACTTGGCAAAGTAGGCATCTACATTTTCCTCGTTCGCGAGGTCGTAGAAATCAGCGTGGCGTTGAAGCTTGATGGCGTGGACGAAGGCTTGCTCTTGGTGCCATTTTGGTGGTGGCACTAGTAGTAGAAGGTGCCCGTGAAGGTGTCGACGGAGGTCATTGGCGTGCCTTTTGATGGTTGATGTTGGTGAAGCACTTGGTCATCCACATGGCCTTCATGACGGTGATCATTTGCCTTGGCACTCTTCTTGTGCTTGTGGTGCCTTCTTGAGCTTGCTTGAGCATTATGGTTGGTGCTCATCTTGAGTTCTTCGTCTTTATGGCGAAGATGCCTTTGACGATGTCTTGTATCCTCTTTATGGTGGCGATGCTCATGAGAGGATGTTTGTCGATGAAGAGTCTTGTTTCTTGGCGCCTCTTGATGCATATGATGTTTGGACGCCACTCTTGTTTCGATAGGAGTTGGAGCTTGGCGCCTTGCCGGTGATGAAGCTTGGCGCCTTGGAGATGGTAGAGCTTGACGCCTTGGAGGTGATGGAGCTTGGTGCCTTGGAGATGGTGGCGCTTGACGCCATCTAGGTGGTGGCACATGTCGCCTTGGAGGTGAATCATCGAAGTAAGTGGTGCCCTTTGGTGTGGCACGCTTGGCCTTGAAGGTCATGGAATCTTGATGATGCGCCTCCTCTTGCTTGGCGTAGTAGGCTTCCATCTCCACACGGTGGAGGAATTCTTCATGGCTCATGGAGGAGCCATCAAAGTCGATGAAGTTCTCCGTGTCCTCCATGCTTGGCGAGGCGTCATCGATGTCGCACTCGAAGTCATCCATGCATGGGGAGTAGTTGTTGGTGTAGTACTCCATATCACCCAAGCATGTGGAGCCATTGTCGGTGTAGTGCTCCATAGGCTCCATGCATGAGGAGCCATTGTCGACGTAGAGCTCCATGTCTTCCATGCATGTGGAGTCGTCGTAGGTGTAGTGCTCCGGGTCCTCAAAGCATGCGGAGCCATTGTCGGTGTTGTGCTCCGTCATGTCCTCTATACTTGTGGAGTCGTAGTCATGGTGGCTCATCATGGATTCTTCATAGATATCATCCTCGGTTCCGGAGTCCCTAGACATGATGCACAAGACCAAGGTGGTGTATATGGAAGTGGTAGTGGGAGTTAGGGATACAACGTCAAACCTTACTTTACCTTGGAAGATCGTATCGTACAAGTGGCCACACTTGAGAGCAATAAACCAAGCAAAGTGAAGTTCACGCGGAACACCAAAACCAACTACGAACCAAAAAACACACACACACAAGGCATGTCAAGAACCAATCCAAAATCAAGATGTTGTAATGGCATGTCAAGAACCACAATGATCACAAAGCAAAACAAGTTAATCTACAAGATAGGAAATATGTACAAGGAAACACACACGGTGGGATAAATGGGACTTGTGCGACGGAGAAAGTGAGCTAAGAACCAAATGATTACCTAGCGAAGACTATAAGCTCGTGTCACACAAGTACAAGGAGAGACGCTAGTTCGATTGCATAAGATTGGTGGGCTACAAGATATGCACAATAAGTAAAACCTATATGATGTTCATCGAGCTTGCGCTTCCTATTCTATGAGGCACATATGTATCTCTTTCTTTTTATTTTTATTTTTATTTTTCTATATTTTTTTTCTTCTTTTCTCTCTTTTTCTTTTTATTTCTTTTTCACTTGCCTCTTCCTTGTGCCAACAACTATACAAGATAACTATATGAGAAGCGCTCACAATGTTTGCTCAGAATTCTACAAGGTATCAAATGTGCATAGCCCAAGCAATCATAAGAGGAACTAGTCTCAATAGGTGTTTGTTGCTCGCAAAGATAGTGGGGTTCACAAAGGAATGCAAGTGGGGAGAAGTCATGAATGTTTATACCTTTAAATCGACGATCTTCACCCTTTATTGTTGGATTCCGCCTTGCTCACGGAATTTGGATGGAGTAGATAGCATGAACCACGTGGATGATGATGTAGGGCTCCTTCTCCTCTTCGAAACGAGCTAAAGAACACCAAAATCCGAGTTCGTATGCAAAAGTTATGCCCAAAACGGTGAGAGGCTGAAATCTGGAACTTGCTGTTTTGGATCAGTATGGGGCGGTAGTACCGGTTGTTTGGGCCCGGTAGTACCGGTTAAGGGCGGTAGTACCGGTTTTTGGACCCGGTAGTACCGCTTGGACCTGGGACGCCCAGATTTGACGCGTTTTCGCGATTTTGGGGTGATTTGGGCGGAAAATCTTCAAGAAAAACACCAAATCGAAGGGGGAAATCCAGGAATTAGGCCATGGGAACGCAAAAGAAGGTAGATCAACAAGTTTAGCAAGCAATCCACGGATCAAAACCTACCAAAACGCACTCAAATCACAGATCGATCCAAAACACGAATTGGGGCTATTTTTGGTGGAATTTTCGAATTTATGGGGAAAAGACCAAATTGATGAGAAATCCGTGGCAACCAAAAGCTGCTGATACCAGATGATGGAGGGGTTAACCTCTTGGGTGCCCGATCTTCACGGATCTCGTGGTCAAATCGATGGGAAAGCGAGGAGAAAGGGAGAAGGTAGCGGAAGCGAACACACACCTCGCGAAGAACACGATGAACACACGCAAAACTCACACGATACAAGGCCGATTGCTCCCGAACGGCGGCCACCGGTCCGATAGAATCCTCGCAAGGAAAGATCGGTCAACGTGCTCCCTCAAATCCACATCGGAGAGGGAAGAACACCTTGAGGAGGGTCTTGACGACTTGGGGCGAAACCGAGAACCCAAGGCCTTGTTCAACGATGGATGCGTGATGCACGTCAATCGAGGTTGGTGACGATAGTCGGTCCCCTTGGTAAAGGGGATGAGGCAAAACTAGAGATTCCACAATGGGGTTTTCTTTAGTCTATCATCTATGCCTAAGGGTACATGAGGGTGGGGGCTCTATTTATAGGCCAACCACTAAACAAGGGTAGTTTGGGGATAAACTAGGCGAATAGGTAAGTAAAGGGGGATACATGGGCCCAACAGGTTGTGAGCACATATATGACCGGTAATGTTCCAACGTAGTAATCGGTCGTCACCGATAGTACCGCTCGGGAGCGGTAGTACCGCTTGCGATCTTGGAGCATCCGTTGGAGCCGTCGATGAAGCGGTAGGAGGGGCGTAGTACCGTGACCGTAGTACGAGTTACGACAACCGGTAGTACCGCTTGGACTGTAGCTATCGACACATCTTCTTAGTCTCCTCTTCCAAGCCTCCGTCTTGTCGGGCTTGATGTTCCGGGCTTCCTCCCTTGCCTCCGTACTGGTCGGTGTGAACCTATCATGCATATGTGACGGAGTATGAAGTAGCATACCATTCAATAGGGCAGGAAGGGGGCTCGCATAGAGGAACGGATTCACCTTTGGAGTCCATGACGACTTGGCGTAAGTTGGGGACCTTGATGTAGTAACAACCGTAGGTCGGGCTGCATCAAACCGTCATTGGGACCACGTCACACTCCACCGTGTCCTTGTAGTGCCCAATGGAGAACGTCACCGAGACGGTGTGCTTGATCTTGACGGATCCTTGGTCACTTAGCCATTGGATATGGTAGGGGTGTCTATGCGGATGAAGGGTGAGGTTGAGTTTCTCACATAATTCCGTGCTTGCAAGGTTGTGGCAAATCCCTCCATCGATGACAACTTTCATGGACTTCCCATTGATGCCGACACGAGTTTGGAAGATGTTCGAGCGTTGGTCTTCATTTTCATTGGCTTGGGTAGTCAAGACCCTTGTGACCACAAGCGATGGACTTGCGTCATGCTCACACACAAGAAGTTCTTGGTCCTCTTCCAAATGTTGTCTTGCCAAGGCTTCTTTGACCCTTGCATCAAACTCTTCTTCACTCAAGTATTCTTCATCACCGTTTTCATGGATGAACAAAACTTTCTTGTTCCCACATGCATTCGACTTGTGCCCTTTGCCTCCACACTTGTAGCATTTACCATTGAATGGTTGATCATCCCTTCTGTGTTTGCCACTTGGGGGCTGTTTTCCTTGAGGGAGAGTTGGCTTGAAGGGAAGCTTGGTGGTACTTGAGGAGCTTCCACTTGGTGTTGTTGGAGTAGTGGTTGGCGCTTGCTTGTAGGTGAAGTACGTCTTTGGCTTGTTGTACTTGATGTCTTCTTGCACTTGACGCTCGGCCTTTGAAGCGATGTGCACAAGCTCAACCATGTTGTTGTACTTTTGGAACTCGGTGATGCGCTTGATGGGATGGTTCAAGCCATTGAGGAAACGTGCCATTGTTTTCTCATCTCGCTCTTCAGTGTTGGAACGGATCATGTTGAGCTCCATTTGCTTGAAGTACTCTTCCACGGTCTTTGTCCCTTGACTAAGCGTTTGAAGCTTGTTGAAAAGGTCACGCGTGTAGTGTGAAGGAACAAAGCGGGATCTCATATGAGACTTCATATCTTGCCAAGTTGCGATTGGAGGCTCTTCTTTTGCTTCGCGAGCGAGTTGGACTTGTTCCCACCAAAGGTTGGCATACTCATCAAACTCGAGGGATGCCATGGCCATCATCTTCTCATTGCTATAGTTGTGCATGCGGAAGATCTTGTCGACCTTGAGTTCCCAAGAGAGATATTCTTCGGGCTCATTGGAACCGGTGAACTTTGGCATGGTGAATTTGGGCTTGCCGAAAGTTTCTTCTCCGTTGCGGTTCCGGTTGCGGCGGTTGCCATGATTTTGACGGTCATCATCATCATCCGAGCTCTCATGTCTTGCTTGGTGATTGTTGCGTTTCTCTTGCGGTTGTTGAGGTGCCGCGTTTGGTGGTGGAACTTGTTGTTGACGATGAGCTTGGGGAGCTTGCTCGTTTTGTTGTCGCAGTTGAGGACGAGGAGGAGGTTAATGGTCCTCACGACGAGCTTGGGGAGCTTGCTCTTGTTCTTGTCGTGGTTGATGCCGAGGAGCATTAGCTTGCGCCATGTGGCGAGGAGGACATCGAGCCGCATGCGCAATGGGCTGCTCTTCTTCTTGGTGTAGGGGAGGCTCGTCATGACCATCATGATGACGCCTTGGAGGATCTTCGAGTGCTTCCCGTCGACGATGATCTTGTTCGTCCTCTTCGGAAGCTTCACTTGTTGTTGAAGGGGCATGTCGACGTCGATGGCCTTGGTGGTCCATGCGAGGTTGTTCTTGTTGAATCACAAGTGCCCTTGGTTGTGGCCAGTTCGCTTCGCGCCTTGGAGGTCTTGCGGAGAGGTCACCATCATAGCTTGATGTTGCGACGTGACGCGGAGATGGTACCGCTTGCGAAGAGCTCATGGATTGAAGGACGGGTCCATCCCGGTGCCTTGAAGCGTGACGTCGAGGTGCACTTGATTCACTTGAGGAGTGCCGATATGAGCTTGATTCGCGCGAGCGTGGCCTTGCGAGTCCATCAATGATGCGTTGAAGCTTCTCATCCGTTGAGGCGAGTGCACGACCAAGAGTTTCATTTTGATGACCGAGGTTGTGTCGCATGGCATGCATTTGGCCACGGACTTCTTCGAAGCGGTTGTCGATGTTCTTGAATTCCACACGGCCCTCGCTAAATTGTTCATCTTGGCGCCGCTCAAGAGCTTCACAACGATAGTTGAATTCTCCTCGGACCTTCCAATGGTCCCATCTTGTCATGAATTGTGTATCATCCTCCGGAGGTGGTGGTGGTTGGGATGGCTCTCCATGCCTGTCCATAATGCAAAGCCAACAAGGGTTGTATATGGAGAGAAAGGGTGCGGAGAGTTAGCCTTTTACCTCACCTTGGAGATTATATCAAACCAATTGCCACACAAATGGGCGAAAAGCGTGCAAAGTGAAATGGGCAAGAAACTCACACACAAATATGCTACACTCTCAAAAGCTTTTGGTGGAAGGTTAGGATTATGGAAAACCAAACGAAATGATCCAAGCAAAAGGTTATTGTCCTACGTGGTAAAGAACCAAAGATCAAAAGCAAAAGGATACGATCTACAAAAACACGGAAAACACACACGTGGAGAACAACGGGGTTAGCACGACTATGAAAATGAGCACAAAAGGTCCTAACGAAGACTACGCTCGGTTGTCGTGCCAACAGAAGGATAGACCACAACTCGTTTGCCAAAAGAGGATAAGCAATAGATTTGTGCACTTGCCTCGGTGCGCTCTTTCTTCTCTCTTTCTTGGCTTACAAGCTTGGTATTCTCTTTGTATTGGGAGACTATGTATCTTTCTATTCTATCTTTTTCTTTTTATCTTTTTTTTATTCTTTTTCTTTTTCTCCCTTGCTATGCTACTATGTTAGCTTTTGTATTTGGCCTCACACTCTCACTTTCCGAAGGCAAGTGCACAATGCTTAGACAAACACAAAATGAGTTGCTCTCATAGGATAGTTACACACAAAGGAAGATATGGGGTTGTCAAGGTGGTGCAAGTTATACCTTTGGTATTGTTGATGACTTGCAACCGTTGGTGGGGGATGATGTTCGAGTGTCGCGGTGTCGTTGAGCGCGGGATGACTTTGATGCGGAAGCTGTTGTGAAAATTGGCGACAAACACGCGAAACACGAACAAGCGAGGTGGACAAAGTCAGCAAACAAAATTGAGGCGTCAAAGGGCAGGAAACACGGTCAGAGTCGAGCGGTAGTACCGCTTGCAACAACCGGTAGTACCGGCGAGCGGTAGTACCGCTTGTACTACCTGTAGTACCGGTGATTTGCGGTAGTACCGCTTGCACGTCCGGTAGTACCGCTTGGCACAGAACTGGAACGGCTACACGGCCAAAAGAAGTGTGCAACAAATCTCTCAACATCTCGACGCATACGTGGCCAAAAGAAGTGTGCAACACATCTTTGCCTTATCATTCTACCATCTCTACAATTCTGCAACACATCTTTAAATTCAGCATCATGCACATATTGTTCCTTAATAGTTTCCAATCCAAATATTTTGAAGTCAAGTTGAGATAACAAAGCATAACGGCGTGACAAAGCATCAGCAATAACATTATCTTTACCCTTTTTGTGTTTGATAACATAAGGAAAAGACTCAACAAATTCAACCCACTTTGCATGACGACGATTCAACTTAGCTTGACTACGAATATGCTTCAAAGATTCATGATCAGAATGAATACAAATTCCTTAGGCCATAGATAATGTTGCCAAGTTTCTAATGTCAGAACCAACGCATATAATTCTTTATCATAAGTAGAATAGTTCATACTAGCCCCACTCAATTTCTCACTAAAATATGCAACAAGTTTTCCCTCTTGTAATAACACCCCTCCCAAACCAATTCCACTAGCATCACATTCAAGCTCAAAAGTCTTAGTAAAATCAGGAAGTTGGAGTAAGGGAGCATGTGTTAGCTTATATTTCAATATGACGAAGGCCTGTTGTTGTGCATCGCCCCAAACAAAGGGCACATCCTTCTTGGTAAGCTCATTCAGCGGCGCGACAATTGATCCAAAGTCTTTGACAAAGCGCCTATAAAAACCAGCGAGGCCAAGAAAACTCCTCACTTGTGTGACCGTCTTGGGCTGCGGCCAATTCTCAATAGCTTCAATCTTGGCTGGATCCACTTCAATACCCTGTGATGTAACAACAAAGCCAAGAAACTCAACTCGATTGGTGCAAAAGGTGCACTTCTCAAGGTTACCAAACAAACGTGCATCACATAAAGCATTGAAAACAGCACGTAAATGGTCCAAATGATCCTCTAAAGATTGGCTATAAATCAGAATATCATCAAAGTAGACTACCACAAAACGTTAATGAAAGCACGTAAAACTTCGTTCATTAATCTCATGAAAGTGCTAGGTGCATTAGTTAAACCAAGCGACATTACTAACCACTCATATAAACAGAACTTAGTTTTAAATGCTGTTTTCCATTCATCTCCTAATTTTATACGAATCTGGTGGTAACCACTACGCAAATCAACTTTAGAAAACATGGTAGAGCCACTCAATTCATCAAGCATGTCATCTAAACGTGGAATAGGATGACAATATCGAATAGTAATATTATTGATAGCTCTACAATCAGTACACATGCGCGAAGAACCATCTTTCTTAGGTACTGAAAGAACATTTCTTAATCCCTAGTGTTTTGTGTGTTAGATAACAATACCAAGAATCATTTAATGTGTGTTGAAGTGTTGCAGCTCAGAACTTTGCCTTTGGGGGCGGATAATCCGGCCCCACCAGGTGTGGATAATCGCCTCCTCCCTGGGCAGCGCAAGCCCAGAAGGGCGGATTATGGCCGGATTCTCCGGCCCCGCCGGATAATCCGCCCCTCAGGGGGCTGGATAATCCGCCCCTCCTGCTCATCGCCAAGGCGCAAGCCCTAGAGAGGGGGCGGAGTTTTGGCCGGACTTTCCGGCCAGGCCGGATAATCCGCCCCTCAGGGAGGCCGGATTATCCGCCCCCCAAGATCTTCTCCAAGTTTCACCAAGGCGCAAGCCCCAGAGAGGGGGCGGAGTTTCCCCCGGAGAATCCGCCCTTGGGGCGGAGTTTTCCCAGGGGGCGGATAATCCGCCCCCAAAGTTGTCTGTGACGGATCCGGGAGGGTATTTAATCCAGCCATCCCCCGCCAGAACTCTTGATTCATCTCGAAAAGAACAGATCGATCTGAAAGCTTCATCCAAGAGTGCTCCACCTAGATCCACCCAAAGGCCCCATCCCTTGGGGAATCGAAGGAGGAGAACTCGATCTTCATCATCGACAATCAAGCGCTTCATCTCCTCTCCATTCATTTGAGAACCTCCGATCTAGTATTTCTTGCAAATATCTAGATCCTCGTTTTGTTTATATTGATAAACCTTGTTCTTGTGGCAGCTTGTTGTCATCTCGGGAGCCCCCAATTCGGTTGTGGGTGTGTGCACCGATAGTGTTGTAAAAGGCACCGGTTCCCGCCTCGAAGGGATCCAATAGTGGAGAAGGTGGATCAGGCCTCTTGTGGCGAGATCCATCGGAGAATAGGGTGAGGCCTATTGTGGCGTGGTGGTCTTAGAACCGCCCACCCCTCCAACGCAGATGTACTTCCCTTAACAAGGAAGGAACTGCGGTAAAACAAATCCCTGTGTCTCCGTGTGCTCCACTACGGTTTCCTCGCTCCTCTTTACGTGCTTAGTAGTTAGGGTTACATATAGGGAAATTCTCGTAGTTGCATATCTAGAGAATTTACTTTGTGTCAAGCCTAAATTTGAAAAAGTATTAAAAATTGGTTAGCACCTATTCACCCCCCCTCTAGGTGCCCATACGATCCATTTCAATTGGTATCAGAGCCTCGGCTCTTATTTCGGGCTTAACCGCCTAAGAGAAGTATGGGTTCCAAGGGAGATGGGAGTGATGATCCGGAGGTTGCCACCATGAACGATCTCAAGACGTTGGAGACAACCTTGGTGAGTTCAATGGAGTCTAAGATGGAAGAGATGCGTCAATTGATAATGCGTCTCTCCACATCCGCAGCATCACCTCCATCTAACACTAAGGATACCACTCCGTAATCCAAGGAAACGGGTAAAACTGTTTCCAAAGATAACGAAGTGGTAGGTGATGATACTAGTAAGAGCTCCTCCTCGAAAAAGGATAGCGGTAAGGATGGATACAATGAGGTTTCTCATGTGTATTCCCCTGATCCGCCTATTCCTCACCCACATATACATAATAGGGGTGATCCATCCAAACTTTCAGCATCTACTTTCTCTCAATGGCAATTTTTGATGAAATCTCATGTGTGCAGTTCCTCCATAGAGTTGTGGAAGATCATCAAAAATGGTCTTCACGTTGGAAATCCTAACAATCTCACAAGGAGAGAAGTGGTCGATAGCCAACTCAATGCTACAGCTCTACACATGATACAACTTGGTGTGGGTGACAAAGACATGCCACACATTCAGCATCTTAGCCTGACTAAAGAAGCTTGGGATGCTCTCACCGATCTCTTCATCGGAAATGAAAGTATGAGAAGGAATAGATATGATGCCTTGAGCAATGAAGTCAAGGATTTTATATCTGGATGGAGAAGACCACGAGGACATGTATAGGAGGCTCAAGGCAATAGCTACAACCTTGAAACCAGTGCGACTCATGTTGATGATGCTTGGATCAAGCGCAAGTATGTCGGTGTTCTTATGCCATTTGAGCCCTGATTTGAAAATTCTCCAAGGTAGGCATAATTATCACCTCATGTCATCTAATGAGGTAATGCAAGAAATGGCCGCCTTCAAAGTGGGCCAAGAATGTCAGAAGATGTTCGTGCTCGAGCTATGGGGATGCAAAAGGGGGTCAACATGGCTTTGAAGACTAGTGTGATTGATCATGATGAATATGCGGTAGAAGGTCTGGACTGTCCCGAAGATATAAAAAGGATCCACGGACAATACTTGGCTCTTTATGCGAAAGATCCAGCCAAGGCTAAAGCTGAACTAGATCGCAAGAGTGGAGCCTATGGAAGAAAAGAAAATGGTCCCAAGCTGAGAACATGCTTTAATTGTGGTGACCACGCGCCGTGGTGAGTGTCCATATCAAAGTAGAGAGGATAATGGAGGAAGACTCATTTTCAAGGACAAATCAAAAGCTCCACGTAAGAAACAATTTGTAAAGAAGAATGCTCCTTTCAAGAAGCAACCAAAGATTGTTCTAGTGGCTCAAGAAGAATATTCATCGGGGAGTGAAGATGAGGACGAGGACGATAGCTCTCAAGAGGTGGCTGCTATAGCCACCACATCTACATCAACATCTCTCTTCGACTCTCCGAACGAAAACATCATCAACAATAATGCTACTTGCCTCATGGCAAGAAGCTCCGAGGTAACTTCTTCTAACTTTTCTTTTCCCAAGGCTATGATAGACATGGATGATCCTGCTAGTCTTAAGGTTAAAGAAGAGATTATTGCTTTGGATTATTTCTATACTAACTTGCAAGGTGAGCACAAA
Organism: Avena longiglumis; assembly: GCA_030063025.1. Classification (NCBI taxonomy): domain Eukaryota; kingdom Viridiplantae; phylum Streptophyta; class Magnoliopsida; order Poales; family Poaceae; genus Avena; species Avena longiglumis. The sequence continues at coordinate 281,135,784 of CP125975.1, forward strand.
GTTTGTTTTGAGGCTCTTATGGATCAGCTGGCACAAAACGAAGCACTCCTCGAAGAAAAGGGCAGAATTGAAAGGGAGGATGCAATGGAAATTGCATCCCTAAAAATGCTCTTGAAGAAGAAGAAGAAGCTCGGGTCTCTCTTGAAGAGAGGCTTGAGTCTATGGAAGAGTCACATGAAGAAATTGTGACTAAACTCGTTAAGGAACGTGACAATGCTGTCACCAAGGCAAAGAAGTTAAAGAAGGAAAGGATTGACTTTGGGGCTGCTCATGATAGACTCTCCGAGGAATTGGAGAAACTTGACAATGCTCACAAGGCGTTGAAAAACGAGTTCTCTATTCTCAATGAGTCACATGATCAGCTTCAAAGTCGATTGGCGAATATGATACTCCTAGCTGCCTAACTCAACATATAGTAACAAGAAAAATGCTAGTGTGGAAAAAGAAGTGATCAAGGACATCACTACAAAGGACAAAGGTGTGCTTGATGAAGTCCTTGGCAAGCAAAGGTCAAATCATGGTAAAGAGGGACTTGGGTATGTCACCAAGTCCAAGAAGAACAAGACCAAGAATGTGCAATTAAAGACAAGCACTGCTGAGAAGGTTGTCACAAAAGACAAGACTAATAATATTGGTTTTGCAGGGTCTCACAATCCGAATTATGAACTCTTTTGTGATGACTATGGCGATGTTTATGCTTATTATGTTGGTCCTTTTGATGAATATATTGCTTGGTCTATTTGGGTCCCAAAGACCCTTGTTACTAACATGAAAGGACCCATTGAAAAATGGGTACCTAAAACCAAGAAGTAATTTTCTTGCAGGGCTATGCTTCCGGTGGGTCGAAATGGGTGTTGGATAGTGGCTACACTAGTCATATGACCGGAAGCAAGGAGATCATCACGGAGATGCGTCCAAATCTTGATAATATCATAGTCTCCTATGGTGATAAGTCTAAATCTCAGGTATTGGGTCTTGGAAAGGTTGTGGTTGCCCACGATATCTCTCTCGTGGACGCACTACAAGAAATCTGGCAATATATGACCCTCTATTTTCGTCACAGAATCGTCATAATAGTCTTTTTATGACGATTTTATGACGATTTTGAGATCGTCGAAAGCTGGGCGTCGCAAATGAACTATAACGACGTTTTTGATAAAATCGTCATAACCTTCTATGACGATATTGGATCGTCATAACGTCTATGACGATCCAATATCGTCACGGGCCATCTAGCATGCCAAGTCGGATCCTACGTGGTCGATCCTACGTGGCAAAATTGTGACGAATTAAATCGTCTTAAATCAAAATCAGCCCATCCATTTCTAGATTCCACATGGGCTTAGCCCAACTATTCGGATTGATTTTTCATCAACTGTTAGCTACATGGGCCAAGCCCATCATTCAAGCATTTTTTTGTTTCGTTGCATTGGCCTTTTCTTTGGACAGATTTTTACTTTGGGCCTTCTTATTTTGGGCGGTCACACCGGTGTTCCATAATTCATACGGTCCCATTGCAAGTATATATTTTCTCAAGAATTAAAATCTAACAATTTAATCAAGACCAATGAATATACAAAATCATTTTGATTCAAACAGAGCACATTATGATCGACACATTACAATCATACAGTTCTACATAGAGATTGGCACATTACAATCATACAGTTCTACATAGTTCACATCGGTGGAGCTACCAAAATACAATAAAAATTCTGAAAGAATAAAATCCAAACTTCTTCACGCTTTCTCTTCCGAACTTCTTCATGCTTCCTCTTCCGAACTTCTCCAATGTAGTTACGTACAGATTTTTAAGAAACAAGAAACTATTACCAAAGGAAGAATGGTTAGTTGGTTAGTTTGCTCTCGAAATGAATAGTGTGTTGCCTTTGTTAAAGTTCATCATTGAGCTAAACTTTAGAAAGGGCAAGTTTCACCAAAAAAAGTAGCATCTGTTCATATCAATATATTTTGCCTCAAGACATCATAGGCTGGAGAGGGCAAGTTTCACCAAAAAAAGTAGCATCTGTTCATATCGGTATATTTTGCCTCGACAACATCATAGGTTTGGAGAGGGCAAGTTTCACCATGACACTAAGGTAATAAGATAAAGATTCCACAAATATCAAGTTTTCACTTGATCTCATCCACCAGCAGGTCCCACTTGCAAGCGACTTGCGCATCCAGATGCAAGTAGCTGTCACAACACCACAGACTCAGAAACCAGATAAGAAGGAATGTAGTAGCTAACAATTACACGCCACACTCCACAGCACATCCACACAAAGTTACCATCAGAGTGTTATACCTCACCCTCAACCAACTCTGGTTGCTCCTTGGAGCCATCCAGGAGCTAGAAGTAGAGGGATTCACAGCAAAGGCAACATGGTTGCAAGGTAGGAGTACACTTCTACTAATCTCATTCAACATGATTCACAGCAAAGGCAACATGATTCACAGCAAAGGCAACATGGTTGCAAGGTAGGATTCATAGCAAATTTACATAGAGATGCTATGTATGTTCCTCATAGAGAAATAAAAAGATACACCATAATCTACTAATTATACCAAGGCCATAAAAGCATACAAATCATCTTTGCACAAACCAGCAAGCATGAGGGATTGCTGGGCACAAATCCAAAAGAATTGGAATTGCACCTCAGGCACAATCCCAAACTCACTCCCACCAAACTCTCAATCTAGTCTGTAAAACTAGAACATCAGCCCTTCAACAAGTTTGATAATAAATCCAAACAGATAAAATCCAAACCAATGGTTTGAATTTTCATGTCTACTATAATCATCCAGAAGGGTTTCTTAGATCATCTACCCAGATTAAGCGTAGCATAAACCTACCCTTACCATAGTACCTCATCATTTAATCATAGGTGCAAGAATTAAAACAGGGCCTTGAGACCATCACAAGTAAACCAAGCATGTCAATTGAGCATCAAACCGAGCTAAGATATCTCCACCGCACACGATTATTCACCGGATGTGAACCCTAGGTTCAGATATGAAATCTAGATGGGGAATCACAGAAAACACACTTGACATGGCAAGGTAGATAAAGCCGGAGGGAAGCATAGAAGGAGCACCTACAGGCGAGTTCTATCTCGCGAAGAGGAGGCAGAAAGAGTATCGTCGGCGAGTTACGCTCGTGTCTTCTTCTCCATTGTCTGCCAGTAGCTCCCTACGAGTTGACTCACCATATATACTTGCCCCAACAGTCGGTGTGACCATGGCATGTAAGTACATATATAAGTGATTATTGTGAAAATGAGATTGCCCAAATATACAATTGTAAATCAAGAAGCATATTAACAGTACATTAGTTAAGGAGAAATGACAGTACAATTGTAAATCAAGAAGCATATTAACAGAAGTCCTGGTAAAAAAGCTGCTTAGATCCAAGTCTACTACACTGTATGCCCAAGTGAAGACAGTATACTGCATATATGCAATAGGTTTACATTGTAGAAAGCATAACCTTATATAACAAGTCAATTTCAGAGGATATGACTTAATCACATATAGTAGCTAGATTCCCAATGTCCCAACATAACTTTTACCTTGCTTTTTTACATGAACCACAAGTACACAAGTGGATCAGTAGAATCCGCAGTCAAATAATTTGTGACAATTTAGCTCCTAAGCAAGGCAATTTGCAAATGAATCAAATATGTAAGTACAACTATGCTTGCTTATCTGTTAGGATAATAAAATCTAAGGTTGAACATAGTCTAATCTCCTAGTACACGCTGAGAGTGAGAGCACATAGGAAGCAACAACTGTACACTAGGATAATACAATGTACACTAGGAATGCACCATTAGAAAAAAATTCTAATCAAACTTCACCTAATGCAAGAATGGTAGACACTAAGAATGGTAAGCAGAGTATTGATGTACAGGTTTCATCCAAGCAACAAACATAGTAAAAGAAACTAGTGCATCAAACTTATTCGATTTTTTCACACATTTGATTGATTGAGTATGACAAGCTTATCAGAATACAAGGTAATATAAGATGAAACTAGCCAACAAGGCAAGGAAGTAGCTGTCGGAGGACATTCAAAGTAACGACATTGTTTCATATATCTCCTTAAAGCAACACTCCAAAATTACAGCATAATAACACAGGCAGTATCACTAATGATGGCAGTGGGCATGCTAAAATGGTAATCGACGACCAGCCCCAAGCCATGAACCTGGAATAAAAACTCACCTAAGATGTTCGATATCATCCTCGACACCACCCAGTAACGTGAATTATTTTAAGTAATTCATCTATTCCATCAATTGAAAGAATAGCACAAGGTATCAGGCATATAAGCTTGAAGAGATAATTAATTGAAACAATCAACAACGCAAACTAGATGCTATAGATATATCAATTGAGAGCAAAATAGTTGTTCTTTTGAACAAGATAAGCATAAAACTGATTGAATATAGTGCTAGCTCTATAAATTTGCCATGTGTCTTTGGGAATACAATGATACATTTAACTAGAAAGTATATAAGAGTAAGCATGGCATTGTATCATGAGGTTCGATAGTTAACTATACTCTGTTGTTTGTCTGTATTAGTGACATACGGTTATGCAATTGGTGCACGACTACCAATGTTCCATATAGTAAACTTGTAAATATTGTGTGAAATTTAGAAAGCGAAATATTATGTGAAATTTAGATGCAATGAAATAATAACCAGATTAGTAGTATTAACAGTAGTTCTGGTTTCAAATAATAAGCTTTAGTAGGCATATAGTTCTTCTCTAGGCAATACAAGTATAAGGATCAATCAATCAACCAAGGGACAAATGTTCTGGCATATGTGCTACAAACAATCAACTAGCCTTGTCACAGAACAATTATAATACTTGAACGCTCGATTAACATGTTCTATGGACGCCAACACAAAATGCAAGAAAACAGTATATAGTACATCCATGTCTCACATAGCAAGTGGAGGAGAAAAGGGAGTAACCGGGGACTTACATAGATCATGGAGACAGTGAAGAAGAGGAGAAGCAGTGGGTGATGTCCGGAACATTTGAAGACCTAGCCAGTGGATCTGGTGTCGTTGGGCTCGAGGTGATGCGTGCAGGCGTCGCTGGGCATGGAGATGCCGCTTCATCTCACATCCACCTTGCCCGATGCGATGAGGACGTTCATCTGTCGCCGTCTTTGAGTTCCTACCGCGATTCCTGTTCAATAGATGCAACGCGTTAGAGGATATGTAGAAGGAGGTGGGTGGGTGGCGTCAGAGAAAGGCGGTGCCCAGACGGGCGAGCTCCCGGAAGATGGATCCGACCGGTGCGGTAGTGGGGCGGACTAGCCTCGGGAAGCCTTGGTAGTGGCGATGGGTAGATCGAGGGGAGAGGCGGTGGTGGCTGCAAGGCGAAAGGCGGGCAGACTTGCAGGCAAAGGCAGTGGTGGAGATTAGGGTTCGGAGAGGAGATCCGAGGCGAGGGAGATCCGAGGCGGGCGAGACGGTGGTGGCGGCTGCAGGCGAGACGGTGGTGGCGGTCTTTGCAAGCCAAGGCGAGACTGGTGGGGGTGAGCGAGATCGATGGCGTCGGGGTGATGGGGTGGGTGGGGGTGGCGGAGATGAGGAAGGGAGAGGGAGAATCGCAAGACGAGGGAGGCTTGGTGAGGTTAGGGTTTGTGTCGTGGGACTGTGGATTTGCACTTAGAAATAGAAATGACACGTAGGCGTAAATGATGAGGTGGCAGACAACTCATGTCAAGTTATGCTAATTTGGACAATATGACGATTTAAAATCGTCATAGTGAGCTACAAGTAACACCATAGGCTGCTTCCATCAAATTATGACGATTTCATCTAAAGTAACTATGACGATTTTTAGCAAAATCGTCGTAATTTTCCAGGGTATAGGCCCTCTTGAACTGCTTACGACCATCTCATGCAAAATCGTCATAACTCTATGACGATTTTGTTCACGGTCACTATTAGAAGGTCATAGAATAACACATTCCTTGTAGTGACGTCATGCTTGTTGAGACCCTTGGCTACAATCTTCTTTCTGTTCGTGCCCTTGGCAAGATGGGTTTTGCTATTTTTATCGATGATGATTTGGTGGTACTCTTATGGAGCAAGTCTCTAAAGGTCGCTTTCGTTGGATACGTCGAAAATGACCTGTATGTGGTGGACTTCTCGGGGAAAACCACTTCGGGTCCGATGTGTCGATTCGGAAAGGCCGACGTGGGCTGGCTATGGCATCGCCGTTTAGCCCATGTCAACATGAGAACTTTGCAAAGTCTCCAAAAGGGTGGCCACATACTTGGACTAAAAGACAATGTCTCTTTTGCCAAAGATCGTGTTTGCAGGGCTTGTGTTGAAGGAAAAATGCATGATTCTCCCCACAAGAGGAAGACTATTGTGTCATCAAAGAGGATCTTGGAATTACTCCATGTGGATTTATTTGGTCCTCCTTCTCATGCAAGTATTGGTGGGAAGAAATATTGCTTGGTCATCGTCGATGATTACTCAAGATATACATGGGTATATTTCTTCAAGCTGAAAAGTGAGACTCAACAAACTGTCATCGACTTTGCCAATGAAGTTCAACGTCAACACAATGTTCCCATCTTGGCAATTAGAAGTGACAATGACGTAATTCAAGAACTACACTTTAAACGAGTTTCTTAGCGAAGAGGGGATTAGACACCAATATTCCGCTGCGTACACCTCTCAACAAAATGGTGTAGCCGAGAGGAAGAACCGGACTTTGATGGATATGGCAAGATCTATGCGAGCTGAATTCAAGTCTCCTTATAATTTTTTGAAAGCTATATCCTTTGCTTGTCACTCATCAAACCGGCTCTACCTTCGGAAGATCTTGGACAAGACCCCATATGAAATACTTACGCAACAAACCAACATCTCATACTTGAGGTATTCGTGTAAGTGTTTACTGCGATTAAAGGTGTCCGTTTGTCAAAATTTGAATCCAAGGCTTTAGAAGGTATTTTTGTTGGTTACGGTGCCGAATCCCACACTTATAGAGTCCACAACAAGCTCACTGGGATTGTTGTAGAATATTGTAGTGTGGAGTTCGATGAAAATAACGGCTCCTTTGTAGGGCAAGTTGATGTTTGTGATGCAGATGTTGAAATACCCTAAGATGCCATAAGAAGAATGGGCGTGGGATTTTTCGGCCCCATTGAGGAACCCCTTATGGCGGATCGGCAAGGACAATGCTCCACACATGTGGAGCCCTCATCTACACAAGATCAACAAGCTCCTACTGTTGGAGACAATCCTGCACCAACACCACAATCTGCTGAAGACCATCTGTACACTTGACAAGCTGGTAGTCCCAGGCCGGACTATCCGCCTCCTCCAAGGGGCGGACAATCCGCCCCTGGCACTCCAACTCGTACCAGGGGATCCGAAGGAGAAATCAACATCTCTGAAGCTCCCAGGCCGGATTCTCTGGCCCCCAGGGGCAGAGTATCCGGCCCTGGGTCTCCAACTCCAGTCAGGCTTTCTCAGGAAGATGGTTCTGGTACTTCACCTCCCAGGCCGGATAGTCCGGCCCCTCCAAGGGGAGGATTATCCGGGCCTGAAGAAAATGTTTAGCAACAATCTTCTGGTAGTAACGGTGACCAAGATCAAGGGCAAGGCAGTAATCAAGACAATGATACAACAATTGAATCCACTCCTCCTAGAAATAATAAGTACATTGAGGCTCGTCGCAAGGCTCGTGCTGATCGCAACCTTGAACTAAGAGGTCACAATCTTGACAAGGTTGTTGGTGATCTACGACGAAGGGTATCCACTCGAAGAGAGCTTCCTAGCTTCTGTGATCATCAAGCTCACATTTCCATGGTTGAACCAAAGAAGGTTTTTGATGCTCTTGAAGACCCCGATTGGGTTGTTGCAATGCATGAAGAATTAAACAACTTCGAACGCAACAAAGTTTGGAAGCTCGTAGAAAAGCCAAAGGATTGCCGCAATGTTATAGGCACCAAGTGGATCTTCAAGAACAATCAGGATGAAAATGGCATTGTTGTGAGGAATAAAGCACGACTAGTGGCTCAAGGGTTCTCTCAAGTAGAAGGAATTGATTTTGGCGAGACCTACGCTCCTGTGGCTCGCCTTGAGTCCATCCGTATCCTTCTTGCATATGCAGCTCATCACAATTTTAAATTACAACAAATGGATGTTAAGAGCGCTTTCCTTAATGGTCCTCTACATGAGTTAGTATCGTCAGCAGCCCGGGGTTTGAGGACCCCAAATTTCCGAACCATGTCTATAAACTCGATAAGGCGCTCTATGGCCTTAAACAAGCCCCACGTGCGTGGTATGAGCACCTTAAAGAGCTTTTGCTAGACCGTGGATTCGAAGTTGGGCAAATCGATCCCACTCTTTTTACTAAGAAGGTTAATGGGGAGCTTTTTGTATGCCAACTTTATGTAGTGACATTATTTTTGGCTCTACTAACCAAGCGTTTAACGATGAATTTTCGAAGCTTATGACTGACATGTTTGAGATGTCCATGACGGGTGAGCTCAGGTTCTTTCTTGGATTTGAGATCAAACAACTTAGAGAGGGAACCTTTATTAATCAAGCGAAGTACATCCAAGATATGCTCAAAAGGTTCAAGATGACGGATCTCAATGGCGTTGCTACCCCCATGCAAACAAAGTGTCATCTTGAGCTCAATCCCAAGGGTAAAGACGTGGATCAGAAGGTATACCGATCCATGATCGGCTCTCTCCTTTACCTTTGCGCATCTAGGCCCGATATCGTGTTAAGTGTAGGAGTGTGTGCAAGGTACCAAGCCGCTCCTAAAGAAAGCCACTTAGTGGCGATCAGCTTAATCTTCCGATATTTGGTTCATTCCCCAAATTTTGGGTTATGGTATCCCTAGGGTTCAAGTTTCTCTCTCTGTGGTTACACTGATTCAGACTGGGCTGGTGACAAAGATGATAGGAAATCAACATCTGGTGCATGCCAATTCTTGGGCAGGTCTCTAGTGTGTTGGTCATCAAAGAAACAGAATTGTATTTCACTTTCAACCGCCGAAGCTGAATATGTTGCTGCTGCAAGTGCTTGTACTCAATTGTTATGGATGAGGCAAACTTTAAAGGAATATGGTGTCAATTGCGACAAAGTGCCTCTTTTATGCGACAATGAAAGTGCTATCAAAATTGCTTACAATCCCGTGCAGCATACAAGAACAAAACATATAGAGATTCGCAACCACTTTATTCGGGGTCATGTTGCTCGTGGAGATAATGCTCTATCCTTTGTGAGCACGAAGAACCAACTTGCTGATATTTTCACGAAGCCCCTTGACGAAGCAAGATTTTGTTATTTGAGGAATGAGCTAAATATCATAGATTCAAGGAGCTTGGCTTGACTACCCTTGCACACTCACTTGCGCTTATTCATGTATTTGGTTTAGATGCGGGCATAGACATAGGGGGAGTGTGGTCCTAATTGATTGGGCCAACCCTCCCCCCAAAGCAAGTAAAATCATTTCCCTTAATATCATTTTGTGATATGTGGGTCATCGATGAGCAATGGTTTTGAACTCAAGATACATCTTCGCGGTGTCATGCCATGCGCTCCAACATGGTGGCTTCGGCCACCGCCCTCTTCCTCGAGAAGAGTTGGTTTTTCATGGGTCTCGTTGGATTTTCTTGCATATCTTTTGTTCTTATGGAAAACACACTCCAATTTGGCTTTTGTTTGATTTGATTCTTGCAAATTTGGGTGTGTAGTACCATCTCAGTTTGATGCTCTCAACCCAAGCCTTTCTCTCCCTTCTTGAACCATCTATTCTTTCACACAAGTCCTCAAAAACACCATCGAGAGGTTTGCTAGGTTGCTCGCCCGATTCTGCCTCTGCAGAATTTGCAGGCGGATTATCCGCCTTAAGTGGGGCGGATTATCCGCCCAGTAATCTTCCTTATAGGCTGGTCGGGAAGGCAGGCTCAAACAGAGCAGTCCTCCCCAACCCTACCTCTGTCCCCCGGCCACGGAGCATCCGCCTCCCGGAGTCGATTCGACCACCGGATTCTCCGGGCTCTCCCCGGATCTTCTTCACCTTGCCTCCGGGTATCTTCTCCTCCGCGATTTTCCTCCAATGAGTGAGGGTAACTCCCTCATCTCTCTCCTTTTGTATGGGATGTCTTTTATTTGGTGGAAATCTCGTTGTAGAAGGTTCTTGGTGTTGTTCCTTACATGCTAGAATCAGTAGAATTGCAACCCTAGTACCCGATCTGTTTTGCCATGGCAGATCTGAGCCAGTCCAGAAATTTTCTGCGGGGGGCGGATTATCCGCCCCTGCCAGGGCCGGATAATCCGGCCTAGAGAGCAAATTTCTTTTCTGTTTTGGTTCTGCTTCTGCCAATGCACTTCCTTGGTTATGGGGTTGCACTGCTACTCTTTCTTCATGTTGTTTTCTCCTGGACTTGTGTGTATACTTATCTCCATGCTATCCCTCTAATGCTATTCACAGGTGGTTCCAAGCCAACCAAGACGTTCGTCCGTCGTCCCCGTACCCGTTATCTCAAGCCCATTGCAGACGGAAAATTCATTGACGAGACCGAGGTCAGCAGAGTAGCAAGAGAGGCTGAACGGATGGCAGAGGCAAGTAAGAAAACTAAGAGGTCCGCATCTCGCAAGGGCAAATAGTCTCGACTCAATTACAAGGCTATGGACAGTCTTCAGTATGCCACTATTCATCAGACTGATTATTATGATGAGGCTGACGGCGATGGTCCCCCCGAGGATGAAATTTTTTTTAATGCTCACTTTCGGTCTATTCATGATGATGTCTATGCTACTCTCAAGATTCGCCCCATGCGTCCCATCAATTTGACTGAGGCTCAATCCAAGACAAGGCTCATTGAGGCACTCGATGTGACCAACAAGATGGGGCTGCACCACCTCATGACCATTCAATGCAATTATGACTCTTCTATGGTGCGCCAGTTTTTCTCCACCCTTGTGATCTGCGGTGATGAGCGCCGCACTATGAAGTGGATGACCGGGACTACAATGCTTCAGTCAGACTTTTGCACTTTTGGGCAGGTTCTTGGGTATGCTTTCCATGGTCGTGACACTCCTGCTGGTCACCGCATCATTACTCCCTTTAAGCCATCCAAGGACACTGCACTTGCTCCTTGCCTTTCCTCTGATGGAGTCGCTGGTACTTTTGCTGGTCTCTCTCCCCTGTATGCAGCCCTTGTTGGCATTTTTAGGGACTGCATCGCTCCTAGTGGTGGCAACAATGAAAGGATCCATGGTCACCTGGTTCCTCTCCTTGCGTTTTCTCACGAGTGTGCCACCAACACTGGATCAGCCACAGGTTACAAACTGGATGTCATGGACTATATTTTTCATGAGATGACGGATGCTATGATCAACAGGCTCTCTATTCCTTATGCTCCGTTCATAATGATGCTCGTCAAGCATATGTTGCCCCATGAGGATTTTGGCACTGCTCTGGATGGTGTTCATAAGCCAAAGAAAATCTACAACAAGGCTCAGAAGACTCATCACCCTTCCACTGCCCCGGAGACCTTCATGCGTGATGCTCGGGCTAGTAGTCGTCGTTCCACGGTGTCCCCAATGGCATGTGAGGTCAAGCAGCTTAATTGGTTCCAGCGGAACATTCTTTGCATGGGTATTGACATTCACAAGGGCCAATATGAGGCGTACCGCAGGGATCATGAGAGGGATCACACGCAGCAGCTTATCCTCCACCATGTCTCAGGTTCCACTGGCAATCCAGCTCCTCCCACTGCTCCGGATCCGTATGCTCAGTGGAACACCTCAGGGATCAACTATGGCGAGCTCGAGAGTTTTCTCTTTCCTCCTCCACCACGGGCACCCACTCCTCCAGCTGATGACGATGATGATGAGTATGATGAAGAGGAAGGGGACGGGAATGACTACGACGAGGATGAGGCGGAGTGATCTCTAGGGGCATTATCATCGCTCTTCTTCCTTTTTGGCATTTCGATGCCAAAGGGGGAGAAGTAGTTCTATTAGGTCTCGTGGATTTGCAAGGGTCGGGCACAAGCTCTTCGATTTTAGTCGTTTTTATTTGCTTGCTTGTGCCTTTTCTAGCGTGAACTTGTTTGCTATTTGTGGTTGTTTGTGTAAGACTATGTCGTACTCCACAGTTTGGTACTATGTTTGGTATTCATGGATTTCTGGATTTATCTATCATGGACCCCATGGAATTCTGGAAGTATGAAGCTTATTTGATGGCATATGGATTCATGGGATTATCTATGTATGCCTTGGCTTATATTCCGGTGGTATGACATTTTTTCCCAAACCTTAAAGTAGTGTTCTACCTAGTGTGTGTATTTGTATTCAAATGCAAATCTTAAATATGCACACATGTAGGGGGAGCGTCTTTCATTATTTAAGATGGCATTTGCCAGTTTTATTGCAAATCCTAGTATTGTCATCTAACACCAAAAAGGGGGAGATTGAAAGAACATTTCTTAATCCCTAGTGTTTTGTGTGTTAGATAACAATACCAAGGATCATTTAATGTGTGTTGAAGTGTTGCACTGAACTACGCCTTTGGGGCGGATAATCCGCCCACCAGGGCGGATTAATCCGCCTCCCTCCTAAGCAGCGCAAGCCCGGAAGGGGCGGAATTTTGGCCGGATTCTCCGGCCCCGCCGAATAATCCGCCCCTCAGGGGGGCCGGATAATCTGCCCCTCCTGCTCATCGCCAAGGTGCAAGCCCCAGAGAGGGGGCGGAGTTTCCCCCGGAGAATCCGCCCTTGGGGCGGAGTTTTCCCAGGGGGCGGATAATCCGCCCCCAAAGTTGTGCAACGGCCAGATCTGGGGACGGGGTATTTAAGCCAGCCATACCCCTCCTGCCAGAACTCTTGATTCATCTCGAAAAAGAACAGATCAGATCTGAAAGCTTCATCCAAGAGTGCTCCACCTAGATCCACCCAAAGGCCCCATCCCTTGGGGAATCGAAGGAGGAGAACTCGATCTTCATCATTAGCAATCAAGCGCTTCATCTCCTCTCCATTCATTTGGAGAACCTCCGATCTAGTATTTCTTGCAAATATCTAGATCCTCGTTTTTGTTTATATTGATAAACCTTGTTCTTGTGGCAGCTTGTTGTCATCTCGGGAGCCCCCAATTCGGTTGTGGGTGTGTGTGCCCTGATAGTGTTGTAAAAGGCACCGGTTCCCGCCTCGAAGGGATCCAATAGTGGAGAAGGTGGATCAGGCCTCTCGTGGCGAGATCCATCGGAGAATAGGGTGAGGCCTATTGTGGCGTGGTGGTCTTAGAACTGCCCACCCCTCCAATGTAGATGTACTTCCCTTAACAAGGAAGGAACTGCGGTAAAACAAATCCCTGTGTCTCCGCGTGCTCCACTACGGTTTCCTTGCTCCTCTTTTACGTGCTTAGTAGTTAGGGTTACATATAGGGAAATTCTCGTAGTTGCATATCTAGAGAATTTACTTTGTGTCAAGCCTAAATTTGAATAAGTATTAAAAATTGGTTAGCACCTATTCACCCCCCCTCTAGGTGCCCATACGATCCATTTCAGGTATCAAAATAATAGGAACAGCACAAGGGCTAAGGGACTCACGAATATGATCTCTGTCGAGTAGTTCCTGAATTTGGCGTTGTATCTCCTTTGTCTCCTCTGGATTGGTTCTATAGGGCGCGCGGTTGGGCAACGTGGCACCAGGAATTAGATCAATTTGGTGCTCAATTCCTCTAATAGGAGGTAGTCCTGGTGGCAGCTCAGCGGGAAAGACGTCCTCATATTCCTGCAAAAGGTTAGCAATAGCGGGTGGCAAAGAAGGAGGCATATCCTCAAATGAAAACAGAACCTCTTTGCAGAAAATTGCATAACATTGAGTATTGTTTACATCTAGTTTAGCAATATCAATTTTATTTGCAAGCATACATGGACTCTTCAAACGAATTTCAGTAGCATGTGTAGAATCAGATTTAGTGTTCTTTGGTGGTATAAAATCTGCAGCAACAATCTGATTCTCACTTTTATTTTTCTCCTCAGTTTTAGCTCTACTAGCTCTAGCAAGATCATCTTTTAAAATATGTTCGGGAGTCATAGGTTTTAGACCAATTTTCTTTCCATCATGCATAAGAGAATAGTGATTAGTTTTGCCATTATGAACATATTCTCTATCAAATTGCCATGGTCTACCAAGTAATAAAGAACAAGCATGCATAAGTACAACATCACAATCAACAAAATCGGAATATGTACCAATAGTAAAATGCAGCGTACCGTTCTTGTTACCTTGATCTTGCGAGAACTCTCAAACCATTGGATGTAATATGAATGTGGGCGTTGTCTTGTTGGAAGCGCAAGCTTCTCCACCATGTCAACACTGGCCAGATTATTACAACTCCCTCCATCAATGATGATCCGTATAGCTCTTTCCTTGATAACACCACGTGTTTGGAACAGGTTGTGGCGTTGAACTTACTCAGATTTGCTCAATTGCACACTCAACACACGTTGTGTAATTAAGCTCTTGTATTGATCAGCAGCTTCAGCTCCCATTACCTCTGTCTCTTCATCAGCATCAGAATTGTCTCCATCTCGAGCAGAAATAAGGGCTAGTGTATCTTCATCAAAGTCACTCGCTGAATCGTATTGACCATCTTCCCACACCATCATCACACGTTGTGTTGTGCACTGTCTCTCAATATGACCAAAACCCCAGCACTTGCGGCATTGTATATCCTTTGTCTTACCCGTGGAAGCCATAGAAGATGCACTACGAGCAAGAGCATTGGATGATGGTGGAGGAGCAGCTGGGAAATCTTGTGGTGCCCTTGGATGTGGTAGTAGCTGGTGGCGAATCACGAGGAGGCGCTGATTGTCGGGATGTCCAAGTGGATGGGCGACCTGCAGAATTATTAGTCCTCCTCCATGGTGGTTGGCGATCCTGCACTTCATGTTCAGCTTTGCAAGCAAGATGAAACAAACGAGTGATAGAATTATATTCCTTATAATCTAATATGTGCTGAATGTACTTGTTTAAACCACCAAAGAAACGTGCAAGCATTTGTTCATTAGATTCAACAAGACCACACCGAACCATCCCCGTTTGTAATTCCTGATAATACTCTTCTACAGAATTTTTCCCTTGCTCTAAACGTGTCAGATTCCTTAGTAAATCACGTTGATAAGTCGGAGGTACAAAACGAACACGCATAGCAGTTTTTAAAGCAGTCCAAGTACTAGGAATAGTAGTAGGATTTAAACGACAATACTCAGACCACCAAAGGGAAGCAAATTTAGTAAATTCACATGTAGCAGCACTAACACGCATATTCTTAGGATATTTTAAGCATGCAAAACGTTGTTCTACTTCCATCTCCCATGTAAGATATGCATCAGGATTATATTTACCCTCAAAAGATGGAATATTTAATTTAAGCTTTGCAACATGATCATCATCACGCACCGGTGGTCGACGTTCTTGTAGTAATGTCGGGCGGCCGCAGTACCGTGGAGGTTGTTCCACCTCCTCGTCGAACAGATCGTCGTTGTCGGGTCGTAGTACCCGCCCCGTCTCAATGCCGCAGCCGCCGCAGCGAAGTCTCGAGGTGCGTCACCGCAGCAGCCGGCGGGTACCGAACCAGCAATCCGACCGTGATCGGAATGCGCCTGCGCTGTGCACGGGTGCGGGCAATCTGTTCAAAATCTCCTTGAACCGAGCGTCAAGCTTGGCGTTGAAGGATTTCTCGAGTCCATCGATCTTGTCCATGGCGTTGGTGAGCTTGGTGTCAAAATCCCCTAGGCGTGTATCCACGTCTTCAGCGCGACTGACCAATAGCTCGGAGAAGTGAGCACGTAGTTCTTCGTTCGTCATGGTGGCAGGGTTCCACGAAGTATCTGTCATGGTTAGTCCTTAAAAAGCACAGGTATATACTACGGGAATATGGTGGAAGTCACGCGTAATCCGTCAAGCAATATACGAAGCTCTTACAAGTTCTTACCAAACAGCAGGAAAAGGCGATGTGCAACCGCGAGGATCAGTGGGTCCAGAGATTGAACCAAGCGATTACCAGGAGTCGAGACACCGCACGTGGAGAATATCTGTGGAGCTCTGGGAAGGCTTAGCAAGGGGGGTTAGCAATTATCAAAACAACAATGCAAAAGTTGAAAGAATGCTCAACGACGGTACTGTGCTGGTCCTAGGCTAGACCGTACTAGAGACGCGAGCCTAGATCACCAACGATGTCACGACGCGACACAACAAGCAATGTATGATGATATGGCACCCTGAAAAGCGAAGCGAGAGGTGGAAAATCACTATGATGGCAAGTGTCTAGAACTGATCTACAGCGTCTAAAAATAGTTTAGCCCCCAAATTTTTTTCGAAATTTTTTATTTTGCTCCGAAAAGCGCGCAGGCGCCAAAAAAATATCGCTATAACGGCCGATGGAGAAAAGTGATCTTCGGGGCCAAAAGAACAGTATAGCCAGAATTTTTTTTTTGCTCTCCTTCTGGACTTACGACCGGACTCTTAGCTCGACACGGAAACAACAAAGAAGGAAAGTAAAAAGAAATAACTAGGAAACAATAATTCTACTCGGACTCGTCTTGGCAGAAAACCGATCGGATCGTGTCAGCGGTAGGAAGGTATGGCGGGGTATTAGGGTTTATGGTGGCTGGGTATATGGCGGCGAAATATGGTGGCGGAATATGGTGGCGGTGATCGGCGAGTGTGGCGGTGACTACTATGATCAGAACTCGAAACTCTAAGGGAAGAGACACTAAGACCAGCAACTCGACGCGACGATGTAGACACAAATTCAACAATGCAAAAAATGAAAAGATAATGCGAGGCGTAGATTGGTTATGGGATGGATCTAAACTCTAACTGTGTTTTTGGCTTTTTCGTGGGTTATAGGTAAAAAGAGATCTAATCTACGAAAACAGTAAAATCTCACCGAGCAACCTGAAATCTGATACCACTTGATAGGGCAAAGGTGTCCGATCTTTCGATGAGATGATGATAATCGATTTGGTGGAGTTCGGGCTTGACGATCCGACTACACGTGCGAGCACGAGCACCAATGCAATCGCTAGGCCAATCTCCTGGAGGTTTCCGATCCTGCGGGAACACGATCAGCCTGACCAGCGAGGGTCTTAATTCCTACCTGAAATCGAGAACAAGTAAGAACCAATATTGCAATCAATATATTGCGGATTAAGAGGAAAGCTTTATTGAAAAGGTGGGATCCTGAATAGGTGCGAAGTACAAGAGGCCTCTGTGACGCTCGAGCCTTGGCGAAATTGCTATGATGGCTAACTTAATGTCTAAACAAACTCTGAGTCTAGGGTGACGGCTATGGGGAGTATTTAAGGGCGAAAAGGTGGGGTTTCGGCCAGCCATGGAAGTGGTGGCCGAATCCAACCCTAGAAGTCCTTTTCCCCTCAAATACGGACTCTAAAAAGTGGCTAATTAAAATCCTGCGAAAATTACATGGGCCTGGCCCAAAATAAAAGGTGTCGCAGCACCATATTAAGCTATGGACGAATTCGTGATGTATTGATCTTGAATATTTCGTCCAAGCCTTCTTTCTTCATTATGGTGGCCTCAAAGTTCTGAAATCTTCATCCGTGGCCTTCTCTTGGATCATCACACGCTTGCTGCCATCTCCATGCATGGCCATGCTCCAATGCTTGTCCCTCTCATCCATGCTTGGTCCATCATTCCTAAGAGTAATAAATACATCTAATTTAGGCAGCATCATATTCTCATGTATGTGAGGAATAGTTCCAAGAAACGAAAGTACCTGATAGTTAAGTTGTTTGGCACGAGATCTTGTGATGGGTCCTTGTATGTGTGTAGTTGTAGGTACAACGGTTGTATCAATAGAAGGGATGTCCACATCATAGAACATGGAACAAGTTCATCTTCAATTATGAATTTGTGTTCCATGCTAACAAACTATGCATTCCGGATAGTTCTGTTCGTCTTTTGTTGTTACAGGAGGCGCATGGAGGAGGATTTATGGGACACTTTGGTGTTAATGCAGCCTGTCCTACGACCGCTACTACATCTACTCCCACGTGCTCCCCAAGTGGACCCATGACTCGCGCCCGAGCCAAACTCCTTCAAGCTAAGGTGAACTCGCTCCTCTCCTTGTGTGACTTCGATACACCCTTGGATGGCCTGCTACTTCATACGCATACCTTGTGCATCATCAGGTACGAAGAGAAGGACCCACAGAACGGAGGAGCACCAGCGGAAGAGACCAAATGCTCTCGCCACAGTACTGACCGGACTGGCATTACTACCGGCCAAGACTATCGCCACCGCCACCAACAGAAGGCTCCAGCGCAAGCCAAATACTCTCTGCCACTGGCGGTACTACCGGCCCAGGACCCGGTACTACCGGACCACGGCACTACCGCCCCCTGCTACCGCCACCAACAGAAGGCTCCAGCGGAAGTCCCAGGACGACAAGCGGTACTACTGGCCCAGGAAGCGGTACTACCGGATGACCGGTACTACCGGACGAGCTGGACGGGTACTACCGGACGACACAGAACCTGATCATGTTAAGTCGGCCCAGCGCCTTGTAACCCTCTCTATATTTCGCTATTTGTTCCCAAAATACCCATGTTTATGTGGTTGGCCTATAAATAGCCCCCACCCTCCATTGTAAACCCTAGACTTGGATAATGATAGATTAAGACACCCCCTTTGAGGATCTTTTAATCTATTGGTCTCATGCTCCTACCAGGGGGGCTATTCCCCCCTCTCCTCTCTCTTTCCTGCCCTTCTGCGCCACAAAGCAAGGGGTTTGGGTTTTTTCTTCGCCCCAAGTCCCCAAAGGTCCAAGGTCCCACCCCCCCCCGTTGTTTGGCGAGGAGAGAGAAGCCAACACCGATCCTAGAGATTATGTTGGACCGGTTGCCACCGGCGTGAGAGATCGGCGTGTATCGTGATTTGCGTGCGTGTGTTCGTGGTTTTTCATCACGTTCTTCCCCCGACCACCGCTTTCCCCTTGTTTCTCGTGGGAATTCATGAAATATCGGGCCACCCCAAGGGGTTACCCCATAACAGGTGTCAAGAAAACGGAGGATGTTCTTGCTGCACACTTCTTTTGGCCACGTATGCGTCGAGATGTTGAGAGATTTGTGGCACGCTGCACTACTTGTCAAAAAGCTAAGTCTCGACTTAATCCACATGGTTTATATATGCCTCTTCCTGTTCCTAGTGTTCCTTGGGAGGATATTTCTATGGACTTTGTTTTGGGATTGCCACGAACACAGAAGGGGAGGGATAGTATTTTTGTTGTTGTGGATCGGTTTTCTAAGATGGCACACTTTATTCCATGTCATAAAACGGATGATGTTGCGCATATTGCTGATTTGTTCTTTCCTGAAATTGTTCGTTTGCATGGTGTGCCAAATACTATTGTCTCTAATCGTGATACTAAATTTCTTAGCCACTTTTAGAGATGTTTATGGGCTAAGTTGGGGACTAAATTGATGTTTAGTACTACATGTCATCCCCAAACTGATGGACAAACTGAAGTAGTAAATAGAACTTTGTCTACTATGTTGCGGGCTGTTTCAAAGAAGAACTTAAAATTGTGGGAAGAGTGTTTACCTCATATAGAATTTGCTTATAATCGTTCGCTGCATTCTACCACAAAGATGTTCCCATTTGAGATTTTGTACGGTTTTGTTCCTCGTGCACCTATTGATTTATTGCCTTTACCTTCTTCGGTGCAAAATAATTTGAATGCTACACAACGCGCTGAAATGATATTAAATTTGCATAAGACTACTAAAGATAACATTGAACACATGAATGCTAAGTATAAACTTGCTGGGGATAAAGGGAGAAAGCGTGTTGTGTTTGATGTTGGAGATCTTGTTTGGTTACATTTGCGTAAAGATCATTTTCCTTATTTACGCAAGTCTAAGTTAATGCCGCGTGCTGCTGGTCCCATTAAGGTTTTAGAGAAAATAAATGATAATGCATATAAACTTGAGTTGCCTGCAGACTTTGGTATGGTTAGTCCTACATTTAACATTGCAGATTTGAAGCCTTACTTTGGTGAGGAAGATGAGATTGCGTCGAGGACGACTTCAATTCAAGAAGGGGAGCATGATGTGGACATCCCTTCTATTGATACAACCGTATACCTACAGCTACACACATACAAGGACCCATCACAAGATCTCGTGCCAAACAACTTAACTATCAGGTACTTTCGTTTCTTGGAACTATTCCTCACATACATGAGAATATGATGCTGCCTAAATCACATGTATTTCTTACTCTTAGGAATGATGGACCAAGCATGGATGAGAGGGACAAGCATTGGAGCATGGCCATGCATGGAGATGGCAGCAAGCATGTGATGATCCAAGAGGAGGCCACGGATGGAGATTTCAGAACTTTGAGGCCACCGTAATGAAGAAAGAAGGCTTGGACGAAATATTCAAGATTAATACTTCACGAATTCGTCCATAGCTTAATATGGTGCTGCGACACCTTTATTTTGGGCCAGGCCCATGTAATTTTCGTAGGATTTTAAATAGCCACTTGTTAGAGTTCGTATTTGAGGGGAAAAGGAATTCTAGGGTTGGATTCGGCCACCACTTCCATGGCTGGCCGAAACCCCACCTTTTCCTCCTTAAATACTCCCCATAGCCGTCACCCTAGACTTGGATTTTGTTTAGACATTAAGTTAGCCATCGCAGCAACTTCGCCAAGGCTCGAGCGTCGTAGAGGCCTCTTGTACTTCGCACCTATTCAGGATCCCACCTTTTCAATAAAGCTTTCCTCTTAATCCGCAATATCTTGATTGCAATATTAGTTCTTACTTGTTCTCGATTTCAGGTAGGAATTAAGACCGTCGCTGGTCAGGCTGATCGTGTTCCCGCAGGATCGGTAACCTCTAGGAGATTGGCCTAGCGATTGCATTGGCGCTCGTGCTCGCACGTGTAGTCGGATCGTCAAGCCCGAACTCCACCAAATCGACTATCATCATCTCATCGAAAGATCAGACACCTTTGCCCTATCATCTTAACAACTTGGAGACGGGAAATCGAACTCCAAGGCCTTGTTCAATGATGGATGCATGATGCAAAGTCTAATCGAGGTTGGTGACAATAGTCGGTCCCCTTGGATAAGGGGATGAGGCAAAACTAGAGATTCCACACAAGGGGGTTATCTTTAGTCTATCATCTATGCCTGAGGGATACATGAAGGGGTGGGGGCTCTATTTATAGGCCAGCCACATAAACAGGGTAGTTTAGGGATAAAACTAGGGTTTGGACGAGCTAGTGGGGTACATGGGCCGAAGGCCCAGCTGGCGGCGCACAGGCCCATCACGCAGGCCGGAGACTCCGGTGTAGGCCGGAGACTCCGGTCAGTCTTCGGTGTCGTCTCCGGAGTGGCGTCTTGACCGCCCCCGGTCGGTTCTTTCGGAGGTCGGTCCGAGACTCAGCTGCCAGACCGAGACTCGTGTAGGCCGGAGACTCCGGTGGTTCAGCCGTGGCTTCTTCCGCCTCCTCTTCCAAGCCTCCGTCTTGTCGGGCTTGATGTTCCAGGCTTCCTCCCTTGCCTCCGTACTTGTCGGTGTGAACCTATCATGCATATGTGACGGAGTATGAAGTAGCATACCATTCAATAGGGTAGGAAGTGGGCTCGCATGGAGGAACGGATTCACCTTTGGAGTCCATGATGATTTGGCGTAAGTTGGAGAAAATGATGTGGTAATGACCGTCGGTCGGGCTGCATCAATGCAACACAACCTCGGCCATCAAAATGAAGCTCTTGGTTGCGCCATCGCCTCAATGGATGAGAAGCTTCAACGCCTCATTGATGGGCTAGCAAGGCCACGATCGTGCGAGTCAAGCTCATCACAGCACTCCTCAAGTGAATCAAGCGCACCTCGCCGTCACGCTTCAAGGCACCGGGATGGACCCGTCCTTCAATCCATGAGCTCTTCTCAAGCGGTACCATCTCCGCGACACGTCGCGACGTCAAGCTATGATGGTGACCTCTCCGCAAGAGCTCCCAAGACGTGAAGCAAACCGGCCACAACCAAGGGCACTTGTGATTCAACAAGAGCAACCTCACATGGACCACCAAGCCCATCGCCACCGACATGTTCTTTCAACAACAAGTGAAGCATCCGAAGTCGACGAACAAGATCGCCGTCGGCGTGAAGCACTCGAAGATCCACCAAGTCATCATCACCGACATGAACGTCAACGTCGACAACATGATCATCATGACGAGCCTCCTCCACATCAAGAAGAGAGGGAGCAGCCGTTTGCGCATGCGGCTCATCATCCTCCTCATCACATGACGCAAGACAATGCTCATCGGCATCAACCACGACAAGAACAAGAGCAAGCTCCCCAAGCTCATCGTGAGGACCAACAACCTCCTCCTCGTCCTCAGCCGCACCAACAACACGAGTAAGCTCCCCAAGCTCGTCGTCAAAATCAAGTTCCACCACCAAACGCGGCACCTCAACAACCGCAAGAGCAACGCAACCATCACCAAGCAAGACATGAGAGTTCGGATGATGAAGATGGCCGCCAAAATCATGGCAACCGCCGCCACGGGAAGCGCAATGAAGAAGAAACTTTCAGCAAGCTCAAATTCACCATGCCCAAGTTCACCGGTTCCAATGAACCCGAAGAATATCTCTCGTGGGAACTCAAGGTTGACAAGATCTTCCGCATGCAAAACTATAGCAATGAGAAGATGATGGCCATGGCATCCCTCGAGTTTGATGAGTATGCCAACCTTTGGTGGGAACAAGTCCAAATCGCCTGTGAATCAAAAGAAGAGCCCCCATTCTCAACTTGGCAAGATATGAAGGCTCATATGATATCCCGCTTTGTTCCTTCGCACTATACGCGTGACCTTTTCAACAAGCTTCAAACGCTTAGTCAAGGGACAAAGACCGTGGAAGAGTACTTCAAGCAAATGGAGCTCAACATGATCCGTGCCAACATTGAAGAACGTGATGAGCAAACAATGGCATGTTTCCTCAATGGCTTGAACCATCCAATCAAGCGCATCACCGAGTTCCAAAAGTACAACAACATGGTTGAGCTTGTGCACATCGCATCAAAGGCCGAGCGTCAAGTGCAAGAGGACATCAAGTACAACAAGCCAAAGACGTACTTCACATACAAGCAAGCTCCAACCACTACTCCAACAACACCAAGTGGAAGCTCATCAAATACAACCAAGCTTCCCTTCAAGCCAACACTTCCTCAAGGAAAACCGCCCCCAAGTGGAAAATACACAAGAGATGAACAACCATTCAATGGTGAGTTCTACAAGTGTGGAGGCAAAGGACACAAGTCGGCCGCATGTGGGAACAAGAAAGTTTTGTTCATCCATGACAACGGCGATGAAGAATAATTGAGTGAAGATGAGTTTGATGCAAGGGTCAAGGAAGCCATGGCAAGGCAACATTTGGAATAGGACCAAGAACTACTTGTGTGTGAACATGACGCAAGTCCATCGCTTGTGGTCACAAGGGTCTTAACTACTCAAGCCAATGAGAATGAAGACCAACGATCAAACATCTTCCAAACTCGTGCCGGTATCAATGGGAAGTCCATCAAAGTTGTCATCGATAGAGGGAGTTGCCACAATCTTGCAAGCACGGAATTGTGTGAGAAACTCAACCTCACCCTCCATCCACATAAGCACCCCTACCATATTCAATGGCTAAGTGACCAAGGGTCCATCAAGATCAAGCACACCGTCTCGGTAACGTTCTCAATTGGACAATACAAAGACACGGTGGAATGTGACATGGTAACCATGACGGTTTGCCATATGTTGCTAGGAAGGCCGTGGCAATATGACAAGCGTGCTTTGCATGATTGTTAGTAAAACCCTTATACCTTCAAATGGCTGGAAACAACTTGTGTTTTGCAACCAATGACTCCTAGCCAAATAATTGCGGACAATGCAAAGGCTTTAGCGAGGGCGCAATACACAAAAACACCTTGTGAGAAGAGTGGTGAGCGAGAGAACCACACTATAGTGAGTGAGTGCCACAAGCCAAACTCGAGTGGAAAAACTAAGAGTGTTCTTCTTGCCACCAAAAGTGAGATGAGAGAAGTGCGGAACAACCCATCCATCTTGCACTATGTCCTTGTATGCAAGGGACTAGCGCAAGGAACTAATGACTTGACAAATGTTCCTCCTTCTTTGATGGCTATTTTGCAGGAATTCCACGATTTTTTCCCGAAGAGCTTCCTCATGGCCTACCTCCTCTTCGTGGAATCGAGCACTGCATCGACCTCATACCCGGGGCCCCACTCCCAAACCGCGCCGCGTATCGCACGAACCCGGAAGAGACGAAGGAGATAGAACGACAAATCAACCAACTCGTCTCCAAAGGTTTGATACAAGTAAGCACTAGCCCAAGCGCGGTCCCCGTGATTCTAGTTCCAAAAACGGATGATATGTTGCGGTTATGCATGGACTGCCGTCCAATCAATGCTATCACCGTGCGTTATCGACATCCTATACCGCGTCTTGATGACATGCTTGATGAGTTATGTGGAGCCACTATATTTTCGAAAATTGATCTTCGTAGTGGTTACCATCGAATTCGCATGGCCGAAGGTGATGAGTGGAAAACCGCCTTCAAGACCAAGCTTGGTCTGTATGAATGGTTGGTTATGCCTTTTGGCTTATCAAATGCCCCATCTACCTTCATGCGCCTCATGAACCATATTTTGAGATATCTCATGGGGAAGAGTGTCGTTGTTTACTTTGATGACATCCTTGTCTATAGCAAGTCACTAGAGGAGCATGTTACTCATGTTAAGGAGGTCCTTCAAATCCTTCGTCATGAAAAGCTTTATGCTAATCTCCCAAAGTGCACTTTTGCAAAAGACAAGCTCATTTTCCTTGGTTTTGTTGTGTCTTCTAATGGCATTAAAGTTGATGTCTCAAAAGTTAAGGACATACGAGATTGGCCCATACCTACCAATGTTAGTGAACTTCGTAGTTTTCATGGGTTGGCTGGCCTTTACCGTCGCTTTGTGAAAGAATTTTCCACCATTGCTTGCCCCCTCAACGAATTGACCAAGAAAAATGTCACATTCGTTTGGGGAAAAGCACAACAAAAGGCTTTTGATGAGCTCAAAAAGAGGCTCACCGAAGCACCACTTCTTGCATTACCGGATTTCACAAAAACCTTTGAGATTGAATGTGACGCTAGTGGAATTGGCATTGGAGGCGTCCTTATGCAAAATGGGCGTCCTATTGCATACCATAGTGAGAAACTCGATGGCGCACGCCTTAACTATCCCATTTATGACAAAGAGATTTTTGCCTTGGTTCGTGTCCTTCAAGTGTGGCAACACTACCTTTGGCCCAAAGAATTTATCATCCATTCCGACCATGAGTCGTTGAAATATCTTAAGGGCCAAGCCAATTTGAGTAAAAGGCACGCCAAATGGGTTGAGTTTATGGAATCTTTTCCTTACATTTTCAAGTACAAGAAGGGCAAAGAAAATGTGGTAGCGGACGCTTTGTCTCGCAAAAACACAAACCTTCTTACGCGACTCGAAGTAAATGTCTTGGGTCTTGATGACATCAAATCTTTGTACGCGTCCGACCCTTTCTTTGGACCAATTTTTGCAAGATGTTCAATAGACAAAGGGATTGATGATTTCTATTTGCATAAGGGTTTTCTTTTGAAACAAAACAAGCTTGCATTCCGAAGTCGTCTCTCCAAATTTTGCTTCTTCAAGAGTCCCATGGTGGAGGCCTATGGGTCACTTTGGCCGTGACAAGACATATGACATGCTATCCACTCACTACTTTTGGCCAAAGATGAAGCGCGACGTGGAGCGCCACGTCCAACGATGCACTACATGTATCCAAGCTAAGTCTAAGTCTAACCCCTTTGGTCTTTATATGCCATTGCCTATTCCTCATACACCTTGGTCGGACATTAGCATGGACTTTGTGTTAGGCTTGCCTAGATCTAAACATGGACATGATTCTATATTTGTGGTAGTGGATCGCTTTTCCAAAATGGCACACTTCATTCCGTGCCATAAGTCTGATGATGCTTCACATGTAGCAAATTTGTTTTTCAGGGAAATAATTCGGCTACACGGTGTACCAAGAATAATCGTCTCCGACCACGACGTCAAATTCATGAGCTACTTCTGGAAGACTCTCATGGCCAAGCTCGGCATCAAGCTCCTCTTCTCGTCCGCCTCGCATCCTCAAACCGATGGACAAACCGAGGTCGTCAATCGAAGCCTTGGCACACTCCTACGTGTGTTGATCAAGAAGAACCTTAAAGACTGGGAGGAATGTATTCCACATGCCGAGTTCACCTACAACCGCGCCAAGCACTCCACCACCATGAGGAGCCCGTTCATGATCGTCTATGGCTTCGAGCCTCTCACCGCGCTCGATATCCTTCCACTTCTGCTTCATGAACGTGCCAATATGGACGTGGTCAAACGCTCCCAAACAATGAAGAAACTCCATGAAGACACAAGAGCTACGATCAAGAAACAAGTCCTTCGCCAAGCATCAAGGCTAAACAAGAACAAGAAAGAGATGATCTTTGAAGAAGGCGACCTTGTGTGGATACACTTGAGTAAAGACCGCTTCCCCAAGGACCGCGACTCCAAACTCAAGCCAAGAGGTGATGGACCGTTCAAAGTACTAAAGAGGATCAACAACAACGCCTACATCATCGATATCCCAACATCGAAGTATCTTGTGAGCCCGACATTCAATGTCAAGGACCTCTCACCCTACCATGGCAAAGATGAAGTTGAGAAGGTTGAAGAGTCGAGGACGACTCTTTCCCAAGGGGGGAGCTGATGCAACCCGTCCTACGGACGCACCTCCATCTACAACACCTAGTCCCCCAAGTGGACCAATGACTCGTGCCCGAGCCAATCTCCTACAAGCCAAGGTTAACTCGCTCCTTTCTGATGTGGACATCCCTACTATTGATACAACCGTTGTACCTACAGCAACACACATACAAGGACCCATCACAAGATCTCGTGCTAAACAAATTAACTATCAGGTACTTTCGTTTCTTGGAACTATTCCTTACATACATGAGAATATGATGCTGCCTAAATCAGATACATTTCTTACTCTTAGGAATGATGGACCAAGCATGAATGAGAGGGACAAGCATTGGAACATGGCCATGCATGGAGATGGCAGCAAGCATGTGATGATCCAAGAGAAGGCCACGGATGAAGATTTCAGAACTTTGAGGCCACCATAATGAAGAAAGAAGGCTTGGACGAAATATTCAAGATAAATACTACTTAATTCGTCCATAGCATAATATGGTGCTGACACCTTTATTTTGGGCCAGGCCCATGTAATTTTCATGGTTTTAATTAGCCACTTTTTAGAGTCCGTATTTGAGGGAAAAAAGGACTTTTAGGGTTGGATTCGGCCACCACTTCCATGGCTGGCCGAAACCCCACCTTTTCGCCCTTAAATACGCCCCATAGCCGAACCTTTAGACTCGGATTTTGTTTAGACATTAAGTTAGCCATAGTCGCAACTTCGCCAAGGCTCGGCGTCGCAGAGGCCTCTTGTACTCGCACCTATTCGTGATCCCACCTCTTTCAATAAAGCTTTCCTCTTAATCCGCAATATCTTGATTGCAATATTGGTTCTTACTTGTTCTCGATTTGGTAGGAATTAAGACCCTCACCGGTCAGCCGATCGTGTTCACGCAGGATCGGTAACCTCCAGGAGATTGGCCTAGCGATTGCATTGGCGCTCGTGCTCGCACGTGTAGTCGGATCGTCAAGCCCGAACTCCACCAAATTGATTATTGCCATCTCATCGAAAGATCGGACACCTTTGCCCCATCAAGTGGTATCAGATTTCAGGTTGCTCGGTGAGATTTTACTGTTTTTCGTAGATTAGATCTGTTTTTACCTATAACCCACGAAAAAGCCAAAACAGCTTAGAATTTAGATCCATCCCATAACCAATCTCTCGCATTATCTTTTCAGTTTTGCATTGTTGAATTTGTGTCTACATCGTCGTCGAGTTCTCGGACTTAGTGTCTCGTCCTTAGAGTTTCGAGTTCTAATCATACTAGTCACCGCCACATTCGCGATCACCACCACCATATTCGCCGCCATATACCCCGCCACCATAAACCCTAACACTCACCGCCTTCCTACCGCGACACGGATCCGATCACCTTTCTCGCCGGCACGAGTCCGAGTTGAGTCATTATTTCCTAGTTATTTCTTTTGACTTCTTCTTTGTTGTTTCCGTTGAGCTAAGAGTCCTCGTAAGTCCGAAGGAGCAAAAAAAAAGTCTGAACCGCCTCAGAAAAATTTTTACGCTATACTTGGTTTTCGGCTTTGGGGATCACTTTTCTCCATCGGCCGTTATAGCGATATTTTTTTTGGCGCTGCTTCCGAGCAAAATAAAAATTTGAAAAAATTTTTGGGGGCTAACCTCTTTTTAGACCCCGTAGATCAGTTCTAGACACTCGCCATCCTAGTAATTTTCTGCATCTCGGATCGCTTTTCAGGGTGCTATATCATCATACAGTGCTTGTTGTGTTGCGTCGTGACATCGTTGGTGATGTGGACATCCCTACTATTGATACAACCGTTGTACCTACAACAACACACATACAAGGACCCATCACAAGATCTCGTGCCAAACAACTGAACTATCAGGTACTTTCGTTTCTTGGAACTATTCCTTACATACATGAGAATATGATGCTGCCTAAATCAGATATGTTTCTTACTCTTAGGAATGATGGACCAAGCATGGATGAGAGGGACAAGCATTGGAGCATGGCCATGCATGGAGATGGCAGCAAGCATGTGATGATCCAAGAGAAGGCCACGGATGAAGATTTCAGAACTTTGAGGCCACCATAATGAAGAAAGAAGGCTTGGACGAAATATTCAAGATCAATACTTTACGAATTCGTCCATAGCATAATATGGTGTCATGACACCTTTATTTTGGGCCAGCCCATGTAATTTTCGCAGGATTTTAATTAGCCACT
This sequence comes from Avena longiglumis, assembly GCA_030063025.1. Classification (NCBI taxonomy): domain Eukaryota; kingdom Viridiplantae; phylum Streptophyta; class Magnoliopsida; order Poales; family Poaceae; genus Avena; species Avena longiglumis. The sequence continues at coordinate 281,164,865 of CP125975.1, forward strand.
TTTTAGAGTCCAGATTTGAGGGAAAAGGACTTTTAGGGTTGGATTCGCCACCACTTCCATGGCTGGCGAAACCCCACCTTTTCGCCTAAATACGCCCATAGCCGAACCTTTAGACTCGGATTTTGTTTAGACATTAAGTTAGCCATAGTCGCAACCGCCAAGGCTCGGCCGCAGAGGCCTCTTGTACTTCGCACCTATTCAGGATCCCACCTCTTTCAATAAATCTTTCCTCTTAATCCGCAATATCTTGATTGCAATATTGGTTCTTACTTGTTCTCGATTTGGTAGGAATTAAGACCCTCACCGGGTCGGCCGATCGTGTTCACGCAGGATCGGTAACCTCTAGGAGATTGGCCTAGCGATTGCATTGGCGCCGCGTGTCGCACGTAGTCGGATCGTCAAGCCGAACTCCACCAAATCGATTATCGCCATCTCATCGAAAGATCGGACACCTTTTGCCCTATCAAGTGGTATCGATTTCGTGTTGCTCGGTGAGATTTTACTGTTCAGAGATTAGATCTGTTTTTACCTATAACCCACTTAAAAAGCCAAAACACGCTTATAGTTTAGATCCATCCCATAACCAATCTACGCCGCATTATCTTTTCAGTTTTGCATTGTTGAATTTGTGTCTACATCGTCGGCCGAGTTCTTGGTCTTAGTGTCTCGTCCCTTAGAGTTTCGAGTTCTGATCATAATAGTCACCGCCACACTCGCCGATCACCGCCACCATATTCCGCCACCATATTCCGCCACCATAAACCCTAATACTTCGCCACCGCCTTCCTACCGCGACACCGATCCGATCATTCTGCCATGATAGTCCGAGTAGAGTTCTTGCTTCCGATTTCTTTTGACTTTCCTTCCTTGTTGTTTCGTGTTCGCTAAGAGTCCGTCGTAAGTCCGTATGAGAGCAAAAAAAAATTTCTGGAACCGCCGCCTCGAAAAAATTTTACGGCTATACTATTTTTCACCCCGGGATCACTTTTCTCCATCGGCCGTTATAGCAATATTTTTTTGGCGCCTGCGCGCTTTTCGGAGCAAAATAAAAAATTTCGAAAATTTTTTTGGGGCTAACCTATTTTTAGACCCCGTAGATCAATTCTAGACACTCGCCATCATAGTGATTTTTCACCACCTCTCGGTTCGCTTTCCGGTGCCATATCATCATACAATGCTTGTTGTGTCGCGTCGTGACATCGTTGGTGATCTAGGCTCGCGTCTCTAGTACGGTTCAGCCTAGGACCAAAGACAGCATCTGCGTTGAGCATTCTTTCAACTTTTGCATTCTGTTTTGATAATTGCTAACCCCTTGCTAAGCCTTCCCGAGCTCCACAGATACTCTCCACGTGCGGTGTTTCGACTCGGTTATCGCTTGGTTCAATCTCCGGACCCACCGATCCTCGTGGTTGCACATCGCCTTTTCGCTGTTGGTAAGAACTTGTAAGAGCTTTGTATATTGCTTGACGGATTACGCGTGATTTCCACCATCTTCCGCATACTATATACCTGTGCTTTTAAGGACTAACCATGATGGATACGCCCACCCCGCAACAATGACAACGAAGAACTACATGCCCACTTCTCGCTCTTGGTCACCGCTACCGAAGACGTGGATACGCCTCGGGAGTTTGACACCAAGCTCACCAACGCCGTGGACAAGATCGATGGACTAGAGAAATCCTTCAACGCCAAGCTTGACGCTCGGTTCAAGGAGCTCAACCGATTGCCCGCACCGGCACCCACACATGGCGCACGGCGCATTCGATCACGGGCGATTGCTGGTTTATTGCCGCCGCACTTCCGGCGGCCATCGCCGCGATCGACGTTCCTCGGACTTACGCTGGCCGCTTTGCAACATTGGGACAGACGACGGTACTACTACGACCCGACGACGACGATCTGTTTGACGAGGAGGTTGAACAACCTCCACGGTACCGCTGGTCGCCTCGACATTACTACCGCAACGCCGCCCATGCCGATGCGTAATGATGATGATCATGTTGCAAAGCTTAAATTAAATATTCCATCTTTTGAGGGTAAATATAATCTCGATGCATATCTTACATGGGAGATGGAAGTAGAACAACGTTTGCATGCTTAAAATATCCCGATAATATGCGTGTTAGTGTCTTTGCTACATGTGAATTTACTAAATTTGCTTCCCTTTGGTGGTCCGAGTATTGTCGTTTAAATCCTACTACTATTCCTAGTACTTGGACTGCTTTAAAAACTGCTATGCGTGTTCGTTTGTACCTCCCACTTATCAATGTGATTTACTAAAGAATCGACACGCTTAGAGCAAGGGAAAATTGAGAAGAGTATTATCAGAATTGCAAACGGGATGGTTAGGTGTGGTCTTGTTGAATCTAATGAACAAATGCTTGCACGCTTTTGGTGGATTAAACAAGGACATTCAGCACATATTAGATTATAAGGAATATAATTCTATCACTGCTTGTTTCATCTTGCTTGCAAAGCTGAACGTGAAGTGCAGGATCGCCAAACACCATGGAGGAGGACTAATAATTCAGTCGCACATCCACTTGGACATCCCGACAATCAGCGCCTCGTGATTCGCCTCCAGCTACTACCACATCCAAGGCCACCACAAGATTTCCATGCTCCTCCACCATCATCCAATGCTCCCGCCGTCAGAGTGCATCTTCTATGGCTTCCACGTAAGACTAAGGATATACAATGCCGCAAGTGCGGGGGTTTTGGTCATATTGAGAGACAGTGCACAACACAACGTGTGATGATGGTGCGAGAAGATGGTGAATACGATTCCGCGAGTGACTTCGATGAAGATACACTAGCCCTTATTTCGCCGAGATGGAGACAATTCGATGATGATGATGAGCGAGGTAATGGGAAAAGGCCGATCAATACAAGAGTTTAATTACACAACGTGTGTTGAGTGTGCAATTGAGCAAATCTGAGCAAGTTCAACGCCACAACCTGTTCCAAACACGTGGTGTTGTCAAGGAAAGAGCTATACGGATCATCATTGATGGAGGGAGTTGTAATAATCTGGCCAGTGTTGACATGGTAGAGAAGCTTGCGCTTCCAACAAGACAACGCCCACATTCATACTACATCCAATGGTTTGAGAGTTCACGCAGGATCGGTAACCTCCAGGAGATTGGCCTAGCGATTGCATTGGCGCTCGTGCTCGCACGTGTAGTCGGATCGTCAAGCCCGAACTCCACCAAATCGATTATCGCCATCTCATCGAAAGATCGGACACCTTTGCCCTACACTGGCCAGATTATTACTACATCCAATGGTTTGAGAGTTCTCGCAAGATCAAGGTAACAAGAACGGTACGCGTGCATTTTACTATTGGTACATATTCTGATTTTGTTGATTGTGATGTTGTACCTATGCAAGCTTGTTCTTTGTTACTTGGTAGACCATGGCAATTTGATAGAGAATCTGTTCATAATGGCAAAACTAACCACTATTCTCTTATGCATGATGGAAAGAAAATTGGTCTAAAACCTATGACTCCTAACAGATTTTAAAGATGATCTTGCTAGAGCTAGTAGAGCTAAACGAGGAGAAAATAAAAGTGAGAATCAGATTGTTGCCGCAGATTTTATACCACCAAAGAACACTAAATCTGATTCTACACATGCTCTGAAATTGCTTGAAGAGTCCATGTATGCTTGCAAATAAAATTGATATTGCTGAACTAGATGTAAACAATACTCAATGTTATGCAATTGTCTGCAAAGAGGTTTTGTTTTCATTTGAGGATATGCCTCCTTCTTTGCCACCCGCTGTTGCTAACCTTTTGCAGAAATATGAGGACGTATTTCCCGCTGAGTTGCCACCAGGACTACCTCCTATTAGAGGAATTGAGCATCAAATTGATCTAATTCCTGGTGCCACGTTGCCCAGGAGGATCAAGCATGATAGGTTCACGCCGACCAGTACGGAGGCAAGGGAGGAAGCCCGGAGGATCAAGCCCGACAAGACAGAAGCTTGGAAGAGGAGGAAGAAGACATATCAGCAGCTGCCAGGTCCCGGCGATACTACCGGTCGGCGGAACCGGTACTACCGGGCAGCGGTACTACTGCCCCTGATACCGCTCGCTACTGATGGCTCCAATTGATGCTCCAGGACCGCAAGCGGTACTACCGGTCCCAGGTAAGATTGCCACGACTGTACTACCGGTCCTATGTCCCATTACTACGGTCATGCCTGCTCTCGCACACCGCTTGGGCCACAACCCATGTAATCCCCTTTACTTACCTATTCGCCTAGTTTATCCCCAAACTACCCTTGTTTAGTGGCTGGCCTATAAATAGAGCCCCCACCCCTCATGTATCCCTTAGGCATACATGATAGACTAAAGACAACCCCCATTGTGGAATCTCTAGTTTTGCCTCATCCCCTTACAAGGGGACCGACTATCGTCACCAACCTCGATTGAACTTTGCATCACGCATCCATCATTGAACAAGGCCTTGGAGTTCGGTGTCTCGTCTCCAAGTTGTCAAGACCCTCCCCAAGGTGTTCTTCCCTCTCCGATGTGAATTTGAGGGAGCACGTTGAATGATCTTTCCTTGCGAGGATTCTATCGGACCGGTGGCCGCCATTCGGGAGCAATCGGCCTTGTATCGTGTGAGTTTTGCGTGTGTTCATCGTGTTCTTCGCGAGGTGTGTGTTCGCTTCCGCTACCTTCTCACTTTCCCCTCGCTTTCCCATCGACTGGACCACGAGATCCATGAAGATCGGGCCAGCCAAGAGGTTAACCCCTTTATCATCTGGTATCAGCAGCTTTTGGTTACCACGGGTTTCTCATCGATTTGGTCTTTTCCCCATAAATTCGAGAATTCCACCAAAAATAGCCCAATTCGTGTTTTGCATCAATCTGTAATTTGAGTGCATTTTGGGAGGTTTTGATCCATGGATTACTTGCAAAACTTGTTGATCTACCTTCCTCTGCGTTCCCATAGCCTAATTCCTTGATTTCCCCCTTCGATTTGGTGTTTTTCTTGAAGATTTTCCGCCCAAATCCCCACAAAATCGCGATAACGCGTTAAATATGGGCGTCCCAGGACCAACCGGTACTACCGGGCTCAAAATCCGGTACTACCGCACTTCGGTACTACCTCTCAGAAAACCGGTACTACCTCCCAGTACTGAACAGAAAAAAACAGATTCCCAGATTTCAGCCTCTCACCGTTTTGAGCATGACTTTTGCATTCGAACTCGGATTTTGGTGTTCTTTAGCTTGTTTTGAAGAGGAGAAGGAGCTCTACATCATCATCCACGTTCTTCATGCTACCTAATACATACAAATTCCGTGAGCAAGGCGGAATCTAACAATAAAGGGTGAAGATCGTCCACTAAAGGTATAAACATTCCGCGACTTCTCCCCACTTGCATTCCTTTGTGAACCCCACTATCTTTGTGAGCAACAAACACCTATTGAGACTAGTTCCTCTTATGATTGCTTGGGCTATGCACATTTGATACCTTGTAGAATTCTGAGCAAACATTGTGAGCGCTATCTCATATAGTTATCTTGTAAAGTTGTTGGCACAAGGAAGAGGCAAGTGAAAAGAAAAGGAAAGAAAAAAGAGTGAAAAAAATATATATATAGAAAAATAAAAATAAATAGAAAGAAATATACATGTTCCTCATAGAATAGGAAGCGCAAGCTCGATGAACATCATATAGGTGGTACTTATTGTGCATATCTTGTAGCCCACCAATTTTGTGCAATCGAACTAGCGTCTCTCCTTGTACTTTTCTGACATGAGCTTGTAGTCTTTGCTAGGTAATCATTTGGTTCTTAGCTCACTTTCTCCGTCGCACAAGTCCCATTTATCCCACCGCGTGTGTTTCCTTGTACATATTTCCTATCTTGTGGGTTGACTTGTTTTGCTTTGTGATCATTGTGGTTCTTTACTTGCCATTACAACATCTTGATTTCGGATTGGTTCTTGACATGCCATTTTCCATACCTATCCACCATAGGCCTTGTGTGTGTGTGTGTGTGTGTGTTTTGTTGGTAGTTTGTTTTGGTGTTCCGTGTGAACTTCACTTTGCTTGGTTTATTGCTCTCAAGTGTGGCCACTTGCACAATACGATCTTCCAAGGTAAAGTAAGGTTTGACGGTGTATCCCTAACTCCCACTACCACTTCCATATACACCGCTTGGTCTTGTGAATCATATCTAGGGACTCCGGAACCGAGGATGATTTCTCTGAAGAATCCACGATGAGCCACCATGCCTATGTCTCCACAAGCATGGACAACATGATGGGGCACTACACCAACAATGGCTCCACATGCTTGGGTGACATGGAGTGCTACAACAACAATGACTCCCCAAGCATGGGCGACTTCAAGAACGACAACGACAAGCTCCTCAAGTCGCACCGGCCAAGACGGAGCCTACACCTAGAGTGCGCCAAGGTGCACCATCAAATGGACAAGTTGGAGAGCGACCTCCACAACTTCAAGAAGGACATGGACAACGACTTCGACAAAACCATGAGCAAGGTCGCCAAGATTAATGATGCTTTGCACTCATTTCAACCACTCACCAAGAAGAGTGCCAAGGACAAGGGTCATCGCCGCGAGCGTCATGTGGATGACAAAGTGCGCCGCCTACATCAACCATCGGCAAGGCACGCCAATGACCTCCGTCGACACCGTCACAAGGCACCTTCAACTACTAGTGCCACCACCAAAATGGCACCAAGAGCAAGCCTTCGTCCACGCCATCAAGCTTCAACGACTACTCTTGCATTCGAAGACCTCATTAACGAGGAAAATGAAGACCTCTACTTCTCCAAGTTGGATAGCATGAGCCTACCTCCACCACTTACAATATGGCCACAAGACGGTCGAGCATGGGATTTTCCCTTCGACCATGGAGGTGAGCAATGATGCCCATCTTATGGCATCCAACCTTGAAGGCGACAATGTCACAAATGGTGAGCATGGGATTTTCCCTTCACCAAAGGAGGCGCAAGGAGTTGAGGAAGCCGAGCCTATCCCTATATGCTTGAGTGATGATGTGGTACCAATCCCATGTGAGTATGAGAGCCACTTAGCCCACTTGAGTGAGAACAAGAGTGAGATGAGTGACTCCACCTTATGTGAGATTGAGTGCTCCCACTTTGAGGGCATGAGTGATACACCGAGTTAGTTGAGAGTGGTTGTTGATAGGTCAAGTGGGACCATTTCGATTTCTAACGACTTACCCTCTACCTCTAGTGTGTTCTCTTATGTTGTGCTAGGTTCCATGAATGAAGACGCTCCAAGCCATGAAGCAATGATGCCTCGAATGGAGAAGATGTACATGGTGGATGAAGAGGATGGTATGTGTTATGGGGGTAACCCTGGGGTTGGCCCGATCTTTCACGAATTCCACGAGAAACGAGGGGGAAAGAGGTGGCCGGGTATGAAATCGGGGGAAGGCGATGAAAACCACGAACACACACACACCAAAACACGATACACGCCTACTCCTCACGCTGGTGGCAACCGGTCCAACATAATCCCTAGGATCGGTGTTGGGCGAAGCTCGCTCTCCACGCCAACAACGGGGGATGAGGTGCTTGGTGAGGTCTTGACGTCTTGGGGGCGAGAAACCGAGAACCCAAGGCCTTGTACAACTTGAACGCACTAGGCAAGATCCAAGAGGGGGGTGGATAATCCGGTGCTCCTTGGTAGGAGCATGAGACCAATAGATATAAGTCCTCAAAGGGTTTCCTTAATATCTATTATTATCCAAGTCTGCCGTTTACAATAGAGGGTGGGGGCTATATATAGTCCAGCCACAAAACAGGGGTAGTTTCGGAATGAAAAGGTAAATTATAGGTGGGGTTACAAGGCACAGGGCCGAACTGAGGCGATCAGGGTCTGGCAGGACCGGTAGTACCGGTCCGGCAACCGGTAGTACCGGTGGTAACCGGTAGTACCGCTTCCGGAGCGGTAGTACCGCTTGAGGGCCTGGAGCTTCCGTCGGAGGCGCCTGTGGCGAGCGGTAGGAGGGGCCGGTAGTACCGGCCACCGGTAGTACCGGTTGCAGGACCGGTAGTACCGCTTGCTTCTGGGGCGTGGAGTGGTGCTTCCTGTGGCGAGCGGTAGGAGGAGGCGGTAGGACCGCTTGGAGCGGTAGTACCGGTCGTCCCAACCGGTAGTACCGCTTGCGTCTGGCAGCGACTGGTGGCTTCTTCGTACCTGATGATGCACAGAGTTTGCGTGTGAAGTAGCAAGCCATCCAAGGGTGTGTCGAAGTCACACAAGGAGAGGAGCGAGTTCACCTTAGTTTGAAGGAGTTTGGCTCAGGCGCGAGTCATGGGTCCACTTGGGTAGCTCGTGGGAGTAGATGTAGTAGCGGTCGTAGGACGGGCTGCATCAGCTCCCCCCCTTGGGAAAGAGTCGTCCTCGAATCTTCAACCGTCACAACTTCCTCTTCGCCATGGTAGGGTGAGAGGTCCTTGACATTGAATGTCGAGCTCACAAGATACTTCGATGTTGGTATATCGATCACATAGGCATTGTTGTTGATCCTCTTTAGCTCCTTGAATGGTCCATCGCCTCGTTGCTTTAGCTTGGAGTCGCGTTCCTTGGGGAAGCGGTCTTTACTCAAGTGTATCCATACAAGGTCGCCCTGATCAAAGATCATCTCTTTCTTGGTCTTGTTTAGCCTTGATGCTTGGCGAAGGACTTGTTGCTCGATAGTAGCTCGTGTGTCTTCATGGAGTTTCATCATTGCTTGGGCACGCTTGACAACGTCCATATTGGCACGTTCATGAAGTGGAAGTGGAAGGATATCGAGCGCGGTGAGGGGCTCGAAGCCATAGACGATCATGAACGGGCTCCTCATGGTGGTGGAGTGCTTGGCGCGGTTGTAGGCGAACTCGGCGTGTGGAATGCATTCCTCCCAGTCTTTAAGGTTCTTCTTTATCAACACCCGGAGAAGTGTGCCAAGACTTCGATTGACGACCTCGGTTTGTCCATCGGTTTGAGGATGCGAGGCGGACGAGAAGAGAAGCTTGATGCCGAGCTTGGCCATGAGGGTCTTCCAGAAGTAGCTCATGAATTTTACGTCGCGGTCGGAGACGATTGTTCTTGGCACGCCGTGTAGCCGAATTATTTCCCTGAAAAACAAATTTGCTACATGTGAAGCATCATCGGTCTTATGGCATGGAATGAAATGTGCCATTTTAGAAAAGCGATCCACGACTACAAATATGGAATCATGACCATGTTTCGATCTAGGCAAGCCTAACACAAAGTCCATGCTAATGTCCGACCAAGGTGCATGAGGAATAGGCAATGGCATATAAAGACCAAAGGGGTTGGACTTGGACTTAGCTTGGATACTTGTAGTGCATCGTTGAACGTGGCGCTCCACGTCGCGCTTCATCTTTGGCCAAAAGTAGTGAGTGGAGAGCATGTCATATGTCTTGTCACGGCCAAAGTGACCCATAAGGCCTCCACCATGGGACTCTTGGAGAAGCAAAAGTTGGAGAGACGATTTCGGAATGCAAAGCTTGTTTTGTTTGAAAAGAAAACCCTTATGCAAATAGAAATCATCAATCCCTTTGTCTATTGAACATTGTGGAAATATTGGTCCAAAGAAAGAGTCGGACGCGTACAAAGATTTGATGTCTTCGAGACCCAAGGCATTGACTTCGAGTCGTGTAAGAAGGCTTGTGTTTTTGCGAGACAAGGCGTCCGCCACCACATTTTCTTTGCCCTTCTTGTATTTTACAATGTAAGGAAAAGACTCCATAAACTCAACCCATTTTGCGTGTCTTTTACTCAAGTTGGTTTGGCCCTTAAGATACTTCAACGACTCATGGTCGGAATGGATGATAAATTCTTTGGGCCAAAGATAGTGTTGCCACACTTGAAGAACACGAACCAAGGCAAAAAGTTCTTTGTCATAAATGGGATAATTGAGGCGTGCGCCATCAAGTTTCTCACTATGGTAAGCAATAGGACGCCCATTTTGCATAAGGACGCCACCAATGCCAATACCACTAGCGTCACATTCAATCTCAATGGTTTTTGTGAAATCCGGCAATGCAAGGAGTGGTGCTTCGGTGAGCCTCTTTTTGAGCTCATCAAAAGCCTTTTGTTGTGCTTTTCCCCAAACAAACGTGACATTTTTCTTGGTCAATTCGTTGAGGGGGCAAGCAATGGTAGAAAAAACTTTCACAAAGCGACGGTAAAAGCCAGCCAACCCATGAAAACTACGAAGTTCACTAACATTTGTTGGAATGGGCCAATCTCGTATGTCCTTGACTTTGGAGACGTCCACTTCTATGCCATTAGAAGACACAACAAAACCAAGGGAAATCAGCTTGTCTCTTGCAAAAGTGCACTTGGGGAGATTAGCATAAAGCTTTTCATGACGAAGGATTTGGAGGACCTCCTTAACATGAGTAACATGCTCCTCGAGTGTCTTGCTATAGACAAGAATGTCATCAAAGTAAACAACTACACTCTTTCCGATAAGAGATCGCAAAATATGGTTCATGAGACGCATGAAGGTAGATGGGGCATTGGATAAGCCAAAAGGCATAACCAACCATTCATAGAGACCAAGCTTGGTCTTGAAGGCGGTTTTCCACTCATCACCTTCAGCCATGCGAATTTGATGGTAGCCACTACGAAGATCAATTTTTGAAAATATAGTGGCTCCACATAACTCATCAAGCATGTCATCAAGACGCGGTATAGGATGTCGATAACGCACGGTGATAGCATTGATTGGATGGCAGTCCATGCATAACCGCAACGTATCATCCGTTTTCGGGACTAGGATCACGGGAACCGCGCTTGGGCTAGTGCTTACTTGGATCAAACCTTTGGAGACGAGTTGGTTGATTTGACGCTCGATCTCCTTCGTCTCTTACGGGTTCGTGCGATACGCGGCGCGGTTTGGGAGTGGTGCGCCGGGTATGAGGTCGATGCGGTGCTCGATTCCATGAAGAGGGGGAAGGCCATGAGAAAGCTCTTCGGGAAATACATCTTGGAATTCCGGCAAAACAACCATCAAGGAAGGAGGAACATTTGTCAAGTCGTTAGTTCCTTGCGCTAGTCCCTTGCATACGAGGACGTAGTGCAAGATGGATGGGTTGTTCCGCACTTCTCTCATCTCACTTTTGGTGGCAAGAAGAACACTCTTAGTTTTTCCACTCGAGTTTGGCTTGTAGCTCTCACTCACTATGGTGTGGTTCTCTCGCTCACCACTCTTCTCACAAGGTGTTTTGCGTTGCGCCCTCGCTAAAGCCTTTGCATTGTCCGCAATTATTTGGCTAGGAGTCATTGGTTGCAACACACAAGTTTTATCAAGCCATTTGAAAGTGTAAGTGTTTGAGTGACCATTATGCAAAGCACACTTGTCATATTGCCACGGCCTTCCGAGCAACATGTGACAAACCGTCATTGGAACCACGTCACATTCCACCGTGTCCTTGTAGTGCCCAATTGAGAACTTCACCGAGACGGTGTGTTTGATCTTGACGGATCCTTGGTCACTTAGCCATTGGATATGGTAGGGGTGTCTATGCGGAAGGAGGGTGAGGTTGAGTTTCTCACACAATTCCGTGCTTGCAAGGTTGTGGCAACTCCCTCCATCGATGACAACTTTGATGGACTTCCCATTGATGCCGGCACGAGTTTGGAAGATGTTCGAGCGTTGGTCTTCATTTTCATTGGCTTGGGTAGTCAAGACCCTTGTGACCACAAGCGATGGACTTGCGTCATGCTCACACACAAGAAGTTCTTGGTCCTCTTCCAAATGTTGCCTTGCCATGGCTTCCTTGACCCTTGCATCAAACTCTTCTTCACTCAAGTATTCTTCATCGCCGTTGTCATGGATGAACAAAACTTTCTTGTTTCCACATGCATTCGACTTGTGCCCTTTGCCTCCACACTTGTAGCATTCACCATTGAATGGTTGATCATCCCTTGTGTTTTTGCCACTTGGGGGCTGTTTTCCTTGAGGGAGAGTTGGCTTGAAGGGAAGCTTGGTGGTACTTGAGGAGCTTCCACTTGGAGTTGTTGGAGTAGTGGTTGACGCTTGCTTGAAGGTGAAGTACGTCTTTGGCTTGTTGTACTTGATGTCCTCTTGCACTTGACGCTCGGCCTTCGATGCGATGTGCACAAGCTCAACCATGTTGTTGTACCTTTGGAACTCGGTGATGCGCTTGATAGGATGGTTCAAGCCATTGAGGAAGCGTGCCATTGTTTGCTCATCTCGCTCTTCAATGTTGGCACGGATCATGTTGAGCTCCATTTGCTTGAAGTACTCTTCCACGGTCTTTGTCCCTTGACTAAGTGTTTGAAGCTTGTTGAAGAGGTCACGCGTGTAGTGTGAAGGAACAAAGCGGGATCTCATATGAGCCTTCATATCTTGCCAAGTTGCGATTGGAGGCTCTTCTTTTGCTTCGCGAGCGAGTTGGACTTGTTCCCACCAAAGGTTGGCATACTCATCAAACTCGAGGGATGCCATGGCCATCATCTTCTCATTGCTATAATTGTGCATTCGGAAGATCTTGTCGACCTTGAGTTCCCAAGAGAGATATTCCTCGGGCTCATTGGAACCGGTGAACTTGGGCATGGTGAATTTGAGCTTGCCGAAAGTTTCTTCTCCATTGCGGTTCCGGTTGCGTCGGTTGCCATTATTTTGACGGTCATCATCATCATCATCCGAGCTCTCATGTCTTGCTTGGTGATTGTTGCGTTGTTCTTGCGGTTGTTGAGGTGCCGCGTGTGGTGGTTGAACTTGGTTTTGACGACGAGCTTGGGAAGCTTGCTCGTGTTGTTTTCGCGGTTGAGGACGAGGGGGAGGTTGATGGTCCTCACGACGAGCTTGGGGAGCTTGCTCTTGTTCTTGTCGTGGGTGATGTCGAGGAGCATTGTCTTGCGCCCTGTGGCGAGGAAGACGTTGGGCCACATGTGCAATTGGCTGCTCTTCTTCTTCTTGGTGTAGGGGAGGCTCGTCATGACCATCATGGTGCCTACGTGGACGATCATGTCGATGATGACGTCTTGTGGGATCTTCGAGTGCTTCCCGTCGACGGTGATCTTGTTCGTCCTCTTCGGAAGCTTCACTTGTTGTTGAAGGGGCATGTCGACGTCGATGGCCTTGGTGGTCTATGCGAGGTTGCTCTTGTTGCATCACAAGTGCCCTTGGTTGTGGCCGGTTCGCTTCGCGCCTGGGAGGTCTTGCGGAGAGGTCACCATCGTAGCTTGACGTTGCGGCGTGACGCGGAGATGGTACCGCTTGCGAAGAGCTCATGGATTGAAGAACGGGTCCATCCCGGTGCCTTGAAGCGTGATGGCGAGGTGCACTTGATTCACTTGAGGAGTGCCGAGATGAGCTTGATTCGTGCGAGCGTGGCCTTGCGAGTCCATCAATGATGCGTTGAAGCTTCTCATCCGTTGAGGCGAGTGCACGACCAAGAGCTTCATTTTGATGACCGAGGTTGTGTTGCATGGCATGCATTTGGCCACGGACTTCTTGAGCGGTTGTCGATGTTCTTGAATTCCACGGGCCTCGCTAAATTGTTCATCTTGGCGCCGCCGAGAGCTTCTAGCGATAGTTGAATTCTCCTCGGACCTTCCAATGGTCCCATCTTGTCATGAATTGGTTATCATCCTCCGGAGGTGGTGGTGGTTGGGATGGCTCTCCATGCCTGTCCATGATGCAAAGCCAACAATGGTTGTATATGGAGAGAAAGGGTGTGGAGAGTTAGCCTTTTACCTCACCTTGGAGATTATATCAAACCAATTGCCACACAAATGAGCGAAAAGCGTGCAAAGTGAAATGGCAAGAAACTCTCAAAGGCTATTGGTGGAAGGTTAGGGTTGTGGAAAACCAAATGAAACGATCCAAGCAAAAGGTTATTGTCCTACGTGGTAAAGAACCAAAGATCAAAAGCAAAAAGGATACGATCTACAAAAACACGAAAAACACACACGTGGAGAAAAACGGGGTTAGCACGACTATGAAAATGAGCACAAAAGGTCCTAACGAAGACTATGCTCGGTTGTCGTGCCAACACAAGGAGAGACCACCACTCGTTTTCCAAAAGAGGGTAAGCAATAGATTTGTGCACTTGCTTCGGTGCGCTCTTTCTTCTCTCTTTCTTGGCATACAAGCTTGGTATTCTCTATGTATTGGGGAGACTATGTATCTTTCTATTCTATCTTTTTCTTTTCCTTGTTTTTTTTTATTCCTTTTCTTTTCTTTTTCTCCCTTGCTATGCTACTATGTTAGCTTTTGTATTTGGCCTCACACTCTCACTTTTCCGAAGGCAAGTGCACAATGCTTAGACAAACACAAAATGAGTTGCTCTCATAGGATAGATACACACAAAGGAAGAGATGGGGCTGTCAAGGTGGTGCAAGTTATACCTTTGGTATTGTTGGCGACTTGCAACCGTTGGTGGGGGATGGTGTTCGAGTGTCGCGGTGTCGTTGAGCGCGGAATGACGTTGATGCTGTTGTGAAAATGGCGACAAACACGAAACACGAACAAGCAAAGTGGGAAGGTCGTGAGCAGCGTCAAAGGGCAGGAGGCACGGTCAGTGGCGAGCGGTAGTACCGCTTGCGACAACCGATAGTACCGGCGAGCGGTAGTACCGCTTGTACTACCGGTAGTACCGGTTTCTTGCGGTAGTACCGCTTGGCACAGAACTGGAACGCGATGAACTTGCCAAAAACCTCAAATTCGTGGGAAATCTGACCGAAAGGCTGGCTAGAAACAACAGGGGCTATAGATCGACTCCCAAAGCAACAGATCTATGGACCAAAACCACGAAAAACTCACCAAATCCAGAGATCGATCCGAAGGCAAATTGGGGCTCTTTTTGGTAGGATTTTCGATTTTAAGGCGGATAAAAGAAAAATTGGGGGGAAATTCGTGATCAACCGTGCTCTTGATACCAATATGTTATGGGGTAACCCTGGGGTTGGCCCGATCTTTCACGAATTCCATGAGCAACAGGGGGAAAGAGGTGGTCGGTTAAGAAATCGGGGGAAGGAGATGAAAACCACGAAGACACACACACCAAAACACGATACACGCCAACTCCTCATGCCGGTGGCAACCGGTCCAACATAATCCCTAAGATCGGTGTTGGGCGAAGCTCGCTCTCCACGCCAACAATGGGGGACGAGGTGCTTGGTGAGACCTTGACGACTTGGGGGCGAGAAACCGAGAACCCAAGGCCTTGTACAACTTAAACGCACTAGGAAAGATCCAAGAGGGGGGTGGATAATCCGGTGCTCCTTGGTAGGAGCATGAGACCAATAGATATAAGTCCTCAAAGGGTTTCCTTAATATCTATTATTATCCAAGTCTCGTTTACAATAGAGGTGGGGGCTATATAGTCCAGCCACAAAACAGGGTAGTTTGAATGAAAAGGTAAATTATAGGTGGGGTTACAAGGCATGGGGCGAATCGAGGCGATCGAGGTCTGGCGGGACAGTAGTACGGTCCCAAGCAGTAGTACCGGTGGTAACCGGTAGTACCGCTTCCGAGCGGTAGTACTGCGTGAGGGCCTGGAGCTTGGTCGGAGGCACCTGTGGCGAAGTAGGAGGGCAGTGGTACTGGGTTGCAGGACCGTAGTACCGCTTGCTTCGGGCGTGGAGTGGTGCTTCTGTGGCGGGCGGTAGGAGGCGGTGGGACCGCTTGGGCGGTAGTACCAGTCGTCCCAACCGTAGTACTGGCAATGATCGGTGGCTTCTTCGTACCTGATGATGCACAGAGTTTGCGTGTGAAGTAGCAAGCCATCCAAGGGTGTGTCGAAGTCACACAAGGAGAGGAGCGAGTTCACCTTAGTTTGAAGGAGTTTGGCTCGGGCGCGAGTCATGGGTCCACTTGGGTAGCTCGTGGGAGTAGATGTAGTAGCGGTCGTAGGACGGGCTGCATCAATATGCCATGGCTACATAAAGAAGACGAAGTCGTCCACAAGGAGGCCACTACTTCCACAACACCCACTTCATATGAGAGGTATGTACAATGTAACAATAATGGTGTTGATGATGCCATGATCCCACTAGTGGACATGATGAATTGTGAGGATATGCATGTTATGGATGACACTTGTGACATTACATATGCTTCTCTCATATTCCCATGTGATGCTTTGCCTTTGCATAATATTGATCATGTGGAATTGTTTGAGTGCGATAACAATGCCATAAACATGCCATGCTGTGCATCTTGTGTGTATCCTCCAATTGGTATGGACATGCGTTGTCATGCTAGTCATTCAATTTCTCCCGTTGCTTGCAATAAGATGAATGCTTGCTATTTCACTTGTTTTGCTTGCAACAATATTGATCACATGCGTTATAATGAGATGGCCCCCATAGCTTTCTTGATGTGGACATCCCTTCTATTGATACAAGCGTTGTACCTTCATCTACACACATACAAGGACCCATCACAAGATCTCGTGCCAAACAAATTAACTATCAGGTACTTTCGTTTCTTGGAACTATTCCTCACATACATGAGAATATGATGCTGCCTAAATCGAATGTATTTATTACTCTTAGGAATAATGGACCAAGCATGGATGAGAGGGACAAGCATTGGATCATGGCCATGCATGGAGATGGCAGCAAGCATGTGATGATCCAAGAGAAGGCCACGGATGGAGATTTCAGAACTTTGAGGCCACCATAATGAAGAAAGAAGGCTTGGACGAAATATTCAAGATCAATACTTCACGAATTCGTCCACAGCTTAATATGGTGCTACGACACCTTTATTTTGGGCCAGGCCCATGTAATTTTCGCAGGATTTTAATTAGCCACTTTTTAGAGTCCGTATTTGAGGGGAAAAGGACTTCTAGGGTTGGATTCGGCCACCACTTCCATGGCTGGCCGAAACCCCACCTTTTCGCCCTTAAATACTCCCTATAGCCGTCCCCCTAGACTCGGATTTTGTTCAGACATTAAGTTAGCCTTCGCAGCAACTTCGCCCAAGGCTCGAGCGTCGTAGAGGCCTCTTGTACTTTGCACCTATTCAGGATCCCACCTTTTCAATAAAGCTTTCCTATTAATCCGCAATATCTCGATTGCAATATTGGTTCTTACTTGTTCTCGATTTCAGGTAGGAATTAAGACCCTCGTTGGTCAGGCTGATCGTGTTCCCGCAGGATCGGTAACCTCCAGGAGATTGGCCTAGCGATTGCATTGGCGCTCGTGCTCGCACGTGTAGTCGGATCGTCAAGCCCGAACTCCACCAAATCGATTATCATCATCTCATCGAAAGATCGGACACCTTTGCCCTATCAGTCTTCCTCAGGAAGATTGACTTGACAATACTTCAATGTTCCTTCACCTTCCTTGAAGCCTACAAAGCTCACAAGAAAAGCGAAGCAACACTCAAAGCGTAGCCAATTCATGAAGATTATTGCATGTGTCCTCAAGTAGAAGGAATTCACCTGATCTTGTAGAGATAGCTCGATGAAGGGTACACATAGGTAACTCTCTTCGGTTCTTCTTGTCAACACGTGGTTGGTAGAGGTTGACGTGTATGCATTTGTACCTACACACAACAAAGACCAAGCAAAATATTTTCGTGCGTGATAGAGGGGCATGTCAAATGTGGCATGTCCATTCTTGTTCACAACACTATTAGCACAATACAAGGATAGAAAATGGAATGCATATTTAAGGTCAAAGTGCATGGAAATCGTTTCAACATCATCCAAATGTGGGAACTCAAAAACTCCATACAATGTTTTAGTGTGGGACTCAAGGAAATTGACTAGAATTTTGATCAACGTCCTTGATGTAAGAATAGGAGAATTCGGCAAAAACACGCAAGGAAGAATGTCCAAAGCAACATCATTATGTGTGCAAACCAACCATTGGAAAGAGAAATTGTTCGACATGTTGGATGTCACACACAAATCATCAAAATCAAATATCATGGGAATATGAGTGTCCCAAATGAAAGCAAAAACAACACGTTTGCAAACAAAACCAAATGAAAGAGCTAGTGGTCCTTATGTTTGTTGCAACAACAAGACGGGATTCTTGGAAGCTCTCATGACAATACATGCTCTTAATGGAATTGTGGTTGCACACAAAACCGCGGAGAGAGAAATTGTTCAACAATTTTGTTACAACACACAAAACATCATTATCTAAAAGCGAAGAAACATGAATGTCACAAGGGGAGATAATACCATTAACATGCTTGCAATCAAACCATAGGAAAGAGCAATTTGCCAACATGAAAGATGCAAAGCATGCAAAAGGTATCAGAGCTGGGTTCGATCTTTAACTCACTTGTGGGATGCTCTCTAGAGCTCTTTTTTTCAAATCGTGCTCAACCGAGGTTGACATTCTCGTGCGGGCACCTACACACATCATACACAAAAGGAAGAACGTGTTGATAGGGCAAAGGTGTCCGATCTTTCGATGAGATGGCGATAATCGATTTGGTGGAGTTCGGGCTTGACGATCCGACTACACGTGCGAGCACGAGCGCCAATGCAATCGCTAGGCCAATCTCCTGGAGGTTACCGATCCTGCGTGAACACGATCGGCTGACCATGAGGGTCTTAATTCCTACACGAAATCGAGAACAAGTAAGAACCAATATTGCAATCAAGATATTGCGGATTAAGAGGAAAGCTTTATTGAAAGAGGTGGGATCACGAATAGGTGCGAGTACAAGAGGCCTCTGCGGCCGAGCCTTGGCGAAGTTGCGACTATGGCTAACTTAATGTCTAAACAAAATCCGAGTCTAAAGGTTCGGCTATGGGCGTGTTAAGGCGAAAAGGTGGGGTTTCGGCCAAGGAAGTGGTGGCTGAATCCAACCCTAAAAGTCCTTTTCCCTCAAATACGGACTCTAAAAAGTGGCTAACTAAAACCTGCGAAAATTACATGGGCCTGGCCCAAAATAAAGGTGTCAGCACCATATTATGCTATGGACGAATGTAAAGTATTGATCTTGAATATTTCGTCCAAGCCTTCTTTCTCCATTATGGTGGCCTCAAAGTTCAAATCTTCATCCGTGGCCTTCTCTTGGATTATCACATGCTTGCTGCCATCTCCATGCATGGCCATGCTCCAATGCTTGTCCCTCTCATCCATGCTTGGTCCATCATTCCTAAGAGTAAGAAATGTATCGACTTAGGCAGATCATATTCTCATGTATGTAAGGAATAGTTCCAAGAAACGAAAGTACGATAGTTAAGTTGTTTGTACGAGATCTTGTGATGGGTCCTTGTATGTGTGTGTCAGTAGGTACAACGGTTGTATCAATAGTAGGGATGTCCACATCATGCTCCCCTTCTTGAATTGAAGTCCTCGACGCAATCTCATCTTTCTCACCAAAGTAAGGCTTCAAATCTGCAATGTTAAATGTAGGACTAACCGTACCAAAGTCTGCAGGTAACTCAAGTTTATATGCATTATCATTGATTTTCTCTAACACCTTAAAGGGACCAGCAGCACGTGGCATTAACTTAGACTTGCGTAAATCAGGAAAACGATCTTTACGCAAATGTAACCAAACAAGATCGCCAACATCAAACACAACATGCTTTCTCCCTTTATCCCCAGCAAGTTTATACTTAGCATTCATGTGTTCAATGTTATCTTTAGTAGTCTTATGCAAGTTTAATATCATTTCAGCGTTGTGTAGCATCCAAATTATGTTGCAATCAAGAAGGTAAAGGCAATAAATCAATAGGTGCACGAGGAACAAAACCATACACAATCTCAAATGGGCACATCTTTGTGGTAGAATGCAAAGAACGATTATAAGCAAATTCTATATGAGGTAAACATTCTTCCCACAATTTTAAATTCTTCTTTAAAACAGCCCGTAACATAGTAGACAAAGTTCTATTTACTACTTCAGTTTGACCATCAGTTTGGGGATGACATGTAGTACTAAAGAGCAATTTAGTCCCCAACTTAGCCCATAAACATCTCCAAAAGTGGCTAAGAAATTTAGTATCACGATCGAGACAATAGTATTTGGCACACCATGCAAACGAACAATTTCACGAAGAACAAATCAGCAATATGCGCATGACATCATCCGCTTTATGACAAGGAATAAAGTGTGCCATCTTAGAGAACCGATCCACAACAACAAAAATACTATCCCTCATACGTGTTCGTGGCAATCCCAAAACAAAGTCCATAGAAATATCCTCCCAAGGAACACTAGGAACAGAAGAGGCATATATAAACCATGTGGATTAAGGCGAGACTTAGCTTTTTGACAAGTAGTGCGTGCCACAAATCTCTCAACATCTCGACGATACGTGGCCAAAAGAAGTGTGCAAGAACATCCTCCGTCTTCTTGACACCAAAGTGTCCCATCAATCCTCCTCCATGCGCCTCTGTAATAACAAAAGACAACAGAGCTATCCGGAATGCATAGTTTGTTAGCACGGAACACAAATCCATCATTGAAGACGAACTTGTTCCAAGTTCTACCATCTCTACAATTACGCAACACATCTTTAAATTCAGCATCATGCACATATTGTTCTTTAATAGTTTCCAATCCAAATATTTTGAAGTCGAGTTGAGATAACAAAGTATAACGGCGTGACAAAGCATCAACAATAATATTATCTTTACCCTTTTTGTGTTTGATAACATAAGGAAAAGACTCAATAAATTCAACCCACTTTGCATGACGATTCAACTTAGCTTGACTACGAATATGCTTCAAAGATTCATGATCGGAATGAATAACAAATTCCTTAGGCCATAGATAATGTTGCCAAGTTTCTAATGTCGAACCAACGCATATAATTCTTTATCATAAGTAGAATAGTTCGGACTAGCCCCACTCAATTTCTCACTAAAATATGCAACAGGTTTTCCTCTTGTAATAACACCCTCCCAAACCAATTCCACTAGCATCACATTCAAGCTCAAAAGTCTTAGTAAAATCAGGAAGTTGTAGTAAGGAGCATGTGTTAGCTTATCTTTCAATATGACGAAGGCCTGTTGTTGTGCATCGCCCCAAACAAAGGGCACATCCTTCTTGGTAAGCTCATTCGGTAGTGACAATTGATCCAAAGTCTTTGACAAAGAGCCTATAAAAACCGGTGAGGCCAAGAAAACCCCTCACTTGTGTGACCGTCTTGGGCTGCGGCCAATTCTCAATAACTTCAATCTTGGTGGATCCACTTCAATACCGTGATGTAACAACATAGCCAAGAACGCAACTCGATTGGTGCAAAGGTGCACTTCTCAAGGTTACCAAACAAGCGTGCATCACGTAAAGCATTGAAAACAGCGTAAATGGTCCAAATATTCCTCTAAAGATTTGCTATAAATCAGAATATCATCAAAGTAGACTACCACAAAGCGTCCAATGAAAGCACGTAAAACTTCGTTCATTAATCTCATGAAAGTGCTAGGTGCATTAGTTAAACCAAACGGCATTACTAACCACTCATATAAACCGAACTTAGTTTTAAATGCTGTTTTCCATTCATCTCCTAATTTCATACGAATCGGTGGTAACCACTCAAATCAACTTTAGAAAACATGGTAGAGCCACTCAATTCATCAAGCATGTCATCTAAACGTGGAATAGGATGACGATATCGAATAGTAATATTATTGATAGCTCTACAATCAGTACACATGCGAAGAACCATCTTTCTTAGGCACCAAAATAATAGGAACAACACAAGGGCTAAGGGACTCACGAATATGATCTCTGTCGAGTAGTTCCTGAATTTGGCGTTGTATCTCCTTTGTCTCCTCTGGATTGGTTCTATATGTAGCGGTTGGGCAACGTGGCACCAGGAATTAGATCAATTTGATGCTCAATTCCTCTAATAGGAGGTAGTCTGTGGCAACTCAATGGAAATACGTCCTCATATTCCTGCAAAAGGTTAGCAATAGCGGGTGGCAAAGAAGGAGGCATATCCTCAAATGAAAACAAAACCTCTTTGCATACAATTGCATAACATTGAGTATTGTTTACATCTAGTTCAGCAATATCAATTTTATTTGCAAGCATACATGGACTCTTCAAACGAATTTCAGTAGCATGTGTAGAATCATTTAGTGTTCTTTGGTGGTATAAAATCTGCAGCAACAATCTGATTCTCACTTTTATTTTTCTCCTCAGTTTTAGCTCTACTAGCTCTAGCAAGATCATCTTTTAAAATCTGTTCGGGAGTCATAGGTTTTAGACCAATTTTCTTTCCATCATGCATAAGAGAATAGTGGTTAGTTTTGCCATTATGAACAGATTCTCTATCAAATTGCCATGGTCTACCAAGTAACAAAGAACAAGCTTGCATAGGTACAACATCACAATCAACAAAATCAGAATATGTACCAATAGTAAAATGCACGCTGCGTGCTCTTGTTACCTTGATCTTCGAGAACTCTCAAACCATTGGATGTAGTATGAATGTGGGCGTTGTCTTGTTGGGCGCAAGCTTCTCTACCATGTCAACACGGCCGATTATTACAACTCCCTCCATCAATGATGATCCGTATAGCTCTTTCCTTGACAACACCACGTGTTTGGAACAGGTTGTGTCGTTGATCTTGCTCAGATTTGCTCAATTGCACACTCAACACACGTTGTGTAATTAAACTCTTGTATTGATCGCAGCTTGGCTCCCATTACCTCGGCTCGTCATCATCATCGAATTGTCTCCATCTCGGCGAAATAAGGGCTAGTGTATCTTCATCAAGTCACTCATGAATCGTATTCACCATCTTCGCACCATCATCACACGTTGTGTTGTGCCTTGTCTCTCAATATGACCAAAACCCAAGCACTTGCGGCATTGTATATCCTTAGTCTTACCCGTGGAAGCCATAGAAGATGCACTACGGGAGCATTGGATGATGGTGGAGGAGCAATTGGAAATCTTGTGGTGGCCTTGGATGTGGTAGTAGTGGAGGCGAATCACGAGGAGGCTGATTGTCGGGATGTCCAAGTGGATGTGCGACTGCAGAATTATTAGTCCTCCTCCATGGTGTTTGGCGATCCTGCACTTCACGTTCAGCTTTGCAAGCAAGATGAAACAAGCAGTGATAGAATTATATTCCTTATAATCTAATATGTCTGAATGTCCTTGTTTAATCCACCAAAGAAAGCGTGCAAGCATTTGTTCATTAGATTCTACAAGACCACACCTAACCATCCCGTTTGCAATTCGATAATACTCTTCTACGTAATTTTTCCCTTGCTCTAAGCGTGTCGATTCTTTAGTAAATCACGTTGATAAGTGGGAGGTACAAAGCGAACACGCATAGCAGTTTTAAAGCAGTCAAGTACTAGGAATAGTAGTAGGATTTAAACGACAATACTCGGACCACCAAAGGGAAGCAAATTTAGTAAATTCACATGTAGCAACTAACACGCATATTCTCGGGATATTTTAAGCATGCAAAACGTTGTTCTACTTCCATCTCCCATGTAAGATATGCATCAGATTATATTTACCCTCAAAAGACGGAATATTTAATTTAAGCTTTGCAACATGATCATCATCGATGCGTCTGGGGTGGGCGGCGTTGCGGTAGTAATGTCGGGGACGACCAGCAGATACATGGAGGTTGTTCAACCTCCTCGTCAAACAGATCGTAAATAAATCGGGTCGTAGTAGTACCCGTCTGCATCCCCAATGTCGCAGCAGCCCACGGCGGAAGTCGAGGAACGTCGATCGCCAGAGCCGCCGGTGCGGCGGCCGTACCAGCGGTCCGAGCCGTGATCGAATGCGTCGTGCCATGTGGGTGCTTGGTGCGGGCAATCGGTTGAAGCTCCTTGAACCGAACGTCAAGCTTGGCGTTGAAGGATTTCTCGAGTCCATCGATCTTGTCCACGGCGTTGGTGAGCTTGGTGTCAAACTCCCTAGGCGCGTGTCACGTCTTCGCTGCTGACCGGGAGCGCGGAGAAGTGGGCATGTAGTTCTTCGCTCGTCATGGTGGCGGGGTTCCGCGAAGTATCTCATCATGGTTAGTCCTTAAAAAGCACGGTATATACTACGGAATATGGTGGAAGTCACGCGTAATCCGTCAAGCAATATCTGAAGCTCTTACAAGTTCTTACCAAAGCAGAAAAGGCGATGTGCAACCACGAGGATCGGTGGGTCCAGAGATTGAACCAGCGATTACAGGAGTCGAAACACCGCACGTGGAGAGTATCCGGAGCTGGGAAGGCTTAGCAAAGGGGTCGGCAATTATCAAAACAAGAATGCAAAAGTTGAAAGAATGCTCAACGATCTTGTCTTTGGTCCTAGGCTGAACCGTACTAGAGGCGAGCCTAGATCAACAACGATGTCACGACGCGACACAACAAGCCTTTGTATGATGATATAGCACCGAAAAGCGATCCGAGATGCGAGAAAATCACTATGATGGCGAGTGTCTAGAACTGATCTACGGGTCTAAAAGAGGTTAGCCCCAAAATTTTTTTTTCGAAATTTTTATTTTGCTCGGAAGCGTAGCGCCAAAAAAATATCGCTATAACGGCCGATGGAGAAAAGTGATCCCGGTGAAAAATAGTATAGCAATTTTTTTTTTTTTTTTTTTTTGCTCTCCTACGGACTTACGGCGGACTCTTAGCTCGACACGGACTTTAGCTGAACACGGAAACAAAGAAGGAAAGTCAAAAGAAATAACGAGGAAACAGTAACTCTACTCGGACTCGTACACAGTAAAAACCGATCGGATCGTGTCGCGGTAGGAAGGGTGGCGGAGTATTAGGGTTTTATGGTGGCGGGTATATGGCGTGAATATGGTGGCGGTATATGGCGTGAATATGGTGGCGGTGGTATATGGCGGCGGTGATCGGCGAGTGTGGTGGTGACTAGTATGATCGAACTCGAAACTCTAAGGGACGAGACACTAAGACCAAAGAACTCGGCCGACGATGTAGACACAAATTCAACAATGCAAAAGCGAAAAGATAATGAGGCGAGATTGGTTATGGGATGGATCTAAACGCTAAGCTGTGTTTTGGCTTTTCGTGGGTTATAGGTAAAACAGATCTAATCTCGAAACGGTAAAATCTCACCGAGCAACCAAATCGATACCACTTGATA
Source organism: Avena longiglumis (assembly GCA_030063025.1). Classification (NCBI taxonomy): domain Eukaryota; kingdom Viridiplantae; phylum Streptophyta; class Magnoliopsida; order Poales; family Poaceae; genus Avena; species Avena longiglumis. The sequence goes on from CP125975.1 coordinate 281,189,935, forward strand.
GGGCAAGGTGTCCGATCTTTCGATGAGATGGCGATAATCGATTTGGTGGAGTTCGGGCTTGACGATCCGACTACACGTGCGAAACGAGCGCCAATGCAATCGCTAGGCCAATCTCCGGAGGTTACCGATCCTGCGTGAACACGATCGGCTGACCGAGGGTCTTAATTCCTACGAAATCGAGAACAAGTAAGAACCAATATTGCAATCAAGATATTGCGGATTAAGAGGAAAGCTTTATTGAAAGAGGTGGGATCCTGAATAGGTGCGAAGTACAAGAGGCCTCTGCGACGCTCGAGCCTTGGCGAAGTTGCGACTATGGCTAACTTAATGTCTAAACAAAATCTGAGTCTAAAGGTTCGGCTATGGGGCGTATTTAAGGGCGAAAAGGTGGGGTTTCGGCCAGCCAAGGAAGTGGTGGCTGAATCCAACCCTAAAAGTCCTTTTCCCCTCAAATACGGACTCTAAAAAGTGGCTAACTAAAAACCTGCGAAAATTACATGGGCCTGGCCCAAAATAAAGGTGTCGCAGCACCATATTATGCTATGGACGAATTCGTAAAGTATTGATCTTGAATATTTCGTCCAAGCCTTCTTTCTCCATTATGGTGGCCTCAAAGTTCTGAAATCTTCATCCGTGGCCTTCTCTTGGATTATCACATGCTTGCTGCCATCTCCATGCATGGCCATGCTCCAATGCTTGTCCCTCTCATCCATGCTTGGTCCATCATTCCTAAGAGTAAGAAATGTATCTGACTTAGGCAGCATCATATTCTCATGTATGTAAGGAATAGTTCCAAGAAACGAAAGTACCTGATAGTTAAGTTGTTTGGCACGAGATCTTGTGATGGGTCCTTGTATGTGTGTTGCTGTAGGTACAACGGTTGTATCAATAGTAGGGATGTCCACATCACGTGTGTGCATGGTATAGATAGACATCATCCATCATGACGTATCTCTTCTTGTGCACATCACCATTAATTTAAATCAAGTATAAAATAGATGCATGGTGAGTATGCAAGTGGGGAACATGCTTATCATGGCAATCATCAAAATCTCCAAAAATTGAGAAAGCTATGGGGGCCATCTCATTAGAACGCATATGATCGATATTTTTTCAAGCAAAACAAGTGAAATAGTAAGCATTCATCTTATCGCAAGCAACGGAAGAAATTGAATGACTAGCATGACAAGACAAGTCCGTAGCAATTGGAGGATACACACAAGATGCATAGCATGGCATGTTTATGGCAATGATTTCGCAATCAAACAATTCCACACGATCAATATTATGCAAAGGCAAAGCATCACATGGGAATATGAGTGAAGCATATGTAATTTCACAAGTATCATCCAAAACATGCATATCCTCACAATTCATCATGTCCACTAGTGGGATCATGGCATCATCAACACCCTTATTGTTACCTTGGTCATACCTCTCATATGAAGTGGGTGTTGTGGAAGTAGTGGCCTCCTTGTGGACGACTTCATCTTCTTGATGTAGCCATGGCGTAGCATCATCTTCGTGCACCATGTACATCTTCTCCAATTGAGGCATCATTGCTTCATGGCTTTGCGCTTCTTCATCCATCGAACCTAGCATAACACAAGAGAACACACTAGAGGGTAGAGGGTGGAGTGTCGCTCATGCCCTCCAAGTGGAAGCACTCAATCTCACATAAGGTGGAGTCACCCATCTCACTCCTGTTCTCACTCAAGTGAGTTAAGTGGCTCTCATACTCACAAGGGATTGGTACCACATCATCACTCAAGCATATGGGGATAGGCTCGGTTTCCTCAACTCCAAGCGCTTCCTTTGGTGAAGGGAAAATCCCATGCTCACCATTCGTGACCTTGTCGCCTTCAAGATTGGATGCCATAAGATGGGCATCATCGCTCGCCTCGATGGTCGAAGGGAAAATCCCATGCTCGACCATCTTTTTGCCATCTCGTAGTAGTGGTGGAGGTAGGCTCATGCTATCCAACTTGGCAAAGTAGAGGTCTACATTTTCCTCGTTCGCGAGGTCATGGAATTCAAGCTTAGGCGTTGAAGCTTGATGGCGTGGAGGAAGGCTTGCTCTAGGTGCCCTTGTGGTGGTGGCACGAGTAGTTGAAGGTGCCCTATGATGGTGTCGACGGAGGTCATTGGCGTGCCTTGCCGATGGTTGATGTAGGTGGCGCACTTGGTCGTCCACATAACACTCACGACGGTGATCATTTGCCTTGGCAGTCTTCTTGTGCTTGTGGTGCCTTCTTGAGCTTGATTGAGCATTATGGTTGGTGCTCATCTTCTGTAAGGGTCCCAACCTTTAATAAGGTAGAGCCCCCTGTGTTTACAATGCTAGTCCCTGGATCAATAACTAGCATCCACAGTTAAGATGTAATATCAAGAAACAAAGGTTAAAATACAACTTTATAACCAGGAATAACATAATTTTATTACATCTTACATAGCTCATTTGGCTATTACATTACATTGCAGCAGAATATCTATAGCATGGGGTCCTTCATCTTCAAAGTGCCACAGGCATATGTTGGTTGTAGACTTTGTAATCCTAATCAATCAATCTTCACTAAAATCAAATCAAACCTGCAACATAACAAGTTACAGCCACAAGGGTCAATACAATTGAATTGTATTGGCAAGTGATACTATGGTAGTATGGTGGAGTCTATCATCTATATGCATTTGGCTAAGTGGAGTTGAGGCTTGCATTGCTCAAAATAGATTTTCCTTATCATTTTGAAAACACTAAGTTTTTGCTTGATAAAAACATTTTTCTCAAACAAAGTTTGAAGATCTTTTAACCTTGTTCAAACCACAAGTTTTTAACTTAGAAATTTGAATGATGAGATTCTTGATTGCTTCCATGTCTTGATGCTCAAATTGTCCTTTACCAGGGACATGGCTAAGTACTTAGATTTTACACTCTACAGAGGTGGTGCACTTTCCCCACAAGACTTGGTTTCCCAAGCCAAGATCTTTCAGAAGCCTTCCCTTAGACCAAAATGGACGCGTTCCAACCTATCAAACTCTACCACCCACTGTCCATATGGCTAAGTTCTTGCAACCTATATGATCATGGCAGAGCCCATAATGCCAAGTGGCTACACTTGAAGCTTCTCAACATTTGACATCTCAAATCTCTTTGTTCCTGGGTGGCCATCCACAAGTGATATACACAAGGTCAACCATATACATGGGCCTTGTGAACCACTCAACCAAAATCCACCAAGCAATTACCATTCCACCCAGGTGATTCATTAACTTAGTTGTTTTATTAAACAAAACACAAGTCCTTAGACTTTTTTCCATAGTGTGAATATATATTCCACCCATGTTTTCTATTATCTAGGCTAAGCTTGATAGTAATAGGAATCTTAACTTAGGAAGATTTCCACTAAGGTTTCATCTACTAGGTTTTCCTATAGCAAGGTTTATACTTAGCAAAAACCATGCAAGTTTACTTAGAGAAAAACACTAATTCATAGTGAAAGTAATGGGACAAAAAGTATGAAGCATCACTTGCCTTTTTGGTAGAGGGTATAGGTTCACTCCTTGTCCTTGCAACAATCACACTCTTCAAGTCACTACAATTCAATCAAGCAAGGCACAAACTCAATCTACCAATCAAGCAAAACAACACATAAAATGACAAAGTCAAAGTAATGCATGCCAAGCTTTGTTTTGTTTGAAAAAGTGGTTCCTAATGGGTCTTAACATTTGAAAGGCACCTAATGGTCATTTTATAAAGTGGCAAAGTCATTTGCAAAAGGTTTCACCACAAAAACCATTTTCAAAACAAAGTATCATTTTATGTGGTGTAGAAATATTTTTACTAAGGCATTAATCTCCAAGGTTCACCAAATATGTTTTCAAACCATAAAACTTGGTTTTTGGGGTCAGAGAGTTTAAAACAAAACATTTCCCAAAGGTTTTCTTCCAAAACCATTTTTAATAAATAAACCACATTTCTATTTGACTAGAAATGGTTTTAAATCAAAGAATCATTATTTTGTTTCACAAAATTCATTTTTGAATCCACAAAGTGTTTCCTAATGTTAGTAGGTTCAAATCACACCATTTGCCAAAGATTTTATCCCCAAATTCATTTTTAAACAATTTTTACATCCTTAACAAGCATACAAATGTTTCTGAAAAATCAAACATTTTAACAGAAGCTTTTTGCTAAACAAATGGCATGGTTGGCTAGGGCTTGTTCCACTGATTCCATTGATATAAAATTTGAAATTTTTGGACGTGTGGTTTGAAAGTTACAGGGTTTTCAAAATTGCATCTAATTCTGATTTCAAAATCTGTTTTAAACAGAAACTGGCCACGCGTCAAGTTCCTATTGGGCGGTACCGGTTCGTCTGGATCACGTACTGCAGACCACAGGATTAAAAGGGGTATGGGAGGCTCAGATCATCGCATACCCTTTCGTTTAAGTCGCTTGTTCCTACGCGTCCGATCTAAAATGAATGGCTCAGATCTATTTGACCACAAAGTGGCGGTCTTTGGCGGTGGTTGGCGTGGCGGCGCAATCTGATCGTGCTGGTGATTTAGGAGGCAAGGGGAGCAGAGGGGTAGCTCACCAGAATCGCCGAAGCCTGATGATGCTCAATGTTGTGGCAGCTCGTCGAGGGGCGCGCGGGTTCGTCTTTAATTGCTCACCGGAGTTGATCTGGGCCTCGGTGCGGTCGGGGCGTCGACGGCGGCTATGGGTCCCACGCGACTAGTTGGCGAGTACCGGATGATCACAAGGCACAGCGAATAAAATGGTGTGAGGCTCGTCAAGGCGCGACGCAGGTTCAGCGATGTAGCTTCGGAGTTGTCTGCGGGCAAGGTCTTTGTCGGTTGAGGTCGTTGCTGTATTTGTGAGGCACGCGGCTTGGGGATGCAGAGATGCGCCAGGCTTGGGAGGATGTGAGCTTGGTCGGGAGGCAAGGGCAGGTGGTGCTGCGGGTGGCCGAGAACCTCGTCGGAGGCAGTGGCTGAAGAAATTTGAGACACTGGTGGCTCTCGAGGCTGGTGTTTGGGGGAATGGAAGAGGAGAAAGGGGATTTATCACGCGTGATCACTGCGAGTAAATGTGTCGCGTTAAAGCCGGAGGAATCAGCAGGAGCGGGGAAGAACGAGTCGGTGCGGGGGAGAACGATGAACAGGAGGGGTGGGGCATACCTGTCAGCGAGAAAGGAAGTGAGGGGGAGGGGTCCACTTGTCAGCGTCCTCACGGGTTGCTTCTGTGGTGAATAAAACGGTTCGGGTGCGAGGACAGTGGGCGGATGGGCTGTTCAATGGGTCTGTTGTTTCATATTTTTTTCTCCCTGGATGTTTTTCCTTTTTCCAAATCAATTTCTGTTTTGAATTTCAATCAACTATTAAAACATTCAAACAATTCAAACAATCACCAAATTTGTAATGAGTTTTGGTTCTGTTTAACAACATAAACCAAATCCCAAAAATAAAATATTATTTTTATTTTAGAGTCCATTTATAATTAAATAAAATGGACACTAGTTAATAAATTAAATGGGTTTTAATTTATTAAAAACTGCATTTGAAATCCAAATATTTTCAAAACCAAATCAGTAGGTTTTATTTGAAAATAAAAGATATTTGGAAAACTTGTTTAAAATAAAATAACATTTTTATTTTAGGGTCCATTAATAATAAATAAAATGGACCTTAGTTATAAAATCAAATAGGATTTGTTTTATTAAAAACTTTATTTTGAAATCTAAAATAAAACCAAAACACTTCAGTAGGTTTTATTTGAGAATATAAAATACTTGGAAAACTTATTTAAAATAAATAAATAAGTTTTAGTGTTTGTTTAAAATGGGAAAAGCCTTTACTTAAATAAAATTGGATATTAAATCCTTATTATTTTAGTTAAATAAACCTTTACTATTTTTAATCAAAACAAAACATTATTTCAAAATATTGGCCAAGGTTTAATTTGGCTATATAAAATAATCCTTATTTATAAATCCTCCTTTTCTTTTGAAAACCAAATCCTTTTATTAAAAGATCCAAAATAGTAATTCCAAAATATTTTATTTTCCTTTATCAAAAGTTTACCTTTTTAAATCTCTTTAGGATTTTATTTGATCCAAATAGGTTTTGAAAGTTTCCAAATGGATTCAAAAAGTTTCTTCTCACCCTGAAAATCAACAAAGTTTTATTTTATTCATTTATTTTTTTCACATTACAATATTTGGAAAATCTTGGGATGTGACAGGCTACCACCCTTAAAATAAATCTCGTCCCGAGATTTGGGAAGGCTAGGGTTACAAGTTGGCTCAGAAGCATCTAGGGTACTACCACCTTAAAAATTTCCAACTAGATTACATCTTGTCTTACTTGGGATCTTGGTGTAACTTTCCTAGACAGAGGTTTGCATAGTGGCCTAGCTCCATGCATTTGAAACATGTGATAAGTTTGAGGTCTTGAGGTGGCTTCTCTGGACAATATGATGCATAATGTCCTAACTCTTTGCACTGTTTGCACATCACTTGGCTAATATCCTTCCTCATCTTGGGTTTCACTAGCTTTTGCTTATCTTCTTGGCTCTTCTCCTTTTCTGGGCATTCACTGGCATAGTGTCCCATCTCTTTGCAATTGTAATATTGCAACTGGCTTTTGTCTTTCTTCTTCTTTTTGGGTCTCTCCAAAGCTAAGAGTTCTTCTAGTTCATGCTCTTCATACCTCACCTCAAAGGTGGGAAATCTTTCTCTCTTCTTGGGGCAGTTACTAGAGATATGATCCTCTTCTTCACAATTAGGAATTGATCTTCAGGTTCCTTGGATGCATGATCCTTGTCTCTAAAAATATTGCTAGCTTGGGTTCCTTCTAGATTAGCATCTTTGTCATCCTTGTCGTCATTAGCTCTTTGGGAAAAGTTTTCTCTCATGTTGATCATTTGAGTAATCAATCCTTGCAACAATTGGGATTGAAGTTTCAAAATCCTTTGTATGGCTGGGTCTAGTCCATTGTTGTTGGCTAAAAGCTGGGTTGTCTCTTGGCTTAACTGGTTTTGGGTTACTATAAGTTCTTTTATGTTGTCCTCTTGTTTGTTGTTGGTGTCACCATCCTAGATGTTGGAGTTTCTTGGAGAAGTCATCTGTTTGGGTTGGATTGGGATTAGAATAGGCAAAATATTTCTAAGGATATAATTCTAATCACACATATCACAATTCACACAAGCAATGAGCAAGCCATCACAAACAAACATTCCACTCAAACAACCAATTTCAAGCATATTTTTAGGCAACCAAAAATATTTTTGTTTCACCACATAAGTTGGTGCGTTTGTCTTAACTAAAATATGGTGGTCCATCTATATGGTTCACTTGTGATCTTTCCATCTTTCTTGGTTGATTCTTCTTACATGAGATCATGGTTTCCTTGAGAAAAACTCTTGGTCACAAGACTTCAAATGATGTAGGTTCCTTCTAACTTTTGGATTCCCTCAGTCTCTAAATCTTGAGCAAGATTACCTTGTTTCACTTGTAGTCCTTAGTGGTATCCAAGTTAGAAGTCCTTGGTGAAAATGATGAGATGTTGAAGTCATTGGAGTTGAAGAAGTTGAAGTCATTAGAGTTGAAGAAGTTTGAAGAAGTTCTTTGCACATGGTGTAGTCTTTGGTCATGGGGTAGGCTTTCATACATCAAGTTGAAGTAGAAGAGATGTAGAGTTGAAACCAAAATGGTTGAGGAAAGGGTTTACAAGACTTGTTTGTAAATAAGTTTTTGGAACAAAATACAACTCCTATTTTGCTAAGGGTTTTTGTCCAATCCTAGGTTTACAAATCCTACAGGCAACACAATGCTCTGATACCATCTGTAAGGATCCCAACCTTTAATAAGGTAGAGCCCCCTGTGTTTACAATGCTAGTCCCTGGATCAATAGCTAGCATCCACAGTTAAGATGTAATATCAAGAAACAAAGGTCAAAATACAACTTTATAACCAGGAATAACATAATTTTATTACATCTTACATAGCTCATTTGGCTATTACATTACATTACATTGCAGCAGAATATCTATAGCATGGGGTCCTTCATCTTCAAAGTGCCACAGGCAGATGTTGGTTGTAGACTTTGTAATCCTAATCAATCAATCTTCACTAAAATCAAATCAAACCTGCAACATAACAAGTTACAGCCACAAGGGTCAATACAATTGAATTGTGTTGGCAAGTGATACTATGGTAGTATGGTGGAGTCTATCATCTATATGCATTTGGCTAAGTGGAGTTGAGGCTTGCATTGCTCAAAATAGATTTTCCTTATCATTTTGAAAACACTAAGTTTTTGCTTGACAAAAACATTTTTCTCAAACAAAGTTTGAAGATCTTTTAACCTTGTTCAAACCACAAGTTTTTAACTTAGAAATTTGAATGATGAGATTCTTGATTGCTTCCATGTCTTGATGCTCAGATTGTCCTTTACCAGGGACATGGCTAAGTACTTAGATTTTACACTCTGCAGAGGTGGTGCACTTTCCCCACAAGACTTGGTTTCCCAAGACAAGATCTTTCAGAAGCCTTCCCTTAGACCAAAATGGACGCGTTCCAACCTATCAAACTCTACCACCCACTGTCCATATGGCTAAGTTCTTGCAACCTATATGTGTAGGGTTTCGTAGCATGGAAAACAAAAAAATTTCTATCGCATACAAACAAATAAGCCAAGATCTATCTACTAGATTGTAGCAACGAGTCGATGGAATAACTTACCCTCGAAGATTACAAAGTGTTTAACGAGAGCGGATTCTCGTGGGTGATGTAGTCGTACTCTTCCCGATCTCAAGATCGTGTAGACGATCCTTCCGGCTATGCTCCGAAGCCCCGCAATGGTCACACGTTCGGACTGACGAAGACCTTCCTCTCCCTTGTTCCAAAGAAAATGAGGTTGTAGCACTCTCCTCGCGATTCCCAAGACAACCAAGATGGTACCGGAAGTAGAGGGGAGATCTCGCAGGGCTTCGCCTTAAGCCGGAGCGAGTATGGTGGAGTATGAGAGAGCTCCTCGGCGATCTAGGGTTTAGACACACCAAGGAGGAGGGGCTAGAGCCGGCGGCTAGGGTTCCGGGGACCCCAAGTCGGCGGCTAGGGCAAAACCCTAGGTGGTGGCGGCGGCTATGGAGGGCTGCAGCTTTCTAGGGTTTGAGGTGAGGGACTTGTGTGTTTAGAGGAGGGAGTCCCTCCTTATATAGGTGGAGGGGCCGCCGCCAAGGGAGGAGGAGGATTCTCCCCAACTCGGCTTGGAGGTGGGCCGCCGGTTGGAGGAGGGAACTCCTCCCCAACTCGGTTTCCCACACCTTCCTCTTTTCCTCTTTCCAATTTTAGCCGTTTGACTTTTCAAACTAGCTATTTGACTTTTCAAATTAGGATTCAATTTAATCCTTTATTTGGAACAGCGAGGACACTTAGTACATGATGCAATTGATGTGGACATCCCTACTATTGATACAACCGTTGTACCTACAGCAACACACATACAAGGACCCATCACAAGATCTCGTGCCAAACAACTGAACTATCAGGTACTTTCGTTTCTTGGAACTATTCCTTACATACATGAGAATATGATGCTGCCTAAATCAGATATGTTTCTTACTCTTAGGAATGATGGACCAAGCATGGATGAGAGGGACAAGCATTGGAGCATGGCCATGCATGGTGATGGCAGCAAGCATGTGATGATCCAAGAGAAGGCCACGGATGAAGATTTCAGAACTTTGAGGCCACCATAATGAAGAAAGAAGGCTTGAACGAAATATTCAAGATCAATACTTTACGAATTCGTCCATAGCATAATATGGTGCCGCGACACCTTTATTTTGGGCCAGGCCCATGTAATTTTCGCAGGATTTTAATTAGCCACTTTTTAGAGTCCGTATTTGAGGGGAAAAGGACTTTTAGGGTTGGATTCGGCCACCACTTCCATGGCTGGCCGAAACCCCACCTTTTCGCCCTTAAATACGCCCCATAGCCGAACCTTTAGACTCGGATTTTGTTTAGACATTAAGTTAGCCATAGTCGCAACTTCGCCAAGGCTCGAACGTCGCAAAGGCCTCTTGTACTTCGCACCTATTCAGGATCCCACCTCTTTCAATAAAGCTTTCCTCTTAATCCGCAATATCTTGATTGCAATATTGGTTCTTACTTGTTCTCGATTTCAGGTAGGAATTAAGACCCTCATGGTCAGCCGATCGTGTTCACGCAGGATCGGTAACCTCCAGGAGATTGGCCTAGCGATTGCATTGGCGCTCGTGCTCGCACGTGTAGTCGGATCGTCAAGCCGAACTCCACCAAATCGATTATCGCCATCTCATCGAAAGATCGGACACCTTTGCCCCATCAAGTGGTATCAGATTTCAGGTTGCTCGGTGAGATTTTACTGTTTTCGTAGATTAGATCTGTTTTTACCTATAAACCCACGAAAAAGCCAAAAACATGCTTATAGTTTAGATCCATCTCATAACCAATCTACTCGCATTATCTTTTCAGTTTTTGCATTGTTGAATTTGTGTCTACATCGTCGCGTCGAGTTGCTGGTCTTAGTGTCTCGTCCCTTAGAGTTTCGAGTTCTGATCATAATAGTCATCGCCACACTCGCCGATCACCGCCACCATATTCCGCCACCATATTCCGCCGCCATATACCCTGCCACCATAAACCCTAATACTCCACCACCGCCTTCCTACCGCGACACCGATCCGATCAGTTTTCCTTCCGCGGTACGAGTCCGAGTAGAGTTACTGTTTCCCAGTTATTTCTTTTGACTTTCCTTCCTTGTTGTTTCCGTGTTCGCTAAGAGTCCGGTCGTAAGTCCAGAAGGAGAGCAAAAAAAAAAAAAAAATTCTGGCTATACTATTTTTCGACCCCGGGGATCACTTTTCTCCATCGGCCGTTATAGCAATAATTTTTTGGCGTCTGCGCGCTTTCCGGAGCAAAATAAAAAATTTCGAAATTTTTTTTTGGGGCTAACCTATTTTTACGACCCCGACGACGACGATCTGTTTGACGAGGAGGTTGAACAACCTCCACAGGTACCTGCTGGTCGCCCCCGACATTACTACCGCAACGCTCGCCCACCGGTACGTAATGATGATGATCATGTTGCAAAGCTTAAATTAAATATTCCATCTTTTGAGGGTAAATATAATCCTGATGCATATCTTACATGGGAGATGGAAGTAGAACAACGTTTTGCATGCTTAAAATATCCTGAGAATATGCGTTAGTCTCGCTACATGTGAATTTACTAAATTTGCTTCCTTTGGTGGTCCGAGTATTGTCGTTAAATCCTACTACTATTCCTAGTACTTGACTGCTTTAAAAACTGCTATGCGTGTTCGCTTTGTACCTCCCACTTATCAACGTGATTTACTAAAGAATCGACACGCTTAGAGCAAGGGAAAAATTCAGAGAAGAGTATTATCGTGAATTGCAAACGTGGATGGTTAGGTGTGGTCTTGTTGAATCTAATGAACAAATGCTTGCACGCTTCTTTGGTGGATTAAACAAGGACATTCAGACATATTAGATTATAAGGAATATAATTCTATCACTCGCTTTGTTTCATCTTGCTTGCAAAGCTGAACGTGAAGTGCAGGATCGCCAAACACCATGGAGGAGGACTAATAATTCTGCAGTCGCACATCCACTTGGACATCCCGACAATCAGCGCCTCGTGATTCGCCTCCGCCTACTACCACATCCAAGGCCACCACAAGATTTCCACTGCTCCTCCACCATCATCCAATGTTCTGTCAGAGTGCATCTTCTATGGCTTCCACGGGTAAGACTAAGGATATACAATGCCGCAAGTCTTGGGGTTTTGGTCATATTGAGAGATGCACAACAACACAACGTGTGATGATGGTGCGAAGATGGTGAATACGATTCCGCGAGTGACTGATGAAGATACACTAGCCCTTATTTACGCTCGAGATGGAGACAATTCGATGATGATGACGAGCCGGAGGTAATGGAGCTCAAGCCGATCAATACAAGAGTTTAATTACACAACGTGTGTTGAGTGTGCAATTGAGCAAATCTGAGCAAGATCAACGCCACAACCTGTTCCAAACACGTGGTGTTGTCAAGGAAAGAGCTATACGGATCATCATTGATGGAGGGAGTTGTAATAATCTAGCCAGTGTTGACATGGTAGAGAAGCTTGCCCAACAAGACAACGCCCACATTCATACTACATCCAATGGTTTGAGAGTTCTCGAAGATCAAGGTAACAAGAACGCACGCTGCATTTTACTATTGGTACATATTCTGATTTTGTTGATTGTGATGTTGTACCTATGCAAGCTTGTTCTTTGTTACTTGGTAGACCATGGCAATTTGATAGAGAATCTGTTCATAATGGCAAAACTAACCACTATTCTCTTATGCATGATGGAAAGAAAATTGGTCTAAAACCTATGACTCAACAGATTTTAAAAGATGATCTTGCTAGAGCTAGTAGAGCTAAACGAGGAGAAAATAAAAGTGAGAATCAGATTGTTGCGCAGATTTTATACCACCAAAGAACACTAAATCTGATTCTACACATGCTCTGAAATTGCTTGAAGAGTCCATGTATGCTTGCAAATAAAATTGATATTGCTGAACTAGATGTAAACAATACTCAATGTTATGCAATTGTCCGCAAAGAGTTTTGTTTTCATTTGAGGATATGCCTCCTTTTTGCCACCATTGCTAACCTTTTGCAGGAATATGAGGACGTATTTCCCGCTGAGTTGCCACCAGGACTACCTCCGATTAGAGGAATTGAGCATCAAATTGATCTAATTCCTGGTGCCACGTTGCCCAACCGCGCGCCATATAGAACCAATCCAGAGGAGACAAAGGAGATACAACGCCAAATTCAGGAACTACTCGACAGATCTCATATTCGTGAGTCCCTTAGCCCTTGTGCTGTTCCTATTATTTTGGTGCCTAAGAAAGATGGTTCTTCGCGCATGTGTACTGATTGTAGAGCTATCAATAATATTACTATTCGATATCGTCATCCTATTCCACGTTTAGATGACATGCTTGATGAATTGAGTGGCTCTACCATGTTTTCTAAAGTTGATTTGCGTAGTGGTTACCACCAGATTCGTATGAAATTAGGAGATGAATGGAAAACAGCATTTAAAACTAAGTTCGGTTTAAATGAGTGGTTAGTAATGCCGTTTGGTTTAACTAATGCACCTAGCACTTTCATGAGATTAATGAACGAAGTTTTACGTGCTTTCATTGGACGTTTTGTGGTAGTCTACTTTGATGATATTCGATTTATAGCAAATCTTTAGAGGAACATTTGGACCATTTACGTGCTGTTTCAATGCTTTACGTGATGCACGCTTTTTTGGTAACCTTGAGAAGTGCACCTTTGCACCAATCGAGTTGCGCTTCTTGGCTATGTTGTTACATCACAGGTATTGAAGTGGATCCAGCCAAGATTGAAGCTATTGAGCATTGGCCGCATTTCAAGACGGTCACACAAGTGAGGAGTTTTCTTGGCCTCGCTGGTTTTTATAGGCTTTGTCAAAGACTTTGGATCAATTGCCGCCACTGAATGAGCTTACCAAGAAGGATGTGCCCTTTGTTTGGGGCGATGCACAACAACAGCCTTCGTCATATTGAAAGATAAGCTAACACATGCTCCCTTACTCCAACTTCCCGATTTTACTAAGACTTTTGAGCTTGAATGTGATGCTAGTGGAATTGGTTTGGGAGGGTGTTATTACAAGAGGGAAAACCTGTTGCATATTTTAGTGAGAAATTGAGTGGGGCTAGTCCGAACTATTCTACTTATGATAAAGAATTATATGCGTTGGTTCGGACATTAGAAACTTGGCAACATTATCTATGGCCTAAGGAATTTGTTATTCATTCGATCATGAATCTTTGAAGCATATTCGTAGTCAAGCTAAGTTGAATCGTCCATGCAAAGTGGGTTGAATTTATTGAGTCTTTTCCTTATGTTATCAAACACAAAAGGGTAAAGATAATATTATTGTCGATGCTTTGTCACGCCGTTATGCTTTGTTATCTCAACTTGACTTCAAAATATTTGGATTGGAAACTATTAAAGAACAATATGTGCATGATGCTGAATTTAAAGATGTGTTGCGTAATTGTAGAGATGGTAGAACTTGGAACAAGTTCGTCTTCAATGATGGATTTGTGTTCCGTGCTAACAAACTATGCATTCCAGATAGCTCTGTCATTTTTTGTTATTACAGAGGCATGGAGGAGGATTGATGGGACACTTTGGTGTCAAGAAGACGGAGGATGTTCTTCTTGCACACTTCTTTTGGCCACGTATGCGTCGAGATGTTGAGAGATTTGTGGCACGCACTACTTGTCAAAAAGCTAAGTCTCGCCTTAATCCACATGGTTTATATATGCCTCTTCCTGTTCCTAGTGTTCCTTGGGAGGATATTTCTATGGACTTTGTTTTGGGATTGCCACGAACACGTATGAGGGATAGTATTTTGTTGTTGTGGATCGGTTCTCTAAGATGGCACACTTTATTCCTTGTCATAAAGCGGATGATGTGCGCATATTGCTGATTTGTTCTTTCGTGAAATTGTTCGTTGCATGGTGTGCCAAATACTATTGTCTCGATCGTGATACTAAATTTCTTAGCCACTTTTGGAGATGTTTATGGGCTAAGTTGGGGACTAAATTGCTCTTTAGTACTACATGTCATCCCCAAACCGATGGTCAAACCAAGTAGTAAATAGAACTTTGTCTACTATGTTACGGCTGTTTTAAAGAAGAATTTAAAATTGTGGGAAGAATGTTTACCTCATATAGAATTTGCTTATAATCGTTCTTTGCATTCTACCACAAAGATGTGCCCATGTGAGATTGTGTATGGTTTTGTTCCTCGTGCACCTATTGATTTATTGCCTTTACCTTCTTTTGCAACATAATTTGGATGCTACACAACGCTACCGAAATGATATTAAACTTGCATAAGACTACTAAAGATAACATTGAACACATGAATGCTAAGTATAAACTTGCTGGGGATAAAGGGAGAAAGCATGTTGTGTTTGATGTTGGCGATCTTGTTTGGTTACATTTGCGTAAAGATCGTTTTCCTGATTTACGCAAGTCTAAGTTAATGCCACGTGCTGCTGGTCCCTTTAAGGTGTTAGAGAAAATCAATGATAATGCATATAAACTTGAGTTACCTGCAGACTTTGGTACGGTTAGTCCTACATTTAACATTGCAGATTTGAAGCCTTACTTTGGTGAGGAAGATGAGATTGCGTCGAGGACGACTTCAATTCAAGAAGGGGAGCATGATGTGGACATCCCTACTATTGATACAACCGTTGTACCTACAGCAACACACATACAAGGACCCATCACAAGAACTCGTACAAACAACTGAACTATCGTGTACTTTCGTTTCTTGGAACTATTCCTTACATACATGAGAATATGATGCTGCCTAAATCAGATATGTTTCTTACTCTTAGGAATGATGGACCAAGCATGGATGAGAGGGACAAGCATTGGAGCATGGCCATGCATGGTGATGGCGAAGCATGTGATGATCCAAGAGAAGGCCACGGATGAAGATTTTAACTTTGAGGCCACCATAATGAAGAAAGAAGGCTTGGACGAAATATTCAAGATCAATACTTTACTAATTCGTCCATAGCATAATATGGTGTCATGACACCTTTATTTTGGGCCAGCCCATGTAATTTTCGCAGGATTTTAATTAGCCACTTTTTAGAGTCCGATTTGAGGAAAAGGACTTTTAGGGTTGGATTCGCCACCACTTCCATGGCTGGCCGAAACCCCACCTTTCACCCTTAAATACGCCCATAGCCGAACCTTTAGACTCGGATTTTGTTTAGACATTGTTAGCCATAGTCGCAACTTCGCCAAGGCTCGAGCGTCAGAGGCCTCTTGTATTGCACCTATTCAGGATCCCACCTCTTTCAATAAAGCTTTCCTCTTAATCCGCAATATCTTGATTGCAATATTGGTTCTTACTTGTTCTCGATTTCGTGTAGGAATTAAGACCCTCGCCGTCAGCGATCGTGTTCACGCAGGATCGGTAACCTCCGGAGATTGGCCTAGCGATTGCATTGGCGCAGGTTTCGCACGCGTGTAGTCGGATCGCAAGCCCGAACTCCACCAAATCGATTATCGCCATCTCATCGAAAGATCGGACACCTTTTGCCCTATCAAGTGGTATCGATTTCGGGTTGCTCGGTGAGATTTTACTTTTCAGAGATTAGATCTGCTTTTACCTATAACCCACGAAAAGCCAAAACATGCTTATAGTTTAGATCCATCCCATAACCAATCTACGCCTCGCATTATCTTTTCAGTTTTTGCATTGTTGAATTTGTGTCTACATCGTCGCGTCGAGTTGCTGGTCTTAGTGTCTCGTCCCTTAGAGTTTCGAGTTCTGATCATAATAGTCATCGCCACACTCGCCGATCACCGCCACCATATTCCGCCACCATATTCCGCCGCCATATACCCTGCCACCATAAACCCTAATACTCCACCACCGCCTTCCTACCGCGACACCGATCCGATCGCTTTCCTTCCATGACGAGTCCGAGTAGAGTTACTGTTTCCCAGTTATTTCTTTTGACTTTCCTTCCTTGTTGTTTCCGTGTTCGCTAAGAGTCCGGTCGTAAGTCCAGAAGGAGAGCAAAAAAAAAAAAAATTCTGGCTATACTATTTTTCGACCCCGGGGATCACTTTTCTCCATCGGCCGTTATAGCAATAATTTTTACGTCTGCAAGGCTTTCGAGCAAAATAAAAATTTGAAATTTTTTTGGGGCTAACCTATTTTTACGATTTACGACGACGATCTGTTTGACGAGGAGGTTGAACAACCTCCAGTGTACGCTGGTCGCCCGACATTACTACCGCAACGCCGCCCACGATGACGTAATGATGATGATCATGTTGCAAAGCTTAAATTAAATATTCCATCTTTTGAGGGTAAATATAATCTGATGCATATCTTACATGGGAGATGGAAGTAGAACAACGCTTTTGCATGCTTAAAATATCCCGAGAATATGCGTGTTAGTTGCTACATGTGAATTTACTAAATTTGCTTCCCTTTGGTGGTCCGAGTATTGTCGTTAAATCCTACTACTATTCCTAGTACTTGGACGCTTTAAAAACTGCTATGCGTGTTCGCTTTGTACCTCCCACTTATCAACGTGATTTACTAAAGAATCGACACGCTTAGAGCAAGGGAAAAATTCAGAAGAGTATTATCGTGAATTGCAAACGTGGATGGTTAGGTGTGGTCTTGTTGAATCTAATGAACAAATGCTTGCACGCTTTCTTTGGTGGATTAAACAAGGACATTCAAAGACATATTAGATTATAAGGAATATAATTCTATCACTGCTTGTTTCATCTTGCTTGCAAAGTGAACGTGAAGTGCAGGATCGCCAAACACCATGGAGGAGGACTAATAATTTCGCAGTCGCACATCCACTTGGACATCCCGACAATCAGCGCCTCGTGATTCGCCTCCACTACTACCACATCCAAGGCCACCACAAGATTTCCAGCTCCTCCACCATCATCCAATGCTCCTCGTCAGTGCATCTTCTATGGCTTCCACGGGTAAGACTAAGGATATACAATGCCGCAAGTGCTGGGGTTTTGGTCATATTGAGAGACAGTGCACAACACAACGTGTGATGATGGTGCGAGAAGATGGTGAATACGATTCCGCGAGTGACTTCGATGAAGATACACTAGCCCTTATTTCGCCGAGATGGAGACAATTACGATGATGACGAGCCGAGGTAATGGGAGCTGAAGCTGATCAATACAAGAGTTTAATTACACAACGTGTGTTGAGTGTGCAATTGAGCAAATCTGAGCAAGATCAACGCCACAACCTGTTCCAAACACGTGGTGTTGTCAAGGAAAGAGCTATACGGATCATCATTGATGGAGGGAGTTGTAATAATCTGGCCAGTGTTGACATGGTAGAGAAGCTTGCGCTTCCAACAAGACAACGCCCACATTCATACTACATCCAATGGTTTGAGAGTTCTCGCAAGATCAAGGTAACAAGAACGGTACGCGTGCATTTTACTATTGGTACATATTCTGATTTTGTTGATTGTGATGTTGTACCTATGCAAGCTTGTTCTTTGTTACTTGGTAGACCATGGCAATTTGATAGAGAATCTGTTCATAATGGCAAAACTAACCACTATTCTCTTATGCATGATGGAAAGAAAATTGGTCTAAAACCTATGACTCCCGAACAGATTTTAAAAGATGATCTTTCTAGAGCTAGTAGAGCTAAACCGAGGAGAAAAATAAAAGTGAGAATCGATTGTTGCTGCAGATTTTATACCACCAAAGAACACTAAATCTGATTCTACACATGCTACTGAAATTGCTTTGAAGAGTCCATGTATGCTTGCAAATAAAATTGATATTCTTGAACTAGATGTAAACAATACTCAATGTTATGCAATTGTCCGCAAAGAGTTTTGTTTTCATTTGAGGATATGCCTCCTTTTGCCACCATTGCTAACCTTTTGCAGTGAATATGAGGACGTATTTCCACTTTGAGTTGCCACCAGACTACCTCCGATTAGAGGAATTGAGCATCAAATTGATCTAATTCCTGTGCCACGTTGCCCAACCGCGCCATATAGAACCAATCCAGAGGAGACAAAGGAGATACAACGCCAAATTCGTGAACTACTCGACAGATCATATTCGTGAGTCCCTTAGCCCTTGTGTTGTTCCTATTATTTTGGTGCCTAAGAAAGATGGTTCTTCGCGCATGTGTACCGATTGTAGAGCTATCAATAATATTATTCGATATCGTCATCCTATTCCACGTTTAGATGACATGCTTGATGAATTGAGTGGCTCTACCATGTTTTCTAAAGTTGATTTGCGTAGTGGTTACCACCAGATTCGTATGAAATTAGGAGATGAATGGAAAACAGCATTTAAAACTAAGTTCGGTTTAAATGAGTGGTTAGTAATGCCGTTTGGTTTAACTAATGCACCTAGCACTTTCATGAGATTAATGAACGAAGTTTTACGTGCTTTCATTGGACGTTTTGTGGTAGTCTACTTTGATGATATTCTGATTTATAGCAAATCTTTAGAGGAACATTTGGACCATTTACGTGCTGTTTTCAATGCTTTACGTGATGCACGTTTTTTTGGTAACCTTGAGAAGTGCACCTTTTGCACCAATCGAGTTGTGTTTCTTGGCTATGTTGTTACATCACAGGGTATTGAAGTGGATCCAGCCAAGATTGAAGCTATTGAGCATTGGCCGCAGCCCAAGACGGTCACACAAGTGAGGAGTTTTCTTGGCCTCGCTGGTTTTAGGAGGCGATTTGTCAAAGACTTTGGATCAATTGTCGCGCCGCTGAATGAGCTTACCAAGAAGGATGTGCCCTTTGTTTGGGGCGATGCACAACAACAGGCCTTCGTCATATTGAAAGATAAGCTAACACATGCTCCCTTACTCCAACTTCCTGATTTTACTAAGACTTTTGAGCTTGAATGTGATGCTAGTGGAATTGGTTTGGGAGGGGTGTTATTACAAGAGGGAAAACCTGTTGCATATTTTAGTGAGAAATTGAGTGGGGCTAGTCCGAACTATTCTACTTATGATAAAGAATTATATGCGTTGGTTCGGACATTAGAAACTTGGCAACATTATCTATGGCCTAAGGAATTTGTTATTCATTCTGATCATGAATCTTTGAAGCATATTCGTAGTCAAGCTAAGTTGAATCGTCGTCATGCAAAGTGGGTTGAATTTATTGAGTCTTTTCCTTATGTTATCAAACACAAAAAGGGTAAAGATAATATTATTGCTGATGCTTTGTCACGCCGTTATGCTTTGTTATCTCAACTTGACTTCAAAATATTTGGATTGGAAACTATTAAAGAACAATATGTGCATGATGCTGAATTTAAAGATGTGTTGCAAAATTGTAGAGATGGTAGAACTTGGAACAAGTTCGTCTTCAATGATGGATTTGTGTTCGTGCTAACAAACTATGCATTCGATAGCTCTGTTCGTCCTTTGTTATTACAGAGGCGCATGGAGGAGGATTGATGGGACACTTTGGTGTCAAGAAGACGGAGGATGTTCTTGCACACTTCTTTTGGCCACGATGTCGTCGAGATGTTGAGAGATTTGTGGCACGCTGCACTACTTGTCAAAAAGCTAAGTCTCGCCTTAATCCACATGGTTTATATATGCCTCTTCCTGTCCTAGTGTTCCTTGGGAGGATATTTCTATGGACTTTGTTTTGGGATTGCCACGAACACGTAAGGAGGGATAGTATTTTGTTGTTGTGGATCGGTTCTCTAAGATGGCACACTTTATTCCTTGTCATAAACGGATGATGTCGCATATATTGCTGATTTGTTCTTTCGTGAAATTGTTCGTTTGCATGGTGTGCCAAATACTATTGTCTCTGATCGTGATACTAAATTTCTTAGCCACTTTTGGAGATGTTTATGGGCTAAGTTGGGGACTAAATTGCTCTTTAGTACTACATGTCATCCCCAAACTGATGGTCAAACCAAGTAGTAAATAGAACTTTGTCTACTATGTTACGCTGTTTTAAAGAAGAATTTAAAATTGTGGGAAGAATGTTTACCTCATATAGAATTTGCTTATAATCGTTCTTTGCATTCTACCACAAAGATGTGCCCATTTGAGATTGTGTATGGTTTTGTTCCTCGTGCACCTATTGATTTATTGCCTTTACCTTCTTCAGTGCAACATAATTTGGATGCTACACAACGCTACGAAATGATATTAAACTTGCATAAGACTACTAAAGATAACATTGAACACATGAATGCTAAGTATAAACTTGTCAGGGATAAAGGGAGAAAGCGTGTTGTGTTTGATGTTGGCGATCTTGTTTGGTTACATTTGCGTAAAGATCGCTTTCCGACGATTTACGCAAGTCTAAGTTAATGCCACGTCGCTGGTCCCTTTAAGGTGTTAGAGAAAATCAATGATAATGCATATAAACTTGAGTTACCCGCAGACTTTGGTAAGTTAGTCCTACATTTAACATTGCAGATTTGAAGCCTTACTTTGGTGAGGAAGATGAGATTGCCGAGGACGACTTCAATTCAAGAAGGGAGCATGATGTGGACATCCCTACTATTGATACAACCGTTGTACCTACAAAGAACACACATACAAGGACCCATCACAAGATCTCGTACAAACAACTGAACTATCGTGTACTTTCGCTTCTTGGAACTATTCCTTACATACATGAGAATATGATGCTGCCTAAATCAGATATGTTTCTTACTCTTAGGAATGATGGACCAAGCATGGATGAGAGGGACAAGCATTGGAGCATGGCCATGCATGTTGATGGCAACAAGCATGTGATGATCCAAGAGAAGGCCACGGATGAAGATTTCGAACTTTGAGGCCACCATAATGAAGAAAGAAGGCTTGGACGAAATATTCAAGATCAATACTTTACGAATTCGTCCATAGCATAATATGGTGCTGCGACACCTTTATTTTGGGCCAGGCCCATGTAATTTTCGCAGGATTTTAATTAGCCACTTTTTAGAGTCCATATTTGAGGGGAAAAGGACTTTTAGGGTTGGATTCGGCCACCACTTCCATGGCTGGCCGAAACCCCACCTTTTCGCCCTTAACACGCCCATAGCGAACCTTTAGACTCGGATTTTGTTTAGACATTAAGTTCGCCATAATCGCATCTTAAACAAGGAAAGAAGGTCGCAGAGGCCTCTTGTACTTCGCACCTATTCAGGATCCCACCTCTTTCAATAAAGCTTTCCTCTTAATCCGCAATATCTTGATTGCAATATTGGTTCTTACTTGTTCTCGATTTCAGGTAGGAATTAAGACCCTCGCTGGTCAGGCTGATCGTGTTCACGCAGGATCGGTAACCTCCAGGAGATTGGCCTAGCGATTGCATTGGCGCTCGTGCTCGCACGTGTAGTCGGATCGTCAAGCCCGAACTCCACCAAATCGATTATCGCCATCTCATCGAAAGATCGGACACCTTTTGCCCTATCAGCAATCATTCCAATATGCAATGACACATTCATGTACCCCTTCCCCTCCGGAGTGCCGGACATTCCGGAACCTTCTAGAACATTCCTGATGAAAACACCGGAATCATTCCCGAACTTCGAAACGGGACTTTCCTTATATGAATCTTATTCTCCGGACCATTCCGGATCACCTCGTGATATCTTGGATCCCATCCGAGACTCCGAACAACATTCGGTCTCTTTCTCATAATACAATAACTACTCAAACAACGTCGAATCCTTAAGTGTGTCTCCCTACGGTTCATGAATTATGCGGACATGATCGAGACACTTCTCCGAACAATAACCAATAGAGGAATCTGGAAATTCATATGGCTCCCACATATTTCTACGATTACTTTGCGATCGAATGAACCACTTACATACGATACCAATTTCCCTTTGTCTCACGATAGTTTACTTATCCGAGGTTATGATCGCAGATATCTCGCATACCTAGTTCAACCTCGCACCGATAAGTACTCTTTTCTCGTTCCGTGATATGTGATCCCTTGTGAGCCACCATGCTTGCAAGCTAATTGGATGACATTCCACCGAGAGGGCCCAGTATATCTATCCGTCATATGGATGGACAAATCCCACTCTTGATCCATGTGTCTCAACCAATACTTTCCAAACACTCAATGCCACCTTTATAGCCACCCGCCACGGTGTGGTGTTTGATGTCATCAAAGCATCCATCCGGTAAAGGTGATATGCATGATCTCATGGTCGAAGGAATTAGGTTACTATGTATCAGAAAGCATATAGCAATTGAACTATTGAAATGACTTGATCTTTATGCTACGCTTATCTATAGGAGTATGTCCACCATATCATTCTCCTAACGATATGATCTTGTTGTTGATAACATCTCAATGTTCATGATAGGGAAACCACAATCATTTATCAACCAACAAGCTAGTGTTGTATAGAGGCTATACTAGGGACTTCAAATTAAGTTTACAAATCACACAAGTATCAATGTTTCCTTGTTAATACTATTATAGCATGAATGTAAACATTTATCATAAACACAAAGATATAATAATAACTACATTTATTATTGCCTCTAGGGCATATCTCCAACAGTCTCCCACTTGCACTAGAGTCATCTAATCTAGATTACATGGTAATATACCGAACACCCATGGCAGTTTGGTGTTGGTCATGTTTTGCCCTCGGGAGAGGTTTAGTCAACGGATCCGCCACATTCAGATCTGTGTATACTTTGCAAATCTTTATATCCCCATCCTGGATATGTTCTCGAATAGCATGAAAACGCAGCTTGATGTGCTTGACTTCTTGTGTGACCTTGGTTCTTGCGCATTGGCTATGGCGCCCATGTTATCACA
Source organism: Avena longiglumis (assembly GCA_030063025.1). Classification (NCBI taxonomy): domain Eukaryota; kingdom Viridiplantae; phylum Streptophyta; class Magnoliopsida; order Poales; family Poaceae; genus Avena; species Avena longiglumis. Next base: position 281,213,417 of record CP125975.1, read on the forward strand.
AGAGATAGACATTGGGTCCAAAGGCACTAGGAACCACACCTAGCTCAGTAATGAACTCTTTCATCCATATCGCTTCGTGAAGCCTCAAGCAGCCATGTATTCCGATTCGGTTGAAGATCTCGCCACAACGCTTTGCTTTGCACTCCAGCTAATCCTGCACCATTCAAAATAAATACGTATCCAGTTGTGATTTAGAATCATCCGGATCGATGTTCCAACTAGCATCGGTGTAACTGCTAACAACGAGTTGTTCATCACCTCCATAAGAAAGAACCATATCCTTAGTTCTTCTCAAGTACTTAAGGATGTTTTTGATCATGTCCAATGATCCACTCCTGGATCACTTTGATATCTGCTAGTTAAACTAATAGCATATGCAATGTCGGGTCTAGTACATAGCATGGCATACATTAGAGATCCTATGGCTAAGGCATAGGGAGTCTTACTCATCCTTTCTCTATCTTCTGCCGATGTCGGACTCTGAGTTTTACTCAAGGTCGATAAGCAACATGGGCAAGAACCCTTTCTTGCTTTCTTCCATTCCAAACCTCTTTAGAACTTTGTCCAAATATGTACTCAGTGACAATGATATTTGGCGTTCGATCTATCTCTATAAATCTTTATGCCTAATATGTAAGTGCTTCGCCAAGATCCTTCATTGAAAACTATTATTCAAATATTCCTTGACACTATTAAGAAGGTCTACATCATTCCCAATCAACAATATGTCATCTACATATAGTATTAAGAATGCTACTGAGCTCCCACTCACTTTCTTGTAAATACAAGCTTCTCCATAAGTTTGTATAAAACCAAAACTTTGATCACCTTATCAAAACGTTGATTCCAACTTCGGGATGCTTGCTTCAATCCATAGATGGACCGTTGAAGTTTGCATACCTTGTTAGCATCTTTAGGATCGACAAAACCTTTGGGTTGCATCATATACAACTCTTCATCAATGTCTCCATTGAGGAATGTTGTTTTAACATCCATCTGCCATATCTCATAATCATAATATGCAGCGATTGCTAACATAATCCTCACAGACTTTCGCTTCGCTACAGGGGAGAAAGTCTCATCGTAGTCAACTCCTTGAATTTGTCGAAACCCTTTTGCGACACGTAGAGCTTTATAGACAGTAACATTGCCAACAGCATATGTTTTCTTCTTGAAAATCCATTTGTTCTCGACAGCCTTCCGGCCATCCGGTAAGTCCACCAAAGTCCATACTTGGTTTTCGTACATGGATCCAATCTCAGATTTCATGGCTTCTTGCCATTTATTGGAATCTGGGCTCATCATCGCTTCCTCATATGTCGCAGGGTCATCGGTTTTGTCCACCAACATGACACTCATAACGGATCATACCAACTGGAGTGGTACGAGTTCTCGTTGACCTCCGAGGCTCAGAGCAACTTCAACCAAGTTTCATGATCACCATCATTAGCTTCCTCTCTTATTGGCGCAGGCACCACAGAACTTCTTCCGTCTGCGCTACTCGCAATTCGAGAGAAGGTTCGACAACCTCGTCGAGTTCTACTTTCCTTCCACTTCTTTCGAGAGAAATTCCTTCTAGAAAGGATCCATTCTTGGCAACGAATATTTTGCCTTCGGATCTATGATAGAAGGTATACCCAATAGTTTCCTTTGGGTATCCTATGAAGACGCATTTTTCCGCTTTGGGTTCAAGCTTGTCCTACAGTAACTTCTTTACATAGGCTTCAGATCCCCAAACTTTAAGGAACGACAATCTAGGTTTCTTTCCAAACCATAATTCATACGGTGTCGTTTCAACGGATTTAGACGGTGCCCTATTTAAAGTGAATGCGGCTGCTTTCTAATGCATAACCCCAAAATGATAGCGGTAATCTGTAAGTGACATCATAGAACGAACCATATCTAAGAGAGTTCGATTACGACGTCGGACACACCATTACTGTGGTGTTCCGGCGGTGTCAATCAGGAAAGTATTCGCATTTCTTCAAATGCTCGCCAAACTCGTAACTTAGATATTCACCTCCACGATCAGAACGTAGAAATTTAATCTTCTTGTTACGTTGATTCTCTACCTTACTTTGAAACTCCTTAAACTTCTCGAAAGTTTCGGACTTATGTTTCATGAAATAGATATACCCATATCTACTCAAGTCATCCGTGAAGGTAAGAACATAACGATAACCACCGCGCGATGCTACACTCAATGGGCCACACACATCGGTATGTATGATTTCCAACAAGTCCGTAGCTCGCTCCATCATACCAGAAAATGGAGTCTTAGTCATTTTTCCCATCAAACATGCTTCGCATCTTTCAAGTGATTCAAAATCAAGTGATTCAAGAAGTCCATCGGAATGGAGTTTCTTCATACGCTTCACTCCAATGTGACCAAGACAACAGTGCCACATATAGGTCGAATTATCGCTTGATTTCAAACGTTTAGCCTCAATGTTGTTGATATGTGTATTTCCACTATCGAGATTCAATAAGAATAGACCATCTATCAAAGGTGCATGTGCATAAAACATATTACTCATATAAATCGAACAACCATTATTCTCGGACTTAAACAAGTAACCGTCTCGCAATAAACAAGATCCCGATATAATGTTCATGCTCAACACAGGCACCAAATAACAATTATTTAAGTATAAAACTAATACTGATGGTAGATGAAGGGGTAGCGTCTCGACCGCGATCACATCAACCTTTGATCCGCTTTCCCACGCATCGTCACCTCGTTCTTCGCTAGCTTCCATTTATTCTGCAAAGACCGTTTCGAGTTACAAATATGAGCAACCGAACCAAGATCAAATACCTGTGCACTACTACGAGTACTAGTGAGATACACATCAATAACATGTATATCGATATACCTTTCTTCTTGATGTTGTCGTTCTTCAGATCCGCCAAGTACTTTGGGCAATTCCGCTTCCAAAGTGACCTTCTCCTTGCAAAGAAAAGCACTCAAGATCGTGCTTGGGTCCAGCCTTGGTCTTCTTCACGGCGTGGTAACTTTCTTACCACCCTTCTTGAAGTGTCCCTTCCGCTTAGACTTGCCTTTCTTGAATTTGGTGGTCTTATTGACCAACAACACTTGGTGCTCTTTCTTGATCTCCACTTCGCAGACTTTAACATAGCAACAGTTCTAGCAACTCATTGTTCATGTTACGCATGTTGTAGTTCATCACAAAGTTCTTGTAACTTGGTGGTAGTGATTGAGGACACGGTAAATCCCCAAAGCATTAGGAATCACTATACCCAAGCTTTGAAGTTTGTTTGCATGCCCAGACATCTTAAGCACATGCTCACCGACGAGCTGCCTCTTCCATCTTGCGCTTAAAGAACTTTTCGAAGCCTCATAGCTTTCAATTGCCGCATGAGTCTCAAAGATCAATTTGAGATCCTCGACAATATCATATGGGTCTCAATTCTCAAACCTTTTCAAGCTCCGGTTCCAAACCATACAAGATAGCACATCGAACTATGGAGTACCGATTCTTCCGAGCGAGGTAAACATTCTTTACTTCATCGGCAAGATCACCGCAGTGGGGTCACCCAATGCATCCAAAGACATAGGTCAAATTACCAGTGTGAGGACAATCCTCAAATTGGAACCAATCCAAGTTGCTTCCATTGTTTTTCAACTTTTCTTTCTCTAGGAACGCATTAAAATTGATGGTAGGGGCTGCCATTGATCTACAACATATTTGCAATAGTTTAGACTAAGTTTATGACAAATTGAGTTCAAATTAATAATGAAATTAAACTAGGTGAACTCCCACTCAAAACAACATCCCTCACATTGTTTTAGTGATCACACGAACCAAATCCACTACATCAACACCGATCATCACGAGAGTTGATATAGTTTCAATGGCGAACAATCGTCATGTTCATCATATCTACTATATGATTCATGCTTTACCTTTCGGTGATCCGTGTTCCGAGACCATGTCTGTACATGCTAGGCTCGTCAAGATCAAACCTTAGTTTCCGCATGAGCAAATCTGGCCTGCTCACGTTGTATACACTTGCGAAATCTAACACACCCAATCATCACGTGGTGCTTCGAAACAACAAGCTTTAGCAACGGTGCTAACTGAGGATGAACACTTTATGACTTGAAATTCATGTGCATGAGGGATCATCTTATAATGCTACCGTCGTCTACTAAGCAATACAAGATGCATAAAGGATTAACATCACATGCAATTCAATAATATGTGATATGATATGGTTTTCTTCTTCGTGCTTCCGATCTCCATCTTCAAGCACGAACATGATCTCCATCATCACCGCATTGCATCAAGGTCAATGATGCTTCTCCATGGTTGTCGCCCACCGCTTCAACTATTACAACTACTTTGAATAGACACGAGTCTTAACATAAATTAAAGACAACCATATGGCTTCCGTTGCCAACTTACAATAAGGAACATTGCATACATCAAATATAATCACAATCATGGCCATATCACATCATCAGACACCCCGCAAAAAAAGTTAGACCTCTACTTTCTTTGCATATTTTACGTGGTTTGGGGCTTTCAATAAGTGTCGTTCTAACTACGAACAAGAACCACAACATTGATACTAGTATTGTTGATCACCCGTTGTAAATTGGATCTTAACTATGCTAGGAGAAACAGCACCAAGAAAGCCACTTATGCAATACAAGTTGCATGTCAAGCGTGGAGCAAGTCTCATGAACGATGTCATGTAAGGTTAGCCCGGGCCGCTTCATCCCAACATACCGCAAGATGCAAAGTACACAAGAAGTAATCGACAATAAAAGCATCAACGCCCACAATGACCATTGTGTTCTACTCGTGCAACAGATCTACATATAGACACGGCTCTGATACCACTGTAGGGTTTCGTAGCATGGAAAACAAAAAATTTCTATCGCATACAAACAAACAAGCCAAGATCTATCTACTAGATTGTAGCAACGAGTCGATGGAATAACTTACCCTTGAAGATTCCAAAGTGTTTAACGAGAGCGGATTCTCGTGGGTGATGTAGTCGTACTCTTCCCGATCTCAAGATCGTGTAGACGATCCTTCCGGCGCTGCGTTCCGGCAGCGCTCCCGTAGTCGGTCACACATTCGGTAATCGACGAAGACCTTCCTCTCCCTTGTTCCAAAGAAATGGAGGTTGTAGCACTCTCGCGATTCCTAAAGACAACGGCGTGGTACCTAAGTAGAGGGAGATCTCGCAGGCTTCGCCTTAAGCCGGAGCGAGTATGGTGGAGTATGAGAGCTCCTCAGCGATCTAGGGTTTAGACACACCAAGGAGGAGGGCTAGAGCCGGCTAGGGTTCCGGGACCCCAAGTCGGCTTAGGGCAAACCCTAGGTGGTGGCGGCTATGGAGGGCTGCAGCTTTCTAGGGTTTGAGGTGAGGGACTTGTGTGTCTAGAGGAGGGAGCCCTGCCCCTCCTTATATAGGTGGAGGGGCCGGCCGCGCCAAGGGGAGGGAGAGGAGTCCCTCCCCAACTCGGCTTGGAGGTGGGCCGCCGGTTGGAGGAGGGAACTCCTCCCCAACTCGGTTTCCCACACCTTCCTCTTTTCCTCTTTCCAATTTTAGCCGTTTGACTTTTCAAACTAGCTATTTGACTTTTCAAATTAGGATTCAATTTAATCCTTTATTTGGAACAACAGGACACTTAGTACATGATGCAATCATTCCAATATGCAATGACACATTCATGTACCCCTTCCCCTCCGGAGTGCCAGACATTCCGGAACCTTCTAGAACATTCCTGATGAAAACACCGGAATCATTCCCGAACTCCGAAACGGGACTTTCCTTATATGAATCTTATTCTCCGGACCATTCCGGATCACCTCGTGATATCCCGGATCCCATCCGAGACTCCGAACAACATTCGGTCTCTTTCTCATAATACCATAACTACTCAAACAACGTCGAATCCTTAAGTGTGTCTCCCTACGGTTCGTGAATTATGCGGACATGATCGAGACACTTCTCGAACAATAACCAATAGAGGAATGAAATTCATATGGCTCCGCATATTTCTCGATTACTTTGCGATCGAATGAACCACTTACATACGATACCAATTTCCCTTTGTCTCACGATAATTTACTTATCCGAGGTTATGATCGTCGGTATCTCTGCATACCTAGTTCAACCTCGTTACCGATAAGTACTCTTTTCTCGTTCCCGTGATATGTGATCCCTTGTGAGCCAGTCACATGCTTGCAAGCTAATTGGGTGACATTCCACCGAGAGGGCCCAGAGTATATCTATCCGTCATATGGATGGACAAATCTCACTCTTGATCCATGTGTCTCAACCAATACTTTCCGAACACTCAATGCCACCTTTATAGCCACCCAGTTACGATGTGGTGTTTGATGTCATCAAAGCATCCATCCGGTAAAGGTGATATGCATGATCTCATGGTCGAAGGAATTAGGTTACTATGTATCAGAAAGCATATAGCAATTGAACTATTGAAATGACTTGATCTTTATGCTACGCTTATCTATAGGAGTATGTCCACCATATCATTCTCCTAACGATATGATCTTGTTGTTGATAACATCTCAATGTTCATGATAGGGAAACCACAATCATTTATAAACCAACAAGCTAGTGTTGTATAGAGGCTATACTAGGGACTTCAAATTAAGTTTACAAATCACACAAGTATCAATGTTTCCTTGTTAATACTATTATAGCATGAATGTAAACATTTATCATAAACACAAAGATATAATAATAACTACATTTATTATTGCCTCTAGGGCATATATCTCCAACAATATGATCATGGCAGAGCCCATAATGCCAAGTGGCTGCACTTGAAGCTTCTCAACATTTGACATCTCAAATCTCTTTGTTCCTGGGTGGCCATCCACAAGTGAGATACACAAGGTCAACCATATACATGGGCCTTGTGAACCACTCAACCAAAATCCACCAAGAAATTAGCATTCCACCCAGGTGATTCATTAACTTAGTTGTTTTATTAAACAAAACACAAGTCCTCAGACTTAGGAATTTTTCCATAGCGTGAATATATATTCCACCCATGTTTTCTATTAGCTAGGATAAGCTTGATAGTAATAGGAATCTTAACTTAGGAAGATTTCCACTAAGGTTTCATCTACTAGGTTTTCCTATAGCAAGGTTTATACTTAGCAAAAACCATGCAAGTTTACTTAGAGAAAAACACTAATGCATAGTGAAAGTAATGGGACAAAAAGTATGAAGCATCACTTGCCTTTTTGGTAGAGGGTATAGGTTCACTCCTTGTCCTTGCAACAGTCACACTCTTCAAGTCACTACAATTCAATCAAGCAAGGCACAAACTCAATCTACCAATCAAGCAAAACAACACATAAAATGACAAAGTCAAAGTAATGCATGCAAGCATGCCAAGCTTTGTTTTGTTTGAAAAAGTGGTTCCTAATGGGTCATAACATTTGAAAGGCACCTAATGGTCATTTTATAAAGTGGCAAAGTCATTTGCAAAAGGTTTCACCACAAAAACCATTTTCAAAACAAAGTATCATTTTATGTGGTGTAGAAATATTTTTACTAAGGCATTAATCTCCAAGGTTCACCAAATATGTTTTCAAACCATAAAACTTGGTGTTTGGGGTCAGAGAGTTTAAAACAAAACATTTCCCAAAGGTTTTCTTCCAAAACCATTTTTAATAAATAAACCACATTTCTATTTGACTAGAAATGGTTTTAAATCAAAGAATCATTATTTTGTTTCACCAAATTCATTTTTGAATCCACAAAGTGTTTCCTAATGTTAGTAGGTTCAAATCACACCATTTTCCAAAGATTTTATCCCCAAATTCATTTTTAAACAATTTTTACATCCTTAACAAGCATACAAATGTTTCTGCAAAATCAAACATTTTAGCAGAAGCTTTTTGCTAAACAAATGGCATGGTTGGTTAGGGCTTGTTCCACTGATTCCATTGATATAAAATTTGAAATTTTTGGACGTGTGGTTTGAAAGTTACAGGGTTTTCAAAACTGCATCTAATTCTGATTTCAAAATCTGTTTTAAACAAAAACTGGCCACGCGTCAAGTTCCTATTGGGCGGTACCGGTTCGTCTGGATCACGTGCTGCAGACCACAGGATTAAAAGGGGTATGGGCGGCTCAGATCATCGCATACCCTTTCGTTTAAGTCGCTTGTTCCTACGCGTCCGATCTAAAATGAATGGCTCAGATCTATTTGACCACAAAGTGGCGGTGCTGGCGGCGGTGGTTGGCGGCGGCACGCTCAGACGGTGCCGTCGCCGGTGATTTATGAGGCAAGGGGAGCAGAGGGGTAGCTCACCAGAATCTCCGAAGCCTGATGATGCTCAACGTTGTGGCAGCTCGTCGAGGGGCGCGCGGGTTCGTCTTTAATTGCTCACCGGAGTTGATCTGGGCCTCGGTGCGGTCAGACGTCGACGGGGGCGAAGCTATGGGTCCTACGCGACTAGTTGGCGAGTACCTGGATGATCACAAGGCACATGCGAATAAAATGGTGTGAGGCTCTGGTCAAGGCACGCACGGGATCAGGCGATGTAGCTTACCGGAGTTGTCTGCAGACGGCAGTGCTGTCGGTTGAGGTCGTTGACGGCGCTGTGAGGCACGCGCGAGCGAGCTGGGATGCAGAGAGATGCGCCAGGGCTTGGGGAGGATGTGAGCTTGGTCGGGGAGGCAAGGGGCGAGGTGGTGCTGCCGGAATGGGCCGAGAACCTCGTCGGAGACGGCGGCGGTGCAGAAGAAATTTGAGACAGCCTGGTGGCTCTCGAGGCATGGTGTTTGGGGGGAATGGAAGAGGAGAAAGAGGGGATTTATCACGCGTGATCACTGCGAGTAAATGTGGCCGCGTTAAGGCGAATTGAAGCCGAAGGAATCAACGGCAGGAGCGGGGGAAGAAGGAGTCGCTGCGGGTGAGAACGATGAACATGAGGGGTGGGGCATACCTGTCAGCGAGAAAGGAAGTGAGGGGGAGGGGTCCACTTGTCAGCGTCCTCGTGGGTTGCTTCTGTGGTGAAGAAAACGGTTCGGGGGCGAGGGAACAGGGCTGATCAATGTTTGGTGCTTTGTTGTTTCATATTTTTCTCCTGGATGTTTTCCTTTTTCCAAATCAATTTCGCTTTTGAATTTCAATCAACTATTCAAACATTCAAACAATTCAAACAATCACCACATTTGTAATGAGTTTTGGTTCTGTTTAACAACATAAACCAAATCCCAAAAATAAAATATTATTTTTATTTTAGAGTCCATTTATAATTAAATAAAATGGACACTAGTTAATAAATTAAATGGGTTTTAATTTATTAAAAACTCCATTTGAAATCCAAATATTTTCAAAACCAAATCAGTAGGTTTTATTTGAAAATAAAAGATATTTGGAAAACTTGTTTAAAATAAAATAACATTTTTATTTTAGGGTCCATTAATAATTAAATAAAATGGACCTTACTTATAAAATCAAATAGGATTTGTTTTATTAAAAACTTTATTTTGAAATCTAAAATAAAACCAAAACACTTCAGTAGGTTTTATTTGAGAATATAAAATACTTGGAAAACTTATTTAAAATAAATAAATAAGTTTTAGTGTTTGTTTAAAATGGAAAAAGCCTTTACTTAAATAAAATTGGATATTAAATCCTTATTATTTTATTTAAATAAACCTTTACTATTTTTAATCAAAAAAAACATTATTTCAAAATATTGGCCAAGGTTTAATTTGGCTATATAAAATAATCCTTATTTATAAATCCTCATTTTCTTTTGAAAACCAAATCCTTTTATTAAAAGATCCAAAATATTAATTCCAAAATATTTTATTTTCCTTTATCAAAAGTTTACCTTTTTAAATCTCTTTAGGATTTTATTTGATCCAAATAGGTTTTGAAAGTTTCCAAATGGATTCAAAAAGTTTCTTCTCACCCTGAAAATCAACAAAGTTTTATTTTATTCATTTATTTTTTTCACATTACAAGATTTAGAAAATCTTGGGATGTGACATCTTCAATTCTTCGTCTTGGTGGCGAAGATTCCTTAGACGATTTCTTGTATCCTCTTTATGGTGGCGATGCTCATGAGAGGATGTTTGTCGATGAAGATTCCTGTTTCTTGGCGCCTCTTGATGTATATGATGTTTGGACACCACTCTTGTTTGGATAGAAGGTGGATCTTGGCGCCTTGGAGGTGATGTAGCTTGGCGCCTTGGAGATGGTGGCGCTTGTCGCCTTGGAGGTGGTAGCGCTTGTCGCCTTGGAGGTGGATCATCGAAGTAGGTTGTGCCCTTTGGTGTGGCACGCTTGGCCTTGAAGGTCATGGGATCTTGATGACGCACCTCCTCATGCTTGGAGTAGTAGGCTTCAATCTCCACACGGTGCAGGAATTCTTCATGGCTCATGGAGGAGCCATCAAAGTCGATGAAGTTCTCCGTGTCCTCCATGCTTGGCGAGGCATCGTCGATGTCGCACTCGAAGTCATCCATGCTTGGGGAGTAATTGTAGGTGTAGTACTTCATATCACCCAAGCATGTGGAGCCATTGTCGGTGTAGTGCTCCATAGGTTCCATGCATGAGGAGCCATTGTCGACGTAGAGCTCCATGTCTTCCATGCATGTGGAGTCGTCGTAGGTGTAGTGCTCCGGGTCCTCAAAGCATGCGGAGCCATTGTCGGTGTTGTGCTCCGTCATGTCCTCTATACTTGTGGAGTCGTAGTCATGGTGGCTCATCATGGATTCTTCATAGATATCATCCTCGGTTCCGGAGTCCCTAGACATGATGCACAAGACCAAGCGTTGTATATGGAAGTGGTAGTGGGAGTTAGGGATACAACGTTAAACCTTACTTTACCTTGGAAGATCGTATCGTACAAGTGGCCACACTTGAGAGCAATAAACCAAGCAAAGTGAAGTTCACGCGGAACACCAAAACCAACTACGAACCAAAAAACACACACACACAAGGCCTATGGTGGATAGGTATGGAAAGTGGCATGTCAAGAACCAATCCGAAATCAAGATGTTGTAATGGCAAGTAAAGAACCTCAATGATCACAAAGAAAAACAAGTCAATCCACAAGATAGGAAATATGTACAAGAAAACACACACGGTGGGATAAATGGGACTTGTGCGACGGATAAAGTGAGCTAAGAACCAAATGATTACCTAGCGAAGACTATAAGCTCGTGTCACACAAGTACAAGGAGAGACGCTAGTTCGATTGCACAAAATTGGTGGGCTAGAAGATATGCACAATAAGTACCACCTATATGATGTTCATCGAGCTTGCGCTTACTATTCTATAAGGCACATGTATAATTGTTTCTTTTTCTCTTTTCCTTTTTTTTCTATTTTTTCTCTCTTTTTTTTCCTTTTTTTTCTATTTTCCACTTGCTTCTTCCTTGTTTTTTTTTGAACCGAGGGCGGTCCCGAAGGACCTAGATTGCTGCCATTTAGTCAAAGCGGTGGAGGTACAATTACAAAGGGGCCCTTCAAAGAAACAGAAATAACACACAAGCCCCTTCCTTGTGCCAACAACTATACAAGATAACTATATGAGATAGCGCTCACAACGTTTGCTCGGAATTCTACAAGGTATCAAATGTGCATAGCCAAAGCAATCATAAGAGGAACTAGTCTCAATAGGTGTTTGTTGCTCGCAAAGATAGTGGGGTTCACAAAGGAATGCAAGTGGGGAGAAGTCGCGGAATGTTTATACCTTTCGTCGATCTCTTCACTTTATTGTTTGATTGGCCTTGCTCATGGAATTTGAATGGAGTAGATAGCATGAACAACGTGGATGATGATGTAGAGCTCCTTCTCCTCTTCGAAACGAGCTAAAGAACACCAAAATCCGAGTTCGAATGCAAAAGTTATGCTCAAAACGGTAAGAGGTTGAAATCTGGGAATCTGTTTTTCAAGAAACTCAAGATCGGGGAGGTTACTGTGGTAGTAGGTAGTACTGGATTTTGAGTTTGGTATCAGTGAGACGAGCGGTACCGGATTTTGGGACCCGTAGTACCGCTGGTCCGGTCCTGGACGATTGATTTGACGCTTTTTATTTTTGGGGATTTTTGGGGCGAAAATCTTCAGAAAAACACCAAATAGTAGAGGTAGTACTTGGTTGTGCTGTAATTCTTGTTTTTTGTTGTAGTGGGTGATTTGACGAGTAGTACGGATTTTTTTGGGACGGTAGTACCGCTTTGGTCTGACGCGCCAGATTTGACACGTTTTTTGATTTTTGGGATTTGGGCGAAATCTTCAAGAAAAACACCAAATCGACGGGGAATCAAGGAATTAGGCTATGGGAACGCAAAGGTATACAACAAGAGCAGTAATCCATGGATCAAAAACCTAACAAACCAGCACTCAAATGAGGATCGATCCAAAACATGAATGGGGGCTATTTTGGTGGAAGGTACAAGTTTAAGTAGTAGTAACGATCAAAACCTACCAAAACCAAACCAAATGATGATGACGATCGATCCAAAACATGGGGGGGCTATTTTGGTGGAATTTTCAAATTTATGGGAAAAGACCAAATCGGTAGTACCGCTTGGACACGGCAAATGCCGACTGCCTTCTTCCATCTCCTCTTCCAAGCCTCCGCCTTGTCGGGCTTGATGTTCCGGCTGTAGGGTTCGTAGCATGGAAAACAAAATTTTCTATCGCATACAAACAAACAAGCCAAGATCTATCTACTAGATTGTAGCAACAGTCGATGGAATAACTTACCCTCAAGATTCCAAAGTGTTTAACGAGAGCGGATTCTCGTGGGTGATGTAGTACTCTTTCGATCTCAAGATCGTGTGGACGATCCTTCCGCTGCATTCGAGAGCTTCCGCAATGGTCACATCGCTCGCATTCGGCGAAGACCTTCCTCTCCCTTGTTCCAAAGAAGCGGAGGTTGTAGCACTCTCGCGATTCCTAAGGACAATGGCGTGGTACCTAAGTAGAGGGATCCCTGCAGGCTGCCTTAAGCCGGAGCGAGTATGGTGGATTATGAGAGAGGGCTATTAGTGGTCTAGAGATTAGACACACCAATTAGAAGGCTCTAAACCGCATGCTAAAGCAATTAGAAGCTCTAAACCAAACGGCTCTAAACCTGAGATTAGAGGTAGAAACTTGTGTCTCAAGGAGGAGCCCCGCCTCCCTCCTTTTATGGGTGGAGGAGCTAGGCGCCAGGAGGAGGAGTCCCTCCCAACTCGCCCTAGGGTTGGCGCCGGCTTGGAGGAGAGGAACTCCTCCTCCAAGTTGGTTTCAACCTCCTCTTGCTTGTTTCCCACAGTTTCTGCTTCCCACAGCTTTTCCACAGTTTCCTGTTTTAGCCGTTTGACTTTCAAACTGGCAATTTGACTTTCATGTTTTTGGAACAGCAAGAACACTTAGTACATGATGCAATCATTCAATGACACACTCATGTACCCTCCCCCCCGGAGTGCCGGACAATCCGGACCCTTCTAGAACATTCCCGATGAAAACACCGGAATCATTCCCGAACTCCGAAACGGGACTTTCCTTATATGAATCTTATTCTCCGGACCATTCCGGATCACCTCGTGATATCCGGATCCCATCCGAGACTCAACAACATTGGTCTCTTTCTCATAATACCATAACTACTCAAAACAACGTCGATCCTTAAGTGTGTCTCCCTACGGTTCTTGAATTATGCGGACATGATCGAGACACTTCTCGAACAATAACCAATAGAGGAACTGGAAATTCATATGGCTCCACACATATTTCTACGATTACTTTGCGATCGAATGAACCACTTACATACGATACCAATTTCCCTTTGTCTCACGATAGTTTACTTATCCGAGGTTATGATCGTCGGTATCTCGCATACCTAGTTCAACCTCGTTCGATAAGTACTCTTTTCTCGTTCGTGATATGTGATCCCTTGACCCAGTCACATGCTTGCAAGCTAATTGGATGACATTCCACCGAGAGGCCCAGTATATCTATCCGTCATATGGATGGACAAATCCCACTCTTGATCCATGTGTTTCAACCAATACTTTCCGAACACTCAATGCCACCTTTATAGCCACCCCACGGTGTGGTGTTTGATGTCATCAAAGCATCCATCCGGTAAGGTGATATGCATGATCTCATGGTCGAAGAATTAGGTTACTATGTATCAGAAAGCATATAGCAATTGAACTATTGAAATGACTTGATCTTTATGCTACGCTTATCAATAGGAGTATGTCCACCATATCATTCTCCTAACGATATGATCTTGTTGTTGATAACATCTCAATGTTCATGATAGGGAAACCACAATCATTTAATCAACCAACAAGCTAGTGAAGTATAGAGGCTATACTAGGGACTTTCAAATTAAGTTTACAAATCACACAAGTATCAATGTTTCCTTGTTAATACTATTATAGCATGAATGTAAACATTTATCATAAACACAAAGATATAATAATAACTACATTTATTATTGCCTCTAGGGCATATCTCCAACACGGGCTTCCTCCCTTGCCTCTGTACTGGTCGGTGTGAACCTATCATGCATATGTGAAGGAGTATGAAGTAGCATACCATTCACTAGGGTAGGAAGTGGGCTCACATAGAGGAACAGATTCACCTTTGGAGTCCATGACGACTTGGCGTAAGTTGGAGACCTTGATGTAGTAACGACCGTAGGTCAGGCTGCATCAAAAAGCTTTTGAGAGTTGTAGCTTATTTGTGTGTGAGTTTCTTTGCCATTTCACTTTGCATGCTGTTCCCTCCTTTGTGTGGCAATTGGTTTGATATAATCTCAGAGGTGAGGTAAAAGGCTAACTCTACGCACCCTTATTCTCCATATACAACCCTTGTCGGCTTTGCATCATGGACAGGAATGGCGAGCCGTCCCAACCACCACCACCACCTCTGGAGGACGACACACAATACATGACAAGATGGGACCATTGGAAGATCCGAGGAGAATTCAACTACCGTTGTGAAGTGTAGCATCCCAATTGTCTAACAATTGCAATGCTACTAGCCTAGTCTATATAAATGCTACTTCCTATATATAATTGCTGCATCATAATTATATCATGCTCATGTCATCATGCCACCTTGCATTTGAGCATCATATAAAACCCTTTTGATTTGGTTCTTCTCTCATATGCATTGTTAATTGTATTTGCCTCTTGATATTGTATTTGGTTGTTGATATATTGTTAAATGCCCAAGTTGAGTTGGGGGCATATCTTTTATTTAACTCCACCACCTTTCTTGTCATCACCCCATAATTCCACCATCCAACTAAATATGAGCTTTGCACTTTATGGGTTTTACCTCTAGCTCATGTGGGTTGGGATGGATCCAATTCTTTTTCCACATGCTCTCATCTTAGCATCATGTTGTTTTCACATTAGATATGTGGATACACCTTTGCATGCATTATGAGTAGTGGCCTTTTTTCCTAGTTTTCATATGGATTATCATGGATTTATGCTCATGTTGGGGTATTTTTGGGACTATTAAACATCTAGTGGAATAAACACACTAGCAAGTCCCAATTATAATCAAATGTGATCATCTTCATCTATTCCATCTGGAACTTTCCTTTAACTTCTTTTGCTTGGCTTTAATCCACTTTTGGGAATGCATAGGAATAATGCCATGTAAATATTATTGTCTTCACAAGAATAAGCATGGCATTAATTGTTTTGCATGGGCCATGCAAGAACCACCACATTCTAGCCTTTTGGTTTTTAATTGAATCTTTGAGTGAATCTTCCCCATATCTCTCTCTTTAAACCCTAAGTCCCCTCCCTCATCTCTCCTCTCTCCTAAACCCTAGTCCCTCTCTAACCTAACCCGAGCTTCCTTCCTAGCTACCCTAGCTACCCACATGCCCTCTCTCGGCCTCTCTCCCCTCTCTACCCTACAGGCCCCACCTGACCACCCTGGACCCACCTAGCTGCCACCACACCAAGCCCTAACCCGAGCCATACCCCCTCTCTCCAAACCCTAGCATCTACCCGAGCCTACCCCCTATCTCCCTCTAGCTCTCTCTGCCGTGCATGCCCCACACCGAGCCTACCCTCCCTGGCCTCACCTTGCCCCACCTGCCAGCTGCCTACCTGCCCTAGACGAGCCAGCTCGAGCACGTGAAGAGGAGAGGGAAAGGTGGCACCCGAGCCACCTTTTTCCCTTCACCACCTCCCCACGGCATCTTCCTCTCCCTCTCTGCCTTGCCTCCGCCCCACAGCCCCTCTGTCTCTCCTAGATCCGCCCAGGGCCTTGCCCTCTCCTCTCCTTCCTCTCCACCACCGGCCACCCTCTCTTGCCGTCCACCATCGGCCTCCACCTTCCCTCCTATTCCCAGCCGGTGGCGTGGCGCTCAAGAGTGTCGAGGGAGTCGAGGACGCTCCTCTGCATCGCCCTGTACCCGCCTTCGAGGAGGAGAAGGGCTGGAGCCGAAGACCACCGCCGCCACCGACGCCAAACCCTAGCTTCGCCGGCCTCTGCCTCGTCGTCGATCCGCTACCCCTCCACACGATCCACCACCTCCAACAACCTCTCGGTGAGCCATCCGGCCCCGCTGACACCCTCGCGTGCTTAGTCGCGTCCTAGTCTCGCCGGGCCCCTGGACGAACGCCCTCTGGACGTGTCTGCGTCTGCACGATCCCGTGACGCCCCGCGTTATCAAGCCGCCAGCCACCCTCCTAGCAACAACCCCAGCCCACCGCGCTGGTTACGCCGCCCACAAGACCCTGCGACTCAGATCGATCCCCGCCTCGCGCACGCAATCGATCGCCGATGCAGAAAGAAGAGGAACAAGACGGCGCCTTTTTCGCTACCCCCAACCTTTTACTCCTAACTCATGGTCCGCTCGAGCCCACCTATCACCGTAGTAACACTTTGCAGATAGGCCCCTAGTTTAGCACCCTCAACCCGCTCCTGCTTTGGCCACTGTCGTCTCACAAGACTTCCGCATTGCACTGGGCCTAGCCAGCTAGCCCCACCTGTCATTCTCAGAGACTAGGTTAGCCATGTGATGTAAGGTTTTCATATTGTC
This sequence comes from Avena longiglumis, assembly GCA_030063025.1. NCBI lineage: Eukaryota > Viridiplantae > Streptophyta > Magnoliopsida > Poales > Poaceae > Avena > Avena longiglumis. Next base: position 281,230,474 of record CP125975.1, read on the forward strand.
GCCTGATCTGGCCCACCTGTTGGTGGCTCGCTAGCACTGGCTGGGTGACAAAAGTATTTCGATTGCTTGATTTAAATTTTAAAATGTTTTAAATTCAAATTCAAATCTGTTTTAAAATAACTTTTAATTTTCAAATCTAAATTAAACAAATGATATATGTTTTGAAATCAGAAAAATGTGAGGAATTCAAATATGCCCTTCAAAATAATGTTTGAACACTTTAAATTTCAAGTTGATTAAAATTACAATAAAATGCCCTTTCCCCTTGATTAATTAATAACTTTTGTTTTATAACTCCAAATTTGACAAATGATATGTCTAAATTGATCAGCTCGACGATACCTTTCTGTTTATGCATTCCATGTTCGGAATTGCAGCATGCATCATATAAATATAAAGTATACAACAACTTATTGGAGTATAAAATGTGACCCAAACTCAATAAAATGCTTATTTCTTGTATTCCACACCTCACCCATGCCATGCTACTTTATTGCCATGCAAATTGTGCATCATTCATCATGGCATGATTGTTTGCTTGTCGCATTTTATTCATATGCTTGTGCACTTTATTTATGTTGGCCCTTGTTTGTTTGGTTCTTCTTCGAATAGACGAAGGGATATATCAAGAAACCCAGAGCACTACCTGATCCTTCTCGCTTCAACTGAGTGCTGTGCAAGCACTACCACATGCTTGCATACACATAGTACCTATTGCCTCTATCTTATTCTTGCATCATTGAGTCGTGATCGCATTAAACTGAATCCCAAGTACTGGATAGCCTTTACTTTTAAACCCCACCGAAGCTTGTTCCTCCATCCCATGAGCCATTACTACAGAGTTGTTTGAGCCATGCGGGTCGAGAACACATGTGTAGGGTATGTGAGTGTCGATGGATAACGAGGTACCTATACAACTTAATCTGAGTAGTAATGGGATAACTAATGAAAGTGGCACCGGTGAGCAATAGCTGCTATTTGGTTTTTCATGCTCACTTGTGTCCCGTAGGACCCCGAGTACTTGATTCCTGTTCCTTGAATATTCGCGCTATCCACATCCGGAGGCTTATGGACCCCCGAGCTGTAGCTTGATTCATTCTTATTTCTTGGGGCCACAATTAGTTTGGGGCTTTATTACTATCTGTACTTATGCCATGCTTTATCGCTTTATTTACGATTGTGCGAGGAGCACCATCTTTAGGATCGTGACACGTTGCTGTATCGACAAGCCCACCACACTTTCGGGTTCCCATCGTTTACCGTCCACACAAACCTTGAGTCCGTCTCGAGCCGCCAACTTCGCTATGTAGCTTAATGGGGTGGCCCCAAATATTTCTCAATCCTGTGATCGCTTTGTCGTGAATGCCTCGTTGGGTTTTGATTTGGTTTTTCCGAGGTTGATCGAGTGTGTGTTGCTATTTGTGCACCCTGCAGGTAAAACTTTCAAAGCCGTGTCCGGTTATGGACGACTTGGAGTACAGTTTCCGATCATAGACAAGTATAACTAAAGTACCGCTTTTAATTTGACTAAGTACCGACTAGTAAATAGTGCAACACTCATGGAATGGATAATAAAACCGCCAACGGATGGGGTTGTTAATCCGCTTCCTCGTTGGTAGCGAGGAGGAGGATGGATCATTAATATTATCATATAATCGTTGTTATTAATTCACGGACATCCGCTCATCTTTGGTTAGGCGGATGGTTAGCGAGTATCTATATAATTGTTAGGTATTATCTTTTGTCGCAATCGCCACCTGTGTTGTGTCCCCTTTAGAGGCATAAAGACTTGAAAATTACCCTAGGGTCTCACGATAAATTATTTGATTCGGATGAACAGGTACACTCACAAGATGGATCTGGGTGGAGGAGACTACGATGTGGACAACGATCATTCGTGTAGAGATTCCGGGAACGGGATCCGTGAGATCTGTAAGGTGATGTGTTTATTATGGGGCATCTTATGCCGATTTTCTTCTTATCCGTACTCGGATCTTGTTTGCCGCTCACCGATACGATGTTTGATGTATGAGGAGATATCCTGAACTATTATATCTATCTAGGACATTTGGATCTTGCCGTATGGCGTTGCAATATTTCTATTTCTTTTAGATGGAATGGCTCTGAGGACTGTTGTATGGTGGCTTGCATACATACTCATTTGTGTATGTAGTTGATCCCTTCGCCTGCCGATTACGCCGCCCGTTCTTGTCCCGATGTTTGGAAATGGTTAGGACGTCCGAAAGGTCTACCTGTGAGTGGCATTTGGGCCCCACCGTACTATTTTAACCATTTCCGCTCGTCCATGCTTGTAACTAGGAGCGTAATTCACCGAGGTAGTTACATGAAGCCCTTGAGCGGCGCCAAGATGAACAATTTAGCGAAGCCCGAGTGGAGTTCAAGAACATCGACAACCGCTTCGAAGAAGTCCGAGACCAAATGCATGCGATGCAACACAACCTCGGTCATCAAAATGAAGCTCTTGGTCGCGCCCTCGCCTCAACGGATGAGAAGCTTCAACGCCTCATTGATGGGTTAGAAAGGCCACGCTCGCGAGACTCAAGATCATCATGACACTCCTCAAGTGAATCAAGTGCAGCTCGCCGTCATGCTTCAAGGCACCGGGATGGACCCGTCCTTCAATCCATGAGCTCTTCTCAAGCGGTACCATCTCCGCGACACGCCGCGACATCAAGCTATGATGGTGATGTGGACATCCCTACTATTGATACAACCGTTGTACCTACAGCAACACACATACAAGGACCCATCACAAGATCTCGTGCTAAACAACTTAACTATCAGGTACTTTCGTTTCTTGGAACTATTCCTTACATACGTGATAATGTTATGCTGCCTAAATGAGATACTGTTCGTACTCTTAGGAATGATGGACCAAGCATGAATGAGAGGGACAAGCATTGGAGCATGGCCATGCATGGAGATGGCAGCAAGCATGTGATGATCCAAGAGAAGGCCACAGATGGAAGATTTTAACTTTGAGGCCACCATAATGAAGAAAGAAGGCTTGGACGAAATATTCAAGATCAATACTTTACTTAATTCGTCCATAGCATAATATGGTGTCATGACACTTTATTTTGGGCCAGCCCATGTAATTTTCGCAGTTTTAATTAGCCACTTTTTAGAGTCCAGATTTGAGGAAAAGGACTTTTAGGGTTGGATTCGCCACTGTTCCATGGCTGGCGAAACCCCACCTTTTCGCCTCTTAACACGCCCCATAGCCGAACCTTTAGACTCGGATTTTGTTTAGACATTAAGTTAGCCATAGTCGCAACTTCGCCAAGGCTCGGCGTCAGAGGCCTCTTGTATTCGCACCTACTCGGGATCCCACCCCTTTCAATAAAGCTTTCCTCTTAATCCGCAATATCTTGATTGCAATATTGGTTCTTACTTGTTCTCGATTTGGTAGGAATTAAGACCCTCATTGGTCAGCCGATCGTGTTCACGCAGGATCGGTAACCTCCAGGAGATTGGCCTAGCGATTGCATTGGCGCTCATGCTCGCACGTGTAGTCGGATCGTCAAGCCCGAACTCCACCAAATCGATTATCGCCATCTCATCGAAAGATCGGACACCTTTGCCCCATCAGATGGTGACCTCTCCGCAAGACCTCCACGACGTGAAGCGAACCGGCCACAACAAAGGGCACTTGTGATTCAACAAGAGCAACCTCACATGGACCACCAAGCCCATCGCCATCGACATGTTCTTTCAACAACAAGTGAAGCATCCGAAGTGGAAGAACAAGATCGCCGTCGGCGTGAAGCACTCGAAGATCCACCAAGGCGTCATCATCGACATGAATGTCAACGTCAACAACATGATCATCTTGACGAGCCTCCCCCACATCAAAAAGAAAGAGAGCAGCCCATTGCGCATGCGGCTCGACGTCCTCCTCGCCACATGGCGCAAGACAATGCTCCTCGGCATCAACCACGACAAGAAAAAGAGCAAGCTCCCCAAGCTCGTCGTGAGGATCAACAACCTCCTCCTCGTCCTCAACCGCGCCAACAACACGAGCAAGCTCCCCAAGATCGTCGTCAAAACCAAGTTCCACCACCAAACGCGGCACCTCAACAACCACAAGAGCAACGCCACCATCACCAAGCAGGACATGAGAGCTCGGATGATGAAGATGGCCTCCACAATCATGGCAACCGTCGCCACCGGAACCGCAATGAAGAAGAAACTTTTGGCAAGCTCAAATTCACCATGCCCAAGTTCAACGGTTCCAATGAGCCCGATGAATACCTGTCGTGGGAACTCAAGGTTGACAAGATCTTCCGCATGCACAACTATAGCAATGAGAAGATGATGGCCATGGCATCCCTCGAGTTTGATGAGTATGCCAACCTTTGGTGGGAACAAGTCCAACTCGCTCGTGAATCAAAATAAGAGCCCCCAATCTCAACTTGGCAAGATATGAAGGCTCATATGAGATCCCGCTTTGTTCGTTCGCACTACACGCGTGACCTTTTCAACAAGCTTCAAACGCTTAGTCAAGGGACAAAGACCGTGGAAGAGTACTTCAAGCAAATGGAGCTCAACATGATCCGTGGCAACATTGAAGAACGTGATGAGCAAACAATGGCACGTTTCCTCAATGGCTTGAACCATCCAATCAAGCGCATCACCGAGTTCCAAAAGTACAACAACATGGTTGAGCTTATGCACGCTGCATCGAAGGCCGAGCGTAAAGTGCAAGAGGACATCAAGTTCAAAAAGCCAAAGACATATTTCACATACAAGCAAGCCCCAACCACTACTCCGACAACACCAAGTGGAGCTCCTCAAATACCACCAAGCTTCCTTTCAAGCCAACACTTCCTCAAGGAAAACCGCCTCCAAGTGGCAAATACACAAGAGATGAACAACCATTCGATGGTGAGTGCTACAAGTGGGAGGCAAAGGACACAAGTCGGACGCATGTGGGAACAAGAAAGTTTTGTTCATCCATGACAACGGCGATGAAGAATACTTGAGTGAAGAAGAGTTTGATGCAAGGGTCAAGGAAGCCATAGCAAGGCAACATTTGAAAGAGGACCAAGAACTACTTGTGTGTGAGCATGACGCAAGTCCATCGCTTGTGGTCACAAGGGTCTTAACTACTCAAGCCAATGATAATGAAGACCAACGATCAAACATCTTCCAAACTCGTTCCGGTATCAATGGGAAGTCCATCAAAGTTATCATCGATGGAGGGAGTTGCCACAATCTTGCAAGCACGGAATTGTGTGAGAAACTCAACCTCACCCTCCATCCATATAAGCACCCCTACCATATCCAATGGCTAGGTGACCAAGGGTCCGTCAAGATCAAGCACACCGTCTCGGTAACGTTCTCAATTGGACCATACAAAGACACGGTGGAATGTGACGTGGTCCCCATGACGTTTTGCCATATGTTGCTAGGAAGGTCGTGGCAATTTGACAAGCATGCTTTGCATGATGGTCACTCAAACACTTATACCTTCAAATGGCTTGAAAAAACTTGTGTTTTGCAACCAATGACTCCTAGCCAAATAATTGCGGACAATGCAAAGGCTTTAGCGAGGGCGCAATACGCAAAAACACCTTGTGAGAAGAGTGGTGAGCGAGAGAACCACACTATAGTGAGTGAGTGCCACAAGCCAAACTCGAGTGGAAAAACTAAGAGTGTTCATCTTGCCACCAAAAGTGAGATGAGAGGAGTGCGGAACAACCCATCCATCTTGCACTATGTCCTTGTATGCAAGGGACTAGAGCAAGGAACTAATGACTTGACAAATGTTCCTCCTTCTTTGATGGCTATTTTGTAGGAATTCCACAATGTATTCCCCGAAGAGCATCCTCATGGCCTACCTCCTCTTCGTGGAATCGAGCACCGCATCGACCTCATACCCGGCGCTCCACTCCCAAACCGCGCCGCGTATCGCATGAACCCGGAAGAGACGAAGGAGATAGAACAACAAATCAACCAAATCGTCTCCAAAGGTTTGATCCAAGTAAGCACTAGCCCATGCGCGGTCCCCGTGATTCTAGTTCCAAAAACGGATGATGCGTTGCGGTTATGCATGGACTGCTGTCCAATCAATGCTATCACCGTGCGTTATCGACATCCTATACCGCATCTTGATGATATGCTTGATGAGTTATATGGAGCCACTATATTTTCGAAAATTGATCTTCGTAGTGGTTACCATCAAATTCGCATGGCCGAAGGTGATGAGTGGAAAACCGCCTTCAAGACCAAGCTTGGTCTCTATGAATGGTTGGTTATGCCTTTTGGCTTATCAAATGCCCCATCTACCTTCATGCGCCTCATGAACCATATTTTGAGATCTCTCATTGGGAAGAGTGTTGTTGTTTACTTTGATGACATCCTTTTCTATAACACGTCACTAGAGGAGCATGTTACTCATGTTAAGGAGGTCCTTCAAATCCTTCGTCATGAAAAGTTTATGCTAATCTCCCAAAGTGCAATTTTGCAAAAAGACAAGCTCATTTTCCTTGGTTTTGTTGTGTCTTCTAATGTCATTGAAGTCGATGTCTCAAAAGTTAAGGACTTACGAGATTGGCCCATACCTACCAATGCTAGTGAACTTCGTAGTTTTCATGGGTTGGCTGGCTTTTACCGTCGCTTTGTGAAAGACTTTTCCACCATTGCTTGCCCCCTCAACGAATTGACCAAGAAAAATGTCACGTTCGTTTGGGGAAAAGCACAACAAAAGGCTTTTGATGAGCTCAAAAAGAGGCTCACCGAAGCACCACTTTTTGCATTATCGGATTTCACAAAAACCTTTGAGATGGAATGTGACGCTAGTGGAATTGGCATTGGAGGCGTCCTTATGCAAAATGGGCGTCCTATTGCATACCATAGTGAGAAACTCGATGGCGCACGCCTTAACTATCCCATTTATGACAAAGTGCTCTTTGGCTTGGTTCGTGTCCTTCAAGTGTGGCAACACTATCTTTGGCCCAAAGAATTTATCATCCATTCCGACCATGAGTCGTTGAAGTATCTTAAGGGCAAGCAAATTTGAGTAAAAGGCACGCCAAATGGGTTGAGTTTATGGAATCTTTTCCTTACATTATCAAGTACAAGAAGGGCAAAGAAAATTTGGTAGCGGACGCTTTGTCTCGCAAAAACACAAACCTTCTTACGCGACTCGAATTAAATGTCTTGGGTCTTTATGACATCAAATCTTTGTACGCGTCCGACCCTTTCTTTGGACCAATTTTTGCAAGATGTTCAATAGACAAAGGGATTGATGATTTCTATTTGCATAAGGGTTTTCTTTTCAAACAAAACAAGCTTTGCATTCCGAAGTCGTCTCTCCAAATTTTGCTTCTTCAAGAGTCCCATGGTGGAGGCCTATGGGTCACTTTGGCCGTGACAAGACATATGACATGCTATCCACTCACTACTTTTGGCCAAAGATGAAGCGCGACGTGGAGCGCCACGTCCAACGATGCACTACATGTATCCAAGCTAAGTCTAAGTCTAACCCCTTTGGTCTTTATATGCCATTACCTATTCCTCATGCACCTTGGTCGGACATTAGCATGGACTTTGTGTTAGGCTTGCCTAGATCTAAACATGGACATGATTCTATATTTGTGGTAGTGGATCGCTTTTCCAAAATGGCACACTTCATTCCGTGCCATAAGACCGATGATGCTTCACATGTAGCAAATTTGTTTTTCAGGGAAATAATTCGGCTACACGGTGTACCAAGAACAATCGTCTCCGATCGCGACGTCAAATTCATGAGCTACTTCTGGAAGACTCTCATGGCCAAGCTCGGCATCAAGCTCCTCTTCTCGTCCGCCTCGCATCCTCAAACCGATGGACAAACCGAGGTCGTCAATCGAAGACTTGGCACACTCCTATGTGTGTTGATAAAGAAGAATCTTAAAGACCGGGAGGAATGTATTCCACACGCCGAGTTCGCCTACAACCGCGCCAAGCACTCCACCACCAGGAGGAGCCCGTTCATGATCGTCTATGGTTTCGAGCCTCTCACCGCGCTCAATATCCTTCCACTTCCTTTTCATGAACGTGCCAATATGGACGTTGTCAAGCGTGCCCAAACAATGAAGAAACTCCATGAAGACACAAGACCTACGATCGAGCAACAAGTCCTTCGCCAAGCATCAAGGCTAAACAAGAACAAGAAAGAGATGATCTTCAAAGAAGGCGACCTTGTGTGGATACACTTGAGTAAAGACCGCTTCCTCAAGGACCGCGACTCCAAACTCAAGCCAAGAGGTGATGGACCGTTCAAAGTACTAAAGAGGATCAACAACAACGCCTACATCATCGATATTCCAACATTCAAGTATCTTGTGAGCCCGACATTCAATGTCAAGGACCTATCACCCTACCATGGCGAAGATGAAGTTGAGAAGGTTGAAGAGTCGAGGACGACTCTTTCCCAAGGGGAGTCGATGCAGGCCCCACGGACGCACCTCCATCTACAACACCTAGTCCCCCAAGTGGACCAATGACTCGCGCCCGAGCCAAGATCCTCCAAGACAAGGTTAACTCGCTCCTTTCCTCATGTGATTTTGGTCTACCTTTGGATGGCTTGCTACTTCATGCAACTACGTAATGTATACTCAGCTATGAAGCAACATCACCACACCAAGCCCCCAAGGAAGAAGGACCAGGAGAAGAAGCTGCTGGAGCTCTGCACACCGGAGTCTCCGGTGTAGACCGGAGTCTCCGGTCCCCTACACCGGAGTCTCCGGACCTTCCTCCGGTCCGGCCCCAAGAACCAAGCCCGGACACCAGATGCCCTCCGAGACGGTCCGAGATTGTCCGAGTCCGGCCAGACCGGAGTCTCCGGACCCAACACCGAGTCTCCGCCCGCTGATGCTGTGCATGTCAAGGCCTTTTGGGCCTGGCCCATGTAACCCCCAGTTTCCCACAAACTTCCAGTTTTATTCCAAAACTACCCCTGTTTAAGTGGTTGGCCTATATAAAGCCCCACCCCTCATATGTAAACCCTACACTTGGATAATAATAGATTGAGGACACCCCTTTGAGGATCTTTCATCTATTGGTCTCATGCTCCTACCAAGGGGCACCCTATTATCCACAACCTCTTGGATCTTGCCTAGTGCGTTCAAGTTGTACAAGGCCTTGGGTTCTCGGTTTCTCGCCCCTAAGTAGTCAATATATCACCAAGCACCTCGCCCCCGTTGTTGGCCATTGAGAGAGAGCTTCACCCAACACCGATCCTAGGGATTATGTTGGACCGGTTGCCACCGGCGTGAGTTATCGGCGTGTATCATGTTTTGTGTGCGTGACTTCATCGGGTTCTTCATGTGCGTGTGTTCGTGGATTTCATCCCCTTTCCCCCATCCACCGCTTTCCCCTCGATTCCCGCGGAGATTCGTGAAAGATCGGTCCACCCCAGGGGGTTACCCCATAACACATTCACTAGGGTAGGAAGTGGGCTCGCATAGAGGAACGGATTCACCTTTGGAGTCCATGACAACTTGGCGTAAGTTGGAGACCTTGATGTAGTAACGACCGTAGGTCGGGCTGCATCATCTCCCCCCCTTCAAAAAGAGTCATCCTCGACTCTCCATGTTCATCACGAAGTATAAGAGGTCGAAGGACATCCTTGATCCTGGGGTTCACCATATAGTCGTCCTGATAGGTCAAAGGTGTCCGATCTTTCGATGAGATGGCGATAATCGATTTGGTGGAGTTCGGGCTTGACGATCCAACTACACGTGCGAGCACGAGCGCCAATGCAATCGCTAGGCCAATCTCCTGGAGGTTACCGATCCTGCATGAACACGATCAGCCTGACCACCGAGGGTCTTAATTCCTACTTGAAATCGAGAACAAGTAAGAACTAATATTGCAATCAAGATATTGCGGATTAAGAGGAAAGCTTTATTGAAAAGGTGGGATCCTGAATAGGTGCGAAGTACAAGAGGCCTCTGCGACGCTCGAGCCTTGGTGAAGTTGCTATGATGGCTAACTTAATGTCTAAACAAAATCCGAGTCTAGGGGGTCGGCTATGGGGAGTATTTAAGGGGTTTCGCCAGCCATGTAAGTGGTGGCGAATCCAACCCTACAAGTCCTTTTCCCTCAAATACGGACTCTAAAAGTGGCTAATTAAAATCCTCGAAAATTATGGGCTGCCCAAAATAAAGGTGTCGCAGACACCATATTAAGCTATGGACGAATTCGTAAAGTATTGATCTTGAATATTTCGTCCAAGCCTTCTTTCTTCATTATGGTGGCCTCAAAGTTCAAATCTTCATCCGTGGCCTTCTTGGATCATCACATGCTTGCTGCCATCTCCATGCATGGCCATGCTCCAATTCTTGTCCCTCTCATCCATGCTTGGTCCATCATTCCTAAGAGTAAGAAATACATCTGATTTAGGCAGCATCATATTCTCATGTATGTGAGGAATAGCTCCAAGAAACGAAAGTACCTGATAGTTAAGTTGTTTGGCACGAGATCTTGTGATGGGTCCTTGTATGTGTGTTGCTGTAGGTACAACGGTTGTATCAATAGAAGGGATGTCCACATCATGTCCTCGGGAAGATTGACTTGACAACACTTCAATGTTCCTTCACCCTCCATGAAGCCTACAAAGCTCGCGACAAAAGCGAAGCAACACTCAAAGCGTAGCCAATTCATGAACATTATAGCATGAGTCCTCAAGTAGAAGGAAGTCACCTTAGCTTATAGAGATAGCTCGATGAAGGGTAGCCATAGGTAACTCTCTTCGGTTCTTCTTGTCAACACATGGTTGGTAGAGGTTGACGTGTATGCACTTGTAAGACACAACAAAGACCAAACAAAATATTTTCGTGCGTGATGGAGGAGCATGTCAAATGTGGCATGTCCATTCTTGTTCACAACACTATTATCACAATGCATGTATAGAAAATGGAATGCATATGCAAGGTCAAAGTGCATGGAAATCGTTTGAACATCATCCAAATGTGGGAACTCAAAAGCTCCACATAATGTCTTAGTGTGGCACTCAAGGCACTTGACTAGAATTTTGATCAACATCTTTGATGCAAAGCTAGGAGAATTTGGCAAAAACACAAAAGGAAGAATATCCAAAGCAACATAATTGTGTGTGCAAACCAACCATTGGAAAGATAAATTGTTCGACATGTTGGATGTCACACACAAATCATTGATAGCAAATATCATGGGAATATGAGTATCCCAAGCGGAAGCAAAAACAACATGTTTGCTAACAAACCAAATGAAAGAGCAAGTGGTCCTTAAGTTTGTTGCAACAACAAGACGATATTCTTGGAAGCTCTCATGACAATACATGCTCTCCATGGCATTATGGTTGCACACAAAACATCGAAAGTGGAAATTGTTCAATTTTTTTGTTGCAACACACAAAGCATTAAAATCCAATAGCAACGAAACATGATTGTCATAAGGGGAGATAATACCATCAACATGCTTGCAAGCAAACCATAGGAAAGAGAAATTTGTCAACATGAAAGATGCAAAACATGCAAAAGGTATCAGAGCTGGGTTCGATCTTGAACTCACTTGTGGGATGCTCTCTAGAGCTCTTTTTGTCAACTCGTGCTCAACCGAGGTTGACATTATAGTGCGGGTACCTACACACATCATACACACAAGGAAGAACGTGTGTGCATGGTAGAGCTACACATCATCCATCATGACGTATTTCTTATTGTGCACGTCACCATTAATGTCAATCAAGTATGAAATAGATTCATGGTGAGTATGCAAGTGAGGAACATGCTAATCATGGCAATCATCAAAATCTCCAAAAATTGAGAAAGCTATGGGTGCCATCTCATTATAACGCATGTGATCAATATTGTTGCAAGCAAAACAAGTGAAATAGCAAGCATTCATCTTATTGCAAGCAACGGGAGAACTTGAATGACTAGTATGACAAGGCAAGTCCGAAGCAATTGGAGGATACACACAAGATGCATAGCATGGCATGTTTATGGCAATGATATCGCAATCAAACAATTCCACATGATCAATATTATGCAAGGCAAAGCATCACATGGGAATAAGAGTGAAGCATATGTAATGTCACAAGTATCATCCATAGCATGCATATCCTCACAATTCATCATGTCCACTAGTGGGATCATGGCATCATCAACACCCTTATTGTTACCTTGGTCATACCTCTCATATGAAGTGGGTGTTGATGTAGGAGTGGCCTCCTTATGGATGAATTCGTTTTCTTGATGTAGCCATGGCGTAGCATCATTTTCGTGTACCATGTACATCTTCTCCAATTGAGGCATCATTGCTTCATGGCTTGGCGCATCTTCCTCGATGGAACCTAGCACAACACAAGAGAACACACTAGAAGTAGTGTTAGGGGTGATCCCTTGGGGTGGCCTGATCTTTCACGAATTCCGTGGGAATCGAGGGGAAAGCGGTGGAAGGGGAAAGGGGATGAAATCCACGAACACACACGCGAAGAACTCGATGAACACACACACGCGAAAACACGATACAAGCCGATAGCTCACGCCGGTGGAAAGAGGTCCAAAACAATCCCTAGGATCGGCGTTGGGCAAGACACTCTCCCACGTCCAACAACGGGGATGAGAGGCTTGATGAGATCTTGACTACTTGGGCACGAGACACCGAGATCCCAAGGACTTGTACAACTTGAACGCACGAGGCAAAATCCAAGAGGTTTGTGGATAATTTGGTGCTCCTTGTCAAGGAGCATGAGACAAATAGTTGATAGATCCTCAAAGGGGTGTCTTCAACTACAATTATCCAAGTCTAGGGTTTACAATGGAGGGGTGGGGCTTTATATAGGCCAGACACTTAAACAGGGGTAGTTTAGGGATAAAACTGGAAGTTGGGGCGAAACTGGGGGTTAAATGGGCCAGGCCCAAAAGGCCTTGACATGCCTGGCGTCGAGCAGTCCGGAGACTCCGGTCTAGGCCGGAGACTCCGGTCAATCTCCGGACCCGTCTCTGGAGGAGCCTTCTGACTGTCCCTGTCTTGGTTCCTGGGGCCGGACCGGAGGATGGTCCGGAGACTCCGGTCTACCGGACCGGAGACTCCGGTGTACACCGGAGATTCCGGTGTGCAGTGCTCCAGCAACGTCTTCTCCTGGTCCTTCTTCCTTGGGGGCTTGGTACGGTGATGTTGCTTCATAGCTGAGGATACACAACGTAGTTGCATGAAGTATCAAGCCATCCAAAGGTAGATCAAAATCACATGAGGAAAGGAGCGAGTTAACCTTAGCTTGTAGGAGCTTGGCTCGGGCGCGAGTAATTGGTCCACTTGGGAGACTAGGTGTTGTAGATGGAGGTGCGTCCGTAGGACGGGCTGCATCAGCTCCCCCCCCCTTGGGAAAGAGTCGTCCTCGACTCTTCATGGTTTACATCTTGATTCTCTCCATGGTATAGTGATAGGTCCTTGACGTTGAACGTATTGCTCACTAGGTACTAGGAGGTTGGAATGTCGATGACGCATGCATTGTTGTTAATTCTTTTGAGGACCTTGAAGGGGCCATCTCCCCTTGGTTTGAGCTTGGAGTCGCGATTATTGGTAAAGCGGTCTTTGCACAAGTGTATCCACACAAGATCGCCTTCTTCGAAAGATCATCTCTTTCTTGTTCTTGTTTAGCCGTGATGCTTGGCGAAGGACTTGTTGCTCGATCCTAGCTCTTGTGTCTTCATGTAACCTTTTGATTGCTTGGGCACGCTTGTCAACGTCCATGTTGGTGCGGTCGTGTAGCGGAAGAGGTAATATGTCGAGCGCGGTGAGAGGCTCGAAACCATAGACGATCATGAACGGGCTCCTCATGGTGGTGGAGTGTTTTGCGCGGTTGTAGGCGAACTCGGCGTGTAGGATGCATTCCTCCCAATCTTTAAGATTCTTCTTTATCAACACGTGGAGAAGTGTGCCAAGGCTTCGGTTGACGACCTCGGTTTGTCCATCAGTATGAGGATGCGAGGCGGACGAGAATAGGAGCTTGATGCCGAGCTTGGCCATGAGGGTCTTCCAAAAGTAGCTCATGAATTTGATGTCGCGGTAGGAGATGATTGTTCTTGGTACACCGTGTAGCCGAATTATTTCCCTGAAAAACAAATTTGCTACATGTGAAGCATCATCGGTCTTATGGCACGGAATGAAGTGCGCCATTTTGGAAAAGCGATCCAGTGCCACAAATATAGAATCATGTCCATGTTTAGATCTAGGCAATCCTAACACAAAGTCCATGCTAATGTCCGACCAAGGTGCATGAGGAATAGGCAATGGCATATAAAGACCAAAAGGGTTAGACTTGGACTTAGCTTGGACACAAGTAGTGCATCGTTGGACGTGGCGCTCCACGTCGCGCTTCATCTTTGGCCAATAGTAGTGAGTGGAGAGCATGTCATATGTCTTGTCACGGACAAAGTGACCCATAAGTCCTCCACCATGGGACTCTTGAAGAAGAAAAATTTGGAGAGACGACTTCGGAATGCAACGCTTGTCTTGTTTGAAAAGAAAACCCTTATGCAAATAGAAATCATCAACCCCTTTGTCTATTGAACACTTTGCAAAAATTGATCCAAAGAATGGGTCGGACGCGTACAAAGATTTGATGTCATCAAGACCCAAGACATTTACTTTGAGTCGTGTAAGAAGGTTTGTGTTTTTGCGAGACAAGGCGTCCACTACTACATTTTCTTTGCCCTTCTTGTACTTGACAATGTATGGTATTAATCGATTTGGTGGAGTTCGGGCTTGACGATCCGACTACACGTGTGAGCACGAGCGCCAATGCAATCGCTAGGCCAATCTCCTAGAGGTTACCGATCCTGCGGGAACACGATCAGCCTGACCAGCGAGGGTCTTAATTCCTACCTGAAATCGAGAACAAGTAAGACCTAATATTGCAATCAAGATATTGCGGATTAAGAGGAAAGCTTTATTGAAAAGGTGGGATCCTATATAGGTGCGAAGTACAAGAGGCCTCTACGACGCTCGAGCCTTGGCGAAGTTGCTATGATGGCTAACTTAATGTCTAAACAAAATCCGAGTCTGTGGTGACGGCTATGGGGAGTATTGAAGGAGGAAAAGGTGGGGTTTCGGCCAGCCATGGAAGTGGTGGCCAAATGCAACCCTAGAAGTCCTTTTCCCCTCAAATACGGACTCTAAAAAGTGGCTATATAAAATCCTGCGAAAATTACATGGGCCTGGCCCAAAATAAAGGTGTCGCAGCACCATATTAAGCTATGGACGAATTTACGAATTTATGAGTAAGAAATACATCTGATTTAGGCAGCATCATATTCTCATGTATGTGAGGAATAGTTCCAAGAAACGGAAATACCTGATTGATAGGGCAAAGGTGTCCGATCTTTCGATGAGATGGCAATAATCGATTTGGTGGAGTTCGGGTTTGACGATCCGACTACACGTGCGAGCACGAGCGCCAATGCAATCGCTAGGCCAATCTCCTGGAGGTTACCGATCCTGCGTGAACACGATCAGCCTGACCAGCGAGGGTCTTAATTCCTACCTGAAATCGAGAACAAGTAAGAACCAATATTGCAATCAAGATATTGCGGATTAATAGGAAAGCTTTATTGAAGAGGTGGGATCCCGAATAGGCGAAGTACAAGAGGCCTCTCATGACGCCGAGCCTTGGCGAAGTTGCTATGATGGCTAACTTAATGTCTAAACAAAATCCGAGTCTAGGGGGTCGCTATGGGGAGTATTTAAGGCGAAAAGGTGGGGTTTCGCCAGCCATGGAAGTGGTGGCGAATCCAACCCTAAAAGTCCTTTTCCCTCAAATACGGACTCTAAAAGTGGCTAATTAAAATCCTGAAAATTACATGGGCCTGGCCCAAAATAAAGGTGTCGCAGACCATATTAAGCTATGGACGAATTCAGAAGTATTGATCTTGAATATTTCGTCCAAGCCTTCTTTCTTCATTATGGTGGCCTCAAAGTTCTGAAATCTTCATCTGTGGCCTTCTCTTGGATCATCACATGCTTGCTGCCATCTCCATGCATGGCCATGCTCCAATGCTTGTCCCTCTCATCCATGCTTGGTCCATCATTCCTAAGAGTAAGAAATATATCCGATTTAGGAAGCATCATATTCTCATGTATGTGAGGAATAGTTCCAAGAAACGAAAGTACCTGATAGTTAAGTTGTTTGGCACGAGATCTTGTGATGGGTCCTTGTATGTGTGTTGCTGTAGGTACAAGGGTTGTATCAATAGTAGGGATGTCCACATCATGCTCCCCTTCTTGAATTGAAGTCTTCCTCGACGCAATCTCATCTTCCTCACCAAAGTAAGGCTTCAAATCTGCAATGTTAAATGTAGGACTAACCGTACCAAAGGCTGCAGGCAACTCAAGTTTATATGCATTATCATTGATTTTCTCTAACACCTTAAAGGGACCGGCAGCACGTGGCATTAACTTAGACTTGCGTAAATCAGGAAAACGATCTTTACGCAAATGTAACCAAACAAGATCGCCAACATCAAAGACAACATGCTTTCTCCCTTTATCCCCAGCAAGTTTATACTTAGCATTCATGTGTTCAATGTTATCTTTAGTAGTCTTATGCAAGTTTAATATCATTTTAGCGCGTTGTGTAGAATCCAAATTATGTTGCACCGAAGAAGGTAAAGGCAATAAATCAATAGGTGCACGAGGAACAAAACCATACACGATCTCAAACGGGCACATCTTTGTGGTAGAATGCAGCGAACGATTATAAGCAAATTCTATATGAGGTAAACACTCTTCCCACAATTTTAAGTTCTTCTTTAAAACAGCCCGCAACATAGTAGACAAAGTTCTATTTACTACTTCAGTTTGGGGATGACATGTAGTACTAAACAGCAATTTAGTCCCCAACTTAGCCCATAAACATCTCCATAAGTGGCTAAGAAATTTAGTATCACGATCAGAAACAATAGTATTTGGCACACCATGTAAACGAACAATTTCACGAAAGAACAAATCAGCAATATGCGCAGCATCATCCGTTTTATGACAAGGAATAAAGTGTGCCATCTTAGAAAACCGATCCACAACAACAAAAATGCTATCCCTCCCCTTCTGTGTACGTGGCAATCCCAAAACAAAGTTCATAGAAATATCCTCCCAAGGAACACTAGGAATAGGAAGAGGCATATATAAACCATGTGGATTAAGGCGAGACTTAGCTTTTTGACAAGTAGTGCAGCGTGCCACAAATCTCTCAACATCTCGACGCATACGTGGCCAAAAGAAGTGTTCAGCAAGAACATCCTCCGTTTTCTTGACACCAAAGTGTGCCATCAATCCTCCTCCATGAGCCTCTTGTAACAACAAAAGACGAACAGAACTATCTGGAATGCATAGTTTGTTAGCACGGAACACAAATCCATCGTTGAAGACGAACTTGTTCCATGTTCTACCATCTCTACAATTCTGCAACACATCTTTAAATTCAGCATCATGCACATATTGTTCCTTAATAGTTTCCAATCCAAATATTTTGAAGTCAAGTTGAGATAACAAAGTATAACGACGCGACAAAGCATCAGCAATAATATTATCTTTACCGTTTTTGTGTTTGATAACATAAGGAAAAGACTCAATAAATTCAACCCACTTTGCATGACGACGATTCAACTTAGCTTGACTACGAATATGCTTCAAAGATTCCCGATCAGAATGAATAACAAATTCTTTAGGACATAGATATAGTTGCCTTGTTTCTAATGTCCGAACCAACGCATATAATTCTTTATCATAAGTAGAATAGTTCAGACTAGCCCCACTCAATTTCTCACTAAAATATGCAACAGGTTTTCCCTCTTATAATAACACACCTCCCAAACCAATTCCACTAGCATCACATTCAAGCTCAAAAGTCTTAGTAAATCAGGAAGTTGGAGTAAGGGAGCATGTGTTAGCTTATCTTTCAATATGACGAAGGCCTGTTGTTGTGTATCGCCCCAAACAAAGGGCACATCCTTCTTGGTAAGTTCATTCAGTGGCGCGGCAATTGATCCAAAGTCTTTGACAAAGCGCCTATAAAAACCAGCGAGGCCAAGAAAACTCCTCACTCGTGTGACCGTCTTGGGCTGCGGCCAATTCTCAATAGCTTCAATCTTGGCTGGATCCACTTCAATACCATGTGATGTAACAACATAGCCAAGAAACACAAATCGATTGGTGCAAAAGGTTCACTTCTCAAGATTACCAAACAAACATGCATCACGTAAAGCATTGAAAACATCACGTAAATGGTCCAAATGATCCTCTAAAGATTTGCTATAAATCAGAATATCATCAAAGTAGACTACCACAAAACGTCCAATGAAAGCACGTAAAACTTCGTTCATTAATCTCATGAAAGTGCTGGGTGCATTAGTTAAACCAAACGGCATCACTAACCACTCATACAAACCAAACTTAGTTTTAAATGCTGTTTTCCATTCATCTCCCAATTTCATACGAATCTGGTGGTAACCACTATGCAAATCAACTTTAGAAAACATGGTAGAGCCACTCAATTCATCAAGCATGTCATCCAAACGTGGAATAGGATGACGATATCGAATAGTAATATTATTGATAGCTCTACAATCAGTACACATGCGAGAAGAACCATCTTTCTTAGGTACCAAAATAATAGGAACAGCACAGGGGCTAAGGGACTCACGAATATGATCTCTGTCGAGTAGTTCCTGAATTTGGCGGGTGGCAAAGGAGCCATATCCTCAAATAAAAACAAAACCTCTTTGCAGACAATTGCATAACATTGAGTATTGTTCACACCTAGTTCAGCAATATCAATTTTATTTGCAAGCATACATGGACTCTTCAAACGAATATCAGTAGCATGTTTAGAATCAGATTTAGTGTTCTTTGGTGGTACAAAATCTGCAGCAACAATCTGATTCTCACTTTTATTTTTCACCTCAGTTTTGGCTCTACTAGCTCTAGCAAGATCATCTTTTAAAATCTGTTCGGGAGTCATAGGTTTTAGACCAATTTTCTTTCCATCATGCATAAGAGAATAATGATTAGTTTTGCCATTATGAACAGATTCACAAAATCAGAATATGTACCAATAGTAAAATGCACGCGTACCGTTCTTGTTACCTTGATCATGCGAAAACTCTAAAACCATTGGATGTAATATGAATGTGTGCGTTGTCTTTGGAAGTGCAAGCTTCTCTACCATGTCAACACTAGCTAGATTAATACAACTCCCTCCATCAATGATGATCCATATAGCTCTTTCCTTGACAACACCACGTGTTTGGAACAGGTTGTGGCGTTGGTCTTGCTCAGATTTGTTCAATTGCACACTCAACACACGTTGTGTAATTAAGCTCTTGTATTGATCAGCAGCTTCAGCTCCCATTACCTTTGTCTCTTCATCAGAATCACAATTTGAAGGGTTTCGCAGCATAGTAAATCAAAAAAATTCTACGGATGCGAACGGGAAAGCCAAGATCTAATCTAGGAGATGCAAACAACGAGGAGGAATAGATGAGATCTTCATACCCTTAAAGATTCACACAGAGGAATGTTCGTCGAAACGTGGGTGATGTAGTCGTACTCGATTCTCCTCCTCGCGATCCGATCCGATCTAACACCGCAAGTGGCGATGCCTCCGAGAGATGCACACGTGCGGCACCTCGACGTCTCCTCCTTCCTCGGTCCAGCAAGTATGGTGGAGAGACGGATTGGATCTACAACGCGATGGCGCAGTGCAATTGGTGGAGAGTTTCTGCAGCAGGGCTTCGCCTACACGCAGTCGGGAGGGAGAGAGAGTGGAGGGCAGCAGGGCGGCTAGGGCTTGAGGAGGAGGTGTGGGAGGGGTGCGCCCCCAGCCCTCTTTATATAGAGGGGTGGGCGGCCAGCCCTTGCCCCTCCCCCAAGCCCTAGGGCCGGCGGCCAAGGAGGGAGGAGTGGGGGGCAAGTTTCCCCCCTTCTAGAAGTTCCCATAGGGTTTTGCCCTAGGTTGGCCGGCTGGGCCCTATGGGGCCTTGTGCCCCTAGCCCAATGCGCGTGGCACTCCCTCAGGCCCATGCCCCTCCCGCAGGTGGAGCCACGTTGGTCCCCTCGGAAGGTTCTAGAAGCTTAGGTACAATACCGATTAACCCAAACAATTCGAACTCCAAAAACTGCATTGCCTTATATGAATCTTATTCTCGGACCATTCGGACTCTCGTGATGTCTCGGATCCCATCCGAGACTCAACAAAAACTCATAAACCAATTATCCAATCTATCCTAGCGTCGAGACACGTTAAGTGTGTGACCCTTCGGGTTCGAGAACATGCGACATGATCTTCTATCAATAATCAGCGGTGGTGCGAAACCCATATTGACTCCCACACATTCATCGATGATCATATCGGATGAACCACGATGCCAGGATTCAATCAATCTCATATATATATTCCCTTCGTCTCGCGATATTTTACTTGCCCGAGATTTGATCGTCGGTACCGTCATACCTAGTTCAATCTCGTTCGCAGCAAGTACTTTACTCGTTCCGTAATCCGATATCACTTTGTAAGTAACTCCTTAATCACATGCTTGCAAGCGGTGTTGATATCGATTACCGAGTGGGCCCGAAGTATATCTCTCCGACTTGGGAGGGACAAATCCCATCTTGATACATACAACCCAACAAGTACTTTCCGATCACCTGAGAGACACCTTTTGATGAGGATATCACTAGTCCTTTACCATTATCTCCCAATGATGATGATGATGTTGCTGCACAAGACAAGTCCAATGAAATCAGAATTGGACCAATGACAAGGGCACGTGCAAAGCTACTAGGCCAACAGGTGAATTCACTCTTAATTGAATCTAATCTTTTAATTGATGAGAACTTTATACTGCCTAAGTCTATGCATCTTTGTATGATCAGGTTTGTTGATAACACAAGCGTTTCACGTGGAGAATAAGGAGATTTGCAACAGGAAGAACAAGCACTGATTTCCAATATCAGCAAGTGCGCGAGGGAGGAGAGGGAGGCAGGCGCACTAGGAGACAATAAGGAAATCACGTATGATCAAGAAAGGGATGAGGAGCACCCAGAAATACATGTTTGAGGTGTTCCACGACGTTTGGCCTGCGTGCCAATTAGACCGAATCCATCTATGGGTCGGTATGTATCAGTTTGAGTCGAACCGAGTCAGTTTGGGCCAAGTTATGGCTGTTTTTAGGCCCAATTATGAGGGAGGACGCCCCAGCCCTCATATATACCCTAGCAGCCGTCGCAATTAGGGTTAGACCACGTTTAGATTAAACCAATACTTGTTTCGTTGAACTGCTGCAAGCATTCATCTGAAATTATATGTTCCTCTTTGATTCGATCAGGAATATCTACCATACCTCCACTTTGATTCGATCTGGAGTTTGCTAATGAAAGTCTTCGTGTTTTCTGCTGTTCCATTGGGAATTGGTAGATTGCAAACCGCTTCGTGGTCAGCGGCTACGTGCGCAAGTGTGTGAAGTTGCGAATACCATCTGGGTTGAGATCTATTGCATTGGCAGCGGGGGAACAACCGGTGATTCACAGCATCCCACAAGTTATCTCCATTACCTCCACCATCATCTACGACGTGCTCAACGAGAAGATCGGGCCACCCCATATCATCTTGGTATCAGATTCTCAGGTTTACTCGGTGAGCAATTCATCCCCATAGATTAGTTGTTTTAGTCCTATACAGAAAAGCCACACAAAAATATTAGGGTTCATAGTGTATTGCCATAGCCTAGATAACACTGTTTATGAGTTCTAGTTGCTGATCGTAGTCTTTTTGTGTAGCTTTCTTCTAAATCTGAGTCGTAGTTTTTGTCTAGTTTTTTCCTAGTTTTTGTTCAAGTTTGTCTAATAATCGGAGTTTTAGACTGTTTCTAGACAGTTCGTCGTGTTCTTGAGTTAGATCTGGTAGATTCGTTTTTATTTTGGTTGAGTTAGAGTTGCTAGATCTACTTTTGGAAGAAAAAAAGAAAACAAAGTTCGATCTACACGTGAGACAAAGCTCACGTTAAAAAAAAATCGCGTCGCTACTCTCGCTTGACCTCAGAAACGTCTGTGGTCTTACGTGAAGCTTGAGCGAGCGAGCAAAAAAAACGGTTGTGTCTCTCCGGACCACGCACCGATCGTGGTCGCACGTGAGTTCCATGATCCTGCGGCGAGATTTTGGCCGTTCTCTGCCGTGGCAGAGACCATTTTTCAGGTTAATTTTTTTTTTTTTTTTGTTACTGAGTCCACATAGCGTTCCTCTCTTTGTGAGCCTTAGTAAGCCTTTCTTGATGTCTAGAACTATCCTACAAGACTAGCGTGCTTAGTGCTCTTCGGGCTGCTTATTTTAGCAATCTGGTGCCCGTTTTGTTGAGTCATTGCTAGCGTCTCTCCTTGTGCATTGCAACACGAGCATTACTCCGATATACCTTAATTTTGAGCTCCTTTTCAGAGTTGCAATTGCCTCATTTATCTCCACTGTGTGTGTTTCCGTGGGTCTTTGTCATACGGTCAGCACTAGGATTTCTGAATTGGTGTTGTTAGGTATCCATACCAAGCTCCACTATATACCCCTAGTTGTCGTGTGATAATCTTTCCCTCGGTATTCGCTTCGTCACATCCGTGCACGTTCTGCTCATACAAGTTGGTAAGCTATCCTAATTCACTTTGGAACGGTAAGATACATTGTTTTCTTTCAGTTTCGAGTGAGTTGTGAGAGTTCCACCATACACCTATTTTTGTTTGCACTAACCTACTAATCATGTCTGAGAGTGTTAATGTGCAGATGAAAAAGGATCCTACTGCTATGGTGCATTGGAATGAATATGAAGCCTTGCGAGATCAATTGACACATCAGATAGATGTTGCTGTTACCAATATACATGAAGATGTGCGTGTTATTGATTTAGAACTTAAAGAGGCAAAAGAAACAGCTGCCACCACTCAAGACACCATGACTGCAATTCAGCGTTCTATCACTGATTTAACACGAGTTGTGACTACGTTGCAAGCAACTGTTGATCTTCAGCACAATCAACAACAAAATGCTGAGGAGGAAGAGGGTGATGCAAGTATTCATGGTGACAATCATGGAAATTTTGATGATGATGCAGCTGCTCCTGCTGCACATCCTGCAGGCCGTGGCAATGGAGGTCGTGGCAATGGAGGTCGTGGCAATGGAGGTCGTGGCAATGGAGGAAGAGGTGCTGCTATACCTCATGGCCGTGGTTTTGATCCTTTCGGTGCACGTCCTAATGTTGCTCATCCTGAGGTTCAACAAGAGGATGGGCTAGGGAAACCAAAATTTTCTCTTCCCAAGTTTGAGGGCTCTAATGATGTTGAAGAGTATCTTATATGGGAGCTGAAGATAGAGAAATTATGGCGTTTGCATGAATACACCGAGGATAGAAAAATCAAGTTAGCATCCTCTGAATTTGATGGGTACGCTTTGCGTTGGTGGGATAATCTTGTGCATACAAGGCAAGAAGAAGGTGACCCCCCAATTATTACATGGAGAACTATGAAGCAAGTGATGCGTGATGATTTATTCCGCAACTACATTCGTTCTCTCTATGATAAACCGCAGAATTTGAAGCAAGGCACGAAGAGTGTTGATGATTATTATCGGAGATGGAGTTGATTATGCAGCGTGCTAGAAATGCGTGAAGAGCTGAACAAACCTTGCAGCGTTTCCTCTCGTGTTTGACATATAATATCAAGCGCATGCTCGGCATCACCAATATCATGATATGAATGATCTATTACATCATGCACGTGAAGTGAATCGCAGTTGGTGAAGAAGCCAAATATAAAGCTCGTTCTTCTCCAGCTAGTGGTCGTTTCACACCTCGGTAGCGTACCCATAAGTACCAATTCAGGTTTTGCGTCATCATCGAGCAGGTCGAGATCTTGTTGTTTGAATGCAAAGAAACAGCACAACCTGCGACTAGTGGTACTGGTTCATCTTCATCTACCGCAAGAAACCGGGACATGGCTTGTCACACATGTGGCGGCTTGGGTCACCTTAGGAAGGATTGTCCTAACAATAAAGTGATGCTGATTAATGAGGACAATGAGTATGAAACCGGTGATGATGTCGATTTCGAGTCAAGCTTTGGATGATGAAGGTTATTCAAGTGATGGTCCTATTGATGCATATCGACTCACTATCCCAGCATTGTTTGCTCACGAAAGTCACAATGTTACGCCTAGCTCGAAAGTCGTGATGCAATTTGTTCCAAACAAAGGTCATTGTTGGTCCTCATAAGGCGTGCAAAGTGATAGTTGATGGTGGTAGCCGCTAATTTGGCTAGTAAAGAGCTTTGTGCAAAGCTGAAGTATTTACCGCACCCTAATCCATATTATATTCAGTGGCTGAGTGATAATGGAGAGATGAAGGTTAGCTACATGGTGCGTGTGGAATTTCAGATTGGACCATATAAAGATACCATTGAATTTGATGTGGTTCCTATGACCGTGTGTCATTTGTTGTTAGGCCTCCCATGGCAATATGATCGCAATGTGCACCACAATGGGAGAGCCAACATATATCATTTGAATTGGCATGGTAGAGACATTACTTTGCGGCCCATGACACCACAACATATTATAAATGAATCTCGTCAAAAGATTGAAGTGAATCTTGAGAAAGAAACTGAGAGAGTAGATAGACGAGAGACTACACCTTCGGTGAGTGAGAGCCAAAAGCCAAATATGAGTGGAAAAAAGAAAGGTGAGGGAGTGCATTCCTTAGTAATGTTAGCCACCAAATCTGATCTGAGAGAGTTTCTTGAGGATCCTACTTCTGTTCCACTTGTGCTTATGTACAAGGGTGAAATTTTAGTTTCTAACGACATGACCCCTCTCTCTCTTGGTGTTTCTGATGTATTACAGGAATTTAGCGACGTGTTTCCAAGCGAGGTACCTGCAGGTTTGCCACCAGTGCGAGGTATTGAGCATCAAATTCATTTTATACCAGGAGCATCGTTGCCTAATCGAGCCCCCTACCGCACCAACCCCGAAGAAACGAAGGAAATTCAGAAGCAAGTGCAAGAACTTCTCGACAAAGCGTATATTCGTGTGAGCCTAAGTCCTTGTGCTGTTCCTGTTATTTTAGTTCCTAAGAAAGATGGTACATGGCGCATGTGTGTAGATTGTAGAGCTATTAATAACATCACTATTCGGTATTGCCATCCTATTCCACGCTTAGAGGATATGCTGGATGAACTGAGTGGTGCTGCTATTTTCTCTAAATTGATTTGCGTAGTGGTTATCATCAAATTAGGATGAAAGAAGGGGATGAGTGGAAGACAGCCTTTAAAACTAAGTTCGGATTATATGAGTGGTTAGTAATGCCTTTTGGGTTAACTAATGCACCTAGTACTTTCATGCGATTGATGAACCATGTTTTAAGGCATTTCATTGGCAAGTTTGTGGTTGTGTACTTTGATGATATCTTAATTTACAGCCGCAATGAATCTGAACATAGTGCTCATATCCGACAAGTTTTGCAAGTGTTGCGTGATAATAAGCTTTATGGCAATCTTGATAAGTGCACATTTTGCAAACATAAGGTCATATTTCTGGGATATGTTGTTTCTAAAAATGGAGTTGAGGTAGATGCATCTAAAATTGAAGCTATACAAAATTGGCCTACTCCTATGAATGTTAGTCAAGTACGAAGCTTTCACGGTCTTGCTGGTTTCTATAGGCGTTTTGTGAAAGATTTTAGTACTATTGCTGCCCCTTTGAATGAACTTACTAAGAAAGGTGTTGAATTTGTTTGGGGCCCAGCCCAAGATCATGCTTTTGATGAACTGAAACAAGAGGGTAAACCAATTGCATATTTTTCTGAGAAATTGAGTGGTGCACGGTTAAATTATCCTGTTTATGACAAAGAATTGTATGCGCTTGTTAGAGTTCTTGAGGTTTGGCAACATTATTTGTGGCCAAAAGAATTTATCATACATTCTGATCATGAGGCTTTGAAATATTTAAAAGCTCAATCCAACTTGCATAGACGTCTTGCTAAGTGGGTTGAATTCATTGAGTCTTTCCCATACATCATTAAGCATAAGAAGGGTAAAGATAATGTTGTTGTTGATGCTCTATCTAGGAAAAATATGTTGTTGACACACTTAGATGTAAAGGTTCCTGGTTTAGAGAGTTTGCGTGCTTTATATGCTACCGATCATGATTTTGCAGCACCATATGGTTTGTGTACTAATGGGAAAGCATGGGAAAAATACCATATACATGATGGCTTTTTGTTTCGAGCTAACAAACTGTGTGTTCCAGAATCGTCCGTGCGTTTTCTATTGTTGCAGGAATCACATGCCGGTTGTTTAATGGGTCACTTTGGACGAGAGAAGACTTTGCTCATGCTCGCTGATCACTTTTATTGGCCTCAGATGAGGCGTGATGTGGACAGATTTGTGAAGCGTTGCATTACTTGCCACAAGTCCAAATCAAAACTGAAGCCTCACGGTTTGTATACTCCTCTTCCTGCTCGTACTACACCATGGGAAGATATCAGCATGGATTTTGTGTTAGGACTACCTCGAACCAGGCGAGGACATGATTCAGTTTTTGTGGTAGTTGATCGATTTTCTAAGATGGCACATTTCATTGCCTGCCCCAAAAGCGACGATGCGTCGCATGTTGCTAATCTGTTTTTCAGGGACATCGTACGCTTACATGGAGTACCAAAGACAATTGTTTCTGACCGTGATGTGAAGTTTATGAGCTATTTCTGGAAGACACTTTGGCAAAACTGGGTACAAAGTTACTATTCAGTACCACATGTCATCCCCAAACTG
Source organism: Avena longiglumis (assembly GCA_030063025.1). Lineage (NCBI taxonomy): Eukaryota > Viridiplantae > Streptophyta > Magnoliopsida > Poales > Poaceae > Avena > Avena longiglumis. The sequence goes on from CP125975.1 coordinate 281,257,320, forward strand.
ATGGTCAAACGGAGGTGGTAAATCGCACACTTTCGACGTTGCTGCGATCAATGATCAAGAAGAACCTGCGTGTGTGGGAGGACTGTTTACCGCATGTGGAGTTTGCATATAACAGGGCGGTCCACTCAACAACGCAGCTTTGTCCCTTTGAGGTGGTCTATGGTTTTAAACCAATTACACCACTTGATTTGCTGCCCCTTCCACTTCAAGAGAGAGTTAACATGGAGGCATCCAAGAGGCCAGATTTTGTGTAGAAGATACATGAGAAGACAAAGGAAGCAATTGAGAAGAAGGGCAAGTACACCGCTGATCGTGTTAATAAGAAGCGAAAGGAGGTGCTGTTCTAGCCAGGTGACATGGTATGGGTGCATTTTTGCAAAGATAGATTTCCACAACGGCTCAAGTCCAAGTTGCAGCCAAGAGGTGCTGGTCCATATAAAGTGCTTGCCAAGATAAATGATAATGCGTACAAGATTGATCTTCCTATTGATGAGTTCGTCAGTAATTCGTTCAATGTTGCTGATTTGACGCCATATGATGGAGAATACCTTGGAGCGTCGAGGTCGACGCCTTTTGAAGGGGGGGGAGGATGATGAGGATATCACTAGTCCTTTACCATTATCTCCCAATGATGATGATGATGTTGCTGCACAAGACAAGTCCAATGAAATCAGAATTGGACCAATGACAAGGGCACGTGCAAAGCTACTAGGCCAACAGGTGAATTCACTCTTAATTGAATCTGATATTTTAATTGATGAGAACTTTATACTGCCTAAGTCTATTCATCTTTGTATGATCAGGTTTGTTGATAACACAAGAGTTGCACGTGGAGAAGAAGGAGATTTGCAACAAGAAGAACAAGCACTGATTTCCAATATCAGCAAGTGCGCGAGGGAGGAGAGGGAGGCAGGCGCACTAGGAGACAATGAGGAAATCACGTATGATCAAGAAAGGGATGAGGAGCACCCAGAAATACATGTTTGAGGTGTTCCACGACGTTTGGCCTGCGTGCCAATTAGACCGAATCCATCTATGGGTCGGTATGTATTAGTTTGAGTCGAACCGAGTCAGTTTGGGCCAAGTTATGGCTGTTTTTAGGCCCAATTATGAGGGAGGACGCCCCAGCCCTCATATATACCCTAGCAGACGTCGCAATTAGGGTTAGACCACATTTAGATTAAACCAATACTTGTTTCGTTGAACTGCTGCAAGCATTCATCTGAAATTATATGTTCCTCTTTGATTCGATCAGGAATATCTACCATACCTCCACTTTGATTCGATCTGGAGTTTTCTACTGAAAGTCTTCGTGTTTTCTGCTGTTCCATTGGGAATTGGTAGATGGCAAACCGCTTCGTGGTCAGCGGCTACGTGCGCAAGTGTGTGAAGTTGTGAATACCATCTGGGTTGAGATCTGTTGCATTGGCAGCGGGGGAACAGCCGGTGATTCACAACATCCCACAAGTTATCTCCATTACCTCCACCATCATCTACGACGTGCTCAATGAGAAGATCGGGCCACCCCTTATCACCTTTATGATCACCCTCTCATAGGATGACGTTTGATGACCTCAAAGCTTTCTTCCGATACCAGGGAGTTGTATTATCTCATGGTCTAAGGAATACAATATTTGACATAAGAAAAGCTTCGTAAAGATGAACACGATGACACGATCTAATTGCTCCGCTTAGTTTGGGTCTGTCCACCATATCATTCTCCCAATGATATGATCTCATTTTAATCAACAACTCATGTCTATGGTTAGGAAACCTTAACCATCATTAATCAATGAGCTAGTCCATAGAGGCGTACTAGGGACACGGTGTTGTTCACAAACCACACAAGTATTAAAGTTTCCGCTTAATACAATTCTAGCATGGAATATAAACTTTATCATGAATAAGAATTATAATAATAACATCTTTATTATTGCCTCTAGGGCATAATTCCAATAGTCTCCCACTTGCACTAGAGTCAATAATCTAGTTTACATATGGCAACAATCTAACACCCATGGCACTAAGGTGTTGATCATGTTTTGCACGTGGCAGAGGTTTAGTCAATGGATCTGCGACATTGAGATCTGTATGTACTTTGCTAATCTTCAGATCTCCATCTTCTATATAATCTCGGATTATATGAAAATTGCGGTTGATATGCTTGGTCTTTGGATGATATCTTGGTTCCTTAGCGAGTGCTATGGCGCCAGTGTTGTCACACAATATCTCCACTGGGTCCAAGGTGCTTGGAACCACGCCAAGCTCAGTGATGAAGTTCCTGATCCAAACTCCTTCACTTGACGCTTCTGCAGCAGCCATGTATTCCGCTTCCACTGTAGATCCCGCGATCACGCTTTGCTTGCAGCTTTTCCAGCTCACAGCTCCTGCATTCAAAATATAAACGTATCATGTCTGAGATTTAGAATCATCCTTGTCGAAACTAGGCCGACGTAACCTTTTTTTAGCTGTTCATCACCTCCATAGACTAAGAACATTTCTTTAGTCCTATTTAGGTACTTTAGGACGTTCTTCACAGCTGTCCAGTGTTCCACTCATGGATCACTTTGGTATGTGCTCGTCAAACTAAGAGCATTGGACACATCCGGTCTAGTACACAGCATGGCATACATGATAGAACCTATGGTCGAGGCATAAGGCACTTTGCTCATAGATTCTCTATCATTTACCGTAGCTGGACACTGAGCCTTGCTCAATATCTTACCTGACAACATAGGCACGGAACCTTTCTTTGCCTTATCCATTCTGAACCTTTTCAGAACTTTGTCTAGGTATGTACTCTGGCTTAAAGCTATTCGGCGTCTTTGTCTATCTCTATAGATTTTGATGCCCAATATATAAGCAGCTTCACCTAGGTCTTTCATTGAAAAGCACTTGTTCAAATAACTCTTCACATCGTTAAGCATGTTAATGTCATTTCCAATAATCAATATGTCATCCACATATAGTACCAGAAATGTCACTGAGCTCCCACTCACTTTCTTGTAGATACAAGCTTCGTAGCAATTTGGAACAAATCCAAAGCTCTTGATCACTTGATCAAAATGAAGGTTCCAACTCCGAGATGCTTGCTTGTCCATAAATGGAACATCAAGTTTGCACACTTTATCAAGATCCTTAGGATCGACAAAACCTTCGGGTTGCATCATATACAACTCTTCATCAATGTTGCCATTGAGGAACGCAGTCTTGACATCCATCCGCCATATTTCATAATCATGAAAGCAATTGCTAATAAAATCCGAATCGACTTAAACATCGCTACGGAGAGAAAGTCTCATCGTAGTCAACACCTTGAACTTGTCGAAAACCTTCGCGACAAGCCGTGCTTTATAGACGGTAACATTACCATCCGCGTCGCTTTCTTCTTGAAAATCCATTTGCACTCAACGGCCTTTCGGCCGCTAGGAGGGTCCACCAAAGTCCATACTTGGTTTTCGCTCATGGATCCCAATTGGATTTCATGGCCTCTAGCCATTTCTCGAGTCCAGGCTCATCATCGCTTCCTCATAGTTCGTAGGTTCACCGCCTTCTACCAACAAGACAACAAGACAGGTTGCCGTACCAATCGGAGGGGCACTCGACCTTGTCGACTGCGACGCTCAAGAGAAGCATCGTCCGAAGCTTCATGATCCTTGTCATTAGCTTCCTCTATTGTTGGTGCAGGCGGGACTGGAACAATTTCAGGTGCTGCGCTACTCTCCAACTCAAGAGAAGGTTCAACAACCTCGTCTAGCTCTACTTTCCTCCCACTCACTTCTTTCGAGAGAAACTCCTTCTCAAGAAAGGAACCGTTCTTTGCGACAAACACTTTGACTTCGGTTCTGTGATAGAAGGTATACCCAATAGTTTCCTTAGGGTATCCTATGAAGACGCATTTCTCCGCTTTGGGTTCGAGCTTGTCCGGCATCAACTTCTTGACGTAAGCTTCACATCAAACTTTAAGAAACGACAACTTAGGTTTAGCACCAAACCACAGTTCATATGGTGTCGTCTCAACGGATTTAGATGGTGCCCAATTTAAAGTGAATGCAACGGTTTCTAATGCATAACCCCAAAATGATAACGGCAAATCAGTAAGAGACATCATTGATCGGACCATATCTAATAGAGTTTGATTCCGGCATTCAGACACACCATTGCGCTGTGGTGTTCCGGGTGGCGTGAGTTGCGAAACGATTCTGCTTGCTTTAAGATGCGTGAGAAAATCATAACTCAAATATTCACCTCCACGATCAGATCGTAGAAACTTAATTTTTCTGTTACGATGGTAATCCACTTCATTCTGAAATTCCTTGAACTTTTCAAATGTTTCAGATTTATGTTTCATCAAATAGATATACCCATATTTACTTAAGTCATCGGTAAAAGTGAGAAAGTAGCGATATCCACCGCGCGTCAAAACACTCATCGGTCCGCATACATCGGTATGTATGATTTCCAACAAGTCCGTTGCTCACTCCATCATACCGGAGAACGGGGTTTTGATCATCTTGCCCATGAGGCATGGTTCGCATGTGTCAAATGATTCAAAATCAAGAGACTCCAAAAGTCCATCAGAATGGAGTTTCTTCATGCGCTTTACACCAATATGACCTAGACAACAGTGCCACAAATAAGTAGTATTATCACTATCTACTTTGCATATCTTAGCCTCAATGTTATGGATGTGCGTTTCATCCCTTTCGAGATTCAGAAGAAATAAACCATTCACAGAAGGTGCATGACCATAAAAGATGTTACTCATATAAATAGAACAACCATTATTCTTAGATTTAAATGAATAACCGTCTTGCAATAAACACGATCCAGAAATGATGTTCATGCTCAACGCAGGCACATAATAACATTTATTGAGGTTTAAAACTAATCCCGAAGGTAAAACTAAGGAGAAAGTGCCGACGGCCATCACATCAACTCTTGATCCGTTGCCAACGCGCATCGTCACCTCATCCCTCGCAAGCCGCCGTCTATTCCGTAGCTCCTGTTTCGAGTTACAAATATTAGCAACTGAACTAGTATCAAATACCCAGGGACTACAACGAGGGCTAGTAAGGAAAACATCAATAACATGTATATAAAATATACCTTTGATGGTGCCAGCCTTCTTGTCCTCTAAGTACTTCGGACATTTGCGTTTACAGTGACCCTTGTCCTTGCAATAGAAGCACTCAGTGTCCGGCTTGGGTCCATACTTGAGCTTCTTCTCAGCAGGGGCAACGCGCTTGCCGCCGCCTTTCTTGAAGGGCTTCTTTGCACCCTTACCTTTCTTAAAGGTGGGGGGCTTGTTGACCATCAACACATGATTATCCTTTTTGATGTCCACCTCCGCAGCCTTCAGCTTTGCGAAGAGCTCGGTGATCGTATCAGTGGAACCAATCTGATTATGAGTCACTACAAAACTTTTGTAGCTGGGAGGGAGTGATTGCAGAACCCTGTCAATATTGAGCTCCTATGGAATCTTGCAATCTAGTTGCTTAAGGCGTTGAGTGTAGCCTGACACCTTTATGGCGTGCTCACTAACGGAACTCCCTTCCTCCATCTTGCAGTTAAAGAATTTCTCAGAGATCTCATATCTCTCAGAACGGGCCTGAGTCTGAAACATAGTTTTCAGCTCCTCAAGAATCTCAAAGGGCCCGGGATAGTCTTCAAAACGATTTTGAAGGTCCGATTCCATAGCAAACAACATGGTGCTCTTAATCACACCATAATCATCTTTGCGCGACTGATAGACAGCTTTCTCATCAGCCGGCGCATCTACAGCAGGGGCGTCACCTAGCGCATTCTCAAGGACATAGTCCTTTTGACCGCCAGAGAGAATGATTCTCAGATTGCGGAACCAGTTGGTGAAGTTAGACCCATTGTTTTTAAGCTTTTCCTTCTCAGCAAAAACGTTGAAGTTGAAGTTGGACTTAGCCATTTGATCTACAATGTTTGCAAGTACAAATTAGACTATGTTCATGATAACTAGTTCAACTTTAATCAAATTACTAGATGAACTCCCACTAAATTCAACATCCCTCAAGTTGTTTAGTGAACATGATCCAAATTCACCACACCTAATCCAATCTTCATGAGAAGAGATGTGGTTTCAATGGTGGACAACAAAGTGTCGATCATATCATTCATATGACTCATGCTTAACCTTTCGGTTCTTGTGTTCCGAGGCCATGTTTGTACATGCTAGGCTCGTCAAGTCAAACCCAAGTATTTCCGCGTGTGCAAAACTGGCTTGCACCCGTTGTATGTGAACGTAGAGTCTATAGCACCCGATCATCACGTGATGCTTGGACACGACGAACTTTCTCAATGGTGCATACATAGGGAGAACACAGTTTTATCTTGATCTTTAAGTGAGGAATCATCTTATAATGCTACTGATGCAGCCCGTCCTACGGACGCACCTCCATCTACAACACCTAGTCCCCCAAGTGGACCAATGACTCGCGCCCGTGCCAAGCTCCTACAAGCCAAGGTTAACTCGCTCCTTTCCTCATGTGATTTTGGTCTACCTTTGGATGGCTTGCTACTTCATGCATCTACTTTGTGTATCCTCATATATGAAGCAACACCACCACACCAAGCCACCAAGGAAGCAGGACCAGGAGAAGAAGCCGCTGGAGCGCTGCACACCGGAGTCTCCGGTCTCCTACACCGGAGTCTCCAGACCTTCCTCCGGTCCAGGCCAGAGACTCAAGCCCGACGAAGCCCCTCCGGGATGGGTCCGAGATTGACCGAGTCTCGGTCCTGCACTGCAGTCTCCGGACCGTCGCCAGGCATGTTAAAGCCTTTTGGGCGTGGCCCATGTAACCCCCAATTTCGCCCAAAACTTCTAGTTTTATTCCAGAACTACCCCTGTTTATGTGGTTGGCCTATATATAGCCCCACCCCTCATATGTAAACCCTAGACTTGGATATTGATAGATTAAGACACCCCTTTGTGGATCTTTTAATCTATTGGTCTCATGCTCCTACCAAGGAGCACCTATTGTCCACCCTCCTCTTGGATCTTGCCTAGTGCGTTCAAGTTGTACAAGGCCTTGGGTTCTCGGTTTCTCGCCCCCAAGTCGTCAAGGTCTCACCAAGCACCTCGTCCCCCGTTGTTGGCGTGGAGAGAGAGCTTCGCCCAACACCGATCCTAGGGATTATGTTGGACCGGGTGCCACCGGCATGAGAGATCGGCGTGTATCGTGATTTGCGTGCGTGTGTTCGTGGTTTTCATCCCTTCTCCCCCCGTCCACCGCTTTCCCCTCGTTTCTCGTGGAATTTCGTGAAAGATCGGGCCACCCGAAGGGGTTAACCCATAACATGTTGGTATCAAGAGCAAGGTTGATCACGAATTTCCCCCCAATTTTTCTTCTATCCACCATAAATTCGAAAATTTCCCAAAAAACAGCACCAATTTGCCTTTGGATCGATTTGTCGTTTTGGAGTGTTTTTGGTGGTTTTGATCCGACCAAATCTTGTCTAAGGTGTTGGTTCAGCTTTTGCCTGCGTTTCCCAGCCCAATTTTGGCCAAATTTTCGCGGATTTGAGGACTCTAGGCGTGGATTTCCGCTCAAGAACACGAGCAGACCCCCCCACACCGGAGTCTCCGGCCTGCACACCGGAGTCTCCGGTCTACACCGGAGTCTCCGGCCCAAGACCGGAGTCTCCGGCCCTGGACGCCAGTTTTGCCCATTTTTCCTCTTTTCCTGCATTGGCTAATCTGTCCACTTGTTGTTTGTGTTCCGTGTGCGTGTCACCAACTAACAGATAGCTTCATAAATGGCGCTCTTCGACACCACGGACCCCAAACTCTTCCCCGCTCCATCGACACAAGATCATCACCATCAACTAAGGTATAACTTGTGTCAACCCTTGTAGCCATATCTTCCTTTGTGTGTACCTATCCTATGAGAGCAACTCATATTGTGTTTGCCTAAGCATTGTGCACTTGCCATTGGAAATTGAGAGTGTGAGGGCAAATACAAAAGTTAACATAGTAGCATAGCAAGGGAGAAAAAGAAAAAGAATCAAAAAAAAAGAGAGAAAAAGAAAAAGAAAAATAGAAATATACATAGTCTCCCAATACAAAGAGAGAATCAAGCTTGTAAGCAAAAGAGAGAGGAAGAAGCGCGGCAAGGCAAGTGCACAAATCCGTTGCTTACCCTCTTTTGGCAAACGAGTTGTGGTCTCTCCTTGCGTTGGCGACACGGCGTAGTCTTCGTTAGGCCATTTCGTGCTCACTTTCATAGTCGTGCTAACCCCATTTTTCTCCACGCGTGTGTGTAGTCGTAGGTTCTCGTCACCTTTTGAGTTGACCATTTCCTTTTGACTTGCATTTTGTTGGATCTTATCCACTTTTGACTATCCTTTGCGTTCGGTTGGTTCTTTGGCTTGTCCACAATCCTACCCATCCACCAAAAGCTTTTGAGAGTGTAGCTCCTTTGTGTGTGAGCTTCTTTGCCATTTCACTTTGCACGCTGTTTGCTCCTTTGTGTGGCAATTGGTTTGATATAATCTCCAAGGTGAGGTAAAAGTCTAACTCTACGCACCTTTACTCTCCATATACAACCCTTGTCGGCTTTGCATCATGGACAGGAATGGCGAGCCGTCCCAACCACCACCACCACCTACAGAGGACGACAATCCATACATGACAAGATGGGACCATTGGAAGGTTCGAGGAGAATTCAACTACCATTGTGAAGCCCTTGAGCGGCGCCAAGATGAACAATTTAGCGAAGCCCGAGTGGAGTTCAAGAACATCGACAACCGCTTCGAGGAAGTCCGAGGCCAAATGCATGCCATGCAACACAACCTTGGTCATCAAAATGAAGCCCTTGGTCGTGCCCTAGCCTCAACGGATGAGAAGCTTCAACGCCTCATTGATGGGTTGGCAAGGCCATGCTCGCGCGACTCAAGATCATCACGGCACTCCTCAAGTGAATCAAGTGCTCCTCGCCATCACGCTTCAAGGCACCGGGATGGACCCGTCCTTCAATCCATGAGCTCTTCTCAAGCGGTACCATCTCCGCGACACGCCGCAACGTCAAGCTATGATGGTGACCTCTCCGCAAGACCTCCACGACGTGAAGCGGACCGGCCACAACAAAGGGCACTTGTGCTTCAACAAGAACAACCTCACATGGACCATCAAGCCCATCGCCATCGACATGTTCTTTCCACAACAAGTGAAGCATCCGAAGTGGAAGAACAAGTTCGCCGGCGGCGTGAAGCACTCGAAGATCCACCAAGGCGTCCTCCTCGACATGAACGTCATCGCCGTCAACATGATCTAAACGACGAGCCTCCTCCACATCAAGAAGAAAGAGAACAGCCGATTGCGCATGCGGCTCGACGTCCTCCTCGCCACATAGCGCAAGATAATGCTCCTCGGCATCAACCATGACAAGAACAAGAGCAAGCTCCCCAAGCTAACCGTGAGGACCAACAACCTCCTCCTCGTCCTCAACCTCGCCAACAACAAGAGCAAGCTCCCCAAGCTCGTCGTCCAAACCAAGTTCCACCACCAAACGCGGCACCTCAACAACCGCAAGAGAAACGCCACCATCAACAAGCAAGACATGAGAGCTCGGATGATGAAGATGGCCGCCAAAATCATGGCAACCGTCGCAACCGGAACCGCAATGAGGAAGAAACTTTCGGCAAGCTCAAGTTCACCATGCCCAAGTTCACCGGTTCCAATGATCCCGAAGAATACCTCTCATAGGAACTCAAGGTTGACAAGATCTTCCGCATGCACAACTTTAGCAATGAGAAGATGATGGCCATGGCATCCCTCGAGTTTGATGAATATGCCAACCTTTGGTGGGAACAAGTCCAACTCGCTCGTGAATCAAAAGAAGAGCCTCCAATCTCAACTTGGCAAGATATGAAGGCTCATATGAGATCCCGCTTTGTTCCTTCACACTACACGCGTGACCTCTTCAACAAGCTTCAAACGCTTAGTCAAGGAACAAAGACCGTGGAAGAGTACTTCAAGCAAATGGAGCTCAACATGATCCGTGCCAACATTGAAGAGCGTGATGAGCAAACAATGGAACGTTTCCTCAATGGCTTGAACCATCCTATCAAGCGCATCACCGAGTTCCAAAGGTACAACAACATGGTTGAGCTTGTGCACATTGCATCAAAGGCCGAACGTCAAGTGCAAGAGGACATCAAGTTCAACAAGCCAAAGACATACTTCACATACAAGCAAGCTCCAACCACTACTCCGACAAACACCAAGTGGAAGCTCCTCAAATACCACCAAGCTTCCCTTCAAGCCAACACTTCCTCAAGGAAAACCGCCCCCAAGTGGCAAGTACACAAAAGATGAACAACCAACTTCAGCATACCTAGTCCAGCCCAAGGAAGGCCCACGGCAAACATACGCTGGCCCATGGAGATTTTCGGGTGGCCAAGGCCCATGACGTCTTCGGATCCTTGGAGAACAAGACTAGTTTAGATCGGAAACTCAAAAGGGCAAACGCCCTAGTACTTGTAACCGACTAGGACTATACCCGGGACCTGCCTAAGTCTATATAAAGGCCAGGAGGGTACGTCCTAGGGCAACACACACAACCTCGACTCATACTTTCGCATACGCATCCACGCCAGATCGAGTCTGCGCACCCTGTAACCTTCGGTTCCGCTGTAATCAAAGAGCAGACAAGCAGGAGTAGGTTTTTCCCTCCGGGGGCCTGAACCTGGGTAAATCTTGTGTCCCCTGGTTGCTTGTCTGTTAACCGTGCCACGATCTCCAGCATCCCCATCTTCTCCAAAACCCAAGTCCATAACAAAGCGGTAAATCTTGTGAACTTGGCACCGTCTGTGGGAATTGGGGCTGCTGATTGTGCGGTCGTGACGGTTCCGACCCGATCGATCTACAACTCTGCAACAACGGAGAATCACCTCCTCTTCGGCGCTTTCGACTTCACCGCCCACTCACCGGCCACCATGAAGGATTTCGAGCCGTGGCGGACTCGAAATTTTGTTCGGGAGCTTCGCCTCAGGTGGGACAACCGGCACCCTCCGCCTCCGGAGCGGGTGCCCGTGCCAATCGTGCCCGCCGTGGGCTCCACACCCCGTGCTCGCACATCACCATCAACAGATGAGTTCTACGGCCATGCTGCAACTCCGATCTGTCGATCCACCTTCGGATGAAGGACCTACGGTTCCGGATCCGAAAGCTGCCAAGATGTTAACCAATCAATCTGCGGGCGCTATCATGCGCCGCATCATCAAACCGACGAGGAACGCCTAACCCGCCGCCAACCCCAACCCGCAGGGCGAAGCGAAAACGGTGGAAGCGGCGATAACGGCGAGCGGCGTCTCATCCAACTTAGCAAAGAAGGATGGGTCGAAGCACGCCGTCGCAGCGAAATAGTCCTACCTCTGGACTCCCTCGTGATCTGCCGAGGGCATACCACTACCTCCTCATCGAGGAGCACAAGAAACAAGTCGAGATGCAAAGGCGCCGACAAACGCATAAGCAGCTCTTTGAGTCCGGTCTTAGCAAGCGCTCTCGCCATGGAACCCGGCTCCGACAAACAGAATCGGAAACAAGCATCGCTCTCGGATGGAAAACATGGACCCCAAGGAGCGTGGCGTGACGAACTCTCCATACATCGTTCATGGATATGGACGCCGACGCAACATCACCCCAAACGCCACAAGGCTGCGATCATGGCAGCATTGCATATCTCGCGGCTCACCCACCTCCGGAGGGACCCGAAAAGGCCATGCATAAGTCCGCACTCACGGACTAGGACTAATCGGAGCTGCGCCCACGAGACGCCTCTGCGAGCCAAAGAAGAAAGCTCCGGCCAGGCGCGACCAGAGCCCCACACCCTCATCCGAAGAGGAAGAGGAGCACGATCTTCCTCGAAGGAAGAAGAGCTCCAACTGCCACAAACGCGACTACGACGCCAGAGACAAGCTTACACAGCGCAAGATCGACAAAGCACGCGCCAAACGCGCATGCTCGTCTGAATCTGAGATGGATGAAGACGAGGGAGAACTCTGCGGAGCCCAATGCTTCAGCAGATCTGTTCGGCGAACACAGATGCCACACAACTTCATGCTTCCTTCGGATACTCCGAAGTTCAACGGTACGCAAGATCCAAAGTGCGGCTCAATGCCAAGCCAACACTCGCAAAGCGTGATAAAACACGCAATGTGGAGAAGGGAGTTTGGAGACAGATGATGCAACTAAACCCCATAGAAGAAGAGTAGTCTGTAGGGGTTCGTAGCATGGAAAACAAAAAATTTCTATCGCATACAAACAAACAAGCCAAGATCTATCTACTAGATTGTAGCAACGAGTCGATGGAATAACTTACCCTCGAAGATTCCAAAGTGTTTAACGAGAGCGGATTCTCGTGGGTGATGTAGTCGTACTCTTTCCGATCTCAAGATCGTGTGGACGATCCTTCCGGTAGCTGCGTTCGGCGCTTCATGATCGGTCACACGTTCGAATTTCGACGAAGACCTTCCTCTCCCTTGTTCCAGCAGGCAGCGGAGGTTGTAGCACTCTCCTCGCGATTCCGGCAACACAACGGCGTGGTACCGGAAGTAGAGGGGAAATCCCGCAGGGCTTCGCCTTAAGCCGGAGCGAGTATGGTGGATTATGAGAGAGGGCTATTAGTGGTCTAGAGATTAGACACACCAATTAGAAGGCTCTAAACCGCAGGCTAAAGCAATTAGAAGCTCTAAACCAAACGGCTCTAAACCTGAGATTAGAGGTAGAAACTTGTGTGTCTCAAGGAGGAGCCCTCCTCCTTTTATAGGTGGAGGGGCTAGGCGCCAGGAGGAGGGAGTCCCTCCCCAACTCGGCCTAGGGCTGGGCGGCCAAGGAGGAGAGAACTCCTCCTCCAAGTTGGTTTCAACCTCCTCTTGCTTGTTTCCACAGTTTCTGCTTCCCACAGTTTCCTGTTTTCCACAGTTTCCTGTTTTAGCCGTTTGACTTTCAAACTGGCAATTTGACTTTCATGTTTTTGGAACAGCAATAACACTTAGTACATGATGCAATCATTCAATGACACACTCATGTACCTCCCCCCAGTCTTGGACAATCCGGACCCTTCTAGAACATTCCGATGAAAACACGGAATCATTCCCGAACTCCGCAGGACTTTTCTTATATGAATCTTATTCTCCGGACCATTCCGGATCACCTCGTGATATCCCGGATCCCATCCGAGACTCTGAACAACATTCGGTCTCTTTCTCATAATACCATAACTACTCAAACAACGTCGAATCCTTAAGTGTGTCTCCCTACGGTTCGTGAATTATGCGGACATGATCGAGACACTTTCTCGAACAATAACCAATAGAGGAATCTGGAAATTCATATGGCTCCCACATATTTCTACGATTACTTTGCGATCGAATGAACCACTTACATACGATACCAATTTCCCTTTGTCTCACGATAGTTTACTTATCCGAGGTTATGATCGTCGGTATCTCTGCATACCTAGTTCAACCTCGTTCGATAAGTACTCTTTTCTCGTTCCGTGATATGTGATCCCTTGTGACCCAGTCACATGCTTGCAAGCTAATTGGATGACATTCCACGAGAGGGCCCAGAGTATATCTATCCGTCATATGGATGGACAAATCCACTCTTGATCCATGTGTTTCAACCAATACTTTCCGAACACTCAATGCCACATTTATAGCCACCCAGTTACGGTGTGGTGTTTGATGTCATCAAAGCATCCATCCGGTAAAGGTGATATGCATGATCTCATGGTCGAAGGAATTAGGTTACTATGTATCAGAAAGCATATAGCAATTGAACTATTGAAATGACTTGATCTTTATGCTACGCTTATCAATAGGAGTATGTCCACCATATCATTCTCCTAACGATATGATCTTGTTGTTGATAACATCTCAATGTTCATGATAGGGAAACCACAATCATTTAATCAACCAACAAGCTAGTGAAGTATAGAGGCTATACTAGGGACTTTCAAATTAAGTTTACAAATCACACAAGTATCAATGTTTCCTTGTTAATACTATTATAGCATGAATGTAAACATTTATCATAAACACAAAGATATAATAATAACTACATTTATTATTGCCTCTAGGGCATATCTCCAACAGTCTCCCACTTGCACTAGAGTCATCTAATCTAGATTACATGGTAATATACCGAACACCCATGGCAGTTTGGTGTTGGTCATGTTTGCCCTCGGGAGAGGTTTAGTCAACGGATCCGCCACATTCAGATCTGTGTGTACTTTGCAAATCTTTATATCCCCATCCCGGATATGTTCTCGAATAGCGTGAAAGCAGCTTGATATGCTTGACTTCTTGTGTGACCTTGGTTCTTGCGCATTGGCTATGGCGCCCATGTTATCACAAGAGATAGACATTGGGTCCAGCAGACTAGGAACCACACCAGCTCTGTAATGAACTCTTTCATCCATATCGCTTCTTGTGAAGCCTCAAAGCGACCATGTATTCCGATTCGTTGAAGATCTCGCCACAACGCTTTGCTTTGCACTCCTCCAAATCTGCTGCACCATTCAAAATAAATCATTATCCAGTTGTGATTTAGAATCATCGGATCGGTGTTCCAACTAGCATCGGTGTAACCATTAACAACGCTGTTCATCACCTCTATAAGGAAGAACCATATCCTTAGTTCTTCTCAAGTACTTAAGGATGTTTTTGATCATTGTCCAATGATCCACTCTGGATCACTTTGATATCTGCTAGTTAAACTAACAAAGATATGCAATGTCGGGTCTAGTACATAGCATGGCATACATTAGAGATCCTATGGCTGAGGCATAGGAGTCTTACTCATCCTTTCTCTATCTTACGCCGATCGGACTTTGAGTTTTACTCAAGGTCGTATTGAGCAACATGGGCAAGCACCCTTTCTTGCTTTCTTCCATTCCAAACCTCTTTAGAACTTTGTCCAAATATGTACTCTGTGACAATGATATTTGGCGTTTGATCTATCTCTATAAATCTTTATGCCTAATATGTAAGTCGCTTCGCCAAGATCCTTCATTGAAAACTATTATTCAAATATTCCTTGACACTATTAAGAAGGTCTACATCATTCCCAATCAACAATATGTCATCCACATATAGTATTAAGAATGCTCTGAGCTCCCACTCACTTTCTTGTAAATACAAGCTTCTCCATAAGTTTGTATAAAACCAAAACTTTTGATTACCTTATCAAAACGTTGATTCCAACTTCGGGATGCTTGCTTCAATCCATAGATGGACCGTTGAAGTTTGCATACCTTGTTAGCATCTTTAGGATCGACAAAACCTTTGGGTTGCATCATATACAACTCTTCATCAATATCTCCATTGAGGAATGCTGTTTTGACATCCATCTGCCATATCTCATAATCATAATATGCAGCGATTGCTAACATAATCCTCACAGACTTTAGCTTCGCTACTGGTGAGAAAGTCTCATCGTAGTCAACTCCTTGAATTTGTCGAAACCCTTTTTGATGCAGCCCGACCTACGGTCGTTACCACATCAAGGTCTCCAACTTACGCCAAGTCGCCATGGACTCCAAAGGTGAATCTGTTCCTCTATGAAAGCTCACTTCCTACCCTATTGAATGGTATGCTACTTCATACTCCGTCACATATTCATGATAGGTTCACACCAAAGACGGAGGCAAGGGAGGAAGCTTGAGCATCAAGCCCGACAAGACGGAAGCTTGGAAGAGGAGGAGGAAGAAGACATATCAAGAATGCTGTGTTCAAGCGGTACTACGGTCGTGAGCATTACTACCGGTCAGTACTCGCCACTGCTACCGATCTTGAAGCTCGCGCCATCGCCACTGGATGCCCTAAGATCTGGCTTGCAGATCGCCGCATAAGCGGTACTACCGGTCCCCAAAGCGGTACTACAGGTGATGACCGGTACTACTGGGTCCCAAGTCCCAGATTACCGGTCATGTCGGTGCTGCACACTAGTTGGGCCACACCATGTATCCCCCTTTACCTATTCGCCTAGTTTATCCCCAAACTACCCTTGTTAAGTGGTTGGCCTATAAATAGAGCCCCCACCCTCATGTATCCCTTAGGCATAGATGATAGACTAAAAAACCCCCATTGTGGAATCTCTAGTTTTGCCTCATCCCTTTACCAAGGGGACCGACTATCGTCACCAACCTCGATTGGACTTTGCATCACGCATCCATCGTTGAACAAGGCCTTGGGTTCTCGGTTTCGCCCCAAGTCGCCAAGACCCTCCTCAAGGTGTTCTTTCCTCTCCGATGTGGATTTGAGGGAGCACGTTGACCGATCTTTCCTTGCGAGGATTCTATCGGACCGGTGGCGCGCTCGGGAGCAATCGGCCTTGTATCGTGTGAGTTTTGCGTGTGTTCATCGTGTTCTTCGCGAGGTGTGTTCGCTCGCTACCTTCTCCCTTTCCTCGCTTTCCCATCGATTTGACCACGAGATCCGTGAAGATCGGGCACCCAAGAGGTTAACCCTCCATCATCCGGTATCGACTTTTGGTTGCCACGGTTCTCATCGATTTGATCTTTTCCCCATAAATTCGAAATTTCACCAAAATAGCCCCAATTCGTGTTTTGGATCGATCTGATTTGAGTGCGTTTTGGTAGGTTTTGATCCGTGGATTACTTGCTAAACTTGTTGATCTACCTTCCTTTGCGTTCCCATGGCCTAATTCCTTGATTTCCCCTCGATTTGGTGTTTTCTTGAAGATTTTCCCAAATCACCCCAAAATCGCTAAAACGTCAAATCTGGGCATCGGTCCAAGCGGTACTACTGGTCCAAACCGGTACTACCGCACTTAACCGGTACTACGGACCCAAAAGACCGGTACTACCGCCTATTCGATCCAAACAGCAAGTTCCAGATTTGACCTCTCACCGTTTGGGCATAACTTTTGCATACGAACTCGGATTTTGGTGTTCTTTAGCTCGTTTCGAAGAGGAGAAGGAGCCCTACATCATCATCCACGTGGTTCATGCTATCTACTCCATCCAAATTCCGTGGGCAAGGCGGAATCCAACAATAAAGGGTGAAGATCGTGACGAAAGGTATAAACATTCATGACTTCTCCCACTTGCATTCCTTTGTGAACCCCACTATCTTTGCGAGCAACAAACACCTATTGAGACTAGTTCCTCTTATGATTGCTTGGTCTATGCACATTTGATACCTTGTAGATTCCGAGCAAACATTGTGAGCGCTATCTCATATAGTTATCTTGTATAGTTGTTGGCACAAGGAAGAGGCAAGTGAAAAATAAATAAAAAGAAAAAGAGTGATACAAAAAGAAAAAAAAATAGAAAAAGAAAAAGAAAGAAAAAAGAAAGAGATATACATGTGCCTTATAGAATAGGAAGCGCAAGCTCGATGAACATCATATAGGTGGTACTTATTGTGCATATCTTGTAGCCCACCAATTTTGTGCAATCGAACTAGCGTCTCTACTTGTACTTGTGTGACACGAGCTTATAGTCTTCGCTAGGTAATCATTTGGTTCTTAGCTCACTTTCTCCGTCGCACAAGTCCCATTTATCCCACCGTGTGTGTTTCCTTGTACATATTTCCTATCTTGTGGATTAACTTGTTTACTTTGTGATCATTGTGGTTCTTTACTTGCCATTACAACATCTTGATTTCGGATTGGTTCTTGACATTCCACTTTCCATACCTATCCACCATAGGCCTTGTGTGTGTGTGTTTTTTGGTTCGTAGTTGGTTTTGGTGTTCCGCGTGAACTTCACTTTGCTTGGTTTATTGCTCTCAAGTGTGGCCACTTGCACGATACGATCTTCCAAGGTAAAGTAAGGTTTGACGTTGTATCCCTAACTCCCACTACCACTTCCATATACACCACTTGGTCTTGTGCATCATGTCTAGGGACTCCGGAACCGAGGATGATATCTATGAAGAATCCATGATGAGCCACCATGACTACGACTCCACAAGTATAGAGGACATGACGGAGCACAACACCGACAATGGCTCCGCATGCTTTGAGGACCCGGAGCACTACACCTACGACGACTCCACATGCATGGAAGACATGGAGCTCTACGTCGACAATGGCTCCTCATGCATGGAGCCTATGGAGCACTACACCGACAATGGCTCCACATGCTTGGGTGATATGGAGTACTACACCAACAACTACTCCCCAAGCATGGACGACTTCGAGTGCGACATCGATGACGCCTCGCCAAGCACGGAGGACACGGAGAACTTCATCGACTTTGATGGCTCCTCCATGAGCCATGAAGAATTCCTCCACCGTGTGGAGATGGAGGCCTACTACGCCAAGCAAGAGGAGGCGCATCATCAAGATTCCATGACCTTCAAGGCCAAGCGTGCCACACCAAAGGGCACCACCTACTTCGATGATTCACCTCCAAGGCGACATGTGCCACCACCTAGATGGCGTCAAGCGCCACCATCTCCAAGGCACCAAGCTCCATCACCTCCAAGGCGTCAAGTTCTACCATCTCCAAGGCGCCAAGCTTCATCACCACCATGGCGCCAAGCTCCAACTCCTATCCAAACAAGAGTGGCGTCCAAACATCATGTGCATCAAGAGGCGCCAAGAAACAAAACTCTTCATCGACAAACATCCTCTCATGAGCATCGCCACCATAAAGAGGATACAAGACATCGTCAAAGGCATCTTCGCCATAAAGACGAAGAATTCAAGATGAGCACCAACCATAATGCTCAAGCAAGCTCAAGAAGGCACCACAAGCACAAGAAGAGTGCCAAGGCAAATGATCATCGTCGCGAGTGTCATGTGGACGACCAAGTGCGCCACCTACATCAACCATCGACAAGGCACGCCAATGACCTCCGTCGACACCATCATAGGGCACCTTCAACTACTCGTGCCACCACCATAATGGCACCAAGAGCAAGCCTTCCTCCACGCCATCAAGCTTCAAAGCCGACGCTTGACTTCTACGACCTCGCGAACGAGGAAAATGTAGACGCCTACTTCGCCAAGTTGGATAGCATGAGCCTACCTCCACCACTACTACGAGATGGCCACAAGACGGTCGAGCATGGGATTTTCCCTTCGACCATGGAGGAGAGAAATGATGCCCATCTTATGGCATCCAACCTTGGAGGCGACAAGGTCAAGAATGGTGAGCATGGGATTTTCCCTTCACCAAAGGAGGCGCATGGAGTTGAGGAACCCGAGCCTACCCCCATATGCTTGAGTGATGATGTGGTACCAATCCCATGTGAGTATGAGAGCCACTTAGCCCACTTGAGTGAGAACAAGAGTGACATGAGTGACTCCACCTTATGTGAGATTGAGTGCTTCCACTTGGAGGGCATGAGCGATACTCCTAGTGAGTTGAGAGTGGTAGTTGATAGGTCAAGTGAGACCATTTCGAATTCTAACAACTTACCCTCTACCTCTAGTGTGTTCTCTTGTGTTGTGCTAGGTTCCATGGATGAAGACGCGCCAAGCCATGAAGCAATGATGCCTCAATTGGAGAAGATGTACATGGTGCACGAAGATGATGCGACGCCATTGCTACATGAAGAAGACGAAGTCGTCCACAACGAGGCCACTACTTCCACAACACCCACTTCATATGAGAGGTATGAACAAGGTAAAAATAAGGGTGTTGATGATGCCATGATCCCACTAGTGGACATGATGAATTGTGAGGATATGCATGCTATGGATGATACTTGTGACATTACATATGCTTCATCCACTTTCCCATGTGATGATTTGCCTTTGCATAATATTGATCATGTGGAATTGTTTGATTGCAATATCATTGCCATAAACATGCCATGCTATGCATCTTGTGTGTATCCTCCAATTTCTTTGGACTTGCCTTGTCATGCTAGTCATTCAATTTCTCCCGTTGCTTGTGATAAGATGAATGCTTGCTATTTCACTTGTTTTGCTTGCAACAATATGGATCATATGCGTTATAATGAGATGGCCCCCATAGCTTTCTCAATTTTTGGAGATTTTGATAATTGCCATGATAAGCATGTTCCCCACTTGCATACTCACCATGCATCTATTTCATACTTGAATGACATTAATGGTGATGTGCACAAGAAGAGATACGTCATGATGGATGATGTGTATCTCTACCATGCACACACATTCTCCCTTTTGTGTATGATGTGTGTAGGTACCCGCATTATCATGTCAACCTCGGTTGAGCACGAGTTGACAAAAAGAGCTCTTGAGAGCATCCCACAAGTGAGTTCAAGATCGAACCCAGCTCTGATACCTTTTGCATGCTTTGCATCTTTCATGTGGACAAATTGTTCTTTCCTATGGTTTGCTTGAAAGCATGTTAATGGTATTATTTTCCCTTGTGACATTCATGCTTCTTCGCTTTTAGATAATGATGCTTTGTGTGTTGCAACAAAAATGTTGAACATTTTCTCTTTCCGATGTTTTGGGTGCAACCACAATTCCATTAAGAGCATGAATTGACATGAGAGCTTCCAAGAATCTCGTCTTGTTGTTGCAACAAACATAAGCACCACTTGCTCTTTCATTTGGTTTGTTTGCAAACATAATACTTTTGTTTTGGATATGCTTCATTGTGTGTTTTTGCCAAATTCTCCTATTCTTGCATCAAAGATGTTGTTTGAAATTTGGATCCAATGCTTTGAATGCCCCAATTCTATGTTATATGGAGTTTTTGAGTTTCCACATTTGGATGATGTTCAAACATTTTCCATGCACATTGACCATGCATATGCATCCCGTTTGCTATACTTGAGTTGTGCTAATCGTGTTGTGAACAAGAATGGACATGCCACAAATGACATGCTCCTCTATCACACACAAACATATGTTGCTTGGTCTTTGTTGTATGAAGGTACAAATGCATACACGTCAACCTCTATGGACTATATGTTGACAAGAAGAACCGAAGAGAGTTACCTATGGCTACACTTCTTTGAGCTATATCTACAAGCTAAGGTGACTTCCTTCTACTTGAGGACTCATGCAATCTTCATGAATTGGCTACGCTTTGAGTGTTGCTTTGCTTTTGTTGTGAGCTTTGTAGGCTTCAAGGAAGGTGAAGGAACATTGAAGTGTTGTCAAGTCAATCTTCCCGAGGACGACTATATGGTGAACCCCAGGATCAAGAAGGTCTCTCGACCGCTTCTACTTTGTGATGAACATGTAGAGTCGAGGACGACTCTTTTTGAAGGGGGGGAGATGATGCAGCCCGACCTACGGTCGTTACCACATCAAGGTCTCCAACTTACGCCAAGTCGCCATGGACTCCAAAGGTGAATCCGTTCCTCTATGAAAGCTCACTTCCTACCCTATTGAATGGTATGCTACTTCATACTCCGTCACATATTCATGATAGGTTCACACCGACCGATGACGGAGGCAAGGGAGGAAGCTTGAGCATCAAGCCCGACAAGACGGAGCTTGGAAGAGGAGGAGGAAGAAGACATATCGGCTGCCAGTTCAAGCGGTACTACGGTCGGTGGAACGGTACTACGGTCGTGGTACTACTGCCACCGCTTCAAGATCGAAGCCCGCCATCGCCCTTTGGATGCCGGTGATCGGCTTGCAGGTATCGCCCATAAGCGGTACTACGGTCCCCAAAGCGGTACTACCGGTGATGACCGGTACTACGGTGCCAAGTCCCAGATCTCTGGTCATGTCATGCTTTCATGGCACTAGTTGGGCCACAGCCATGTATCCCCTTACTTACCTATTCGCCTAGTTTATCCCCAAACTACCCTTGTTAAGTGGTTGGCCTATAAATAGAGCCCCCACCCTCATGTATCCCTTAGGCATAGATGATAGACTAAAAACCCCCATTGTGGAATCTCTAGTTTTGCCTCATCCCTTTACCAAGGGGACCGACTATCGTCACCAACCTCGATTGGACTTTGCATCACGCATCCATCGTTGAACAAGGCCTTGGGTTCTCGGTTTCTCGCCCCCAAGTCGTCAAGACCCTCCTCAAGGTGTTCTTCCCTCTCCGATGTGGATTTGAGGGAGCACGTTGACCGATCTTTCCTTGCGAGGATTCTATCGGACCGGTGGCGCGTTCGGAGCAATCGGCCTTGTATCGTGTGAGTTTTGCGTGTGTTCATCGTGTTCTTCGCGAGGTGTGTGTTCGCTTCCGCTACCTTCTCCCTTTCCCCTCGCTTTCCCATCGATTTGACCACGAGATCCGTGAAGATCGGGCACCCAAGAGGTTAACCCCTCCATCACTTTTGCGACAAGTCGAGCTTTATAGACAGTAACATTACCATCAGCATCTGTTTTCTTCTTGAAAATCCATTTGTTCTCGACAGCCTTCCGGCCATCCGGTAAGTCCACCAAAGTCCATACTTGGTTTTCGTACATGGATCCAATCTCGGATTTCATGGCATCTTGCCATTTATTGGAATCTGGGCTCATCATTGCTTCCTCATATGTCTCGGGGTCATCGGTATTGTCCACCAACATGACACTCATAACGGAATCATACCAATCTGGAGTGGTACGAGTTCTCGTTGACCTCCGAGGCTCTGTAGCAACTTCAACCGAAGTTTCATGATCATCATCATTAGCTTCCTCTCTAATTGGTGCAGGCACCACAGGAACTTCTTCCGGTCTTTGCGCTACTCGTAATTTCGAGAAGGTTCGACAACCTCGTCGAGTTCTACTTTCCTTCAGTCACTTCTTTCGAGAGAAATTCCTTCTCTAGAAAGGATCCATTCTTGGCAACAAAGATTTTGCCTTGGATCTATGATAGAAGGTATACCCAATAGTTTCCTTTGGGTATCCTATGAAGACGCATTTTTCCGCTTTGGGTTCAAGCTTGTCCATTTGTAACTTCTTTACATAGGCCAGCATCCCCAAACTTTAAGGAACGACAATTTAGGTTTCTTGCCAAACCATAATTCATACGATGTCGTTTCAACGGATTTAGACGGTGCCCTATTTAAAGTGAATGCATTGTTTCTAATGCATAACCCCAAAATGATAGCGGTAAATCGTAAGTGACATCATAGACGAACCATATCTAAGAGAGTTCGATTCGACGTTCGGACACACCATTATGCTTTGTGGTGTTCCGGCGGTGTCAATTGTGAAAGTATTCCGCACTTCTTTAAATGCTCGCCAAACTCGTAACTTAGATATTCACCTCCACGATCGTAACGTAGAAATTTAATCTTCTTGTTACGTTGATTCTCTACCTCACTTTGAAACTCCTTAAACTTCTCGAAAGTTTTGGACTTATGTTTCATGAAATAGATATACCCATATCTACTCAAGTCATCTGTGAAAGTAAGAACATAACGATAACCACCGCGATGCTACACTCATTGGACCACACACATCGGTATGTATGATTTCCAATAAGTCCGTAGCTCGCTCCATCATACCAGAAAATGGAGTCTTAGTCATTTTTCCCATCAGACATGCTTCACATCTTTCAAGTGATTCAAAATCAAGTGATTCAAGAAGTCCATCGGAATGGAGTTTCTTCATACGCTTCACTCCAATGTGACCAAGACGACAGTGCCACATATAGGTCAAATTATCGCTTGATTTCAAACGTTTAGCCTCAATATTGTTGATATGTGTATTTCCACTATCGAGATTCAATAAGAATAGACCATCTATCAAAGGTGCATGTGCATAAAACATATTACTCATATAAATCGAACAACCATTATTCTCTGACTTAAACAAGTAACCGTCTACAATAAACAAGATCCCGATATAATGTTCATGCTCAACGAGGCACCAAATAACAATTATTTAAGTATAAAACTAATCCCGATGGTAGATGAAGAGGTAGCGTGTAAACCGCGATCACATCAACCTTTGATCCGTTTCCCACGCCGCATCGTCACCTCGTTCTTCGCTAGCTTCCGTTTATTCGTAGCACTTTTGTTTGAGTTACAAATATGAGCAACCGAACCGATTATCAAATACCTGTGCACTACTACGAGTACTAGTGAGATACACATCAATAACATGTATATCGGATATACCTTTCTTCTTGATGTTGCCGTTCTTGAATCCGCCAAGTACTTTGGGCAATTCCGCTTCGGTGACCTTCTCCCTTGCGGTAAAAGCACTCGGTTTCGGGGCTTGGGTCCAGCCTTGGTCTTCTTCACGGCGTGGTAACTTTCTTACCACCCTTCTTGAAGTGTCCTTTGCTTAGACTTGCCTTTCTTGAGTTTGGTGGTATTATTGACCATCAACACTTGGTGCTCTTTCTTGATCTCCACTGCAGATTTTAACATAGCAAACAGTTACGGCAACTCTTTGTTCATGTTACGCATGTTGTAGTTCATCACAAAGTTCCTGTAACTTGGTGGCGGTGATCGGAGGACGCGTAAATCCCAAAGCATTAGGAATCACTATACCCAAGCTTTGAAGTTTGTTTGCGTGCAGACATCTTAAGCACATGCTCACCGACAGGCTGCCTCTTCCATCTTGCGGTTAAAGAACTTTTGAAGCCTCATAGCTTTCAATTGCCGCATGAGTCTCAAAAATCAATTTGAGATCCTCGACAATATCATATGGGTCGACTCTTCAAACCTTTTACAAGCTCCGATTCTAAACCATACAAGATAGCACATTGAACTATGGAGTCTTGATTCTTCCGAGCGAGGTAAACATTCTTTACTTCATCAAGCATCACCGCAGTGGGTCACCCAATGTGCATCCAAAGACATAGGTCAAATTACCACCTGTGAGGACAATCCTCAAATTGCGGAACCAATCCATGAAGTTGCTTCCATTGTTTTCAACTTTTCTTTCTCTAGGAGCATTAAAAATGATGGTAGGGGCTGCCATTGATCTACAACATATTTGCAATAGTTTAGACTAAGTTTATGATAAATTGAGTTCAAATTAATTAATGAAATTAAACTAGGTGAACTCCCACTCAAAACAACATCCCTCACATTGTTTTAGTGATCACACGAACCAAATCCACTACATCAACACCGATCATCACGAGAGTTGATATAGTTTCAATGGCGAACAATCGTCATGTTCATCATATCTACTATACGATTCATGCTTTACCTTTCGGTAATCCGTGTTCGAGACCATGTCCGTACATGCTAGGCTCATCAAGATCAAACCTTAGTTTCGCATGAGCAAATAAACTGCTCACGTTGTATACACTTGCAGAATCTAACACACCCGATCATCACGTGGTGCTTCGAAACAACAAGCTTTAGCAACGGTGCTAACTAAGGGTGAACACTTTATGATTTTAAATTCATGTGCATGAGGGATCATCTTATAATGCTACCGTCGTCTACTAAGCAATACAAGATGCATAAAGGATTAACATCACATGCAATTCATAATATGTGATATGATATGGCCTTTCTTCTTTGTGCTTCAGATCTCCATCTTCAAGCACGAACATGATCTCCATCATCACCGGCATTGCATCAAGGTCAATGACGCTTCACCATGGTTGTCGTCCACCGGCTTCAACTATTACAACTACTTTGAATAGACACGCGGGTCTTAACATAAATTAAAGACAACCATATGGCTCCTTCCGGTTGCCAACTTACAATAAGGAACATTGCATACATCAAATATAATCACAATCATGGCCATATCACATCACTACACACCCCTGCAAAACAAAGTTAGACGCCTCTACTTTCTTTGCATATTTTACGTGGTTTGGGGCTTTCAATAAGTGTCGTTCTAACTTACGAACAAGAACCACAACATTGATACTAGCATTGTTGATCACCCGTTGTAAATTGGATCTTAACTATGCTAGGAGAAACAGGCACCCGCAAAGCCACTTATGCAATACAAGTTGCATGTTAAGCGTGGAGCAAGTCTCATGAACGATGTCATGTAAGGTTAGCCCGGGCCGCTTCATCTCAACATACCGCAAGATGCAAAGTACACAAAAAGAAATCGACAATAAAAGTATCAACGCCCACAATGACCATTGTGTTCTACTCGTGCAACAGATCTACATATAGACACGGCTCTGATACCACTGTAGGGGTTCGTAGCATGGAAAACAAAAATTTTCTATCGCATACAAACAAACAAGCCAAGATCTATCTACTAGATTGTAGCAACGAGTCGATGGAATAACTTACCCTCGAAGATTCCAAAGTGTTTAACGAGAGCGGATTCTCGTGGGTGATGTAGTCGTACTCTTTTCGATCTCAAGATCGTGTGGACGATCCTTCCGTGTTAAAGCGCGCCATGATCGGTCACTGCGTTCGATTGACGAAGACCTTCCTCGACCTTGTTCCTGACGGCGGAGGTTGTAGCACTCTCCTTGCGATTCTGGCAAAGACAACGGCGTGGTACGGAAGTAGAGGGAAATCCCTGAGGCTTCGCTTAAGCCGGGAGTATGGTGGATTATGAGAGAGGGCTATTAGTGGTCTAGAGATTAGACACACCAATTAGAAGGCTCTAAACCATGAGCTAAAGCAATTAGAAGCTCTAAACCAAACGGCTCTAAACCTGAGATTAGAGGTAGAAACTTGTGTGTCTCAAGGAGGAGCCCTGCCCCCCCTTTTATAGGTGGAGGGGATAGGCGCGCCAGGGAGGGAGGGAGTCCCTCCCCAACTCGGCCTAGGGCTGGGCGCCGGCCAAGGAGGAGAGGAACTCCTCCTCCAAGTTGGTTTCAACCTCCTCTTGCTTGTTTCCCACAGTTTCCTGTTTCCCACAGTTTCCTGTTTTAGCCGTTTGACTTTCAAACTGGCAATTTGACTTTCATGTTTTTGGAACAGCAAGAACAATTAGTACATGATGCAATCATTCAATGACACACTCATGTACCCTCCCCCTCCGGAGTGCCGGACAATCCGGACCCTTCTAGAACATTCCCGATGAAAACACCGGAATCATTCCCGAACTCCGAAACGGGACTTTCCTTATATGAATCTTATTCTCCGGACCATTCCGGATCACCTCGTGATATCCCGGATCCCATCCGATACTCCGAACAACATTCGGTCTCTTTCTCATAATACCATAACTACTCAAACAACGTCGAATCCTTAAGTGTGTCTCCCTACGGTTCGTGAATTATGCGGACATGATCGAGACACTTCTTCGAACAATAACCAATAGAGGAATCTGGAAATTCATATGGCTCCCACATATTTCTATGATTACTTTGCGATCGAATGAACCACTTACATACGATACCAATTTCCCTTTGTCTCACGATAGTTTACTTATCCGAGGTTATGATCGTCGGTATCTCTGCATACCTAGTTCAACCTCGTTACCGATAAGTACTCTTTTCTCGTTCCCGTGATATGTGATCTCTTGTGACCCAGTCACATGCTTGCAAGCTAATTGGATGACATTCCACCGAGAGGGCCCAGAGTATATCTATCCGTCATATGGATGGACAAATCCCACTCTTGATCCATGTGTTTCAACTAATACTTTCCGAACACTCAATGCCACCTTTATAGCCACCCAATTATGGTGTGGTGTTTGATGTTATCAAAGCATCCATCCGGTAAAGGTGATATGCATGATCTCATGGTCGAAGGAATTAGGTTACTATGTATCAGAAAGCATATAGCAATTGAACTATTGAAATGACTTGATCTTTATGCTACGCTTATCAATAGGAGTATGTCCACCATATCATTCTCCTAACGATATGATCTTGTTGTTGATAACATCTCAATGTTCATGATAGGGAAACCACAATCATTTAATCAACTAACAAGCTAGTGAAGTATAGAGGCTATACTAGGGACTTTCAAATTAAGTTTACAAATCACACAAGTATCAATGTTTCCTTGTTAATACTATTATAGCATGAATGTAAACATTTATCATAAACACAAATATATAATAATAACTACATTATTATTGCCTCTAGGGCATATCTCCAACATAGTCCACGAAGGAAGTCATGGACTGGATACGAGAACCCACGCAAGACAAAGGCAAGAAACATAACCCGGTACCCAGCTGGGGGACGGGGGATTACCTCATTGCCGGGGAGTCTCACAGCCGTCGCATCTTGCGGGATCAGACTTCGCTCGCGCAGTTTGCGGAGATCGCTCTCCCGCGTCTCTGATCGCCACCAGCCACCATCGGTGACGCGAGCAGCGGCGGTGCCCTTCTTGCCTCCGGCAGCGCTGGTCCCAACCGCTGATGAGGACTTCTTTGTTTTCCCCATGGCGCTGCAGCGGTGGTGGCGATGACAACGCAGAAAGAGCGAAGGAAATGAGGAAGGAAAGCTCCGCAAAGGCAAGAATCGCTCAAGAACAAGAAGGCAAGAACAGATGAATCTGTGCGGTGAAAAACAAACCACGATTTCACCGGATTATAACAACAAGACGACACACACCAGCCGTCCATCGAGAAGACCTAACGCCAACGGTAGATCCGATGCACACGTCAACACCACAACGAACCGTCGTTACCACGCCCACTACGCGCGGAAATCGAGGAGGCGCCAGAATCATCTCACGCCCAGTGACCGGTCAATTCAAAGTCAGTAAGTGGGACCCATGCTTCGTCCTATCAAGTCATCTCTGGCGCAGCAGACGCTTGAGGTCATCAATCGTAAGCACTGACGTCATCAAAATCTATACTAGCACCACTGGCTCCACTAAAAGTACTCACCGAATCTGATTCGACTAAATACTTGGGGCTACTCCTATCGGCCGCCGCACCCATGCACAAATGAGGACAAAATTACTTCTCTGAATCCTACGTCGAGTCTACGACTCCACTACGGACTCGGGGGCTACTCCCATAGGGAGGATGGATTTAAGCATCCAAAAATTTTCGAGTCCTTCGGACCTAATGATTGAAACAATGCTTGGACTAAAAGTCTCCGTTTGAGTCTACGACTCGAACAGACACTTGGGGGCTACTCCCATAGGGAGCGTTGGTCGCGCACCCAATGAAGTCTTCGACTGCGATCTTTCAGATCAGCACGCAAAAAACTTTTTGGCAACTCTGCCCCAACAGAACGCTAAGTGAGCAACAATCTCCTTGGCCACCCGAAGCACCGCCGAGGTGATAAATGTTCGGATGCTGCGTCTGCGACGCAAAGATAAGACCTACATATATCATCTGATGGCACGCAACGACCGATCAAGGCGCTAGCATGAATCTGCATCAGTGCGATGAAAAATCTGACGACGTTGGGTACACCAATTAAAATCACTGGAATTCCTCTCCGTAAGTCCTCCGCGGCTGAGTTGGATTACGCCAAAGATATGTTCCAGGGCCGGGTTAAGGGACCCGAATCGGGAAGAAGATCGTGTTGTTTCGTCCTAAGATGCTTAATCGACTCGATCCGTCGGGTGAGTCGACACACGTATCAACAATCCCTACATTCTCTTGAAAGACGAGTTGCACCAAGGATTGAAGAGTCCTCACCGAATCTACGATTCGACCGATCATTCGGGGCTATCGACATGGTTATACCCTACGGCACGTAACTCAAAGATACCTAGTCCAGCCCAAGGAAGGCCCACGGCAAACATACCGCCCATGGAGATTTTCGGGTGGCCAAGGCCCATGACGTCTTCGGATCCTTGGAGAACAAGACTAGTTTAGATAGGAAACTCAAAAGGGCAAACGCCCTAGAACTTGTAACCGACTAAGACTATACCCGGGACCTGCCTAAGTCTATATAAAGGCCAGGAGGGTATGTCCTAGGGCAACACACACAACCTCGACTCATACTTTCTCATACGCATTCACGCCAGATCGAATCCAAGACCAGAACCTTCGTACCAGTAATCAAAGAGCGCAAGCGGAGTAGGGTTTTCCCCTCTCGAACACAGGTAAATCTTGTGTCCCCTGGTTGCTTGTCTATTAACCGTGCCACGATCTCCAGCATCCCCATCTTCTCCAAAACCCAAGTCCATAACAATGGGCATTGGCGAGATTAAACCTCGTCAACAAGTGTGGAGGCAAAGGACACAAGTCAGCCGCATGTGGGAACAAGAAAGTTTTGTTCATCCATGACAACGGCGATGAAGAATACTTGAGTCAAGATGAGTTTGATGCAAGGGTCAAGGAAGCCATGGCAAGGCAACATTTGGAAGAGGACCACGAGATACTCATGTGTGAGCATGACGCAAGTCCATCGCTTGTGGTCACAAGGGTCTTAACTACTCAAGCCAATGAGAATGAAGACCAACGATCAAACATCTTTCAAACTCGTGCCGGTATCAATGGGAGGTCCATCAAAGTTGTCATCGATGGAGGGAGTTGCCACAATCTTGCAAGCACGGAATTGTGTGAGAAACTCAACCTCACCCTCCATCCGCATAAACACCCCTACCATATCCAATGGCTAAGTGACCAAGGATCCGTCAAGATCAAGCACACCGTCTCGGTAACGTTCTCAATTGGGCCCTACAAGGACACGGTGGAATGTGACGTGGTCCCAATGACGGTTTGCCATATGTTGCTCGGAAGGCCGTGGCAATATGACAAGCGTGCTTTGCATGATGGTCACTCAAACACTTATACCTTCAAATGGCTAGACAAAACTTGTATGTTGCAACCAATGACTCCTAGCCAAATAATTGCAGACAATGCAAAGGCTTTAGCGAGGGCGCAATACACAAAACCATCTTGTGAGAAGAGTGGTGAGCGAGAGAACCACACTATAGTGAGTAAGTGCCACAAGCCAAACTCGAGTGGAAAAACTAAGAGTGTTCTTCTTGCCACCAAAAGTGAGATGATGATGGGGGCAAAGGTGTCCGATCTTTCGATGAGATGATGATAGTCGATTTGGTGGAGTTCGGGCTTGACGATCCGACTACACGTGCGAGCACGAGCGCCAATGCAATCGCTAGGCCAATCTCCTGGAGGTTACCGATCCTGCGGGAACACGATCAGCCTGACCAGCGAGGGTCTTAATTCCTACCTGAAATCGAGAACAAGTAAGAACCAATATTGCAATCAAGATATTGCGGATTAAGAGGAAAGCTTTATTGAAAGAGGTGGGATCCGAATAGGTGCGAAGTACAAGAGGCCTCTGACGCTCGAGCCTTGGCGAAGTTACTATGGCTAACTTAATGTCTAAACAAAATCCGAGTCTAAAGGTTCGGCTATGGCGTGTTAAGGCGAAAAGGTGGGGTTTCGCCAGCCATGAAAGTGGTGGCGAATCCAACCCTAAAAGTCCTTTTCCTCAAATACGGACTCTAAAAGTGGCTAATTAAAACCTGCGAAAATTACATGGGCTGGCCCAAAATAAAGGTGTCAGCACCATATTATGCTATGGACGAATTCGTAAAGTATTGATCTTGAATATTTCGTCCAAGCCTTCTTTCTTCATTATGGTGGCCTCAAAGTTCTGAAATCTTCATCCGTGGCCTTCTCTTGGATCATCACATGCTTGCTGCCATCTCCATGCATGGCCATGCTCCAATGCTTGTCCCTCTCATTCATGCTTGGTCCATCATTCCTAAGAGTAAGAAATGTATCTGATTTAGGCAGCATCATATTCTCATGTATGTAAGGAATAGTTCCAAGAAACGAAAGTACCTGATAGTTAAGTTGTTTAGCACGAGATCTTGTGATGGGTCCTTGTATGTGTGTTGCTGTAGGTACAACGGTTGTATCAATAGTAGAGATGTCCACATCAGATGAGAGAAGTGCGGAACAACCCATCCATTTTGCACTATGTCCTTGTATGCAAGGGACTAGCGCAAGGAACTAATGACTTGACAAATGTTCCTCCTTCTTTGATGGCTGTTTTGCAGGAATTCCAAGATGTATTTCCCGACGAGCTTCCTCATGGACTACCTCCTCTTCGTGGAATCGAGCACCGCATCGACCTCATACCCGACGCCCCACTCCCAAACCGCGCCAGACGCATTTAACCCTAAGAGACGAAGGATATAGAATGACAAATCAACCAACTCGTCTCCAAAGGTTTGATCCAAGTAAGCACTAGCCCAAGCGCGGTTCCCGTGATTCTAGTTCCAAAAACGGATGATACGTTGTGGTTATGCATGGACTGCCGTCCAATCAATGCTATCACCGTGCGTTATCGACATCCTATACCGCGTCTTGATGACATGCTTGATGAGTTATGTGGAGCCACTATATTTTCAAAAATTGATCTTCGTAGTGGTTACCATCAAATTTGCATGGCCGAAGGTGATGAGTGGAAAACCGCCTTCAAGACCAAGCTTGGTCTCTATGAATGGTTGGTTATGCCTTTTGTCTTATCAAATGCTCCATCTACCTTCATGCGCCTCATGAACCATATTTTGCGATCTCTCATTTGGAAGAGTGTAGTTGTTTACTTTGATGACATCCTTGTCTATAGCAAGTCACTAGGGGAGCATGTTACTCATGTTAAGGAGGTCCTTCAAATCATTCGTCATGAAAAGCTTTACGCTAATCTCCCAAAGTGCACTTTTGCAAAAGACAAGCTGATTTTCCTTGGTTTTGTTGTGTCTTCCAATGGCATTGAAGTTGATGTCTCAAAAGTCAAGGACATACGAGATTGGCCCATCCCTACAAATGTTAGTGAACTTCGTAGTTTTCATGGGTTGGCTGGCTTTTACCGTCGCTTTGTGAAAGACTTTTCTACCATTGCTTGCCCCCTCAACGAATTTACCAAGAAAAATGTCACGTTCGTTTGGGGATAAGCACAACAAAAGGCTTTTGATGAGCTCAAAAAGAGGCTCACCGAAGCACCACTTCTTGCACTACCGGATTTCACAAAAACATTTGAGATTGAATGTGACGCTAGTGGTATTGGCATTGGTGGAGTCCTTATGCAAAATGGGCGTCCTATTGCTTACCATAGTGAGAAACTTGATGGCGCACGCCTCAACTATCCCATTTATGACAAAGAACTTTTCGCCTTGGTTCGAGTCCTTCAAGTGTGGCAACACTATCTTTGGCCCAAAGAATTTATCATCCATTCCGACCATGAGTCGTTGAAGTATCTTAAGGGCCAAGCCAACTTGAGTAAAAGGCACGCAAAATGGGTTGAGTTCATGGAGTCTTTTCCTTACATTGTCAAATACAAGAAGGGCAAAGAAAATGTGGTAGCGGACGCCTTGTCTCGCAAAAACACAAGCCTTCTTACATGACTCGAAGTAAATGTCTTGGCTCTTGATGACATTAAATCTTTGTACGCGTCCGACCCCTTCTTTGGACCAATTTTTGCAACATGTTCAATAGACAAAGGGATTCATGATTTCTATTTGTATAAGGGTTTTCTTTTCAAACAAAACAAGCTTTGCATTCTGAAATCGTCTCTCCAAATTTTGCTTCTTCAAGAGTCCCATCGTGGAGGCCTTATGGGTCACTTTGGCCGTGACAAGACTTATGACATGCTCTCCACTCACTACTTTTGGCCAAAGATGAAGCGCGACGTGGAGCGCCACGTCCAACGATGCACTACATGTATCCAAGCTAAGTCTAAGTCCAACCCCTTTGGTCTTTATATGCCATTGCCTATTCCTCATGCACCTTGGTCGGACATTAGCATGGACTTTGTGTTAGGCTTGCCTAGATCTAAACATGGTCATGATTCTATATTTGTAGTAGTGGGTCGCTTTTCAAAAATGGCACATTTCATTCCGTGCCATAAGACCGATGATGCTTCACATGTAGCAAATTTGTTTTTCAGGGAAATAATTCGGCTCCACGGTGTACCAAGAACAATCGTCTCCGACCGCGACGTAAAATTCATGAGCTACTTCTGGAAGACTCTCATGGCCAAGCTCGGCATCAAGCTCCTCTTATCGTCCGCCTCGCATCCTCAAACCGATGGACAAACCAAGGTCGTCAACCGAAGTCTTGGCACACTCCTCCGGGTGTTGATAAAGAAGAACCTTAAAGACTGGGAGGAATGTATTCCACACGCCGAGTTCGCCTACAACCGCGCCAAGCACTCCACCACCATGAGGAGCCCGTTCATGATCATCTATGGCTTCGAGCCCCTCACCGCGCTCGATATCCTTCCACTACCTCTTCATGAACGTGCCAATATGGACGTGGTCAAGCATGCCCAAACAATGAAGAAACGCCATGAAGACACAAGAGCTACGATCGAGAAACAAGTCCTTCGCCAAGCATCAAGGCTAAACAAGAACAAGAAAGAGATGATCTTCAAAGAAGGCGACCTTGTGTGGATACACTTGAGTAAAGACCGCTTCCCCAAGGACCGCGACTCCAAGCTCAAGCCAAGAGGTGATGGACCGTTCAAAGTGCTAAAGAGGATCAACAACAACGCCTACATCATAGATATCCCAACATCCAAGTATCTTATGAGCCCTACATTCAATGCCAAGGACCTATCACCCTACCATGGCGAATATGAAGTTGTGAAGGTTGAAGAGTCGAGGACGACTCTTTCCCAAGGGGGGGGAGCTGTTGCAGCCCGTCCTACGGACGCACCTCCATCTACAACACCTAGTCCCCCAAGTGGACCAATGACTCGCGCCCGTGCCAAGCTCCTACAAGCCAAGGTTAACTCGCTCCTTTCCTCATGTGATTTTGGTCTACCTTTGGATGGCTTGCTACTTCATGCATCTATGTTGTGTATCCTCAGATATGAAGCAACACCACCAAACCAAGCCACCAAGGAAGCAGGACCAGGAGAAGAAGCCGCTGGAGCGCTGCACACCGGAGTCTCTGGTGTAGACCGGAGTCCCCGGTCTCCTACACTGGAGTCTCCGGACCTTCCTCCGGTCCAGGCCGGAGACTCAAGCCCGGGACAGCCAGAAGCCCCCTCCGGGGACGGGTCCGGAGATTGACCGGAGTCTCCGGACCGACCGTCGCCAGGCATGTTAAAGCCTTTTGGGCCTGGCCCATGTAACCCCCAATTTCGCCCCAAACTTCCAGTTTTATTCCAGAACTACCCCTGTTTATGTGGTTGCCCTATATATAGCCCCACCCCTCATATGTAAACCCTAGACTTGGATAATGATAGATTAAGACACCCCTTTGTGGATCTTTTAATCTATTGGTCTCATGCTCCTACCAAGGAGCACCTATTGTCCACCCTCCTCTTGGATCTTGCCTAGTGCGTTCAAGTTGTACAAGGCCTTGGGTTCTCGGTTTCTCGCCCCCAAGTCGTCAAGGTCTCACCAAGCACCTCGTCCCCCGTTGTTGGCGTGGAGAGAGAGCTTCGCCCAACACCGATCCTAGGGATTATGTTGGACCGGGTGCCACCGGCGTGAGAGATCGGCGTGTATCGTGATTTGCGTGCGTGTGTTCGTGGTTTTCATCCCTTCTCCCCCCGTCCACCGCTTTCCCCTCGTTTCTCGTGGAATTTCATGAAAGATCGGGCCACCCCAAGGGGTTACCCCATAACAGCTACCATCGCGATCTAAGCATAATAAGATACATAAAAGGATAAACATCACATGCATATAACTTTATGTGACATGGTACAGCCAATCTTCGCGCAATGATCTCCATCTTGAACGTGCCGGCATGATCTCCATCACTCCACCATGATTGCCTCCACCACGAATAGCAACTACAACTATTGCTAACTACTTAGCGATAAAGTAAAGCTATTACATGGCGTATAAGAAGTTGACACACAGGTCATACACAATTATAAAGACAACCATATGGCTCCTGCCGGTTGTGTACTCATCGACATGCAAGTCGTGAAACATTACAAAACATGATCATTGCATACAACATACACATCACATCTTGGGCCATACCATATCACAGAAAACACTCCCTGCAAAAACAAGTTAGACGCCTCTACTTTGTTGTTGCATGTTTTACGTGGCTTATGGGAGTAGCAAGTTAAGAACGATTCTTACCTACGAAAAGCCACAACGGTGATATTATGGTTGCCAAACTCCGGTGTAAATCCCATGACAACTATAGTGAGATAAACTGGCATCCAGCAGCCGCATGTGTGGAACAAGCCACACGTCAAGTGCGGAGCCAGTCTCGCGAACGACGTCGCGTAAGGTTGTCCTGGACCGCTTCGATCTCACTATCCTGCGTCATAAGTACACAAACAAGAGGCTTGCAACAGAAAACATCAACGCCCGCAACAATCATGTTGCGTTCTACTCGTGAATCACATCTACGCATAGATCTAGCTCTGATACCACTGAAGGGTTTCGCAGCATAGTAAATCAAAAAAATCTACGGATGCGAACGGGAAAGCCAATATCTAATCTAGGAGATGCAAACAACGAGGGGGAATAGATGAGATCTTCATACCCTTGAAGATTCGCACAGCGGAACGTTCGTCGGAATGTGGGTGATGTAGTCGTACTCGCTTCTCCTCCTCGCGATCCGATCCGATCTAACACCGCAAGTGGCGATGCCTCCGAGAGATGCACACGTGCGGCACCTCGACGTCTCCTCCTTCCTCGGTCCAGAAAGTATGGTGGAGAGACGGATTGGATCTAGAACGCGACGGCGCAGTGCAATTGGTGGAGAGTTTCTACAGCAGGGCTTCGCCTACACGCAGTCGGGAGGGAGAGAGAGAGGAGGGCAGCAGGGCGGCTAGGGCTTGAGGAGGAGGTGTGGGAGGGGTGCGCCCCCAGCCCTCTTTATATAGAGGGGTGGGCGGCCAGCCCTTGCCCCTCCCCCAAGCCCTAGGGCTGGCTGCCAAGGAGGGAGGAGTGGGGGGCAAGTTTCCCCCCCTTCTAGAAGTTCCCCTAGGGTTTTTCCCTAGGTTGGCCGGCTGGGCCCTATGGGGCCTTGTGCCCCTGGCCCAATGCATCCAGGGCACTCCCTCATAGGCCCATGCCCCCTCCCGGCAGGTGGGGCCACGTTGGTCCCCCTCCGGAAGGTTCTAGAAGCTTCCTGTACAATACCGATTAACCCGAAACAATTCCGAACTCCAAAAACTGCATTGCCTTATATGAATCTTATTCTCCGGACCATTCTGGAACCTCTCGTGATGTCCAGGATACCATCCGAGACTCCTAACAAAAACTCATAAACCAATTATCCAATCTATCCTAGCGTCAAGACACGTTAAGTGTGTCACCCTTCGGGTTCGAGAACATGCAGACATGATCTTCTATCAATAATCAACAGCGGGGTCTAGAAACCCATATTGACTCCCACACATTCATTGATGATCATATCGGATGAACCACGATGCCAGGATTCAATCAATCCCATATATATATTCCCTTCGTCTCGCGATATTTTACTTGCCCGAGATTTGATCGTCGGTACCGTCATACCTTGTTCAATCTTGTTCACAGCAAGTACTTTACTCGTGATAGGGCAAAGGTGTCTGATCTTTCAACGATATGGAGATAGTCGATTTGGTGGACTTCGGGCTTGACGATCCGACTAGACGTGCGAGCACGAGCGCCAATGCAATCGCTAGGCCAATCTCCTGGAGGTTACCGATCCTGCGGGAACACGATCAGCCTGACCAGCGAGGGTCTTAATTCCTACCTGAAATCGAAAACAAGTAAGAACCAATATTGCAATCAAGATATTGCGGATTAAGGGGAAAGCTTTATTGAAAAGGCAGATCATGTATAGGTGCGAAGTACAAGAGGCCTCTTCGACGCTCGAGCCTTGGCGAAGTTGCTACGATGGCTAAATTAATGTCTAAACAAAATCCGAGTCTAGGGTGACGGCTATGGGGAGTATTTAAGGAGGAAAAGGTGGGGTTTCGGCCAGCCATGGAAGTGGTGGCCGAATCCAACCCTAGAAGTCCTTTTCCCCTCAAATACGGACTCTAAAAAGTGGCTATTTAAAAATAATGCAAAAATTACATGGGCCTGGCCCAAAATAAAGGTGTCGCAGCACCATATTAAGCTATGGACGAATTCGTGAAGTATTAATATTGAATATTTCGTCCAAGCCTTCTTTATTCATTATGGTGGCCTCAAAGTTCTGAAATCTCCATCCGTGGCCTTCTCTTGGATCATCAAATGCTTGCTGCCATCTCCATGCATGGCCATGCTCCAATTCTTGTCCCTCTCATCCATTCTTGGTCCATCATTCCTAAGAGTAAGAAATACATCTGATTTAGGCAGCATCATATTCTCATGTATGTGAGGAATAGTTCCAAGAAACGAAAGTACCTGATAGTTAAGTTGTTTGGCACGAGATCTTGTGATGGGTCCTTGTATGTGTGTAGATGTAGGTACAACGGTTGTATCAATAGAAGGGATGTCCACATCATGCTCCCTTTCTTGAATTGAAATCGTCCTCGACGCAATCTCATCTTCCTCACCAAAGTAAGGCTTCAAATCTGCAATGTTAAACGTAGGACTAACCGTACCAAAGTCTGCAGGCAACTCAAGTTTATATGCATTATCATTTATTTTCTCTAACACCTTAAAGGAACCAGCAGCACTCGGCATTAACTTAGACTTGCGTAAATCAGGAAAGCGATCCTTACGCAAATGTAACCAAACAAGATCTCCAACATCAAACACAACATGCTTTCTCCCTTTATCCCCAGCAAGTTTATACTTAGCATTCATGTGTTCAATGTTATCTTTAGTAGTCTTATGCAAGTTTAATATCATTTCAGCGCGTTGTGTAGCATCCAAATTATTTTGCACCGAAGTAGGTAAAGGCAATAAATCAATAGGTGCATGAGGAACAAAACCATACACGATCTCAAACGGGCACATCTTTGTGGTAGAATGCAGCGAACGATTATAAGCAAATTTTATATGAGGTAAACACTCTTCCCACAATATTAAGTTCTTCTTTAAAACAGCGCGCAACATAGTAGACAAAGTTTTATTTACTACTTCAGTTTGTCCATCAGTTTGGGGATGACATGTAGTACTAAACAGCAATTTAGTCCCCAACTTAGCCCATAAACATCTCCAAGTGGCTAAGAAATTTAGTATCACGATCAGAAACAATAGTATTTGGCACACCATGCAAATGAACAATTTCACGAAAGAACAAATCAGCAATATGCGCAGCATCATCCGTTTTATGACAAGGAATAAAGTGTGCCATCTTAGAAAACCGATCCACAACAACAAAAATACTATACCTCCCCTTCTATGTTCGTATCAATCCCGAAACAAAGTCCATAGAAATATCCTCCCAAGGAACACTAGGAACAGGAAGAGGCATATATAAACCATGTGGATTAAGGCGAGACTTAGCTTTTTGACAAGTAGTGCAGTGTGCCACAAATCTCTCAACATCTCGACGCATACGTGGCCAAAAGAAGTGTGCAGCAAGAACATCCTCCGTCTTCTTGACACCAAAGTGTCCCATCAATCCTCCTCCATGCGCCTCCTGTAACAACAAAAGACGAACAGAACTATCTGGAATGCATAGTTTGTTAGCACGAAACAC
Organism: Avena longiglumis; assembly: GCA_030063025.1. Classification (NCBI taxonomy): domain Eukaryota; kingdom Viridiplantae; phylum Streptophyta; class Magnoliopsida; order Poales; family Poaceae; genus Avena; species Avena longiglumis. The sequence continues at coordinate 281,296,609 of CP125975.1, forward strand.
AAATCCATCATTGAAGACGAACTTGTTCCAAGTTCTACCATCTCTACAATTCTGCAACACATCTTTAAATTCAGCATCATGCACATATTGTTCCTTAATAGTTTCCAATCCAAATATTTTGAAGTCAAGTTGAGATAACAAATCATAACGGCGCGACAAAGCATCAACAATAATATTATCTTTACCCTTTTTGTGCTTGATAACATAAGGAAAATACTCAATAAATTCAACCCACTTTGCATGACGAAGATTCAACTTAGCTTGACTACGAATATGCTTCAAAGATTCATGATCATAATGAATAAAAAATTCTTTAGGCCATAGATAATGTTGCCAAGTTTCTAATGTCCGAACCAACGCATATAATTCTTTATCATAAGTATAATAGTTCAGACTAGCCCCACTCAATTTCTCACTAAAATATGCAACAGGTTTTCCCTCCTATAATAACACCCCTCCCAAACCAATTCCACTAGCATCACATTCAAGATCAAAAGTCTTAGTAAAATCAGGAAGTTGGAGGAAGGGAGCATGTGTTAGCTTATCTTTCAATATGACGAAGGCCTGTTGTTGTGCATCGCCCCAAAAAAAGGGCACATCCTGATAGGGCAAAGGTGTCCGATCTTTCGATGAGATGATGATAGTCGATTTGGTGGAGTTCGGGCTTAACGATCCGACTACACGTGCGAGCACGAGCGCCAATGCAATCGCTAGGCCAATATCCTGGAGGTTACCGATCCTGCGGGAACACGATCAGCCTGACCAGCGAGGGTCTTAATTCCTACCTGAAATCGAGAACAAGTAAGAACTAATATTGCAATCAAGATATTGCGGATTAAGAGGAAAGATTTATTGAAAAGGTGGGATCCTGAATAGGTGCGAAGTACAAGAGGCCTCTGCGACGCTCGAGTGATAAGGCAAAGGTGTCCGATCTTTCGATGAGATGGCGATAATCGATTTGGTGGAGTTCGGGCTTGACGATCCGACTACACGTGCGAGCACGAGCGCCAATGCAATCGCTAGGCCAATCTCCTGGAGGTTACCGATCCTGCGTGAACACGATCACCGACCACGAGGGTCTTAATTCCTACCAAATCGAGAACAAGTAAGAACCAATATTGCAATCAAGATATTGCGGATTAAGAGGAAAGCTTTATTGAAAGAGGTGGGATCCGAATAGGTGCAAGTACAAGAGGCCTCATGACGCCTTGGCGAAGTTGCGACTATGGCTAACTTAATGTCTAAACAAAATCCGAGTCTAAAGGTTCGCTATGGGGCGTATTTAAGGGCGAAAGGTGGGGTTTCGCCAGCCATGGAAGTGGTGGCCGAATCCAACCCTAAAAGTCCTTTTCCCTCAAATACGGACTCTAAAAAGTGGCTAATTAAAACTCATGAAAATTACATGGGCCTGCCCAAAATAAAGGTGTCATGACCATATTATGCTATGGACGAATTCGTAAAGTATTGATCTTGAATATTTCGTCCAAGCCTTCTTTCTTCATTATGGTGGCCTCAAAGTTCGAAATCTTCATCCGTGGCCTTCTCTTGGATCATCATATGCTTATCGCCATCTCCATGCATGGCCATGCTCCAATGCTTGTCCCTCTCATCCATGCTTGGTCCATCATTCCTAAGAGTAAGAAATGTATCTGACTTAGGCAGCATCATATTCTCATGTATGTAAGGAATAGTTCCAAGAAACGAAAGTACCTGATAGTTAAGTTGTTTGGCACGAGATCTTGTGATGGGTCCTTGTATGTGTGTTGCTGTAGGTACAACGGTTGTATCAATAGTAGGGATGTCCACATCATGCTCCCTTCTTGAATTGAAGTCGTTCTTGACGCAATCTCATCTTCCTCACCAAAGTAAGGCTTCAAATCTGCAATGTTAAATGTAGGACTAACTGCACCAAAGTCTGCAGCAACTCAAGTTTATATGCATTATCATTGATTCTCTCTAACACCTTAAAGGGACCAGAAGACGTGGCATTAACTTAGACTTATGTAAATCAGAAAACGATCTTTACGCAAATGTAACCAAACCAGATCGCCAACATCAAACACAACATGCTTTCTCCCTTTATCCCCAAAGAAGTTTATACTTAGCATTCATGTGTTCAATGTTATCTTTAGTAGTCTTATGCAAGTTTAATATCATTTCAGCGTTGTGTAGCATCCAAATTATGTTGCAATCAAGAAGGTAAAGGCAATAAATCAATAGGTGCACGAGGAACAAAACCATACACAATCTCAAATGGGCACATCTTTGTGGTAGAATGCAATGAACGATTATAAGCAAATTCTATATGAGGTAAACACTCTTCCCACAATTTTAAGTTCTTCTTTAAAACAGCCCGTAACATAGTAGACAAAGTTCGATTTACTACTTCAGTTTGACCATCGGTTTGGGGATGACATGTAGTACTAAAGCAATTTAGTCCCCAACTTAGCCCATAAACATCTCCAAAAGTGGCTAAGAAATTTAGTATCACGATCGAGACAATAGTATTTGGCACACCATGCAAACGAACAATTTCACGAAAAGAACAAATCAGCAATATGCGCAGATCATCCGCTTTATGACAAGGAATAAAGTGTGCCATCTTAGAAAACCGATCCACAACAACAAAATACTATCCCTCCCTTCGTGTTCGTGGCAATCCCAAAACAAAGTCCATAGAAATATCCTCCCAAGGAACACTAGGAACAGGAAGAGGCATATATAAACCATGTGTATTAAGGCGAGACTTAGCTTTTGACAAGTATTGCAGCGTGCCACAAATCTCTCAACATCTCGACGACACGTGGCCAAAAGAAGTGTGTAGCAAGAACATCCTCCGCCTTCTTGACACCAAAGTGTCCCATCAATCCTCCTCCATGCGCCTCTGTAACAACAAAAGACGAACAGAGCTATCCGAATGCATAGTTTGTTAGCACGGAAGACAAATCCATCATTGAAGACGAACTTGTTCCAAGTTCTACCATCTCTACAATTACGCAACACATCTTTAAATTCAGCATCATGCACATATTGTTCCTTAATAGTTTCCAATCCAAATATTTTGAAGTCAAGTTGAGATAACAAAGCATAACGGCGACAAAGCATCAAGAATAATATTATCTTTACCCTTTTTGTGTTTGATAACATAAGGAAAAGACTCAATAAATTCAACCCACTTTGCATGACGACGATTCAACTTAGCTTGACTATGAATATGCTTCAAAGATTCATGATCAGAATGAATAACAAATTCTTTAGGCCATAGATAATGTTGCCAAGTTTCCAATGTCCAACCAACGATATAATTCTTTATCATAAGTAGAATAGTTCAGACTAGCCCCCCTCAATTTCTCACTAAAATAGGCAATAGTTTGGCCCTCTTGTAATAACACCCCTCCCAAACCAATTCCCCTAGCCTCACATTCAAGCTCAAAAGTCTTAGTAAAATCAGGAAGTTGGAGTAAGGAGCATGTGTTAGCTTATCTTTCAATATGACGAAGGCCTGTTGTTGTGCATCGCCCAAACAAAGGGCACATCCTTCTTGGTAAGCTCATTCAGCTGGCAATTGATCCAAAGTCTTTGACAAAGCGCCTATAAAACCAATGAGGCCAAGAAAACTCCTCACTTGTGTGACCGTCTTGGGCTGCCAATTCTCAATAGCTTCAATCTTGGCTGGATCCACTTCAATACCTCGTGAAGTAACAACATAGCCAAGAACGCAACTCGATTGGTGCAAAAGGTGCACTTCTCAAGGTTACCAAACAAACGTGCATCACGTAAAGCATTGAAAACAAAGACGTAAATGGTCCAAATGTTCCTCTAAAGATTTGCTATAAATCAGAATATCATCAAAGTAGACTACCACAAAACGTCCAATGAAAGCACGTAAAACTTCGCTCATTAATCTCATGAAAGTGCTAGGTGCATTAGTTAAACCAAACGGCATTACTAACCACTCATATAAACCGAACTTAGTTTTAAATGCTGTTTTCCATTCATCTCCTAATTTCATACTTAACTGTGGTAACCACTACGCAAATCAACTTTAGAAAACATGGTAGAGCCACTCAATTCATCAAGCATGTCATCCAAACGTGGAATAGGATGACGATATCGAATAGTAATATTATTGATAGCTCTACAATCAAGACACATGCGCCAAGAACCATCTTTCTTAGGTACCAAAATAATAGGAACAAAGACAAGGGCTAAGGGACTCACGAATATGATCTCTGTCGAGTAGTTCCTGAATTTGGCGTTGTATCTCCTTTGTCTCCTCCGGATTGGTTCTATATGGCGCGGTTGGGCAACGTGGCACCAGGAATTAGATCAATTTGATGCTCAATTCCTCTAATAGGAGGTAGTCCTGGTGGCAACTCGGGGAAATACGTCCTCATATTCTCGCAAAAGGTTAGCAACAATGGTGGCAAAGAAGGAGGCATATCCTCAAATGAAAACAAAACCTCTTTGCAGACAATTGCATAACATTGAGTATTGTTTACATCTAGTTCAGCAATATCAATTTTATTTGCAAGCATACATGGACTCTTCAAACGAATTTCAGTAGCATGTGTAGAATCAGATTTAGTGTTCTTTGGTGGTATAAAATCTGCAGCAACAATCTGATTCTCACTTTTATTTTTCTCCGCGGTTTTAGCTCTACTAGCTCTAGCAAGATCATCTTTTAAAATCTGTTTGGGAGTCATAGGTTTTAGACCAATTTTCTTTCCATCATGCATAAGATAATAGTGGTTAGTTTTGCCATTATGAACAGATTCTCTATCAAATTGCCATGGTCTACCAAGTAACAAAGAACAAGCTTGCATAGGTACAACATCACAATCAACAAAATCAGAATATGTACCAATAGTAAAATGCACGCACTGCTCTTGTTACCTTGATCTTATGAGAACTCTCAAACCATTGGATGTAGTATGAATGTGGCGTTGTCTTGTTGGAAGCGCAAGCTTCTCTACCATGTCAACACCGCCAGATTATTACAACTCCTCCATCAATGATGATCCAGATAGCTCTTTCCTTGACAACACCACGTTTGGAACAGGTTGTATGCTGATCTTGCTCAGATTTGCTCAATTGCACACTCAACACACGTTGTGTAATTAAACTCTTGTATTGATCGCCAGCTTCACTCCCATTACCTCTGGCTCGTCATCATCATCGAATTGTCTCCATCTTGAGCGTAAATAAGGGCTAGTGTATCTTCATCAAGTCACTCATGAATCGTATTCACCATCTTCTCGCACCATCATCACACGTTGTGTTGTGCACTGCCTCTCAATATGACCAAAACCCCAAAGACTTGCGGCATTGTATATCCTTAGTCTTACCCGTGGAAGCCATAGAAGATGCACTACGAAAGGGAGCATTGGATGATGGTGGAGGAGCATTGGAAATCTTGTGGTAGCCTTGGATGTGGTAGTAGCCGGAGGCGAATCACGAGGAGGCGCCGATTGTCGGATGTCCAAGTGGATGTGCGACCGCAGAATTATTAGTCCTCCTCTATGGTGTTTGGCGATCCAAGACTTCACGCTCACTTTGCAAGCAAGATGAAACAAACGAGTGATAGAATTATATTCCTTATAATCTAATATGTTGAATGTCCTTGTTTAATCCCCCAAAGAAACGTGTAAGCATTTGTTCATTAGATTCTACAAGACCACACCTAACCATCCCGCTTGCAATTCCCGATAATACTCTTCTACAGAATTTTTCCTTGCTCTAAGCGTGTCGATTCTTTAGTAAATCACGTTGATAAGTGGGAGGTACAAAACGAACACGCATAGCAGTTTTAAAGCAGTCCAAGTACTAGGAATAGTAGTAGGATTTAAACGACAATACTCGGACCACCAAAGTGAAGCAAATTTAGTAAATTCACATGTAGCAAAGACTAACACGCATATTCTCGTGATATTTTAAGCATGCAAAACGTTGTTCTACTTCCATCTCCCATGTAAGATATGCATCGGGATTATATTTACCCTCAAAAGATGGAATATTTAATTTAAGCTTGCAACATGATCATCATCATTACGCATGGGCGGCGTGCGGTAGTAATGTCGGGACCAGCAGTACCGTGGAGGTTGTTCAACCTCCTCGCCAAACAGATCGTCGCCATCGGGTCGTAGTACCCGCCGTCTGTCTCAATGTCGCAAAGCAGCGCCACGGAAGTCCGAGGAACGCGGGCCGCAAAGCAGGAGCCGGTGCGGCGGGCATCCGAGCCGTGATCGAATGCGTGCACCATGTGTGGGTGCTTGGTGCGGGCAATCGGTTCAAGCTCCTTGAACCGAACGTCAAGCTTGGCGTTGAAGGATTTCTCGAGTCCATCGATCTTGTCCACGGCGTTGGTGAGCTTGGTGTCAAACTCCCTAGGCGTGTCCACGTCTTCGGCATGACCGGGAGCGCGGAGAAGTGGGCATGTAGTTCTTCGTTAAATCATGGTGGCGGGGTTCATGAAGTATCATCATGGTTAGTCCTTAAAAAGCGGTATATACTACGGGAATATGGTGGAAGTCACGCGTAATCCGTCAAGCAATATCTAAGCTCTTACAAGTTCTTACCAAACAGCACAGAAAAGGCGATGTGCAACCACGAGGATCGGTGGGTCCAGAGATTGAACCAGCGATTACTGTGAGTCGAAACACCGCACGTGGAGAGTATCTGTGGAGCTCGGGAAGGCTTAGCAAAGGGGTCGCAATTATCAAAAGCAATGCAAAAGTTGAAAGAATGCTCAACGACTGATCTTGTCTTTGGTCCTAGGCTAGACCGTACTAGAGACGCGAGCCTAGATCACCAACGATGTCACGGCCGATGACACAACAACAATCGTATGATGATATAGCACCTGAAAAGCGATCCGAGATGCGAAAATTACTAGGATGGCGAGTGTCTAGAACGATCTACGGTCTAAAAAGAGGTTAGCCCCCAAAAAATTTTTTTTTGAAATTTTTTTATTTTGCTCCGGAAAGCGCGCAGGCGCCAAAAAAATATCGCTATAACGGCCGATGGAGAAAAGTGATCCCCAAAGCCGAAAACCAGTATAGCCAGAAAATTTTTTCGGAGGCGATCCGATTTTTTTTTTTTTTTTTTTGCTCTCCTTCTGGACTTACGACCGGACTCTTAGCTCGACACGGACTTTAGCTGAACACGGAAACAGCAAAGAAGGAAAGTCAAAAGAAATAACGAGGAAACAGTAACTCTACTCGGACTCGTACCACGGCAGAAAAACTGATCGGATCTGTGTCGCGGAAGGAAGGCGGTGGCGGAGTATTAGGGTTTTATGGTGGCAGGGTATATGGCGGCGGAATATGGTGGTGGTGATCGGCGAGTGTGGCGGTGACTATTATGGTCAGAACTCGAAACTCTAAGGGACGAGACACTAAGACCAGCAACTCGACGCGACGATGTAGACACAAATTCAACAATGCAAAAACTGAAAAGATAATGCGAGGCGTAGATTGGTTATGGGATGGATCTAAACTCTAACTGTGTTTTTGGCTTTTTCGTGGGTTATAGGTAAAACAGATCTAATCTACGAAAACAGTAAAATCTCACCGAGCAACCTGAAATCTGATACCACTTGATAGGGCAAAGGTGTCCGATCTTTCGATGAGATGGCGATAATCGATTTGGTGGAGTTCGAGCTTGATGATCCGACTACACGCGAAGCACGAGCGCCAATGCAATCGCTAGGCCAATCTCCTCGGAGGTTACCGATCCTGCGTGAACACGATCGGCTGACCAATGAGGTCTTAATTCCTACCAAATCGAGAACAAGTAAGAACCAATATTGCAATCAAGATATTGCGGATTAAGAGGAAAGCTTTATTGAAAGAGGTGGGATCTGAATAGGTGCAAGTACAAGAGGCCTCTGCGACGCCGAGCCTTGGCGAAGTTGCGACTATGGCTAACTTAATGTCTAAACAAAATCCGAGTCTAAAGGTTCGGCTATGGGCGTATTAAGGCGAAAAGGTGGGGTTTCGCCAGCCATGGAAGTGGTGGCGAATCCAACCCTAAAGTCCTTTTCCTCAAATACGGACTCTAAAAAGTGGCTAATTAAAAACCTGCAAAAATTACATGGGCTGGCCCAAAATAAAGGTGTCATGACACCATATTATGCTATGGACGAATTCGTAAAGTATTGATCTTGAATATTTCGTCCAAGCCTTCTTTCTTCATTATGGTGGCCTCAAAGTTCTGAAATCTTCATCCGTGGCCTTCTCTTGGATCATCATATGCTTGCTGCCATCTCCATGCATGGCCATGCTCCAATGCTTGTCCCTCTCATCCATGCTTGGTCCATCATTCCTAAGAGTAAGAAATGTATCTGACTTAGGCAGCATCATATTCTCATGTATGTAAGGAATAGTTCCAAGAAACGAAAGTACCTGATAGTTAAGTTGTTTGGCACGAGATCTTGTGATGGGTCCTTGTATGTGTGTTGCTGTAGGTACAACGGTTGTATCAATAGTAGGGATGTCCACATCATCGAGCCTTGGCGAAGTTGCTACGATGGCTAACTTAATGTCTAAACAAAATCCGAGCCTAGGATGACGGCTATGGGGAGTATTTAAGGAGGAAAAGCTGGGGTTTCGGCCAGCCATGGAAGTGGTGGCCGAATCCAACCCTAGAAGTCCTTTTCCCCTCAAATACGGACTCTAAAAAGTGGCTGTTTAAAATTCTGCGAAAATTACATGGGCCTGGCCCAAAATAAAGGTGTCGCAGCACCATATTAAACTATGGACGAATTCGTGAAGTATTAATGTTGAATATTTCGTCCAAGCCTTCTTTCTTCATTATGGTGGCCTCAAAGTTCTGAAATCTCCATCCGTGGCCTTCTCTTGGATTATCACATGCTTGCTGCCATCTCCATGCATGACCATGCTCCAATGCTTGTCCCTCTCATCCATGCTTGGTCCATCATTCCTAAGAGTAAGAAATACATCTGATTTAGGCAGCATCATATTCTCATGTATGTGATGAATAGTTCCAAGAAACGAAAGTACCTGATAGTTAAGTTGTTTGGCACGAGATCTTGTGATGGGTCCTTGTATGTGTGTAGCTGTAGGTACAACGGCTGTATCAATAGAAGGGATGTCCACATCATGCTCCCCTTCTTGAATTGAAGTCGTCCTCAACGCAATCTCATCTTCCTCACCAAAGTAAGGCTTCAAATCTACAATTTTAAACGTAGGACTAGCCGTACCAAAGTCTGCTGGCAACTCATGTTTGTATGCATTATCATTTATTTTCTCTAAAACCTTAAAGGGACCAGCAGCACGCGACATTAACTTAGACTTGCATAAATCTGGAAAGTTATCCTTACGCAAATGTAACCAAACAAGATCTCCAACATCAAACACAACATGCTTTCTCCCTTTATCCCCAGCAAGTTTATACTTAGCATTCATGTGTTCAATGTTATCTTTAGTATTCTTATGCAAGTTTAATATCATTTCCGCGCGTTGTGTAGCATCCAAATTATTTTGCACCGAAGTAGGTAAAGGCAATAAATCAATAGGTGCACGAGGAACAAAACCATACACGATCTCAAACGGGCACATCTTTGTGCTAGAATGCAGCGAACGATTATAAGCAATTTCTATATGAGGTAAACACTCTTCCCACAATTTTAAGTTCCCGCAACATAGTAGACAAAGTTCTATTTACTACTTTAGTTTGTCCGTCAGTTTGGGGATGACAAGTAGTACTAAAAAGCAATTTAGTCCCCAACTTAGCCTATAAACATCTCCAAAAGTGGCAAAGAAATTTAGTATCACGATCAGAAACAATAGTATTTGGCACACAATGCAAACGAATAATTTCACGAAAGAACAAATCAGCAATATGCGCAGCATCATCCGTTTTATGACAAGGAATAAAGTGTGCCATCTTAGAAAACCGATCCACAACAACAAAAATACTATCCCTCCCCTTCTGTGTTCGTGGCAATCCAAAAAGAAAGTCCATAGAAATATCCACCCAAGGAACACTAGGAATAGGAAGAGGCATATATAAACCATGTGGATTATGGCGAGACTTAGCTTTTTGACAAGTAGTGAAGCGTGCCACAAATCTCTCAACATCTCGACACATACGTGGCCAAAAGAAGTGTGCAGCAAGAACATCCTCCGTGTTCTTGTGATAGGGCAAAGGTGTCCGATCTTTCGATGACATGGCGATAATCGATTTGGTGGAGTTCGGGATTGACGATCCGACTACACGTGTGAGCACGAGCGCCAATGCAATCGCTAGGCCAATCTCCTAGAGGTTACCGATCCTGCGTGAAACGATCAGCCTGACCAACGAGGGTCTTAATTCCTACCTGAAATCGAGAACAAGTAAGAACTAATATTGCAATCAAGATATTGCGGATTAAGAGGAAAGCTTTATTGAAAAGGTGGGATCCTGAATAGGTGCGAAGTACAAGAGGCCTCTGCGACGCTCGAGCCTTAGCGAAGTTGCTACGATGGCTAACTTAATGTCTAAACAAAATCCGAATCTAGGGGGTCGGCTACGGGGAGTATTTAAGGGCGAAAAGGTGGGGTTTCGGCCAGCCATGGAAGTGGTGGCCGAATCCAACCCTAGAAGTCCTTTTCCCCTCAAATACGGACTCTAAAAAGTGGCTAATTAAAATCCTACGAAAATTACATGGGCCTGGCCCAAAGTAAAAGGTGTCGCAGCACCATATTAAGCTATGGACGAATTCGTGAAGTATTGATCTTGAATATTTCGTCCAAGCCTTCTTTCTTCACTATGGTGGCCTCAAAGTTCTGAAATCTTCATCCGTGGCCTTCTCTTGGATCATCACACGGTTGCTGCCATCTCCATGCATGGCCATGCTCCAATGCTTGTCCCTCTCATCCATGGTTGGTCCATCATTCCTAAGAGTAAGAAATACATCTGATTTAGGCAGCATCATATTCTCATGTATGTGAGGAATAGTTCTAAGAAACGAAAGTACCTGATAGTGAAGTTGTTTGTCACGAGATCTTGTGATGGGTTCTTGTATGTGTGTAGCTGTAGGTCCAACGGTTGTATCAATAGAAGGGATGTCCACATCATGCTCCCCTTCTTGAATTGAAGTTGTACTCGACGCAATCTCATCTTCCTCACCAAAGTAAGGCTTCAAATCTGCAATGTTAAACGTAGGACTAACCGTACCAAAGTCTGCAGGCAACTGAAGTTTATATGCATTATCATTTATTTTCTCTAAGACCTTAAAGGGACCAGTAGCACGCGGCATTAACTTAGACTTGCATAAATCAGGAAAGCGATCCTTACGAAAATGTAACCAAACAAGATCTCCAACATCAAACACAACATGCTTTCTCCCTTTATCCCCAGCAAGTTTATACTTAGCATTCATATGTTCGATGTTATCTTTAGTAGTCTTATGCAAGTTTAATATCATTTCAGCGCGTTGTGTAGCATCCAAATTATGTTGCACCGAAGTAGGTAAAGGCAATAAATCAATAGGTGCACGAGGAACAAAACCATAGACGATCTCAAACGGGCACATCTTTGTGGTAGAATGCAGCGAACGATTATAAGCAAACTCTATATGAGGTAAACACTCTTCCCACAATTTTAAGTTCTTCTTTAAAACAGCCCGCAACATAGTAGACAAAGTTCTATTTACTACTTCAGTTTGTCCATCAGTTTGGGGATGACATGTAGTACTAAACAGCAATTTAGTCCCCAACTTTGCCCATAAACATCTCCAAAAGTGGCTAAGAAATTTAGTATCACGATCAAAAACAATAGTATTGGGCACACCATGCAAACGAACAATTTCACGAAAGAACAAATCAGCAATATGCGCAGCATCATCCGTTTTATGACAAGGAATAAAGTGTGCCATCTTAGAAAACCGATCCGCAACAACAAAAATACTATCCCTCCCCTTCTGTGTTCGTGGCAATACCAAAACAAAGTCCATAGAAATATCCTCCCAAGGAACACTAGGAACAGGAAGAGGCATATATAAACCATGTGGATTAAGGCGAGACTTAGCTTTTTGACAAGTAGTGCAGCGTGCCACAAATCGCTCAACATCTCGATGCATACGTGGCCAAAAGAAGTGTGCAGCAAGAACATCCTCCGTCTTCTTGACACCAAAGTGTCCCATCAATCCTCCTCTATGCGCCTCCTGTAACAACAAAAGACGAACAGAGCTATCCGGAATGCATAGTTTGTTAGCACGGAACACAAATCCATCATTGAAGACGAACTTGTTCCATGTTCTACCATCTCTACAATTCTGCAACACATCTTTAAATTCAGCATCATGCACATATTGTTCCTTAATAGTTTCTAATCCAAATATTTTGAAGTCAAATTGAGATAACAAAGTATAACGGCGCGATAAAGCATCAACAATAATATTATCTTTACCCTTTTTGTGTTTGATAACATAAGGAAAAGACTCAATAAATTCAACCTACTTTGCATGACGACGATTCAACTTAGCTTGACTATGAATATGCTTCAAAGATTCATGATCAGAATGTATAACAAATTCTTTGGGCCATAGATAATGTTGCCAAGTTTCTAATGTCCGAACCAATGCATATAATTCTTTATCATAAGTAGAATAGTTCAGACTAGCCCCACTCAATTTCTCACTAAAATATGCAACAGGTTTTCCCTCTTGTAATAACACCCCTCCCAAACCAATTCCACTAGTATCACATTCAAGCTCAAAAGTCTTAGTAAAATCAGGAAGTTGGAGTAAGGGAGCATGTGTTAGCTTATCTTTCAATATGACGAAGGCCTGTTGTTGTGCATCGTCCCAAACAAAGGGCACATCCTTCTTGGTAAGTGACATGGATATGCCCTACGGGTACCCGATGTTAGTATACCTGGTCCAGCCCGACGGAAGGCCCACTCGACGACCTGCCAAGATCCATGACGCCTATGACGTTTTGGCTGCTATGAAGCCCATATGGACACGGACTCCCAAGCGCACAAGACAAGGAAACCTCAAGACTAGAGTTTGAATACAACTTGTAACCAAATCGTATTGGCACCCGAGACCTAGCCTCCCCCTATATAAAGGCTAGGAGGGGCCCACGTGGAGGGCACGACTTACAGACGCCATAACCCCCAATAGACTAGACCACAACAGATCTACAGAACTCGACTCATACTCTCGCACACGCATCCACGCCAGATCGAATCTGCGCACCCTGTAACCTTCGGTTCCGCCGTAATCAAAGAGCAGACAATCAGGAGTAGGGTTTTCCCTCCGGGGGCCTGAACCTGGGTAAATCTCGTGTCCCCTGGTTGCTTGTCTGTTAACCGTGCTACGATCTCCAGCATCCCCATCTTCTCCAAAACCCAAGTCCATAACAATGGGCATTGACGAGATTAAACCTCGTCAATTGGTGTCGTCCGTGGGGATTGAGGGCGCTGATTGTGCGGTCGTGACGGTTCAATTTGAAGCGATCTACGATTCGTCGGCCACTGGAAGCCAGATCTGATTTGGTTCCCTCATCATCAACATCATCCAGATCGGATCACATCCGGTAGATTTTTCTATGTCTGCATCGGTGCACCCAGATTCATCATCAACAGATCTGCCATGCTGCATACGTCGTCACCATGGGCGCGTGGCCAACCCGGCATCACGTCTGTTCTATAGTCAATAAAAAGTGTCATGTATGTCAACCGCCAAGGGATCAAGTGCTATTTCTTGACGAGGGAAAGCTAGAAGCTATCAGCTGATCGATTTCTTAAATATAGGCCGTGTTGTATGCTCCAATGGGAACACCAAGGCTGATAAGTTATCAGTTCAATTTTAAGTTAGATCAGGAAACAGAAGAAATTAATTTCTCATCACGTGAAGAATTTTCAGCTGATTTTGATCCGGATAATCAAGTACTAAAAGGAAACGATTTTTGCTTATGAGCTCATATTAGCAAACGTGGACAAGTCAAAGACCGGATATTAATTATTTTGCTACTTTTCATGAATCGGCCAAGCTCCCATCGATGCGCTCCTCCACGGATACGGCAGACGAAATCAGCAGCGGCCGTTGGCGCTAGTGCCGAGCAGTACATGTATCTACAGTTGAGGTCAATCAACCAAAGGATCCACGTGAAGATTAAGCTAGACAATGGATTGTGCGGCTGAAGCACTAATTTATTAGTATACACTGCATGGATTTTGCGGCCGGAAGGGCAATCAGTATACCAATACGGCGTGAGATCAATCAGCAAAATTAAATGACTGCATCACCTCGCTAGCGTCGTCGGCTTCGGCAACGCGCTTCGACTCCGTCTACTGTATGCCTCTGTCAATCTCGACCACATGCCCGTCTCGATGACTCCGTCAACCGTTACGATCATCAGCTACGATGAACCGCTGTGGTATTCAGATGCGGCAACCCGGTGCAGTTTTTGACTGCTGTGATCCGTTACAGTGTCCGGATGCGGCAACTCGTCATCACCATGCGGCTCCGGTCCGCCGTGTCGACTGTGTCCGCTGCGTGAACCGCTGCGACGTCGACTACATTTTTCGACTTCGGCGATCCGCTATGATCTTCAGCTCCAACGACTCGGGGGCTCGGGGGCTCCCTCCGCTTCAACGACTAGGCGCGGCCTTCGGCTCTAGCAACTCACTACATTCTTCGGATGCGACAACCCAATGCGGTTTTCGGCTGAGGTGACCCGCTACATCCTTCAGATACAGTTACTCGGTGCGATCTTTGACTATGGCAATCTTCGGATGCGGAACTCGCTACTACATCTACGTCCATCACGTGATCCGCTACCACGTCGACTACGTCCGCGGTCGCATCAACTTCGTCCACGACAACTACCAACAAGCTAAGTTTCCCTCTACTTAGAGCTGATTTCTTTTTTAACTCGCACTCGAAACACTCGGGGGCTGCGCCCTCTTCGAGTAACCTAATGTGCCATTGGCTCCACGCACTCGAGCACCTCGAACGCGACAGCCCGAGTAGTTGATTCTGCCTGACCGTCGAATCCTTGAACTCCGAGTGCCTCGGCAAGGTATTGAGACTAAGGGTAATCAGGCTAACGAAAAGGCCTAGCATATAGTGCAACAGTGTCGACTCGATCGGCACCAGAATCTTACTATACAAGCCGAAAGACAAATATTCTTTACAAGATACAAGTACTTCACAATTCTTCATGTTTTCTGTAGCTTACAAAGGATGTCAAATGCGTCGAGCTATTCTATCGGGTCCTTCAACGGAGTCGACCATCGCCAGTCACGTCAACAGACGCCAAGACCCGAGTCGAAGCATTCCTCGGATGACCACATCAATCATCGACAAAAGCGGCGCTGACCGCGTACCCGACAGAAGAAACAGTGTCGACTTCATCCGCAACGTCGAGTCCTTCCGGCTAAAGAGCCGCATCACTCCGCTACGTTGACTCCTGGCTCCTTACGCGTGAGACGCTGACTCGATGCACTTCGGGGTCAGTGGTTTATCCTCGCATGAGTCTCCACTCGAGTCTGCGACTCGATTAGACACTCGGGGGCTACTCCTATCAGGAGCGCTGATTGCGCACCCGATGTACTTCCGGGTCAGCGGTACGCCCACGAGATATCCTACTACAACTCCATGATACAAGACTCGAGTCTCTGCCCGAGTCTACGACTCCGCCAGACACTCGGGGGCTACTCCAAACTAGAGCGCTGGTCGCGCACACATAAGATCTTCGAGTCCTACGCCGAGTCTACGACTCCACTACAGAATCGGGGGCTACTCCCATAGGGAGGATTGATTCAAGCATCCGAAATTTTTTGTGTCCTGCGGACCTGAAGCAAACAATGGCTGAATTAAAGTCTCTGCTCGAGTCTACGACTCGAACAGACACTTGGGGGCTACTCCCATAGGGAGCGCTGGTCACGCACCCTATAGTCCATTGTGTTGACTACGTCCACGATGTCGATTCCTTTACAACAGCCGAACAAATTCAGCTGACCCGATGAACTTTCGGGTGAAGTGCTTCGCACTCGACACAACTTTCGACTCCGATATCCAAATACAAGGTTCAAGACAACTAAGTCTCCACCCGAATCTACGTTTCGGACGGAGACTCGGGGGCTACTGACATGGATATGCCCTACGGGTACCCGATGTTAGTATACCTGGTCCAGCCCGACGGAAGGCCCACTCGACGACCTGCCAAGGTCCATGACGCCTATGATGTTTTGGCTGCTATGAAGCCCATATGGACACGGACTCCCAAGCGCACAAGACAAGGAAACCTCAAGACTAGAGTTTGAATACAACTTGTAACCAAATCGTATTGGCACCCGAGACCTAGCCTCCCCATATATAAAGGCTAGGAGGGGCCAACGAGGAGGGCACGACTTACAGACGCCATAACCCCCCAATAGACTAGACCACAACAGATCTACAGAACTCGACTCATACTTTCGCACACGCATCCACGCCAGATCGAATCTGCGCACCTCAGAACCTTTCTAGTAATCAAAGAGCGGACAAGCAGGAGTAGGGTTTTCCTCCGGGGCCTGAACACAGGTAAATCTCGTGTCCCCTGGTTGCTTGTCTGTTAACCGTTCCACGATCTCCAGCATCCCCATCTTCTCCAAAACCCAAGTCCATAACAGTGGGCATTGACGCGATTAAACCTCGTCAGTAAGCTCATTCAGCGGCGCGGCAATTGATCCAAAGTCTTTGACAAAGCGCCTATAAAAACCATCAAGGCCAAGAAAATTACTCACTTGTGTGACCGTCTTGGGCTGCGGCCAATTCTCAATAGCTTCAATCTTGGCTGGATCCACTTCAATACCCTGTGATGTAACAACATATCTAAGAAACGCAACTCGATTGGTGCAAAAGGTGCACTTCTCAAGGTTACCAAACAAACGTGCATCACGTAAAGCATTGAAAACAACACGTAAATGGTCCAAATGATCCTCTAAAGATTTGCTATAAATCAGAATATCATTAAAGTAGACTACCACAAAACGTCCAATGAAAGCACGTAAAACTTCGTTCATTAATCTCATGAAAGTGCTAGGTGCATTAGTTAAACCAAACGGCATTACTAACCACTCATATAAACCGAACTTAGTTTTAAATGTTGTTTTCCATTCATCTCCTAATTTCATACGAATTTGGTGGTAACCACTACGCAAATCAACTTTAGAAAACATGGTAGAGCCACTCAATTCATCAAGCATGTTATCTAAACGTGGAATAGGATGACGATATCGAATAGTAATATTATTGATAGCTCTACAATCAGTACACATGCGCGAAGAACCATCTTTCTTAGGTACCAAAATAATAGGAACAAAGACAGGGCTAAGGGACTCACGAATATGATCTCTGCCGAGTAGTTCACGAATTTGGCGTTATCTCCTTTGTCTCCTCTGGATTGGTTCTATATGGCGCGCGGTTGGGCAACGTAGCACTAGGAATTAGATCAATTTGGTGCTCAATTCCTCTAATAGGAGGTAGTCCTGGTGGCAGCTCAGCAAGAAAAACGTCCTCATATTCCTGCAAAAGGTTAGCAATAGCGGGTGGCAAAGAAGGAGGCATATCCTCAAATGAAAACAAAACCTCTTTGCAGACAATTGCATAACATTGAGTATTGTTTACATCTAGTTCAGCAATATCAATTTTATTTGCAAGCATACATGGACTCTTCAAACGAATTTCAGTAGCATGTGTAGAATCAGATTTAGTGTTCTTTGGTGGTATAAAATCTGCAGCAATAATCTGATTCTCACTTTTATTTTTCTCCTCAGTTTTAGCTCTACTAGCTCTAGCAAGATCATCTTTTAAAATCTGTTCGGGATTCATAGGTTTTAGACCAATTTTATTTCCATCATGCATAAGAGAATAGTGATTAGTTTTGCCATTATGAACAGATTCTCTATCAAATTGCCATGGTCTACCAAGTAACAAAGAACAAGCTTGCATAGGTACAACATCACAATCAACAAAATCAGAATATGTACCAATAGTAAAATGCTGCAGCGTCCGTTCTTGTTACCTTGATCTTGCAAGAACTCTCAAACCATTGGATGTAATATGAATGTGGGCGTTGTCTTGTTGGAAGCGCAAGCTTCTCTACCATGTCAACACTGGCCAGATTATTACAACTCCCTCCATCAATGATGATCCGTATAGCTCTTTCCTGGACAACACCACGTGTTTGGAACAGGTTGTGGTGTTGATCTTGCTCAGATTTGCTCAATTGCACACTCCACACACGTTGTGTAATTAAGCTCTTGTATTGATCAGCGGCTTCAGCTCCCATTACCTCTGTCTCTTCATCAGCATCAGAATTGTCTCCATCTCGAGCAGAAATAAGGGCTAGTGTATCTTCATCAAAGTCACTCGCTGAATCGTATTGACCATCCTCCCGCACCATCATCACACGTTGTGTTGTGCACTATCTCTCAATATGACCAAAACCCCAGCACTTGCGGCATTCTATATCCTTTGTCTTACCCGTGGAAGCCATAGAAGATACACTACGAGCAGGAGCATTGGATGATGTGTAGCATCCCAGTTGTCTAACCCCTGTAATGCTACATGTCATAATAATAAAATGGGCCACTTCCAACATATAATTGTTGCATCATCATCACATCATGCTCATGTCATCATGTCCCCTTGCATTTGAGCATCATACAAAACCCTTTCTTGTTTGGTTCTTATCTCATGTGCATGATTAATTGTAGTTGCCTCTTGATATTGTATTTGGTTCTTACTAAATTGTTAAATGCCCAAGTTGAGTTGGGGGCATCTCTCTTTTGACTCCACCACCTTATCTTTCACCACCTTATAATTCCACCATCCAATAATACGGGCTTGGCATTTTTATTGAGTTTCTCTAGCTCATGTTGTTGGTTGGATCCACCCATAATCTTTTGCTTGGCCTTTGCCCACTTTTTGGGAATGCAAGGATTAAAGCCACATGAAATAATGTTGTTTTCACAATATAACCATTGGGCATTAATCATCTTGCATGGGCCATGCAAGTGCCACCTTTTCTGGTTTTGGTTTAATTTGGATTTCTAAATGGACCACCCCTTCTTTGCTTGACCTTGTTTTGTGAGTATAAAACCCTAGCTCTTTCCCTCTCTCTTCCCTGTAGCTAGATCCCTACCCCATGCCCCATGCACATACATGTGCTCATGAGCATGCCCCTACCTTACCACCCTTGCTTGGTTTTTGCTTGTTCTTTGAATGGGACATGCATGAACCTATCCACATCATCACCTTGACCATCTTTCTCCCCTCTCCCTCTTTTCTTGTTTGATCTTGCTAAGTATAGTTTGTAGCATGTTTGTTAAAACTAAAGTACCCCCCTCCATCTTTCTCACCTCTTTTAGCAAAACCCTAGTCCTATACTTGCCATCTAACCTTCTAGCTACAACCAAAACCCTAAGCCCCTCTTACCCCTCTAATCTACCCCCTCTCTACCTAAGCAAAAACCCTAGCACCACCCCTTCCCTACCTAGCATGTTCCCCATGCCCCTTCTCCTCTCTAGTTTGGCCCATACCCCATGTCCTAGCTACCTCTCTCTCTCCAACAAAGGTACTCCCTCATCCTAGCCTAGACCCGAGACTCCCTCTTCCTCTTTTCCCTCTCTCTCTATCTACCAGCCCCCGCTTAACTCGCAGCCCCCAGCCCTGCCCACGCCCACAGCCCACCGGCGCCTGACCCCACACAGCGGCCCGGCTCCCCACGCCACCAGCTGCTTGCCTGGCTCACGTGTAGGGTGCAAGCGCCACCCTACCATCTACCCCTCCCCCACGCCACCTCTTGTTCCCTCTCTCGTGCTTATCCACCCTGCCTCGCCCCTGCCTCTCTCAGACCCCCCGGAACCTCCCCTCCTCCCCTCCTCCTTTCCCCTTCCCCAGCTCGACCATGCCCCGACCTCTAAAACCTAGCGGCACCCCAGCACCCCTTCGCTCCGGAGTTCCCAAAGCCTTGTTGACACAGGACCGGCGTCTACCTCCCACCGGCGTGGCGCGTTGGAGTTCTTGAGCTTCGGGAGGAGCCGCCGCCGTGCCCACGATCGCGAACGCCTCGGCCCGGTGCCTGCGTCGATCCTCGCCGAGCCCGGCCGCCACTGCCGTCGAGCCTTGGTGAGCTCCTCCTTCCCAGACAACATCCCTCTCCTCTCTGCGTAAATCGCCGCTGAACCGCCGCGCTGGCCATGCATGTCATGCCGCTGTGGCGCCAGCTTGGCCAGATAGATCGAGCAAGATCGGGCCACCCCGCTGCGCCCACAGCCGCCTCGCGCTAGCACCACTACCAAAGTTGTAGGCCTAGTTTTCCTCTTCGTTTTTCGTTTTGGGTCCGTGGCGTTTGGAAGCGGCCGCCATGACGGCCAAAGTCCGCAGACGCCCGGCAGCCAGCGCGCCCGGCCCGACAATGGCTGATCGTTTAGCGTTAGGTCCTTCACGTTTTCCGCCTCGGCCGCGATCCACCAGCCCACTTGGCGTCCTGGGAAACTTGCAAAAGGCTCCCGAAAGCTTTTGTAACTCCGGTCCCTCCCTGCCACATGCCCGCCTCGTTCGCGGTAGCACCGCGTGTTCCTTTCGCAATTAGCCCCCTGGCTGTTTTGGTTCACCAACCCGCGATCCAGCTTGGCCCGCAGTCAGCGTCTGTTGGCTTTTTGCTAAAAGGCTCCTGGCTTTCGCTAAAATCAACCCGCGGTCCAGATCTTTCCCAGCCTCTGGCGTGTGGGCCAGAGAACCCTCTGGTCCCACCTGTCATTGACCAGAGCTGGATTAGGTTGTGTATGAAACGTCCAGATGCTGTTTACAAATTCAAATTGGTTTAAATAATTTAAAAATGCAAATTCAATTCAGATTTTAAACAACTTTTCCATTGTTTTACCAAATAATGCAAATGATATATGTTTGGATATCAGCAAGATGAAGGGAATTCAAATATGCCATCTATTTTGACTTTTGCACAACTAAAATTCCAAGTTTGTTTAAATTACATCAATTGCCACTAGAATTTAATAATTAAATAACTTTTGTTTGGTAAATCCAAATTAAGAAAATAAGTAGTCTAAAATGGTCAGCTCGACGAGACCTTTCTGTTTATGCTATCCATGACTTCAATTGCAGCATGCATCATATAAATATATGTTGAACAACAAATGTTATGGCAACAAATGTGATTCTAAAACCCACCTAAATGTTATTTTCTTGTCCTCCACACCTCACCCATGCCATGCTACTTTACTTGCCATGTAAATTGTGCATCATTCATCATGGCATGATTGTTTGCTTGCATCTTATTCATATGCTTGTGCTCTATATTCATGTTGGCCTTGTTTGTTTGGTTTTCTCGGATAGACCTTTGGCGGGGTTGTATCAAGAGAACCAGGAGCACTACCTGTAAACCGTCCTTTGCTTCAAGAGACACCAGCAAGCACTTCCACATGCTTGCATACATACTGACCTATTGCCTCTATCTTATTCTTGCATCATTGAGTCGCGATTGCATTAAAATGAATCCCAAGTATGCATAGCCTTTACTTTTAAACCCCACCAAGCTTGTACCCTCCATCCCATGAGCCACTACTATAGGAGTTGTTTGAGCCATGCAGTCGTAGCTGACATGTGTAGGGTTTGTGAGAGTCGATGAATAATGAGGTACCTAAACAACTTAACTCGAGTAGTTGGGATAACTAAAG
Organism: Avena longiglumis; assembly: GCA_030063025.1. NCBI lineage: Eukaryota > Viridiplantae > Streptophyta > Magnoliopsida > Poales > Poaceae > Avena > Avena longiglumis. The sequence continues at coordinate 281,318,308 of CP125975.1, forward strand.
AAAGTGGCACGGTGAGCAACATCTGCTATTTGGTTTTCCTGCTCACTTGTGTCCGTAAGACCCCGAGTACTTGATTCCTGTTCCTTGATTTATCGCGCTATCCACATCCGGGAGGTATATGGGACCCCCGAGCGAGCTTGATTCCGTCTTATTTCTTGGGGCCACAAACTAGTTTGAGGTTTTATTTACGATCTGTACTTATGCCATGTTTCTTTGCTTTATTTACTATTGTGCGAGGGCACCTTTGTCTTTGTTAGGAAGGCGGAGTGATTACACGGTATCGACAAGCCCAGCCACACTTTCGGGTTCCCAGTCGCTTCTGACCATTGGCGCTAACCTTGAGTCCGTCTCGAGCTTGCTTACTCGTTCGGGATCTACTCAAAGGGTGGCCCCCAAATATTTCTGAATCTTGTGATTGTTCGATCGTGAAAGCCTCGTTGGGTTTTGATTTGGTTTTCGAGGTTGATCGAGCGTGTGTTGCTATTGGTGCACCCCGCCGGTAAAACTTTACGAAAGCCGTGTCGCGGATATGGACGACTTGGAGCAGTTTCTTGATCATAGACAAGCATAACTAAAGTACCGCTTTTAATCGACTAAAGTAACTTGACTAGTAAATAGTGCAATACTCATGGAATGGTTAATAAAATTGCCAGCGGATGGGGGTTGTTCGTCCGCTTCCTTGTTGGTAGCGAGGAGGATGGATCGGATGAGATTACCATTATAAGCTGTTGTACTTAAATTCACGGACATCCGTCTATCATTGGTTAGGCGGATGGTTAGCGTTATCTGTAGAATTGCTAGGGTTTATCTTTTCTGCAATTCGTCACCCCAGTTGTGTCCCCTTTAGAGGCATTAAGTCTTCTTGAGTACCCTTAGGGTCTCACACGATAAATTCTTGATTCAGATGAGCGGTACCTTCTCGGGACGGATCTTTGGGTGGAAGAAGCCGATGATGTGGAACGATCGTTCGGTGTAGAGATTAGGGATCGGGATCCATGAGACCTGTGGTTGGGATGTGCTTATTTTCTCTGACATCTTATGCCGATTTTCTTCTTATCCGTACTCGGATCTTGTTTGCCGCTTCCGCATGATACTCTGATGTGTGTTGTATGAGGAGTTATCCTAAAATATAGATTTATCCAGGTCATTTGAATCTTGCCGTATGGCGTTGGTATATTTCCTTTCTTTCTAGATGGTGTGGCTCTGATGTACTCTTGTATGGTGGCTTGCGTACATACCCACTTGTGTCGTAGTTGATCCCTTCGCTGCCGACGCCGCCCGTCAGTCCCGTTGAGAGGGTAGTGGTTGGGACGTCTGAAAGGACTACCGGTGAGTGGCTTTTGGGGCCCCACCGTACTATTTCAACCACTATCACTCATCCAGGCTTGTATCTAGGGCGTAGTTCACCGAGGTAGTTACAATTGGTATCGAGCCATCCCGACCTTGAGGTTTCAATAAGCGTCGTTGTCGATCTAGCAAATATTTTGAGTAGTTATGTATATAGGGAAAAACAAAGCGAGAGTAGGGCTGCTTCATTTTTCTTCTTACCCTCCCACCCACCCTTTTCTGGTAAGGAAGTGCAACGTTTTCAATCCTCTTCTCAAAATTCAAACTAGGATTCACGTGTTCTGGGTTTCCGTAGTACCATAGGATGTGTGTGTGTGTGTGTAGTCCCTTGTCTATCTGTTGCATCCAAGTTGTTATCTTATCTGCCTTTGGTTATCAACTGTTGGTACATTCCATACCGACAGGCTTTTGTAAACCGACGCAATCTATCTTCCTCTTTGTATCCGACGCTATCTTGTTTGGGGTGTTCGTATCCGTAGTGCCAATCTTAGGTTTTGTCGTGAGAAGAAGGGGTTAGGATATGTGTTCCACTTGTTCATGTGCGGAGTAATGATTTGAGTGCGGGATGGAGTCGCGACCATACCACTACTTGTATCATTCGCTTTTGTATATTGGATCGGTAGAGTCACTAATCTTGATTCGTTAAGTAATTTTGCGCATCTATTGGTATTTTAATGCCGAAATTTGTGGAAAATTTTTCTTTGATATGTTTGTGTACCACACTCCTTTTCAGTCGAGTGCGATATGCTTAATATCTTTGAGGTGCTATGAACTTTGTTGATATTTTTATAGCATCTCAGTAAATTGTATCCTTTAATCTTGGTTAATTCCATCTTGGTACTATTCTGGATTATTATCATCTTCCATTATAGTACTGACTTGAGTTTTATATCAATGACAGGATGGCCCCCCCACGCCGGACTGAAGAGGACATCCCTCCGGAACTGGGCGCAGCGCTGTCAAGCATAGCTAATGCTTTGGCGGCAATGCAAGAGAACCAGCTGCGCTTTGAGGAGAGCGTCAGAAGGAACGAGTTCACTCCACTTCCTCCACCTCCCAAGCGTGGTGACATCAAGAGCTTCCTCAAGTTCAACCCTCGGCAGTTTGATGTGTCTGACCGACCTCTTGATGCGGATGATTGGCTGCGCGAGATCTCAAGGTTGCTCGAGACTGCTGATGTTCCAGAACAGGAGTGGGTCAAGTGTGCTACCCACCTTCTCAAGGGAGATGCGGCTCTATGGTGGGAAAACTACTTGAAGGCAAGCTGCACTGGGTTCCAGCCAACTTGGGAGAGGTTCACTGCAGCTTTCAAAGAACAGTTTCTCTCAGAGATTGTGATGGAAAGGATGAAGGAGGCTTTCCTCAACCTGAAGCAGGGGAATGATAACGTCAACACCTATATCAGGAACTTTATGAACCTGTCTCGCTATGGTGGTGATGAAGTATCTGATGACAAGAAAAAGCAGAAAAGATTCAGGCAAGGGCTCAATGCGTCGATCAAGTATGCACTCACGCATGCAAGACCGGCAACCTTCCTGGAACTGCAGCATATGGCACTACAAGAGGAGGCTAGTAGGCAGATGTTCGAGGAGTCCAAGAAACACAGCAGGGATGCATCAAGCTCGGCAGCAATGGCAGCTCCTTCTAAGCGGCGTGTGGGTTCCTAACACCACCGTCGCTCCGGCTCCACCAAGATCTCGCAACTTACGCGCCAAGGCCATCAAACTTCACCACTGCGGCTCCTGGGGCTACAACAACCCTTACCGGGCGCTGGCGGAGTCACAGCTACTCGCTCACGTCCTCGCGGTGCTTGTTACACATGTGGAGATCATGGTCATCCCTGGAACTGCCCAATGAAGAACAAAGCTCTCCCTCAACCCCGCCAAGATCTGCAACAAGCTCTCCTCGGTTCGTGCACCGCCTCGGGCTCTCAACATCAACACTAAGCCGGGTCTGCGGTTGTGCGTGCTAACGTCAACGCCTCTCAAGCTGAGCTCGCACCTGGAGTTGTCATGGGTATGCTTTCAGTTAACTCAGTCCCTGCACGAGTTCTCTTTGATTCTGGTGCATCGCATTCTTTTGTGTCACACAAGTTTGCAGACGACAATGAGTTAGTCTTGGTTCCTCTCAAAAAGCGGTTAATGGTTCTTTCTCCTGGAGCAACAATGGCAGCTGCTCAAATCAGCCATGGCAACCAAGTTGAGATTGGTGGTTCTTCATTTCTGGCTTCTTTGATTGTTCTGGGCAACTCTGACATTGATGTCATCTTGGGCATGGATTGGTTAACGGCAAATGCAGCTGTGATTGATTGTCTTTGAGCTTTCGGTGTCTCGAAGATCCCGAAGGCCACATAGTCTTTTCTCCAAGTCGACTCCTGTTTGTCGGCTCTATTCCTTGGCTGCTCTGAATAATGATGCTATGGAAGCTATTCAGAAAGTACCAGTGGTCTGTGAGTTCCCGGATGTTTTTCCTGAAGAGTTGCCAGGTATGCCTCCGGATCGCGAAGTTGAATTCGTGATTGAGCTTGAACGAAGCGGCTCCTATCTCAAGAGGCCATACAAAATGGGTCCTTCCGAGTGGCTGAACTCAAGCGACAACTTGATGAACAAGAGAAGTTGGGTTTCATTCACATAGCACTTCTTCTTGGGGTAGCCCAACAATCTTTGTGAAGAAGCGTGTGAGAACCGATAGGCTATGTGTTGACTAGGGCTCTAAATGCTAAAACCATCAAGAACAAATATCCTCTCCTCGGATAAATGATCATGCTTGATCGCCTAGCGAGCTGTGGTGTTCTCTAAGCTGGACACGAGAAGTGGTTATCACCAAATCAGAATTCGCAAAGAGGATGTGCCCAAAACAGCTTTCACCACTCGCTATGGCCTGTATGAGTACACGGTCATGTCTTTCGGCCTCACCGCACTTTGCTACCTTCTCGAGGTGATGAACTCCGTTTTCATGGAGTACTGGACAAGTTTGTGATGGTATATCTGGATGACATTCGGTTTATTCCAAGTCCAAGGAGGAGCATGAAGAGCACTGCGGTGTGTCTGAACAAGCTTCGTGAGCGCTTGTATGCAAAGTTCTCCAAGTGTGAGTTACGGTTGCTGAAACATATCGGGACATGTCATCTCGCCAAGGGCATTGCAGTTAACCGGAGACCGTGAAAACAATAGTTGAATGGCTTCCTCCTGCTAATGTCAAGGAAGTGCGGAGTTTTCTCGGCTAGCTATTGCCGTCGTTTTGTTCGAACTTCTCAAAGATAGAAAAGCCTCTTACCGACCTCCTCAAGAAAAGCAAGAAGTACTGTGGACACACCTTGCCAAGAAAGTTTGAGACACTCAAAGAAGCTCACTTCCACAGATCTTGGTTCCTCCGGATACATCCAAGCCTTTCCAGATCTTCTGCGATGCCTCTTTGCAAGGATTGGGTGCGGTCCTTATGCAAGAGAGACAGGTGGTTGCTTATGCCTCTCGTCAGTTGAAGACGCATGAGGTCAACTATCCCACACATGACCTTGAGCTAGCAGAAGTGGTCTTTGCCTTGAAGCTATGGAGGCACTACTTGCTTGGGAACCGTTGTGAGATCTTCTCGGACCACAAGAGTTTGAAGTATATCTTCACTCAACCGGATCTCAATCTTCGGCAAAGGAGATGGATTGAAGCAATCAATGACTTTGATGTGACCATCAACTACACTCCAGGCAAAGCAAATGTCATGGCAGATGCGCTTAGCAGAAAAGCTTATGTCAACAACCTCATGGTAGAAGAGCAGCAGCCTCTCTTGTGCGAGGAATTCCGTCAGCTGAACCTGGAAATTGTGGAACAAGGACATCTCATGAACCTTCTGGCTACTCCTCTCTTGGAAGAACAGATTCGTTCTCGTCAGCTTGGTGATCCGCACACTAAAAAGCTCATCGCTAAGCTTGACCTTCCGAAGTATGAGTCCTTTCATGTTGATGATCAAGGCACACTCTTCTTTGATCACCGGATGTTTGTTCCAAACTACCCGGGTCTGAGAGACCAAGTTCTCAAGGAGGCACATGATTCGGTTCTTTCTATCCATCCTGGAAGCACAAAGATGTACATGGACTTGAAAACACAATACTGGTGGCACAGGTTGAAAAGGTATTGTGCCAAGTCGTCTCGAGAATGTGATGTCTGCAGAGTCAAGGCATCCATCGAAACCATTTGGTCTTCTGACCATTGAAACCTCCGGAATGGAAATGGGAGAAAGTTGAGATGGACTTCATCCTCGGCTTTCCAAGGTCGCAGAAGGGCAACAATGCAATTTTGTTGTCATCGACAGCTTTCTAAAGTGGCACACTTCTTCCCGATCAAAGAAACAATTTCTGGAATTCATTGGTGAGCTCTATATCAACAGGATTGTCTCTTTGTATGGGGTTCCACTTGAAATCGATTCGCACCGTGGGAGCATCTTCACCTCAAAGTTCGGGAGAGTTTCCAAAAGCTTTGGGAACGAAGTTGAACTTCAAGCCTGCTTACCACCCTCGGTCTCAAGGACAAGTGGAGGATCAATCGATTCGGAGGACATGCTTAGAGCTTGCGTCATCTCTTTTGGCATGAAGTGGGAGGAGTGTCTTCCATATGCTGAATTCTCCTACAACAATGACTTCGGAAGAGTCGAAGATGGCACCATTCGAGGCTCTCTATGGACGCAAGTGCGGAACTCCTATTGGTTGGTCGGTGCGGAGAAAGAATCTGGTTTGGCCACGACATTGTGACTCAAGCGAGAGAAGGTGCATATCATTCTAGAGAACACAAGATTGCTCGAGTCGTCGGAAGAGCAACTATGAGGAAGCACATGATATGGTATATGCCCTGGTGATCTCGTCTACCTTCGTGTCACTCCCATGAGAGGAACACACCGCTGTGAAGATCAAAGGAAAGTTGGCTCCTAGATACATCGGTCCTTTCAAGATACGTGGTAGAAGAGGAGAAGTTGCTTATGCACTTGAGCTTAGGAAAAACTCAAAGTCCATGATGTTTTCCATATCTCTCAGCTCAAGAAGTGCTTCAAAGATCCGGCAAGACCGTGGATCATGAGCTAATCGACCTCCAAGAAGATCTGTCTTATCAAGAACACCCCACCAAAATCCTTGAGACCGCAGCGTGGGACTCGCAACAAGTCCATCAAGTTTTGCAAGGTGCAGTGGTCACACCATTCTGTTGATGAAGCAACATGGGAGCGTGAAGATGATCTACGTGTCAACCATCCTTCTCTCTTTGTGTCTTCTTCTTCTTCTTCCTAGAATCTCGGGGCGAGATTCCTGTTTAGTGGGGGAGAGTTGTAGCATCCCAGTTGTCTAACCCCTGTAATGCTACATGTCATAATAATAAAATGGGCCACTTCCAACATATAATTGTTGCATCATCATCACATCATGCTCATGTCATCATGTCCCCTTGCATTTGAGCATCATACAAAACCCTTTCTTGTTTGGTTCTTATCTCATGTGCATGATTAATTGTAGTTGCCTCTTGATATTGTATTTGGTTCTTACTAAATTGTTAAATGCCCAAGTTGAGTTGGGGGCATCTCTCTTTTGACTCCACCACCTTATCTTTCACCACCTTATAATTCCACCATCCAATAATACGGGCTTGGCATTTTTATTGAGTTTCTCTAGCTCATGTTGTTGGTTGGATCCACCCATAATCTTTTGCTTGGCCTTTGCCCACTTTTTGGGAATGCAAGGATTAAAGCCACATGAAATAATGTTGTTTTCACAATATAACCATTGGGCATTAATCATCTTGCATGGGCCATGCAAGTGCCACCTTTTCTAGTTTTGGTTTAATTTGGATTTCTAAATGGACCATCCCTTCTTTGCTTGACCTTGTTTTGTGAGTATAAAACCCTAGCTCTTTCCCTCTCTCTTCCCTGTAGCTAGATCCCTACCCCATGCCCCATGCACATACATGTGCTCATGAGCATGCCCCTACCTTACCACCCTTGCTTGGTTTTTGCTTGTTCTTTGAATGGGACATGCATGAACCTATCCACATCATCACCTTGACCATCTTTCTCCCCTCTCCCTCTTTTCTTGTTTGATCTTGCTAAGTATAGTTTGTAGCATGTTTGTTAAAACTAAAGTACCCCCCTCCATCTTTCTCACCTCTTTTAGCAAAACCCTAGTCCTATACTTGCCATCTAACCTTCTAGCTACAACCAAAACCCTAAGCCCCTCTTACCCCTCTAATCTACCCCCTCTCTACCTAAGCAAAAACCCTAGCACCACCCCTTCCCTACCTAGCATGTTCCCCATGCCCCTTCTCCTCTCTAGTTTGGCCCATACCCCATGTCCTAGCTACCTCTCTCTCTCCAACAAAGGTACTCCCTCATCCTAGCCTAGACCCGAGACTCCCTCTTCCTCTTTTCCCTCTCTCTATCTACCAGCCCTCCGCTAACTCGACCCCACAGCCTACTCCGCCCATGCCCCTGGCCCACAGCGCCTGACCCCTGGCAGCCGGCCCAGCTCCCCCACGCCACCAGCTGCTTGCCTGGCTCACGTGTAGGGTGCACCGACGCCACCCTACCATCTACCCCTCCCCCACGCCACCTCTTGTTCCCTCTCTCGTGCTTATCCACCCCGCCTCGCCCTGCCTCTCTCAGACCCCCAGGAACCTCCCTTCCTCCCTTCCTCCTTTCCCCTTCCCAGATCGACCATGCCCCCGACCCTCTAAAACCCTAGCGGCACCCCAGCACCCCTTCGCTCGGAGTTCCCGAAGCCCTTGACACCGGGGCGTCTACCTCCTCGCCGGCGTGGCGTTGGAGTTCTTGGGCTTCGCCCGGAGGAGCCGCCGCCGTGCCCACGATCGCCAGACGCCCTCGGCCGGTGCCCGCGTCGATCCTCGCCGTCCGAGCCCGCCACCGCACCGAAGGCTGGTGAGCTCCTCCTTCCCAGACAACATCCCTCTCCCTCTCTCGCCGTGCGTCATTCATGAACCGCTTGGCCTTCTGCTTGTAGCTGCATCATGTGGCGCCAGCAAGCAATGGCGATAGATCTGAGCAAGATCGGAGCCTCGCTTCAAGACGCCACAGGCCGCCTCGCGCTTCCCTGTACCAAAGTTGTAGGCCTAGTTTTCCTCTTTGTTTTCGTTTTGGGTCCGTGGCGTTTGGAAGCGGCATGGCGTAACGACGGCCAAAGTCCGGCCAGACGCCAGCGGCGCCAGCGCGCTTACCGGCCCGGCAATGTGATCGTTTAGCGTTTAGGTCCTTCACGTTTTCCGCCTCACGCGCGATCCACTGACCCCACGCCCGGCGTCCTTGGAAACTTGCAAAAGGCTCCCGGAAAGGCTGTTTGTAACTCATGGTCCTCCCTGCGCCACTGTCGCGCCTCGTTCGCCCGGTAGCGTCGCGTGTTCCTTTCGCAATTAGCCCCCTGGCTGTTTTGGTTCACCAACCCGCGATCCAGCTTGGCCCGCAGTCAGCGTCTGTTGGCTTTTTGCTAAAAGGCTCCTGGCTTTCGCTAAAATCAACCCGCGGTCCAGATCTTTCCCAGCCTCTGGCGTGTGGGCCAGAGAACCCTCTGGTCCCACCTGTCATTGACCAGAGCTGGATTAGGTTGTGTATGAAACGTCCAGATGCTGTTTACAAATTCAAATTGGTTTAAATAATTTAAAAATGCAAATTCAATTCAGATTTTAAACAACTTTTCCATTGTTTTACCAAATAATGCAAATGATATATGTTTGGATATCAGCAAGATGAAGGGAATTCAAATATGCCATCTATTTTGACTTTTGCACAACTAAAATTCCAAGTTTGTTTAAATTACATCAATTGCCACTAGAATTTAATAATTAAATAACTTTTGTTTGGTAAATCCAAATTAAGAAAATAAGTAGTCTAAAATGGTCAGCTCGACGAGACCTTTCTGTTTATGCTATCCATGACTTCAATTGCAGCATGCATCATATAAATATATGTTGAACAACAAATGTTATGGCAACAAATGTGATTCTAAAACCCACCTAAATGTTATTTTCTTGTCCTCCACACCTCACCCATGCCACGCTACTTTACTTGCCATGTAAATTGTGCATCATTCATCATGGCATGATTGTTTGCTTGACGCATCTTATTCATATGCTTGTGCTCTATATTCATGTTGGCCTTGTTTGTTTGGTTTTTCTCGGATAGACACTGAGCAGGGGTTGTATCAAGAGAACCAGGAGGACTACCCAGAACCGTCCTTTGCTTCAACAGAGACACCAGGCAAGCACTTCCACATGCTTGCATACACAAGATACCTATTGCCTCTATCTTATTCTTGCATCATTGAGTCGCGATTGCATTAAAATGAATCCCAAGTATGCATAGCCTTTACTTTTAAACCCCACCAAGCTTGTACCTCCATCCCATGAGCCACTACTATAGGAGTTGTTTGAGCCATGCAGTCGTAGTACAACATGTGTAGGGTTTGTGAGAGTCGATGAATAATGAGGTACCTAAACAACTTAACTGAGTAGTTCGGGATAACTAAAGAAAGTGGCACCGTGAGCAACATCCGCTATTTGGTTTTTCCTGCTCACTTGTGTCCCGTAAGACCCCGAGTACTTGATTCCTGTTCCTTGATTTATCGCGCTATCCACATCCGGAGGTATATGGGACCCCGAGCGAGCTTGATTCCGTCTTATTTCTTGGGGCCACAAACTAGTTTGAGGTTTTATTTACGATCTGTACTTATGCCATGTTTCTCGCTTTATTTACTATTGTGCGAGGGGCACACTGCATCGTTAGGAAGGCGGAGTGATTACGCGGTATCGACAAGCCCAGCCACACTTTCGGGTTCCCGGTCGCTTCATGACCATTGGCGCTAACCTTGAGTCCGTCTCGAGCTTGCTTACTCGTTGCGGATCTACTCAAAGGGTGGCCCCGAAATATTTCTGAATCTTGTGATTGTTCACCGTGAAAGCCTCGTTGGGTTTTGATTTGTTTTTCCGAGGTTGATCGGCGTGTGTTGCTATTGGTGCACCGCCGTAAAACTTTCTGAAAGCCGTGTCGCGGATATGGACGACTTGGAGCACGATTTCTTGATCATAGACAAGCATAACTAAAGTACCGCTTTTAATCGACTAAAGTAACTTGACTAGTAAATAGTGCAATACTCATGGAGTGGTTAATAAAATTGCCAACGGCTGGGGGGTTGTTCGTCCGCTTCCTTGTTGGTAAGCAGGGAGGAGGATGGATCGGATGAGATTACCATTATAACTGTTGTACTTACATTCACGGACATCCGTCTATCATTGGTTAGGCGGATGGTTAGAGTTTATCTGTAGAATTGCTAGGGTTTATCTTTTCTGCAATTCGTCACCCAGGTTGTGTCCCCTTTAGAGGCATTAAGTCTTGCCGAGTACCCTTAGGGTCTCACACGATAAATTCTTGATTCAGATGAATGTACCTTCTCGTGACGGATCTTGGGTGGAAGAAGCCGATGATGTGGGCAACGATCGCTCGGTGTAGAGATTCCGGATCGGGATCCATGAGACCTGTAGTTGGGATGTGCTTATTTTCTACGGCATCTTATGCCGATTTGCTTCTTATCCGTTCGGATCTTGTTTGCCGCCCGCATGATACTCGATGTGTGTTGTATGAGGAGTTATCCTAAAATATAGATTTATCCAGGTCATTTGAATCTTGCCGTATGGCGTTGGTATATTTCCTTTCTTTCTAGATGGTGTGGCTCTGATGTACTCTTGTATGGTGGCTTGCGTACATACCCACTTGTGTACGTAGTTGATCCCTTCGCCTGCCGACTACGCCGCCCGTAGAGGTCCCGTTGAGAGGGTAGTGGTTGGGACGTCTGAAAGGACTACCAGTGAGTGGCTTTTGGGGCCCCACCGTACTATTTCAACCACTATCACTCATCCAGGCTTGTATCTAGGAGCGTAGTTCACCGAGGTAGTTACATGATGGTGGAGGATTCTATCACTCGTTTGTTTCATCTTGCTTGCAAAGCTGAACGTGAAGTGCAGGATCGCCAACCACCATGGAGGAGGACTAATAATTCTGCAGGTCGCACATCCACTTGGACATCCCGACAATCAGCGCCTCCTTCTCGTGATTCGCCACCAGCTACTACCACATCCAAGGCCACCACAAGATTTCCAGCTGCTCCTCCACCATCATCCAATGCTCCTGCTCGTAGTGCATCTTCTATGGCTTCCACGGGTAAGACAAAGGATATAGAATGCCGCAAGTGCTGGGGTTTTGCTCATATTGAGAGACAGTGCACAACAAAACGTGTGATGATGGTGCGGGAGGATGGTCAATACGATTCAGCGAGTGACTTTGATGAAGATACACTAACCCTTATTTCTGCTCGAGATGGAGACAATTCTGATGCTGATGAAGGGACAGAGGTAATGGGAGCTGAAGCCGCTGATCAATACAAGATCTTAATTACACAACGTGTGTGGAGTGTGCAATTGAGAAAATCTGAGCAAGATCAACGCCACAACCTGTTCCAAACACGTTGTGTTGTCAAGGAAAGAGCTATACGGATCATCATTGATGGAGGGAGTTGTAATAATCTGGCAGTGTTGACATGGTAGAGAAGCTTGTGCTTCCAACAAGACAACGCCCACATTCATATTACATCCAATGGTTTGAGAGTTATCGCAAGATCAAGGTAACAAGAACGGTACGCGTGCATTTTACTATTGGTACATATTCTGATTTTGTTGATTGTGATGTTGTACCTATGCAAGCTTGTTCTTTGTTACTTGGTAGACCATGGTGTAACACCCTCAGAATCGGACCTATGCAAGTTTGAGAAAAATTCGCCAAACCCGCATAGAAACGATTCAAAGGTGCCCACCAGGCACTTTCGTGCGGGTGGAAAACGAAGTAATAACATTACACAACAGTCCTCGATGGGACCCACAGAACAGATATATATAAAACAGCGACTCAAAGAGTCAAGAATACAGATATAATATACAAAGATCCAAATCACCTTGAAAACGATAGAGCGTCCAGCTACGGACAAGATGCAAATGGGGCTAAGAGCCCTGAAAAATAACCAATGGCGTCCATAACCCTGCCCAGGCCAAGCCGGAAGGGTAACCCTGCTAACGACGTCGATCTCAAACCTGCTTAAACAAAAGGGGTGCCGACAAAGGGGAAAGGAAAAAGAAGGAGCGTCGATCTTGAGGCCAAGACAGCGAGGCTAGAATTCGGCGGTCCTCGCCTACATAGGTATGGTGGACTGAGCGGCAGCGGCAGCATACACTAAACAACCTATAGAGACTCGATACAACTGGCGAATATCAGAGAGGGATGAGAATGACCTATCCGGATCTAACCTGAAGCTCACACCAAACAAACCCATCCTGGTGTTTCCCCCTCGAGACCATCGAGGAAGTCAACCGAGGAACTAACACATGTGGCAGTTTTACTTATTCAGTTATAGTTGCGACACTTTACTAGTCAGGTTTAGATAATCGTCCTGATAAAGTAAACAGTGGGCACTTTTAGTTGACCATTCCGTTATAGTTGCGGCAATTACTAATCAAATACAGATAGCATGATATAATCCCAAAACCCAGCAGTTGTTGGTACTTTTATTCAGCCAATTCCGTTGTAGTTGCCATACTTACTAGTCAGGTACAATGGTCGCAAGCGACAATCCAAAAGCAATTGTGGGCAGTATTATTAGCCATTCCGTTATAGTGAAGCTGATTACTAGTCATTATAAGTCAAATTTATAGCAATAAACTTTAGTTATGCTTGTCTATGATCGAGATACTGTGCTCCAAGTCGTCCATATCCGCGGACACGGCTTTCAGAAAGTTTTACCCGGCCGGGGTGCACCAATAGCAACACACGCTCGATCAACCTCGGAAAAACCAAATCAAAACCCAACGAGGCTTTCACGACTGAACAATCACAAGATTCAGAAATATTTCAGGGGGCCACCCCTTAAGTAGATCCCGCAACGAAGCCAGCTGACTCCGAGATGGGCTCAAGGTTTGGGTATACGGCTGTGAACGACTGGGAACCCGAAAGTGTGGCTGGGCTTGTCGACACCGCGGAATCGTGTCCCGATCCTAACAAGACAAAGGTGCTCGCACAATTTAAATACGTAAAGTAGCATGGCATAAGTACAGGATCGTAAATAAAACCTCAAACTAGTTTGTGGCCCCTAGAAATAAGATGAATCAAGCTCGCTCGGGGGTCCCATATACCTCCGGATGTGGATAGCGCGATAAATCAAGGAACAGGTATCAAGTACTCGGGTCTTACGGACACAAGTGGGTGTTCGAAACCAAATATTTTCTATCACCAACCGATGCCTCCGCTTATTCAATTTTAGTTGTTAAACAGAAATTAAAGTGACGATAAGTAAAACTAGAATCATCTCCAACATCAACATGCGGCAATACATCAAGAATCGTGGCATATGACGACACACATCGACTTGAGCAAGCAACTACGACGCCAAGAAGTCCAGCTAGCTACCAAACAACAGGTAATAGGATGTGTCCAAGGCAATATAGGGCTGCACGGTATACCACAGGTACGGAAACTAAAGCATCGCAACACAGATAGCAATAGATCAACAGGAGGGAATAAAGACTATAAAAGTAAGATAGGTAGAAAGGGGGAGATGCTCGCCTGAAAACATTGTCGAAGGGTTCAACCGAAGATCGGGGCGAAGCTCACATCAACTCAACGGCCTTATCCGCGAAGAAGCAAAACACTAGAAGAAACACCGGATGCAATATTTAATACAACGGCAGAAGATCGGCATGATGCATGTTTGATGCATGGCATGGCAAAGATGCGATGCAATTAGGTCATATTAAGCGGAACCGGGGTCCCGACATTTAATTAGATGGTTCAAGTTGTTTAAAAACCCCGCATTTTTAAATGTTGTTTTCACAAGGCAAGATTATAGTATTGGTTCGTTACACAAGTTTAAATGAGGCCGATATGAGACTAGATTTGCCCGCATATGGGCCCCATATTTAATTATTCGGTGAATCGGCATAAGGCCCCCAAACCAATGATATGCATGCGAGATGAATGACAATTTAATATGCGACAAGGTTCTATTTCATTTATAAAATAGGGTTGGCGAGAAGGGGTCACACATTAGGGGTCTCGACGATCTTGGGGCTTCCGGGGTTCGGGGTCCGGGATCGGTCTCGGGGTTCAGGGTTCGACGGAACAGTCTCGACGGAAGCGTTCTTGGATTACTGGGGTAGGTCTTGTCGCATCCGGGGTCTCGGTGTCCGGGGGAAGCACTCGGCGTTCTCGAGGGAGTACTTGTCGTTCCGGGCCCTCGACGAATCCTGGCGTCCGAGCAGAAGATCATGTCAGTCCTGCAGGGTCCGTCTTCGGAGGCTCGGGGTCTCGACGCTTTGGGTCGGGAAGGCGATCTTGGGGTTTCGACTTGATTATCGGGGACGAACTTGGGGCTCGGCGGGTCTGTGGTTCGCGGGTCCGTTCGCGGATCGTTCTCGTCCTCAGAACGGGCGATCTTGCGTTGGGAAGATGTACTTGCGCTCGCATCGATGTTCTTATCGTCCGGGTTCTCGGGCATCGCATCCGAGAGGGAGTACTTGGCGTCCATCGGTTCCATGTTGACGACCTTGGTCTCCTCGATGGCGAACTCGGCGCATCCATGGCGTGGTCCTTGTCGGGGTTCTCGGCTCCGGGCGCCGGGGTCGGCTTCGGGGTTTGATTGTTGGTGTCGATCTTGTCTTTGGAAGTGCAATCGCATCGCAACAACACTACCACCCAAACTCCTCGGGCTCGTCTTCATGGTGTCAACACCACCACAGGAACACACCCGGGCCTCGTCTCTAGCACACATCCACAGGGACACGCGAAAGAAGAAGACACGCGCGCGCAGCTGCAGGGCCGACGCGGCTCGGCCGGAGGAGGGCGGAGGCACGGGACGGTGAGCGCCTGCGGCAGAGCCGCGCGGGGTGGAGGCGACACGGGCCCGCTGCCGGCGGTGGGGCTCGGCTCGAGGCGCGGTCCGCTGTGAGGCTCCGTGAAGGCGGCGCGGCTCAGTGGCCGGGCGACGACGTCGCTGCAGCGCCAGTCAAGCGACGCAGGGGAGCGAGCAGGCGGGCGGCGATGGATTGAGGCGGCGGCGCCATGGCCGGAGCGGGCGCGCTTGGCGGGCCACCGGGCGAAGCGGTGTGCGGACGTGGCCAGTGGAGCGGGCCGCGGAGGGGAGCGGTGACGACGGCGGTGGCGGAGCAGCGCACGGCGAGGCCGCCGGCGGGCGGTGAGGAGGTTACCGAGGAGCGGGCGGCGCGGGCGGTCGGGTGGCTAGGAGGCCGGAGGCCGGATAGAGGAGGCGAGCGGGGCGGTGGGCACCGCGAGGGGAGGCGAGGGCGCGTGGCGCCGAGGAGGGAGGGGAGGGAGAAGGGTTGCTGCTGGGCGCTATGGGCTTGCAGAGGATGCTAGGGGGCGAGGCGGCCGGTGGGAGGTGAGGTGAGGGGGGCGCCGGCGGCGGTTGGTAGCCGGCGGGGCGGGGCGAGGCGCTGGAGGTGAGCAGGGAGGTGGAAGGAGGCGTGCGGGCGTGGGGGAGAAGAGG
This sequence comes from Avena longiglumis, assembly GCA_030063025.1. NCBI lineage: Eukaryota > Viridiplantae > Streptophyta > Magnoliopsida > Poales > Poaceae > Avena > Avena longiglumis. Next base: position 281,334,236 of record CP125975.1, read on the forward strand.
GAGGGGAGGAGGAAGAGAAACAGGGGCAGGGGTGGGGCCGGCTGGCAGGCGCGGGCCCAGGTGGGGACAGCTGGGGTTGGGATCGGGGGGGGGGCGTGTAGAGTGTGTGCGTCTTTGGGGCTGGGCCAGTGGGGGGAGTGGTGTGAGGAGAGAGGGGGAGGTGGTTTAGTCTAGGTGGCAGGCGTTGAGTGGTTGGGGAAAGGGAGTGTGGTGAGGTGGCGCGTCGCTATAGGGCGGGGTGATGTGGAGGCAAGGGGTGGGTAGGATTCTTGGTAGGTTTAGGTTTTGTTGGGGTGTCCAGGACGGACCGATTTAGTTTTTCTGGGGCGGTCGTTCGGGTCAATCGGCCCGTTCGACTGCCCCGCTTAAATAATTAAAAATGTTCATTTGTTCAAACGGGCCGTCTGCAAACCGATAGCGGCCAAAGCAAAATATTCCGGGGACCCGGGTTTTGGCGTTTGAATAAAATACGGGGCGTTTAGAAAACAAAACGGCTTTGCGAAAATAGTTTTATGCAAACAATGCATGATGATGACGATGCAATGCACAAATTCAACGCGATTTTCTAGTAGTGGTTTTGCGGGATGCCACAATTCGACACCACTAACAATGGATCTCGCCCTCGAGATCCGCCTCATGGTACCGGAAGGAAGGTCGGCGTTCTCCGTCTTCTCGCTTTGTGTAGATCCTCGCGACACCACTAACAAGGGTTGTTGTCCGAGATCGTCGAGAGAACACTCCGGAAAACAAAAGGTCGAAGGTCGAGGTATCAACAAATAAAGCCACCTCTAACTTCGATGAAAAGAGGGAACCGATGCATTCTCATCAACTTCAATGTACAAAAGAGAATAGAAAGGGTAGTCGGCATGGGGGCCAATCCATCACGCACCCAAACTATTACTCCGCACAAGCAGTAGAAGAGCGTGCAACCATTCTCGGAATCAGACTGAAGGTCTCGGCAAGCGAGGTTCGGAAACAAAGGAGTGATGCAGACTCTGCATCGGGTCTGGCGTAGATGATGTCGTCACGTCAGAGAACTCCGGAAGGAACACACAAGGAGCAAAGAATGGTACCACAGACGAAGGATTCCTCGGATAGCATGAAGACCATATGTAGCATCACCGTTATCAGAGGGGGAAGCGAAACCCTGAAGGTACGACGGAAACCCAACCACGAGAATTCCTGGACTCGAAGAAAGGGACGAGAGCGGATTCAAAACACGTCGAGGTAAGAGGAGAATAGCAGAGGGGTAAGGAGTAAAATCAGACCTAACAAGAACTATCCAACCGATTTTGCAAAATAGTTTTGACACTCTACAACGGCCGTTAGCTAGGTTATCCTACAGGCTGGACTTGTGGGGTATCGCAACTGCTGAGCTCTGATACCACTCTGTAACACCCTCAGAATCGGACCTATGCAAGTTTGAGCAAAATTCGCCAAACCCGCATAGAAACGATTCAAAGGTGCCCACCAGGCACTTTCGTGCGGGTGGAAAACGAAGTAATAACATTACACAACAGTCCTCGATGGGACCCACGTAGCAGATATATATAAACAATGACTCAAAGAGTCAAGAATACAGATATAATATACAAAGATCCAAATCACCTTGAAAGCGATAGGCGTCCACTACGGACAAGATGCAAATGGGGCTAAGAGCCACGAAGAATAACCAATGGCGCCCATAACCCCGCCAAGCCGGAAGGGTAACCCCGCTAACGACGCCGATCTCAAACCTGCTTAAACAAAGGTGCCGACAAAGGGCAAAGGAAAAGAAGGAGCCAAGATCGAGGCCAAGACAGCGAGGCTAGAATGGCGGTCCTCGCCTACATAGGTATGGTGGACTGAGCGGCAGCATACACTAAACAACCTATAGAGACTCGATACAACTGGCGAATATCAGAGAGGGATGAGAATGACCTATCCGGATCTAACCTGAAGCTCACACCAAACAAACCCATCCTGGTGTTTCCCCCTCGAGACCATCGAGGAAGTCAACCGAGGAACTCACACAGGTGGCAGTTTTACTTATTCAGTTATAGTTGCGACACTTTACTAGTCAGGTTTAGATAATCGTCCTGATAAAGTAAACAGTGGGCACTTTTAGTTGACCATTCCGTTATAGTTGCGGCAATTACTAATCAAATACAGATAGCATGATATAATCCCAAAACCCAGCAGTTGTTGGTACTTTTATTCAGCCAATTCCGTTGTAGTTGCCATACTTACTAGTCAGGTACAATGGTCGCAAGCGACAATCCAAAAGCAATTGTGGGCAGTATTATTAGCCATTCCGTTATAGTGAAGCTGATTACTAGTCATTATAAGTCAAATTTATAGCAATAAACTTTAGTTATGCTTGTCTATGATCGAGATACCGTGCTCCAAGTCGTCCATATCCGCGACACGGCTTTGAAAGTTTTACCCGCCGGGTGCACCAATAGCAACACACGCCGATCAACCTCGGAAAACAAATCAAAACCCAACGAGGCTTTCACGATGAACAATCACAGATTCAGAAATATTTCAGGGGCCACCCTTAAGTAGATCCCGCAACGGCCACCGACTCGAGACGGGCTCAAGGTTTGGGTATCTACCGTGAACGACTGGGAACCCGAAAGTGTGGCTGGGCTTGTCGACACCGCGGAATCGTGTCCCGATCCTAAACAGTACAGTGTGCTCCTCGCACAATTTAAATACAGAAAGTAGCATGGCATAAGTACAGGATCGTAAATAAAACCTCAAACTAGTTTGTGGCCCCTAGAAATAAGACTGAATCAAGCTCTGGCTCAGGGGGGTCCCATATACCTCTCGGATGTGTATAGCGCGATAAATCAAGGAACAGGTATCAAGTACTCGGGGTCTTACGGGACACAAGTGGGTGTTCGGAAACCAAATATTTTCTATCACCCACCGATGCCTCTGCTTATTCAATTTTAGTTGTTAAACAGAAATTAAAGTGACGATAAGTAAAACTAGAATCATCTCCAACATCAACATGCGGCAATACATCAAGAATCGTGGCATATGACGACACACATCAAGACTTGAGCAAGCAACTACGACGCAAGAAGTCCATAAGCTACCAAACAACAGGTAATAGGATGTGTCCAAGGCAATATAGGGCTGCACGGTATACCACAGGTACGGAAACTAAAGCATCGCAACACAGATAGCAATAGATCAACAGGAGGGAATAAAGACTATAAAAGTAAGATAGGTAGAAAGGGGGAGATGCTCGCCTGAAAACATTGTCGAAGGGTTCAACCGAAGATCGGGGCGAAGCTCACATCAACTCAACGGCCTTATCCGCGAAGAAGCAAAACACTAGAAGAAACACCGGATGCAATATTTAATACAACGACAGAAGATCGGCATGATGCATGTTTGATGCATGGCATGGCAAAGATGCGATGCAATTAGGTCATATTAAGCGGAACCGGGGTCCCGACATTTAATTAGATGGTTCAAGTTGTTTAAAAACCCCGCATTTTTAAATGTTGTTTTCACAAGGCAAGATTATAGTATTGGTTCGTTACACAAGTTTAAATGAGGCCGATATGAGACTAGATTTGCCCGCATATGGGCCCCATATTTAATTATTCGGTGAATCGGCATAAGGCCCCCAAACCAATGATATGCATGCGAGATGAATGACAATTTAATATGCGACAAGGTTCTATTTCATTTATAAAATAGGGTTGGCGAGAAGGGGTCACACATTAGGGGTCTCGACGATCTTGGGGCTTCCGGGGTTCGGGGTCCGGGATCGGTCTCGGGGTTCAGGGTTCGACGGAACAGTCTCGACGGAAGCGTTCTTGGATTACTGGGGTAGGTCTTGTCGCATCCGGGGTCTCGGTGTCCGGGGGAAGCACTCGGCGTTCTCGAGGGAGTACTTGTCGTTCCGGGCCCTCGACGAATCCTGGCGTCCGAGCAGAAGATCATGTCACCCCGCAGGTCCGTCTTGAGGCTCGGGTCTCGACGCTTTGGGTCGGAAGGCGATCTTGGGGTTTCGACTTGATTATCGGGACGAACTTGGGGCTCGGCCGGGTCTCTGTGGTTCGGCGGTCCGTTCGCCGGATCGTTCTCTCGCCCTCGGTAGAAGGGCGATCTTGCGTATGGGAAGATGTACTTGGCGCTCGCATCGATGTTCTTATCGTCCGGTTCTCGGCATCGCATCCGAGGGAGTACTTGGCGTCCATCGGTTCCATGTTGACGACCTTGGTCTCCTCGATGGCGAACTCGGCGCATCCATGGCGTGGTCCTTGTCGGGTTCTCGGCTCGGCGCCGGCTTCGGGGGGTTTGATTGTTGGTGTCGATCTTGTCTTTGGAAGTGCAATCGCATCGCAACAACACTACCACCCAAACTCCTCGGGCTCGTCTTCATGGTGTCAACACCACCACAGAACACACCCGGCCTCGTCTCTAGCACACATCCACGGGACACGCGAAGAAGAAGACACGCTGCCGCAGGGGGCCGACGCTCGGCCGGAGGAGGCGGAGGCACGGTGGCGCCGCGCAGCCGCTGTGGAGGCGACACGGGCCCGCCGCCGGCGGTGGGCTCGGCTCGAGGCGGGTCCGCGGGAGGCTCCGTGAAGGCCGACGGCGGCGCGGTGGCAGCTCAATGGCGACGACGCAGCCGAGCCGGCGACGGCCGAGCGAGGCGGGCGGCGATGGACGAGGCGCGGCGCGCTGGCCGGAGCGGCGCGCTGCTTGGCGGGGCCACCGGGCGGCGGTGACGGGCGTGGCAGGAAAGCGGGGCGCGCGGAGGAGCTGCGGGACGACGGCAGGCGGTGAGCGCGACGCCGTGAGGCTGCCGGGGCGCTGGGAGGAGGTTACCGGGAGGAGCGGCCGGCGCGGGGCGGTCGCGTGGTGGCTAGGAGGCGGAGGCCGGATAGAGGAGGCGAGCGGTGGGCACCGGCGAGGGCGGGCAGGGCGTGGCGTGGGCGCCGAGGCCGGAGGGGAGGAGAAGGAAGGGCGGTTGCGCTGGCGCCATGGGCAGAGGATGCTAGGGGCGAGGCGGGTGGGAGGTGAGGTGAGGCGTGGCGGCAGTGGGCGGGCGGGGCGAGGCGCTGGAGGTGAGCGAGGTGGAAGGAGGCGCGGGCGTGGGGAGAAGAGGAGGAGGAGGAAGAGAACAGGGGGGTGGGGCCGGTGGCGGCCCAGTGGGGGACAGCTGGGGTTGGGATCTGGGGGTGTGCGTGTAGAGTGTGTGGCTTTGGGGCCGGGGCTGTGGCCGCAGGGGAGTGGGGACGGGCGGGTGTGAGGAGAGAGGGGGAGGTGGTTTAGTCTAGGTGGCAGGCGTTGAGTGGTTGGGGAAAGGGAGTGTGGTGAGGTGGCGCGTCGCTATAGGGCGGGGTGATGTGGAGGCAAGGTGCGAGGATTCTTGGTAGGTTTAGGTTTTGTTGGGGTGTCCAGGACGGACCGATTTAGTTTTTCTGGGGCGGTCGTTCGGGTCAATCGGCCCGTTCGACTGCCCCGCTAAAATAATTAAAAATGTTCATTTGTTCAAACGGGCCGTCTGCAAACCGATAGCGGCCAAAGCAAAATATTCCGGGGACCCGGGTTTTGGCGTTTGAATAAAATACGGGGCGTTTAGAAAACAAAACGGCTTTGCGAAAATAGTTTTATGCAAACAATGCATGATGATGACGATGCAATGCACAAATTCAACGCGATTTTCTAGTAGTGGTTTTGCGGGATGCCACACATGGCAATTTGATAGAGAATCTGTTCATAATGGCAAAACTAATCACTATTCTCTTATGCATGATGGAAAGAAAATTGGTCTAAAACCTATGACTCCCGAACAGATTTTAAAAGATGATCTTGCTAGAGCTAGTAGAGATAAAACTGAGGAGAAAAATAAAAGTGAGAATCAGATTATTGCTGCAGATTTTATACCACCAAAGAACACTAAATCTGATTCTACACATGCTACTGAAATTCGTTTGAAGAGTCCATGTATGCTTGCAAATAAAATTGATATTGCTGAATTAGATGTAAACAATACTCAATGCTATGCAATTGTCTGCAAAGAGGTTTTGTTTTCATTTGAGGATATGCCTCCTTCTTTGCCACCCGCTATTGCTAACCTTTTGCAGGAATATGAGGACATCTTTCCCGCTGAGCTGCCACCAGGACTACCTCCTATTAGAGGAATTGAGCACCAAATTGATCTAATTCCTGGTGCCACGTTGCCCAACCGCGCGCCATATAGAACCAATCCAGAGGAGAAAAAGGAGGTACAACGCCAAATTCAGGAACTACTCGACAGAGATCATATTCGTGAGTCCCTTTGCCCCTGTGTTGTTCCTATTATTTTGGTACCTAAGAAAGATGGTTCTTCGCGCATGTGTACTGATTGTAGAGCTATCAATAATATTACTATTCGATATCGTCATCCTATTCCACGTTTAGATGACATGGCTCTACCATGTTTTCTAAAGTTGATTTGCGTAGTGGTTACCACCAGATTCGTATGAAATTAGGAGATGAATGGAAAACAGCATTTAAAACTAAGTTCTGTTTATATGAGTGGTTAGCAATGCCGTTTGGTTTAACTAATGCACCTAGCACTTTCATGAGATTAATGGACGAAGTTTTACGTGCTTTCATTGGACGTTTGTGGTAGTCTACTTTGATGATATTCTGATTTATAGCAAATCTTTAGAGGATCATTTGGACCATTTACGTGCTGTTTTCAATGCTTTACGTGATGCACGTTTATTTGGTAACCTTGAGAAGTGCACCTTTTGCACCAATCGAGTTGCGTTTCTTGGTTATGTTGTTACATCACAGGGTATTGAAGTGGATCCAGCCAAGATTGAAGCTATTGCGAATTGGCCGCAACCCAAGACGGTCACACAAGTGAGGAGTTTTCTTGGCCTCGCTGGTTTTTATAGGCGCTTTGTCAAAGAATTTTGGATCAATTGCCGCGCCGCTGAATGAGCTTACCAAGAAGGATGTGCCCTTTGTTTGGGGCGATGCACAACAAAGCCTTCACATATTGAAAGATAAGCTAACACATGCTCCCTTACTCCAACTTCCTGATTTTACTAAGACTTTTGAGCTTGAATGTGATGCTAGTGGAATTGGTTTGGGAGGGGTGTTATTACAAGAGGGAAAACTTGTTGCATATTTTAGTGAGAAATTGAGTGGGGCTAGTCTGAAATATTCTACTTATGATAAAGAATTATATGCATTGGTTCGGACATTAGAAACTTGGCAACATTATATATGGCCTAAAGAATTTGTTATACATTCTGATCATGAATCTTTGAAGCATATTCGTAGTTAAGCTAAGTTGAATCGTCGGCATGCAAAATGGGTTGAATTTATTGAGTCTTTTCCTTATGTTATCAAACACAAAAAGGGTAAAGATAATATTATTGCTGATGCTTTGTCGCGCCGTTATACTTTGTTATCTCAACTTGACTTCAAAATATGTGATTAGAAACTATTAAGGAACAATATGTGCATGATGCTGAATTTAAAGATGTGTTGCAGAATTGTAGAGATGGTAGAACATGGAACAAGTGCGTCTTCAATGATGGATTTGTGTTCCGTGCTAACAAACTATGCATTCCGGATAGTTCTGTTCGTCTTTTGTTGTTACAGGAGGCGCATGGAGGAGGATTGATGGGACACTTTGGTGTCAAGAAGACGGAGGATGTTCTTGCTGCACACTTCTTTTGGCCACGTATGCGTCGAGATGTTGAGCGATTTGTGACACGCTGCACTACTTGTCAAAAAGCTAAGTCTCGTCTTAATCCACATGGTTTATATATGCCTCTTCCTGTTCCTAGTGTTCCTTGGGAGGATATTTCTATGGACTTTGTTTTGGGATTGCCACGAACACAGAAGGGGAGGGATAGTATTTTTGTTGTTGTGGATCGGTTTTCTAAGATGGCACACTTTATTCCTTGTCATAAAACAAATGATGCTGCGCATATTGCTGATTTGTTCTTTCGTGAAATTGTTCGTTTGCATGGTGTGCCAAATACTATTGTGTCTGATCGTGATACTAAATTTCTTAGCCACTTTTGGAGATGTTTATGGGCTAAGTTGGGGACTAAATTGCTGTTTAGTACTACATGTCATCCCCAAACTGATGGACAAACTGAAGTAGTAAATAGAACTTTGTCTACTATGTTGCGGGCTGTTTTAAAGAAGAACTTAAAATTGTGGGAAGAGTGTTTACCTCATATAGAATTTGCTTATAATCGTTCGCTGCATTCTACCACAAAGATGTGCCCGTTTGAGATCGTCTATGGTTTTGTTCCTCGTGCACCTATTGATTTATTGCCTTTACCTACTTCGGTGCAACATAATTGGATGCTACACAACGCGCTGAAATGATATTAAACTTTCATAAGACTACTAAAGATAACATCGAACATATGAATGCTAAGTATAAACTTGCTGGGGATAAAGGGAGAAAGCATGTTGTGTTTGATGTTGGAGATCTTGTTTGGTTACATTTGCGTAAGGATCGCTTTCCTAATTTACGCAAGTATAAGTTAATGCCGCGTGCTGCTGGTCCCTTTAAGGTGTTAGAGAAAATAAATGATAATGCATATAAACTTGAGTTTCCTGCAGACTTTGGTATGGTTAGTCCTACGTTTAACATTGCAGATTTGAAGCCTTACTTTGGTGAGGAAGATGAGATTGCGTCGAGGCCGACTTCAATTCAAGAAGGGGAGCATGATGTGGACATCCCTTCTATTGATACAACCGTTGTACCTACAGCTACACACATACAAGGACCCATCACAAGATCTCGTGCCAAACAACTTAACTATCAGGTACTTTCGTTTCTTGGAAGTATTTCTCACATACATGAGAATATGATGTTGCCTAAATCAGATGTATTTCTTACTCTTAGGAATGATGGACCAAGCATGGATGAGAGGGACAAGCATTGGAGCATGGCCATGCATGGAGATGGCAGCAAGCGTGTGATGATCCAAGAGAAGGCCACGGATGAAGATTTTAGAACTTTGAGGCCACCATAATGAAGAAAGAAGGCTTGGACGAAATATTCAAGATCAATACTTCACGAATTCGTCCATAGCTTAATATGGTGCTGCGACACCTTTTACTTTGGGCCAAGCCCATGTAATTTTCGCAGGATTTTAATTAGCCACTTTTTAGAGTCCGTATTTGAGGGGAAAGGACTTCTAGGGTTGGATTTGGCCACCACTTCCATGGCTGGCCGAAACCCCACCTTTTTGCCCTTAAATACTCCCCATAACCGTCTCCCTAGACTCGGATTTTGTTTAGACATTAAGTTAGCCATCATAGCAACTTCGCCAAGGCTCGAGCGTCGCAGAGGCCTCTTGTACTTCGCACCTATTCAGGATCCCAGCTTTTCAATAAAGCGTTCCTCTTAATCCGCAATATCTTGATTGCAATATTATTTCTTACTTGTTCTCGATGTCAGGTAGGAATTAAGACCCTCGTTGGTCAGGCTGATCGTGTTCACGCAGGATCGGTAACCTCCAGGAGATTGGCCTAGCGATTGCATTGGCGCTCGTGCTTGCACGTGTAGTCGGATCGTCAAGCCCGAACTCCACCAAATCGATTATCGCCATCTCATCGAAAGATCGGACACCTTTGCCCTATCAAAAAACGTGCAAGCATTTGTTCAGTAGATTCAACAAGACCACACCGAACCATCCCCGTTTGCAATTCCTGATAATACTCTTCTACAGAATTTTTCCCTTGCTCTAAACGTGTCAGATTCTTTAGTAAATCACGTTGATAAGTGGGAGGTACAAAACGAACACGCATAGCAGTTTTTAAAGCAGTCCAAGTACTAGGAATAGTATTAGGATTTAAATGACAATACTCAGACCACCAAAGGGAAGCAAATTTAGTAAATTCACATGTAGCAGCACTAACACGCATATTCTCGGAATAGATTAAACATGCAAAACGTTGTTCTACTTCCATCTCCCATGTAAGATATGCATCAGGATTATATTTACCCTCAAAAGATGGAATATTTAATTTAAGCTTTGAACCATGATCATCATCATCACGTACCGGTGGTCGAGCGTTGCGGTAGTAATGTCGGGGACGGCCATCAGGTACCTGTGGAGGTTGTTCAACCTCCTCGTCAAACAGATCGTCGTCCTCGGGGTCGTAGTAGTACCCGTCGTCTGTCCCCAATGTCGCAGCAGCAGCCGCGGCAGAAGTATGAGGTGTGTCAGCCGCAGCGGTAGCCGCCTAGGGTGCGGCGGAAGTGTAACACCCTCGGAATCGGCCCTATGCAAGTTTCAACGATTTCCGCCAACCCGCATAGAAACGATTCAAAGGTGCCCACCAGGCACTTTCGTGCGGGTGGAAAACAAAGTAATACCATTACACAATAGTCCACGATGGAACCCACAGAACATATATATACAACAACGACTCAAAGAGTCAAGAATACAGATATTCAATACAAAGATCCAAATCACCTTGAAAACAATACAGCGCCCGAGTATGGACAAGATGCAAATGGGGCTAAGAGCCCTGAAGAATAACCAATGGCGTCCATAACCCTGCCCAGGCCAAGCCGGAAGGGTAACCCTGCTAACGACGTCGATCTCAAAACCTGCTAAAAACAAAAAGGGTGCCGGCAAAGGGCAAAGGAAAAAGAGAGCGGTCAGTACTGAGGACAGTACACGGCGAGACTAGAATTCGGCGGTCCTCGCCTACATAGGTATGGTGGACTGAGCGGCAGCGCAGCATGCACTAAACAACCTATAGAGACTCGAGATAACTGTCGGCTATTAGAGAGGGATAAGAAACACCTATTCGGAACCAACCTGATTCTACCACCAAACATAACCATCCTGGTATTTCCCCCTCGAGACCAAACGAGGAAGTCAACCGAGGAACTCACACAGTTGGCAGTTTTATTTATTCAATTATCGTTGCAGCAATTACTAGTCAGCTATAGATATTCGTCCCGATATAATAAGCAGTGGGCACTTTTAATTAACCATTCCATTGTAGTTGCAACACTTACTAGTCAGATACAATGAGCATGAGATATCCCAAACCCAGCAGTTGTTGGTACTTTTATTTATCCATTCCGTTGTAGTGAAGCTGATTACTAGTCATATCGGATACAAGTCAAATTATAACAGTAAACTTTAGTTATAGTTGTCTATGATTGAGAACTGTGCTCCAAGTCGTCCATAACCGCGGACACGGCTTCTCGAAAAGATTAAACCCTGCAGGGGTGCACCAAAGTTTCCACACGCACCTACACCCTTGTTGTCAGATCAGGTAGGTACAAGATCACAAAACATACACCCAACGGTATGTCGACGGGGTTTCGGACACGACGTTTCCCAGACCCAAAGCAAGCACATGGGGGCCACCCCACTAAGCTACCCGCAACAAAGTCGGCCGGCTCCGAGACGGACCCAGAGGTTTGTGCCAATGGCTGTAAACGACTGGGAACCCGAAAATGTGACTGGGCTTGTCGATACCGCGAAAACATTCCACATTTATTCCTAAACAGTACAGGCGCTCCACGCGCAATCATAAATAAAGCAGTAAAGTGTGGCATAAGTACAGGATAGTAATAAAGCCCCAAACTATTTTGTGGCCCCCGGTACAGTACTTTAAAATCAGGTACTAATCGATGGGGGTGCCCACACACCCCACCTGTGGTTAGCGCGCTCGATCTCGGAATAGGTGTCAAGAACTTGGGGTCCTACGGGACACCAGTGAGCGGTTAAAAACCAAATATTGTCTATTACCCACCAGTGCCTCTGAATTTACCTACTTTCAATTTTAGTTATTAAACGGTAATTAAATCCATGATCATCTCCAACATTAAACATGCGGCATTACTCCAACAACTGTGGTACTTGACGACACGCAACAGCACTTGAGGCAAGCGACTACGACACGCAAGTCCAACTATCTACCAAACAACAGGTAATAGGATGTGTCCAAGGCAATATAAGGCCGCAAGGGATATCACGGGTATGAAAACTAGAGCACCGCAACACAGATAGCAATAGATCAAACGGAAGAAATAAAGACTTGAAAGGTAAAATAGGTAGAAAGGGGGAGAATGCTCGCCTGAAACATTGTCGAAGGTTTATCCGAAGAACGTGTCGACACTCGCATCAACTCGTCGGCCTAATCCGTGAAGAAGCAAAGCACTAGAAGAAACACCAGATACACTATTTAATACCACGGCAGAAGATCGGGCATGATGCATGTATGACGCATGACATGGCAAAGATGCAATTAGGCAATATTAAGCGAAACCAGGGTTCTGACATTTAATTAGATGGTTTAAGTTGTTTAGATACCCCACAATTTAAATGTTGCATTAACAAGACAAAAGATAGCACCGATTCGCTACACAAATTTAAATGGGACCAATATAAGACTAGATTTTCCCGCATATGGACTCCATATTTAATTATTTGGTGAATCAGCATAATGCCCCCAAACCACATAATGTATGCAAGTATGAACAATTTAATATGCAAAAATATGGATGTCATATATATTGTAAAAAATAGGAGAGGTCTCGGAAAAAGGGTCACACATTGGTCGGCGATCTCGGTTCGGGGTTCGGGCTCGATCTTCGGACTCCGGGTTCAGGGTCGGGGCTTCAGATCCGTGAAGGAGATCTTGCCATAAAAATCCTCTTCTATGTCGAACTTGGATCAGCGTCGAGATCTTCATGAGATATCATGTCCGATCTTCGGGTTGTCGACATCTTGTTTGTATGGTCCTTGGTAGGTTCACCAACGGTGGCGGAGATGCGGTTTAGAGGGGCGATATCAAACAAAAATCGAGGCCCCTCGGTTGGTGACGACCTTGGGTAGTGTAGCAAAGGAACTCGGGTGTAGTTGAACAGAGCGAGGCAGATGGCCATCGGCCTGCTATTTCACATAAGGCACACATGCACAGAAACTCCAGGAACATCAACTTGTAGCAGCAGGGACCGAGCCCTACCAACATATGGCCGCCGAAGAACACTTAAACGGGCACCAATAGCAGAGCGCCAGGGAGGTGACGCTCGCTGGGAGGACGCGGGTGGCAACGACCAAAGGAAGGCGGAGGCCGGCGACGCAAGAGAGGTTGCAGGGGAGGCGAGCGGCGCCGTACGGGCCAGAAGCAGACCCACAAAGGAGAGGCCCGACGGGCGGACGATGGCGGCAGGGCGCGAACATAGCAGAAGGTCACGGAGACTGGCGTTGGAGATGGGACCGCGATGGCGGGGGCTCACGGCATGAGGAAGGAGGCGGCATACCCCAACCCAAGTGACGTGAGGAAGGCAGAGGAGGTCGATGGGGCGACCGCGGAGGGAGAGGGAGGCGCGGCCTTGACAGGGAGGAGAGCGCCGCCTGGAGTGGAGGGGCGACGGGCTCGGGCGGCGAATGCTCAAGGAGGTGCTCGGAGAAGGCATGGCGGCGGCGGGCATCAAGGATCGATGGAGGCGGCGGGCTCCTGGCGTGCGGGGCTTGACTCGAAGGAGGCCTGCGAGGGGATTGGGGTCGGGGACGTGGTTCCCGTGCGGGGCGAGCGAGGGTGTGCTGGCGGCGGCGAGGAGAGCGATGGGGAGAGGAAGGTCGCGAGGAAGGAGGTGGGTTCGGGCCGCTGGGTTCACGGGGTGGGGCCGGGGTCTGGTTTGCGGGGTGGGTCGCGATGGGTGGGGTAGGCGTGCGGGACTTGCGGCAGGAGCGTGGTTTGTGAGCGGGGATGCCTGGGCATCGAGCGATCTGGGGGTCGGGGTAGTCATAGGTTGACCACGTCGCTGTGCGGGTGGGTCTAGGGAGGTTCGGCAACAGCGGGTTGGGTTTGGGGTGCACGACAGGGTGGGTTCGCGACCGCGAGTGTGTTGCGGCTGCTCGCACAAGGTGAGTGCGCCGGCTGTGGGTGGCGTAGAGGGATGGGTAGGATCTGGGGTAGGTGGGATTAGGGTTTGGAGAATTGGAATAAATTAGGGTTTCCGGTGAGATTGGGTTGGGTCGATCGGGGTGGTAGGTGGCCTGGCTTTTCGGGCCGGGCTGCCTCCCCCGATCAAAACAGTTTTATTTTAAAAAAATATTGTTTATTTTGATTTTAGTAAAAGATTTTGTAATTAGTTTTAGACAAACAAAATATCCGGAAACATCCGGGGGTTTAATTTGAAATAGAAGGTGGGCTAGTTTCAGAAAACAATAGTCTTTCGCAACATAGTTTCAAGTAAAGTAAAATATTATGCATGATGATGCACATAGATAAAAACATGCAGTTTCTAGTAGTAGTTTTTCCCGGGGTGCTACAATTCGACACCACTAACAATGGATCTCGCCCTCGAGATCCGCCTCCTGGTATGGGGAAGAAGACCGACGGTCTAAATCTTCTCGCTTCGTGTAGATCCTCGCGACACCACTAACAAGGATTCTTCTTCGTCTTGAAATCCGCGACACCAACAACAAGGGTTGATGCTCTCGTTCGTCGCGGAACACTCCGGAAAACAAAGGGCCAAGGCAAAGGTCTCAAAAGGTAAGGCCACCTCTAGCTTCCGCAGAAGGAGTATAATTGCATCGATCCACCATTCCATGTACAAGAGCGAATGATAAGAGTAGTCGGATGGTGATCAGTCCATCGCGCACCCAAAGCATTACTCTGCACATGAATAGGGGAATTAGGCAACCAACTCTCAGAATCAGACTGAAGATCTCGACAAGCGAGGTTCGAAAACAAAGGAGGGATGGATATTCTCATCAGATCTGATGCAGATGACTTCGTCGTATCGGAAAACACCGGAGGATAAAAATAAAAAAAATAGTGAATTTTTGGTCCACTAAAAGGTACAATAGATGAAAGATTCATCCGATAGCATGAATGTCGAATGTTGAAGCACCGTTACAAGAGGATGGAAGGCGAAACCCTAAAGGTACAACAGAAAACCCAACCACGAGAAATCCTGGACTCGAAGAAAAGATAAGAGAGCAGATTCAAAACACGTCGAGATAAGAGGAGAATAGCAGAGGGGTAAGAAGTAAAAGCAGACCTAATCAGATCTATCCAACCGATTTTTCAAAATAGTTTTGACACTCTACAACATCCGTTAGCTAGGTTATCCTACAGGCTGGACCAGTGGGGTATCGTAACTGCTGAGCTCTGATACCACTCTGTAACACCCTCGGAATCGGCCCTATGCAAGTTTCAACGATTCCCGCCAACCCGCATAGAAACGATTCAAAGGTGCCCACCAGGCACTTTCGTGCGGGTGGAAAACAAAGTAATACCATTACACAATAGTCCACGATGGAACCCACAGAACAGATATATATAACAACGACTCAAAGATTCAAGAATACAAATATTCAATACAAAGATCCAAATCACCTTGAAAACAATACAGCGCCCGAGTATGGACAAGATGCAAATGGGGCTAAGAGCCCTGAAGAATAACCAATGGCGTCCATAACCCTGCCCAGGCCAAGCCGGAAGGGTAACCCTGCTAACGACGTCGATCTCAAAACCTGCTAAAAACAAAAAGGGTGCCGGCAAAGGGCAAAGGAAAAAGAGAGCGGTCAGTACTGAGGACAGTACACGGCGAGACTAGAATTCGGCGGTCCTCGCCTACATAGGTATGGTGGATGGCGGCAGCAAAGATGCACTAAACAACCTATAGAGACTCGAGATAACTGTCGGCTATTAGAGAGGGATAAGAAAGACCTATTCGAAACCAACCTGATTCTACCACCAAACATACCCATCCTGGTATTTCCCCCTCGAGACCAAACGAGGAAGTCAACCGAGGAACTCACACAGTTGGCGTTTTATTTATTCGCTTATCGCAGCAATTACTAGTCGTATAGATAGTCGTCCCGATATAATAAGCGTGGGCACTTTTAATTAACCATTCCATTGTAGTTGCAACACTTACTACTCGATACAATTAGCATGAGATATCCCAAACCCAGGTTGTTGGTACTTTTATTTATCCATTCCGTTGTAGTGAAGTGATTACTAGTCATATCGGATACAAGTCAAATTATAACGAGAAACTTTAGTTATAGTTGTCTATGATCGAGAACTATGCTCCAAGTCGTCCATAACCGCGACACGGCCGAAAAGATTAAACCGCAGGGTGCACCAAAGTTTCCACACGCACCTACACCCTTGTTGTCAGATCAGGTAGGTACAAGATCACAAAACATACACCCAACGGTATGTCGACGGGGTTTCGGACACGACGTTTCCCAGACCCAAAGCAAGCACATGGGGGCCACCCCACTAAGCTACCCGCAACGAAGTCGGCCGACTCCGAGACGGACCCAGAGGTTTGTGCCAATGGTCAGAACGATCGGGAACCCAAAATGTGACTAGGCTTGTCGATCTGCGAAAACATTCCACATTTGTTCCTAACAGATACAGCGCCCACGCAATCATAAATAAAGCAGTAAAGCATGGCATAAGTACAGGATAGTAATAAAGCCCCAAACTATTTTGTGGCCCCGTACAGTATTTTGAAATCAGGTACTAATCGATGGGGGTGCCCACACACCCCACCTGTGGTTAGCCGCTCGATCTAGGAACAGGTGTCAAGAACTCAGGGTCCTACGGGACACCAGTGAGCGGTTAAAAACCAAATATTGTCTATTACCCACCAGTGCCTCTGCATTTACCTACTTTCAATTTTAGTTATTAAACGGTAATTATATCCATGATCATCTCCAACATTAAACATGCAGCATTACTCCAACAACTGTGGTACTTGACGACACGCAACAGCACTTGAGGCAAGCGACTAGCGCAAGTCCAACTATCTACCAAACAACAGGTAATAGGATGTGTCCAAGGCAATATAAGGCTGCAAGGGATATCACGGGTACGAAAACTAGAGCATCGCAACACAGATAACAATAGATCAAACGGAAGAAATAAAGACTAGAAAGGTAAAATAGGTAGAAAGGGGGAGAATGCTCGCCTGAAACATTGTCGAAGGTTTATCCGAAGATCGGGTCGACACTCGCATCAACTCGTCGGCCTAATCCGTGAAGAAGCAAAGCACTAGAAGAAACACTGGATACACTATTTAAAACCACGGCAGAAGATCGGGCATGATGCATGTATGATGCATGACATGGCAAAGATGCGATGCAATTATGCAATATTAAGCGACACCAGGGTTCTGACATTTAATTAGATGGTTTAAGTTGTTTAGATACCCCACAATTTAAATGTTGCATTAACAAGACAAAAGATAGCACCGATTCGCTACACAAATTTAAATGGGACCAATATAAGACTAGATTTTCCCGCATATGGAATCCATATTTAATTATGAGGTGAATCGGCATAATGCCCCCAAACCACACAGTGTATGCAAGTATGAACAATTTAATATGCAAAAATATGGATGTCATATATATTGTAAAAAATAGGGGAGGTATCGGAAAAAGGGTCACACATTGGTCGGCGATCTCGGTTCGGGGTTCGGGGTCGATCTTCGGACTCCGGGGTCGGGGTCGGGGCTTCAGATCCGTGAAGGATATCTTGCCATAAAAATCCTCTTCTATGTCGAACTTGGATCAGCGTCGAGATCTTCATGAGATACATGTCCGATCTTCGGGTTGTCGACATCTTGTTGGTATGGTCCTTGGTAGGTTCACCAACGGTGGCGGAGATGCGGTTTAGAGGGGCGATATCAAACAAAAATCGAGGCCCCTCGGTTGGTGACGACCTTGGGTAGTGTAGCAAAGGAACTCGGGTGTAGTTGAACAGAGCGAGGCAGATGGCCATCGTCCTGCTATTTCACATAAGGCACACATGCACAGAAACTCCAGGAACATCAACGTGTAGCAGCAGGGACCGAGCCCTACCAACATATGGCTGCCGAAGAACACTTAAACGGACACCAATAGCAGAGCGCTAGGGAGGTGACGCTCGCTGGGAGGACGCGGGTGGCAACGACCAAAGGAAGGCGGAGGCCAGCGACGCAAGCGAGGTTGCAGGGGCGGCGACCGGTGTCGTACGGGCCAGAAGCAGACCCACAACACAGAGGAGAGGCCCGACGGGCGGACGATGGCGGCAGGGTGCGAACATAGGAGAAGGTCACGGAGGCCGGCGTTGGAGATGGGACCGCGATGGCGGCGGGGCTCGCTGGCCAGCGAGGAAGGAGGCGGCGGCAGTCTCCAATGGGCGGTGACCAGAGGGGGCGGCAGAGGAGGTCGACGGGGCGACCGCGGAGGGAGAGGGAGGCGCGGCCTTGACAGGGAGGAGAGCGCCGGGGAGGCGGGCCTGGAGTGGAGGGGCGACGGGCTCGGGCGGCGAATGCTCAAGGAGGTGCTCGGAGAAGGCATGGCGGCGGCGGGCATCAAGGATCGATGGAGGCGGCGGGCTCCTGGCGTGCGGGGCTTGACTCGAAGGAGGCCTGCGAGGGGATTGGGGTCGGGACGTGGTTCCTGCTTGAAGGCGAGGTGTCTTTGGCGGGCGAGGAGAGCGCGGGGAGAGGAAGGTCGCGAGGAAGGAGGTGGGTTCGGGCCGTTGGGTTCACGGGGTGGGGCCGGGGTCTGGTTTGCGGGGTGGGTCGCGATGGGTGGGGTAGGCGTGCGGGACTTGCGGCAGGAGCGTGGTTTGCGAGCGGGGATGCCTGGGCATCGAGGGATCTGGGGGTCGGGGTAGTCATAGGTTGACCACGTCGTTGTGCGGGTGGGTCTAGGGAGGTTTGGCAACAGCGGGTTGGGTTTGGGGTGCACGACAGGTGGGTTCATGACATGAGGTGTTCTGTTGCTTCGCACAAGGTGAGTGCACAAGGTGGTGTAGAGGGATGGGTAGGATCTGGGGTAGGTGGGATTAGGGTTTGGAGAATAGGAATAGATTAGGGTTTCCGGTGAGATTGGGTTGGGTCGATCGGTGTGGTAGGTGGCCTGGTTTTTCGGGCCAGGCTGCCTCCCCCGATCAAAATAGTTTTATTTAAAAAAAATATTGTTTATTTTGATTTTAGTAAAAGATTTTGTAATTAGTTTTAGACAAACAAAATATCCGGAAACATCCGGGGGTTTAATTTGAAATAGAAGGTGGGCTAGTTTCAGAAAACAATAGTCTTTCGCAACATAGTTTCAAGTAAAGTAAAATATTATGCATGATGATGTCATGATGATGCACATAGATAAAGACATGCAATTTCTAGTAGTGGTTTTTCCCGGGGTGCTATAGGAAGCCAAACCAACAGTGTGACCCGTGATCGGGATGCGCCGTGCGCCATGTGTGGGTGCGGGTGCGGGCAATCTGTTCAAAATCTCCTAGAACCCGTCAAGCTTGGCGTTGAAGGATTTCTCGAGTCCATCGATTTTGTCCACGGCGTTGGTGAGCTTGGCGTCAAACTCCCCTAGGCGTGTATCCACGTCTTCGGCGCGACTAACCAAGAGCTCGGAGAAGTGGGCATGTAGTTCTTCGTTCGTCATCGTGGCAGGGTTCCGCGAAGTATCTGTCATGGTTTGTCCTTAAAAAGCACAGGTATATACTACGGAAATATGGTGGAAGGCACGCGTAATCCGTCAAGCAATATATGAAGCTCTTACAAGCTCTTACCAAACAGCAGGAAAAGGCGATGTGCAACTGCGAGGATCAGTGGGTCCAGAGATTGAACCAAGCGATTACCAGGAGTCAAGACACCGCACGTGGAGAATATCTGTGGAGCTCTGGGAAGGCTTAGCAAAGGGGGTTAGCAATTATCAAAACAGCAATGCAAAAGTTGAAAGAATGCTCAATGACGGTACTGTGCTGGTCCTAGGCTAGACCGTACTAGAGACGCGAGCCTAGATTACCAACGATGTCACGACGCGACACAACAAGCAATGTATGATGATATGGCACCCTGAAAAGCAAACCGAGAAGCGGAAAATCACTATGATGGCGAGTGTCTAAAACTGATAGGGCAAAGGTGTCCGATCTTTCGATGAGATGATGATAATCGATTTGGTGGAGTTCAGGCTTGACGATCCGACTACACGTGCGAGCACGAGCGCCAATGCAATCGCTAGGCCAATCTCCTGGAGGTTACCGATCCTACGGGAACACGATTAGCCTGACCAGCGAGGGTCTTAATTCCTACCTGAAATCGAGAACAAGTAAGAACCAATATTGCAATCAAGATATTGCGGATTAAGAGGAAAGATTTATTAAAAAGGTGGGATCCTGAATAGGTGTGAAGTACAAGAGGCCTCTGCGACGCTCGAGCCTTGGCGAAGTTGCTATGATGGCTAACTTAATGTCTAAACAAAATCCGAGTCTATGGTGACGGCTACAGGTAGTATTTAAGGAGGAAAAGGTGGGGTTTCGGACAGCCATGGAAGTGGTGGCCGAATCCAACCCTAGAAGTCCTTTTCCCCTCAAATACTGACTCTAAAAAGTGGCTATTTAAAATCCTGCGAAAATTACATGGGCCTGGCCCAAAATAAAGGTGTCGCAGCACCATATTAAGCTATGAACGAATTTATGAAGTATTAATCTTGAATATTTCGTCCAAGCCTTCTTTCTTCATTATGGTGGCCTCAAAGTTCTGAAATCTTTATCCGTGGCCTTCTCTTGAATCAACACATGCTTGCTGCCATCTCCATGCATGGCCATGCTCCAATGCTTGTCCCTCTCATCCATGCTTGGTCCATCATTCCTAAGAGTAATAAATACATCTGATTTAGGCAACATCATATTCTCATGTATGTGAGGAATAGTTCCAAGAAACGAAAGTACCTGATAGGTAAGTTGTTTGGCACGAGATCGAGTGATAGGTCCTTGTATGTGTGTAGCTGTAGGTACAACGGTTGTATTAATAGATGGGATGTCCACATCAGAAAAGATTCCATGAACTCAACCCATTTGGCGTGCCTTTTACTCAAGTTGGTGGCTCTTAAGATATTTCAACGACTCATGGTCGGAATGGATGATAAATTGTTTGGGCCAAAGGTAGTGTTGCCACACTTGAAGGACATGAACCAAGGCAAAAAGCTCTTTGTCATAAATTGGATAGTTAAGGCGTGCGCCATCAAGTTTCTCACTATGGTATGCAATAGGACGCCCATTTTGCATAAGGACGCCTCCAATGCCAATACCACTAGCGTCACACTCGATCTCAAAAGTTTTTGTGAAATCCGGTAAAGCGAGGAGTGGTGCTTCGGTGAGCCTCTTTTTGAGCTCATCAAACGCTTTTTGTTGTGCTTTGCCCCAAACGAATGTGACATTTTTCTTGGTCAATTCATTGAGAGGGCAAGCAATGGTAGAAAAGTCTATCACAAAGGGACAGTAAAAACCGGCCAACCCATGAAAACTACGAAGTTCACTAACATTGGTAGGGATGGGCCAATCTCGTATGTCCTGCACTTTTGAGACATCGACTTCAATGCCATTAGAAGACACAACAAAACCAAGGAAAATCAGTTTGTCTTTTGCAGAAGTGCACTTTGAGAGATTAGCATAGAGCTTTTCATGACGAAGGATTTGAAGGACCTCCTTAACATGAGTAACATGCTCCTCTAGTGACTTACTATAGACAAGGATGTCATCAAAGTAAACAACGACACTCTTCCCAATGAGATATCTCAAAATATGGTTCATGAGGCGCATGAAGGTAGATGGGGTATTTGATAAGCCAAAAGGCATAACCAACTATTCATAGAGACCAAGCTTGGTCTTGAAGGCGGTTTTTCACTCATCACCTTCGGCCATGAGGATTTGATGGTAACCACTACGAAGATCAATTTTCGAAAATATAGTGGCTCCACATAACTCATCAAGCATGTCATCAAGGCGCGATATAGGATGTCGATAACGCACAATGATAGCATTAATTGGACGGCAGTCCATGCATAACCGCAACGTATCATCCGTTTTTGGCACGAGAATCACGGGTACCGTGCTTGGGCTAGTGCTTACTTGGATCAAACCTTTGGAGACGAGTTGGTTGATTTTTCGTTCTATCTCCTTCGTCTCTTTCGGGTTCGTGCGATACGCGGCGTGGTTTGGGAGTGGGGCGCCGGGTATGAGGTCGATGCGGTGCTCGATTCCGCGAAGAGGGGGTAGTCCATGAGGAATCTCTTCGGGGAATACATCTTGGAATTCCTGCAAAATAGCCATCAAAGAAGGAGGAACATTTGTCAATCATTAGTTCCTTGCGCTAGTCCCTTGCACACAAGGAGATAGTGCAAGATGGATGGGTTGTTCCGCACTTCTCTCATCTCACTTTTGGTGTCAAGAAGAACACTCTTTGTTTTTCCACTCAAGTTTGGTTTGTGGCTCTCACTCACTATAGTGTGGTTCTCTCGCTCACCGCTCTTCTCACAAGGTGGTTTTGTGCTTTGCGCCCTCGCTAAAGCCTTTGCATTGTCCGCAATTATTTGTCTAGGAGTCATTGGTTGCAAAACACAAGTCTTTTCAAGCCATTTGAAGGTATAAGTGTTTCTTTGACCATCATGCAAAGCACGGTTGTCATATTGCCACGGTCTTCCTAGCAACATATGGCAAACCGTCATGGTGACCACATCACATTCCACCGTGTCTTTGTATGGTCCAATTGAGAACGTTACCGAGACGGTGTGCTTGATCTTGACGGACCCTTGGTCACGTAGCCATTGTATATGGTAGGGATGCTTATGCGGATGGAGGGTGAGGTTGAGTTTTTCACATAATTCCTTGCATGCAAGATTGTGGCAACTCCCTCCATCGATGACAACTTTGATGGACTTCCCATTGATACCAGCACGAGTTTGGAAGATGTTTGATCGTTGGTCTTCAATCTCATTGACTTGAGTAGTTAAGACCCTTGTGACGACAAGCGATGGACTTGCTTCATGCTCACACACAAGTAGTTCTTGGTCATTGATGTGGACATCCCTTCTATTGATACAACCGTTGTACCTACAGCTACACACATACAAGGACCCATCACAAGATCTCGTGCCAAACAACTTAACTATCAGGTACTTTCTTTTCTTGGAAGTATTTCTCACATACGTGAGAATATGATGCTGCCTAAATCAGATGTATTTCTTACTCTTAGGAATGATGGACCAAGAATGGATGAGAGGGACAAACATTGGAGCAAGGCCATGCATGGAGATGGCAGCAAGCATGTGATGATCCAAGAGAAGGCCACGGATGGAGATTTCAGAACTTTGAGGCCACCATAATGAAGAAAGAAGGCTTGGACGAAATATTCAAGATTAATACCTCACGAATTCGTCCATAGCTTAATATGGTGCTGCGACACCTTTATTTTGGGCCAGGCCCATGTAATTTTCGCAGGATTTTAAATAGCCACTTTTAGAGTCCGTATTTGAGGGGAAAAGGACTTCTAGGGTTGGATTCGGCCACCACTTCCATGGCTGGCCGAAACCCCACCTTTTCCTCCTTAAATACTCCCCATAGCCGTCACCCTAGACTCGGATTTTGTTTAGACATTAAGTTAGCCATCGTAGCAACTTCGCCAAGGCTCGAGCGTCGCAGAGGCCTCTTGTACTTCGCACCTATTCAGGATCCCACCTTTTCAATAAAGCTTTTCTCTTAATCCGCAATATCTTGATTGCAATATTAGTTCTTACTTGTTCTCGATTTCAGTGCAATTAAGACCTCACCGGTCGCCGATCGTGTTCCCGCAGGATCGGTAACCTCCAGGAGATTGGCCCAGCGATTGCATTGGCGCTCGTTCTCGCACTTGTAGTCGGATTGTTAAGCCCGAACTCCAATCGATTATCATCTCATCGAAAGATCGAACACCTTTGCCCTATCAACAGAGCCCTTATTTCAATGATGCCCTGTGGTTCTGTGAGAAGCTGGGTCTCTACAACTTGATGGAGCTGCATGAAGACTACAGTGTGCACCTTGTTCAGCAATTTAATGACACAGTGGTGTTTGGGTCTGATCTTGACAGGACCATGGTGTGGATGACTGGCTCTACTCGCTGCACAGCTACTTTCCATGACTTTGCCAATGTCATCTTTGAGACTTTTCATAGCGTATGTACTCCTGTGGGGCAGCGCATGCACTCTGCAGCCTTGGGTGAGTACAAGTTAAAGCTAGCACCTCTGTATGATGATGGTGTTGTGGGGGCCTCCAAGGGATTCAAGACCCTCTACAACCTTATGCTGAGGATTTTCCATCACACTATTGCTCCAAGTGCTGGAAATGATGATGCTCTCAGGGGAGGGCTTGTCAACCTCCTGTACCATACTCACCGGACCTTCAACGGTTGCTTTGCGCCCTCTTTGTTTTTCCACTCAAGTTTGGTTTGTGGCTCTCACTCACTATAGTGTGGTTCTCTCGCTCACCGCTCTTCTCACAAGGTGGTTTTGTGCTTTGCGCCCTCGCTAAAGCCTTTGCATTGTCCGCAATTATTTGGCTAGGAGTCATTGGTTGCAAAACACAAGTCTTTTCAAGCCATTTGAAGGTATAAGTGTTTGAAGAATTCGTCCATAGCTTAATATGGTGTTGCGACACCTTTATTAAGTGATTGGCCCAGCGATTGCATTGGAGCTCGTTCTCGCACTTGTAGTCGGATTGTCAAGCCCGAACTCCAATCGATTATCATCTCATCGAAAGATCGAACACCTTTGCCCTATCAACGTGGAATAGGATGACGATATCGAATAGTAATATTATTGATAGCTCTACCATCAGTACACATGCGCGAAAAACCATCTTTCTTAGGTACCAAAATAATAGGAACAACACAGGGGCTAAGGGACTCACGAATATGATCTCTGTCGAGTAGTTCCTGAATTTGGCGTTGTATCTCCTTTGTCTCCTCTGGATTGGTTCTATATGGCGCGCGGTTGGGCAACATGGCGCCAGGAATTAGATCAATTTGGTGCTCAATTCCTCTAATAGGAGATAGTCCTGGTGGCAGCTCAGCGGGAAAGACGTCCTCATATTCCTGCAAAAGGTTAGCAATAGCGGGTGGCTAAGAAGGAGGCATATCCTCAAATGAAAACAAAACCTCTTTGCAGACAATTGCATAACATTGAGTATTGTTTACATCTAGTTCAGCAATATCAATTTTATTTGCAAGCGTACATGGACTCTTCAAACGAATTTCAGTAGCATGTGTAGAATCAGATTTAGTGTCCTTTGGTGGTACAAAATCTGCAGCAACAATCTGATTCTCACTTTTATTTTTCTCCTCAGTTTTAGCTCTACTAGCTCTAGCAAGATCATCTTTTAAAATCTGTTCGGGAGTCATAGGTTTTAGACCAATTTTCTTTCCATCATGCATAAGAGAATAGTGATTAGTTTTGCCATTATGAACAGATTCTCTATCAAATTGCCATGGTCTACCAAGTAACAAAGAACAAGCTTGCATTGGTACAACATCACAATCAACAAAATCAGAATATGTACCAATAGTAAAATGCACGCGTACCGTTCTTGTTACCTTGATATTGCGAGAAATCTCAAACCATTGGATGTAATATGAATGTGTGCGTTGTCTTGTTGGAAGCGCAAGCTTCTCTACCATGTCAACACTAGCCAGATTATTACAACTCCCTCCATCAATGATGATCCATATAGCCCTTTCCTTGACAACACCACATGTTTGGAACAGGTTGTGGCGTTGATCTTGTTCAGATTTGCTCAATTGCACACTCAACACACGTTGTGTAATTAAACTCTTGTATTGATCAGCAGCTTCAGCTCCCATTACCTCTGTCTCTTCATCAGCATAGGAATTGTCTCCATCTCGAGCAGAAATAAGGGCTAATGTATCTTCATCAAAGTCACTCGCTGAATCGTATTGACCATCCTCCCGCACCATCATCACACGTTGTGTTGTGCACTATCTCTCAATATGACCAAAACCCTAGCACTTGCGACATTGTATATCCTTTGTATTACCTGTGGAAGCCATAGAAGATGTACTTTGAGCAGGAGCATTGGATGATGGTGGAGGAGCAGCTGGAAATCTTATGGTGGCCTTGGATGTGGTAGTAGCTGGTGGCGAATCACGAGAAGGAGGCGCTGATTGTCGGGATCTCCAAGTGGATGTGCGACCTACAGAATTATTAGTCCTCCTCCATGGTGTTTGGCGATCCTGCACTTCACGTTCAGCTTTGCAAGCAAGATGAAACAAACGAGTGATAGAATTATATTCCTTATAATCTAATATGTGTTGAATGACCTTGTTTAATCCACCAAAGAAACGTGCAAGCATTTGTTCATTAGATTCAACATGACCACACCGATCCATCCCCGTTTGTAATTCCTGATAATACTCTTCTACAGAATTTTTCCCTTGATCTAAACGTGTCAGATTCTTTAGTAAATCACGTTGATAAGTGGGAGGTACAAAACGAACACGCATAGCAGTTTTTAAAGCAGTCCAAGTACTAGGAATAGTAGTAGGATTTAAACGACAATACTCAGACCACCAAAGAGAAGAAAATTTAGTAAATTCACATGTAGCGGCACTAACACACATATTCTCAGGATATTTTAAGCATGCAAAACGTTGTTCTACTTCCATCTCCCATGTAAGATATGCATCAGGATTATATTTACCCTCAAAAGATGGAATATTTAATTTAAGCTTTGCAACATGATCATCATCACGTACCGGTGGTCGAGCGTTGCGGTAGTAATGTCGGGACGCCAGGTACCGTGGAGGTTGTTCAACCTCCTCGTCAACAGATCGCCGCCGGGTCGTAGTAGTACCCGTCGTCATCCCCAATGTCGCGAAGAGCTACGGAAGTCCGAGGTGCGTACCGCAGTAGCCGCTGGTGCGGCGTAGCCGAACCAGCAGTCCGACCCGTGATCGGGATGCGCCGTGCGCCATGTGTGGGTGCGGGTGCGGGCAATCTGTTCAAAATCTCCTTGAACCGAGCGTCAAGCTTGGCGTTGAAGGATTTCTCGAGTCCATCGATCTTGTCCATGGCGTTGGTGAGCTTGGCGTCAGACTCCCCTAGGCGTGTATCCACGTCTTAAGCGCGACTGACCAAGAGCTCGGAGAAGTGGGCATGCAGTTCTTCGTTCGTCATTGTGGCAGGGTTCTGCGAAGTATCTATCATGGTTAGTCCTTAAAAAGCACAGGTATATACTACAGAAATATGGTGGAAGACACGCGTAATCCGTCAAGCAATATACGAAGCTATTACAAGTTCTTACCAAACAGCAGGAAAAGGCGATGTGCAACCGCGAGGATCCGTGGGTCCAGAGAGTGAACCAAGCGATTACCAGGAGTCGAGACACCGTACGTGGAGAATATCTGTGGAGCTCTGGGAAGGCTTAGCAAAGGGGGTTAGCAATTATCAAAACAGCAATGCAAAATTTGAAAGAATGCTCAACGACGGTACTGTGCTGGTCCTAGGCTAGACCATACTAGAGACGCGAGCCTAGATCACCAACGATGTCACGACGCGACACAACAAGCAATGTATGATGATATGGCACCCTGAAAAGTGAACCGAGATGTGGAAAATCACTATGATGGAGAGTGTCTAAAACTGATCTACGGGTAATAAAAATAGGTTAGCCCTCAAATTTTTTTTCGAAATTTTTGTATTATGCTCCGGAAAGCGCGCAGGCGCCAAAAAAATGTCGCTATAACGGCTGATGGAGAAAAGTGATCCCCGGGGTCGGAAAACAGTATAACCAGAAAAAAAAATTTGCTCTCATTCTAGACTTACGACCGGACTCTGAGCTCGACACAGACTTTATCTTAACACGAAAACAACAAAGAAGGAAAGTAAAAAGAAATAACTAGGAAACAATAACTGTCAACGGCCGGATTTTTCAATCCTGGATGTCTGTTATGCCATACATCGCAATCCCAGGATTACCATTTTTGCGAGACATAACAGAATTGGATACCATAGTATTTCATCCATTACAAACGATACATAAGTTCTTACACAAATAGGGATCTCATGATCCAGTTCTTAATACAACATCAAGCAGCGGAATACGTAATAATAACGGTAGCGTAGGCGAGGCTCCATCTTCGGGGTCACAATGCAATCGACGATGGGAGATGATCCTAGTTGTCGTAACCTTCCTGGGGTCCATCTTCCAGGTACTCCTCTTCCTAGTCTGGCCATGGGAATAGCCAGGGACAAAGCCATGAGTACTCTTTAAGTACTCGCAAACTAATACTAACAAGTAAAGGGGGTTTTTGGATAATAGGACACTAGGCTCTAGGGTTGTTTTGCAAAAGCCAGATTTATCTCTACTAGGTTCTAAAGCTAGTCATAATTTTATAAATCCTAAGTGGGAACTTGTATTTCAAGTCACAACTCTGTTGTGGTCAAGTCAAAGTCTCAATTCATTTCACAAGTCATTTTGAAAACTCTGACGGAGGAACAGTATGGCCACTCCAACTGTCCATAACCACGGACGCGGCTATTCGACTAGTTTGACACTCTGCAGAGATTGTACACTTTCACCACAACATTTGATACATCCGTCATGAACAAATCCTGAATTCACCATACTCAGTATGCGGATAATCAATCCTAACCTTTCCATTACACGCCCTAGTATAAGCACCTCTCCTGTGAGTTTGGCCTCCCAACCATGACCACCTGTCATCTTGGGTACTGCACATGTGGACAATCTTCACAAGGTAGCCTCAGCTCAGACCTTGGCCGTGAGGGAACTAATACTAAGGTATATAATTTTCCAGTCAATCCCTACCCAATATTCGGGTATTGTGGTTGTACGCTAAAATTGGAATGGTATCGCATCCAGACAACCATCAGTTTTATAAAGGGCTAAGGCTCAGGCCTCAACATTTTCATCACCAAAATCATCAAGTGTTTGGAAACACATGTCAAAAACATTTCAATAGAATGATCCATCATTCCAAGGTTTTCATAACCATTTTTCCACCAAGTATTCCCATCTAGAGTTGATCAAATTTTATGCTTAGCACTAGCATCTAAGGTAGGGGGGTAGTACTGATGATGGGGTAGTAACTAGTGGGGTTTCACTAAGTCCAACCTTATATCTTAGGCTGATATCAAGGTTTCTAGCTTAGGACAAATTTTATGCTCTTTATGCAACCTTCAGCATCTTTCCAAAATCTACCGGTCACTTAAGTAAACTCTAAGTGAGCTTTGATAAAGAAATAAAGTGAGAAGCTTGCACATAAAACTAGGATTGGTTTATTAAATGGGTAATCTTGCAAGGGTTAGCTTGCAAAGGTATAGTATCCGCTTGCACATTCACTGGTAGTATTTGGCTTGCTAAAGTAGAGTGTCTTGCAAGTTTTACCTTGCATAGGTCAACTTGATTAGTAAGGCTTGCATAGTTACTAGCTTGCCTTGTGCAGATCAGTGGTTGAAGTTCTCCTCGGCTTCTTCTTCGTAGTATCCTCCTTCCTCCTTGCAGCCTTGGTCGGTACTAGTGTCTATGAATAAATACGAGGTACACAATCACCAAACAATACTTAACTACTTGCAATCATCACACACAAGGGTCCTATAGATGATCTAGCATCATCTCTAACCTTACAAGGTTAAGGCTTGATTTGATTCTTTTTATTTTTAGAAAAGTAATTTCTACTCATTGAAAAACTACTTAAGATTAAATATTCTCCAAACCAAATATGGGATCATTTTGACACATGTCATCACCACATATTGTAGTCCATGGGAATGTGATTTAAAGTGGTGTCACAATTTAATAAGGTTTTACCCTTTTATTTTAATTAATTAAAGTGGCTAGAAATGCTTATGTAGCATTCTTTTATTACTTGAACATTATTTCTGCAAGTAAACCTATATATTTTTATATATTCTGAAAGGTATGGTTAAATGTGATTTTTGAGAGTTGGAAACAACTCAAAAGCTTTTATGGTTTAAAATTGAAAAATGTTTGAATGCAGAAAAGCTTCTGCCTTGTTATTTTTACTATGGGTGATCTACAGATCCAAATGACTTGAATCCAACGGGCTTGGATTCAGCATTCACAGACCTTTCCAACAAAATTGGTTTCATCCAATTTGGTGCACTTAATCGATCTGGGTTGATTTTTGAAGTTGGGTACAGAAGTGTGTTTGAATTTTTAAAAGAAAAAGGTTTAATTTGAATCGCTGGGCTGCGCGGGAAAAAGTACTGGGCCGGCCTGCTAAGCGCAGTGCTCCCGCGGGCTGCTTAAGTGGTGTCCCCACTCGTCAGTGACGCTGGGCTGGGCGAAGCGGTATGGGGCAACATGGATCGTTCGATCTAGTTCTAATCTAACGGCTGGGATTCATCATCGACACGAGACAACTCCGGCGAGAACGAAACCTAGCGCAGCCAGTGAGGGGTGTTGGGGGCTCACCGGGGTACGGGCGAGGGTCGGCGAGGCGAATCCATTTAAGTCGACGACGGGAATCTCCGACATCGGTGGCTTCTCCTGGGGCGGCTCCAATCACTGGCTCCTTTCTTCTCCGGCAGCGGCATGCTCCAGTGAAATTCCGGCGAGGTGGTGCTCGCCTTGCTCTGAGAATGGTGTGGCACGATCAGTGAGGAGAGGGGAGTGAGATGGTGTGAAGAAATCGTGCGGGGGTGGCCTCTATTTATAGTCGAGCGAGGGGACCGTCGGGGCGCACGGTGAGCTCGTCGGGGGCGAGGTTACAGGCGGCTAAAGGCATGGGAAAGGGTAGGGGACGGTGCGGTGTCTCCTGGCGATGCTCAACGACATGGTCTCGAGGCATGGGGCGGTGTGGTTTGGTCTGGAACGGGCGGTGCTCTGCGCAGGCGGGCGTCTTCGATGGCGGCGGTGGTCGTATGGCACGGGCGACAAACGGGATGTCGCGGTCTCTCGGGTCGGTAGTGATCGTGTGTGCACGCTGTAAGGGCGGGCGCTCGTGGACGCTGGTCGAGGGTGGCGCTCGCGCATGCTCGGCATGGTCTGGCGCGGCCAGGCGCTGCGGGTCTGTGGCTTGGCAACGCCGCTGGTGGCGGGGTGGACGGTGGGCTGCCTCCTGCATACAAGGTTGGCATGGCTAGTTCTTCCTCTAGCCCGCTATCCACAATGGGGTGGCAAGGTTGGCTACTGTTCACCATTGATGGCAATGGCAAGCTCATGGGTGCTAGTCCTTAGTTAAACTTCCTAGATGATCATCGAGCTGTGTGTGAGCTAACTAGGGAACAAGTTAGGCCAATTTTACTACACACTATAGTGTTTGATGTTTGTTTGATTTGTGTCTCAACCTTTGTTTGATGAAATGGCCGCATGAAACCAAGTTTTGAATTTTGAAATGAATTTTGGTGGGTTTGCTAGATTGGTGCTGGTGAGTCTGCAGATGCTTGGGTTTTGAAAGTTGAGCTTGTTTGAGTGGTTTTTGAAAAAGTGGGATCTTCCCATATGATAAAGATTCAATTTTGAATTGTCATTTAAACTATGCATTTGAAAGTTTCTGGATGATCACAAAGTGGGCCTTGATACCTTGTTATGAGTACATTCAAGGGGTGCAAAGATCCAGAAAAGTTTCTGTTAAGTTTTGAAAGTTTGAGACAGCCAAAGTAGGCATGGGAGTTAAATTGGCCAAAATGACCATTCATTTCATATATGTATTTTGATTTACGTGTCTTTAGGAAAAGTGTGGGAAATGTTTTAGATGATGTTTATTTCACCTGAGAAACATTTTACAAGCAATGAAACAAACAAACAAGGTGGGTTTAAAAGAATTCAAAATCAATGCATACACATATGCATGCATTCATAATTTTATTTAGAAAAGTTTTTGTTAACCCTAAATGTGAGGATTAGAATTTGATGATCCAAGTTTAGTATTTTTGGGATGTTACAAACCTCCCCCCTTAAACAAAATCTCGTCCCGAGATTTGAAAAGGACGAAAAGATTACCTAGGATTTGAAGAGATCTGGAAACTCCGTCCTGATGTGATCTTCGCGCTCCCAGGTAGCTTTCTCTTCTGTGTGGTTGCTCCACCGAACCTTGAGAAACTTGATGCTTCGGGTTTGGGTAGTTCGAAAGGCTTCTTCCAAAATACGGATGTGTACTTCGGGATAGGTCAGGTCATCGTTAATCTCTATGGTCCGGTGATCGATATTCTTGAACACTTCGGTCTTCTCGGGGACTTCGAGACACTTGCGAAGTAACGAGATATGGAACACATTGTGCAAAGCCGACATCTCTTTTGGTAGTTCCAATTGATACGATACTTCTCCTCGACGGTTCAGAATTTTGAAAGGTCCGATATATCTGGGGGCTAACTTTCCCTTGAGTTGGAAACGCTACATTCCCTTCAATGGCGACACTTTCAGATAAACAAAATCTCCTATGTTGAAGGCGAGGTCTCTACATCTCTTGTCGCGAACTCTTCCATCGGGATTGGGCATCTTGAGGTGCTCACGAATCTTGTGAACCTTCTTCTTCGCTTCGTAGAGGATGTCGGTCCAACTGACTTTCTCCTACTTCTGACCAGTTCAAGGGGGTGCGACACTTCCTTCCGTACATAAATTCAAATGGGGCCATTTGCAAACTGGCTTGGTAACTGTTGTTGTATGAAAATTCCGCAAACGGCAGACAGTCTTCCTGATGTGGACATCCCTACTATTGATACAACCGTTGTACCTACAGCAACACATATACAAGGACCCATCACAAGATCTCGTGCCAAACAACTGAACTATCAGGTACTTTCGTTTCTTGGAACTATTCCTTACATACATGAGAATATGATGCTGCCTAAATCAGATATGTTTCTTACTCTTAGGAATGATGGACCAAGCATGGATGAGAGGGACAAGCATTGGAGCATGGCCATGCATGGAGATGGCAGCAAGCATGTGATGATCCAAGAGAAGGCCACGGATGAAGATTTCAGAACTTTGAGGCCACCATAATGAAGAAAGAAGGCTTGGACGAAATATTCAAGATCAATACTTTACGAATTCGTCCATAGCATAATATGGTGTTGCGACACCTTTATTTTGGGCCAGGCCCATGTAATTTTCGCAGGATTTTAATTAGCCACTTTTTAGAGTCCGTATTTGAGGGGAAAAGGACTTTTAAGGTTGGATTCGGCCACCACTTCCATGGCTGGCCGAAACCCCACCTTTTCGCCCTTAAATACGCCCCATAGACGAACCTCTAGACTCGGATTTTGTTTAGACATTAAGTTAGCCATAGTCGCAACTTCGCCAAGGCTCGAGCGTCGCAGAGGCCTCTTGTACTTCGCACCTATTCAGGATCCCACCTCTTCAATAAAGCTTTCCTGTTAATCCGCAATATCTTGATTGCAATATTGGTTCTTACTTGTTCTCGATTTCAGGTAGGAATTAAGACCCTCGTTGGTCAGGCTGATCGTGTTCACGCAGGATCGGTAACCTCCAGGAGATTGGCCTAGCGATTGCATTGGCGCTCGTGCTCGCACGTGTAGTCGGATCGTCAAGCCCGAACTCCACCAAATCGATCATCGCCATCTCATCGAAAGATCGGACACCTTTGCACTATCACTTCCCATTTGGATCCATATTCCAACACACCTGCCCTCAGCATATCTTCGAGTATTTGATTTACTCGCTCCGTTTGTCCATCGGTCTGAGGGTGATACGTGGTACTGAAATCTAGGCGGGTTCCTAAACCTTCTTGGACTTTCTTCCAGAATCTAGAGGTAAACTGAGTTCCTCGATCCGATACGATGTTCTTGGGGACTCCATGCAAACTAACGATTCTAGCGATGTACAACTCTGCTAGCTTCGAACTCTGATAGGTGGTTTTGACGGGCAAGAAATGGGCGACTTTGGACAATCATCACTATGACCCAAATAGAGTCATTTCCCTACTAGAAGTAGGTAGTCCAATGATAAAGTCCATTCCTCTAATCCCATTTCCATTCCGAATTTGCAAAGGTTGCAACAATCCAAAGGTCTTTGATGTCCCTTGACTCACGACATATATCACACTTGGCGATATAGCTGCCGATTTCTCTCTTCATCTTATGCCACCAAAATTGCTCCTTCAAATCTTGATACATCTTAGTTCCTCCGGGATGGATAGAATAAAGAGTATCATGAGCCTCCTTCAAGATAACTTCTTTTAACTCAGAATCTGATGGTACGCAAAGGCTTCCTTTGTACCACAAAACTCCTTCCTCGTCCTCGGTGAATCCGGGTACTTTGCCTGTACCGATACAACGCTTGATTCCGTCGATACTGGCATTTCCCTTCTGCGCCTCTTTAATCTGACTGATCAAAGTGGGCTGAAGTTCTATGCTATCCAAAAATCCTTCACTTACTAATTCCATTCGAAAATCTTCCATCTCTTTGTGCAAACTTGGTTGCTCCTTCAAAATCTTGGAGTTCAAGTGGCACGGCAATCTGCTAAGGATATCGGCTACCACGTTGGCTTTACCAGGGTGATAGGGAATGTCCAGGTCGTAATCCTTGATTAGCTCAATCCATCTTCTCTGCCTCATATTCAGCTCCTTCTGAGTGAATATATACTTTAGGCTCTTGTGATCCGAATAAATCTCACAACGGTTTCCCATCAGGTAATGTCTCCATGTCTTCAGGGCTAGAACTACGGCTGCGAGTTCGAGGTCATGGGTTGGGTAATTTTGCTCGTGTTGCTTCAATTGTCGAGATAGATATGATATAACTTTGCCTTCTTGCATTAGCACACATCCGAGACCAATCTTGGATGCGTCACAATACACATCGAAGGGCTTCGTGATATCCAAGCATGATCAAGATTGGGGCTGAAATCAATCTCCTTGAGTTCTTGAAAACTCGCTTCACATTTGTCGGTCCATTCAAACTTCTTGTCCTTCTTCAAAATTGGGTCATGGGTCCAGCGATACTAGAGAATCCTTCTACAAATTTGCGGTAATATCCCGCCAATCCGAGAAAAGCACGAACTTGGGTTTGAGTGGTTGGGGCTTGCATCTTCTACATCTTTCACTTTGGCAGGTCAACGGCAATTCCTCCTACGATACAATGTGACCGAGGAATACTACTTCCTGTAACGAATTCACATTTGCTAAACTTTGCATACAACTCGATGCTCTCTAAGGGTTCCAAGAATGGTCCTTAGGTGTAGCTCATGTTCTTCTTCCGATTTGGAATAAATCGAATGTCATCGATGAAAACAACGACAAACTTATCCAAAATCCATAAAAATCTTATTCATGAGGTTCATGAAATAAGCGGGCATTGGTTAATCCGAAGACATGATCAGTATACTCATACAATCCATATCTCGTGGTAAAGGCGGTCTTTGGAATATCCTCGCATTTAATTTTGAGTTGATGATAGCCAGTTCTAAGATCAATCTTAGAAAACACTTTGGCACCGGTCAACTGATCAAACAAATCTTCTATCTTGGGCAAGGGGTACTTGTTCTTGATGGTGACATCATTCAACTTCCAATAATCTGTACACAAACGGTTACCTCCATCCTTCTTGTCCACAAACAAGACAGGTGATCTCCATGGGGACGCACTTGGTTGAATTAATCCGATTTCCAACATGGAATCCAGTTGCTTCTTCAGTTCTTCTAGTTCTGACGGATTCATACTATAGGGTCTCTGGGCTATGGGTCCTGTTCCGAGGATTAGTTCAATGATAAACTCGATATCCCGATCTGGGGGCATACCGGGCAAAACATCTGGAAATACATCGGGGTATTCGCAGACTATCTGGACTTGGTCAATGGTAGGTTGGGCTATACTCTTGTTACACTTGAATTGGCGGGGTAAGGTTTCAGATATATGCTCGACTGATATTCCGGTGGTACTGGTCATGGTGATGGCTTTCTTGGCACAGTCAATCAATCCCTTATGTTTGGACATCCAATCCATTCCTAGTACTATTTCCAAACCTTTAGTTCCGAGTACTGTTAGATTAGCATAAAAATCTATGCCATGGATTCGGATAGGGACGGATTTGCAAATTTTCCTACCCTTGGTGGTTGATCCGGGAATTTGTACAATCATCACATGCTTCAATTTGGTTGGTTGAATTTTACTAGTGCAGGCAAATTCTTCGGTGACAAATGAATGTGATGCACCAGAGTAAAACAACACTCTTGTAAGTACTGAATTAATAGAAAACATACCCAGCACGATGTCTAGCGCTTCCTGAGCTTCTTCAGCATGCATGAAAAAAAGACGGCCATTGCGGTTGAGTGAATTCCCTGGGGCAAATCTTCTCCCTGGCTGGACACGACGCTGCTGCTGAGCTGGGACATTGGCGTTGGGGGCTGTATCATTCTTCTTGTTGGGGCACTAGTTGGAATAGTGGCCTTTATTTCCACAGTCATAACAGGTCACTCGTGACTTGTCCTTGGCTGCGACAGGCACAACATTGCTTCCAGTCCTCGGGGCAGTGTTGGGGTTGGCGGTAGCATTGTTGTTGTTGAACTTGGGTGGGGCACGGGTGAAATTGCTAGAGTTGCCGGGGTTGTTGTGATTTCCTCGGTCTAGGGTTTCACGGTTGGGGTAGGCCTGACGGGTCATAGGGGGTCTGTTGGTTCTTGGGGCAAATCCTGGAGATGGGTTGGGGCGATACTTTGGGGTCTGATGGGTTCCTGGTTGATGCATCATGCGACGCTTGCGGTTCTCATTGGCCTGGTTGATCTTTCCTTCCATCTGGATAGCAGAGTCGACAAGGTGTAACACCCTCAGAATCGGACCTATGCAAGTTTCAGCGATTCCCGCCAAACCCGCATAGAAACGATTCAAAGGTGCCACCAGCACTTTATGCGGTGGAAAGCGTAATAACATTACACAACAGTCCTCGATGGGACCCACGTAGCAGATATTTATACAACACGACTCCATGAGTCAAGAATACGAATATCTGGTACAAAGATCCAAATCACCTCGAAGATGGAGCGTCTGCCACGGACAAGATGCAAATGGAGCTAAGAGCCGAAGCATAACCAATGGCGCCCATAACCTGCCCGAGCCAAGCGGAAGGGTAACCACGCTAATGCGTCGATCTCAAAACACCTTAAACAAAGGGTGCCGACAAAGGGCAAAGGAAAAGAGGCGTCAAGATCGAGGCCAAGACAGCGAGGCTAGAGTTCGGCGGTCCTCGCCTACATAGGTATGGTGGACTGAAGCGGCAGCGGCAACATACACTAAACAACCTATAGAGACTCGATACAACTGGCGGCAATTCAGAGAGGGGTAAGAAGGACCTATTCGGAACCAACCTGATACTACCATCAAACAAACCCATCCTGGCGTTTCCCCCCCTCGAGACCAAACGAGGAAGTCAACCGAGGAACTCACACCGTTGGCAGTTTTACTTATTCAGTTATCGTTACAGCAATTACTAGTCAGGTTTAGATAATCATCCTGATAAAGTAAGCAGTGGGCACTTTTAGTTAACCATTCCGTTAAAGTTACAACACTTACTAATCAGATACAGATAGCATGTGATAACCCGAAACCCAGCAGTTGTGGCACTTTTATTTAGCCATTCCGTTGTAGTTGCAATATTTACTAGTTAGGTACAATTGTCGCAAGAGACAACCAAACAAGCAATTGTGGGCAGTTTTAGTTAGCCATTCCATTATAGTGAAGCTGATTACTAGTCATTATAAAGTCAAATTTATAGCACTACTTTAGTTATGCTTGTCTATGGTCGAGATACTGTGCTCCAAGTCGTCCATAACCGCGGACACGGCTTCGAGAAAGTTTTACGGCGGTGCACCAATAGCAACACACGCCGATCAACCTCGGAAAAACCAAATCAAAACCAACGAGGCCTTCACGACAAAGCAATCACGATTCAGAAATATTTCAGGCCACCCCATTGAGTAGACCATAGCAAGCGGTGACTCGAGACGGACTCAAGGTTTGCGACAATGGTCAGAACGATCGGGAACCCAGGCGGGCTTGTCGATACCGCGAAAACATTCCGCTTACCTAAAAGATGCGGTGCTCCTCGCACAATCGTAAATAAAGCAAGATAGCATGGCATAGGTACAGGATAGTAAATAAAACCTCAAACTAGTTTGGCCCCAAGAAATAAGAATGAATCATGCTCTGGCTCGGGGGGTCCCATAATCCTCCGGATGTGGATAGCGATAAATCAAGGAACAGTATCAAGTACTCGGGTCCCACGACACAAGTGGGCGGTCGGAAACCAAATATTATCTATGACCCACCGATGCCTCTGCTTACTTACTTCAATTTTAGTTGTTAAACAGTAATTAAAGTGAACGATAAGTAAAACCATGATCATCTCCAACATCAAACATGCGGCAATACACCAACAACTGTGGCACTTGACGACCACAAAGACTGAGCAAGCGACTACGCTGCAGTCCAACTAACTACCACACAACAGGTAATAGGAGGTGTCCAAGGCAATATAAGGCTGCAAGGGATATCACGGCACGAAAGCTAGAGCATCGCAACACGTATAGCAATAGATCAACAGAGGAAATAAATACTATAAAAGTAAGATAGGTAGAAAGGGGAGATGCTGCGAAAACATTGTCGAAGGTTCAACCAAGATCGGTAACTCACATCAACTCGACGGCCTTATCCGCGAAGAAGCAAAACACTAGAATAAACACCGGATGCAATATTTAATACTACGGCAGAAGATCGGGCATGATGCATGTATGATGTATGACATGGCAAAGGGGCGATGCAATTAGGTCATGTTAAGTGGAACCGGGGTCCCGACAATTAATTAAACGGTTCAAGTTATTTAGGTACCCCGCATTTTAAATGTTGTATTAGCAAGGCAAAACAAGTTACCGGTTCGCTACACAAATTTAAATGAGGCCAATATGAGACTAGATTTGCCCGCATATGGGCCCCATATTTAATTATTAGGTGAATCGGCATAAGGCCCCCAAACCACATGATATGCATGCGAGATGAACAATTAAGATGCAACAATTTTATATTTCATTTATAAAAATAGGGCTCAAGGAAATGGGTCACACATTAGAGGGTCTCGACGAACTTGGGGTTCCGGGGTTCGGCGTTCGGTCTCAGGTTTTGACGGGAACGAGGTTCGGACTCCGGGGTTTAGGGTCTTCGGATCTGCGAAGGGGATCATGGCGTTCCGAGGAGAAGATCTTGGCGTGCCGAGGGTTCGGTCTCCAGATCCCGGGGAGGATGTCTTGCGGCTTCCCGTGAAGGCGACCTTGACGCTCGGTGTCCGAGAAGTAAACTTGTCGTCCATCTCTTGTCGGTGGTGAACTTGGCCGATGGTCTTCGGGTCCGGGAAGGAGAGCTCGGTGTTCTGAGTCCTTGACGTCCCTGACGATGATCTTGTAGTTCCGTGTCCGGGGTTCTTGTCGTACCATGTAAGAAGATCTTGTTGTCCACGTAGGCGAACTTGGTGGTGTCGACGAAATTGTTGAATTACGGCTTCGGGGTCTCGGTGTCCGGGTAGGAATACTTGGAGTTCCATGTTGGCGACCTTGGCAAACTGAGTTCGTTGTCGAAGGCGGACTTGAATTAGACTCCTCGAGGCCAAATTGGCTTTCAACGAACCCCAAACGAGCAGCTTCGCTTGGTTTTGGCGTCGAGCACCCGGGCGTGTGTTGTCTCGTGGCAGGTACATGACCAAAAGAACCAAGCACACAACCTGTACTTGCACAAGGCAGCGAGGCCTCCTGCGAGAAGGATGCGTCTGGGCCGGGAGACGAGCATGGGACAGCAGCACCACCCTCTACCGAAGGTGGAGGCGACGGCAAGGACACTGCAGGGGCGGAGGAGAAGCAGGCGAGGCGAGGTGCAGGCCCGGACTCGGTGGCGTGAGCTCACGCGGGCCACAGGAGGAGGCTGCTGCACGGGAGGAGGAGAGAGCGGAGCGCCGAGTTGGGGCAGGAGGCGTGGTGGCTGGGCGGAAGGTGGAGGCGGAGGAGCGGCAGCGCTGGCGGAGCGGAGGCGGAGGGCGTCTGGAGGAGCCGAGGCCCGGAGGCGGGCCGGGCAGAGCGGCGAGGCCGAGGCTGCAGGCCATGGCGCGGAGAGGGACAGGCGGTCCGTGGCGGGAGGTGGAGGTGGACGACACCACTGGGCGTGGCGGAGGCAGGAGGAGGAGACGGGCGCGCCGGCTCGGAGAGGGCGGGCGGAGCTTTGCCGGGCTGTGAGCAAAGGCGAGTCGGGCGGCACAAGGCGGTGGAGCCTCCGGCGAGGAAGGGATGAGCTGTGAGGGGCCGGGTGAGGAGAGCGGATGGCGGTTGCTATGGGAGGAAGAGCGAGGCGGGGCGAGGAGGAAGGTTGAGGGTAGGTGGGGAGGGCGTGGTCGGGCGCGTCGGTGGGGAGGGAGAGGACACACGGGCAGGTGGGCCAGGGGGTGCGGGACCGGGGGTCAGTGGGGGTTGAGCGCGTGGGGGAGGGCTGGTGGCGTGTGTGGGTGCTGTGGTGTGTGTTGTGTGTGTGTGGGTGAGACAGGTGGTGAGGGTGTGAGGGGTGGGTTTGGTCTAGGTGGCAGATGGGGATTGGGTGAGGGAGAGAGTTGGGGTGAGGTGTCACGAGGGGAGTGGTCGGGGTGAGGTGGAGAGGGGTGTGGGTAGATTAGGACTGGTAGTTTTAGGAATTTAGGTGGACCGTTTTAATTCCTGGGGGTGGTCGTTCGGGTCGAATCGGCCCGTTCGACTGCCCCCACTAAAATAATTTAACATTTTATTTGTTTAACACGGGGCTTTTATAACCCGATAGCGGACAAAACAAAAATAATCCGGGGACTCGGGTTTGTGTTTGAAAGCAAGACGGGGCATTTTAGAAAACAAAAACATGCTTTGCGAAAATAGTTTTATGCGAGTAGATGCAAGATGATGACGATGCTCAAATGCAATGTGGCATGATGACATGAGCATGCGGTCATGATGATGCAATGCACAAAAACAACGCGATTTTCTAGTAGTGGTTTTGCGGGATGCCACACAAGGGCTTCAATATCAACAAAGGGGATATTGACTAAGACTGTCTGCATCTCGTCATGCAGACCATTCAAGAACCTTTCTTTCTTCTTGGCTTCGGTGTCTATCTCGTCCGGGGCATACCTAGCTAATGACAAAAATTTGTCACGGTATTCCACTACAGTCATCCTTCCTTGCTTGACTCTACGAACTCTCTCATTCTCTTGATCAAGCCTGGTGGTACATGGGTTCTGCTGAACTTGACCTTGAATTCCTCCTAGGTCATCAATTGGCCTCCGGTCATGGCGCGAACACTGTTCCACCATGCCCTGGCATCTCCGGCTAGATAATGGGTGGCGAACAGGACTTTCTCGTTGGCTTCCACTCCGGCAACTTCTAGGTTGTTTTCCATGGTTTGCAGCCAATCATCAGCATCTAGGGGTTCTTCTGACTTGGTTAAAACGGGTGGGTTGGTACTCTGGAAAATCTTGAGCTTAGATCCGTGGTTGTCCTGATTTCCGTGGCCTTGGTTGTTGTGGGCTAGCTGGGCTATCTATTGCAGAGTGGCTAGGTTGGCTTGACGTTCCTCTCTTTCAGCTTCGCGGTCAGAAGTCAACATTTGCAGCATCTGCAACATCGGGTCCGGGGCTGAACCACTTCCTCCACGTGGCATCTGAAGATTGATATAGATCATGAGAAAAGAGGGGAATTTCTAAGGTTTTGGGTCTTTGAAAAGTGTTAAATGTTTGATTCAGATTTTTCTAGCAACTTGCTTTTTCATTCATTCATTCACACGATACAACACACACCACAGCAAGGAAAAACTGATGGTTTTAAGAACCATTCTGGAATCTACGATACAGTGGGACCGACTACTACTCACTACGCTAGTGCTCAAGTGCTACTACTTCTCGAAATCTATGGCTTCATCATCTTCAGCATCATCGATGAAGGCGAAATCATCCTCATCAGTGAAGAAGTCCATGGCCTGATCCTCCAGAAAATCATCGTCATCGCTGAGATAGGAGTAAGGGTCTCCACGAAGATCCTCTCCGGCATTCTCCCTTTCCTCTAACTGCATGTCTCTCTCGTGGATGGTCTCCTCCAGAGATGAGATGCGATGGCGAAGACAGGCAATAATGCGCTCCTTCTTGTCGAGCTGACGGCGGCGAGACTTGCGATCCTTTGCTAGCATGGCGATGGTTTGGTCCTTCGTCTTGATGATGGCAGACTTGTGGTTGCAATAGTCACGGCAGTTGTCCAATTCCTGCTGACGATCATACATCATGAAGCTAAGGTGGTCCAATTTAGTCTTCAGCTCGGGGTGGTATGGGGCTTCCAGTGGTTGTCCATTTGCATCACGCCTTGGGCAAAACTCAAAGCGAGTAACCTTGATCTGATTGATGCTCTGCCCACACAGACGGGAAAGAGCTTCCTGCATTGCTCT
Source organism: Avena longiglumis (assembly GCA_030063025.1). NCBI lineage: Eukaryota > Viridiplantae > Streptophyta > Magnoliopsida > Poales > Poaceae > Avena > Avena longiglumis. The sequence goes on from CP125975.1 coordinate 281,376,481, forward strand.
GGCAAGTCCATCGATCCAGTTGTTTTCCCTCAAGGTAAACTGAATTCCCTCTGCAGTGGGAGGTTCAATCTTTCCTTGGAGACTTGCAACAATTAGCCACTGCAGATCTTCTCCTCCTTGATCATTGAGCTGAGCTCCGAAGAACTCAAAAGTGACGCTCCAGAAGTTCCGAAAGCTGATCCAGATCCCTCTCAAAGATAAGGTCTCCTCCATTCCCAAGTTGGTAAAACTTGCTGTACTTCACGTCCATCTATAAAAATAGAGGATGAGTAGATTAGCATATTGATCAAGTGTGTCAAAATTTTATCTATTTTGCAAGATTTTTTGAGGAACATGAAGTTTTATGAAAGAATTAAGGAGGTAAGAATGAGAATAAGTTTTCGTAAATATTGTGTTCTTTGGTTTTGAAACTAAGTTTTTGGTTCAACGTCCAATCTAACTAGGGTCTCCTATGGTCAGGATGGCTCTGATACCAACTTGTCAACACCCGGATTTTTCAATCCTGGATGCCTGTTATGCCATACATCGCAATCCCAGGATTACCATTTTTAAGTAGACATAATGTAATTGGATACCATAGTACTTCATCCATTACAAACGATACATAAGTTCTTACACAAATAGGGATCTCATGATCCAGTTCTTAATACAACATCAAGCAGCGGAATACGTAATAATAACGGTAGCGTAGGCGAGGCTCCATCTTCGGGGTCACAGGCAATGCTGACGATGGGATATGATCCTAGTTGTCATAACCTTCCTGGGGTCCATCTTCCAGGTACTCCTCTTCCTAGTCTAGCCACGAGAATAGCCAGGGACAAATCCATGAGTACTCTTTAAGTACTCGCAAACTAATACTAACAAGTAAAGGGGGTTTTTGGATAATAGGACACTAGGCTCTAGGGTTGTTTTGCAAAAGCCAGATTTATCTCTACTAGGTTCTGAAGCTAGTCATAATTTTATAAATCCTAAGTGGGAACTTGTATTTCAGGTCACAACTCTGTTATGGTCAAGTCAAAGTCTCAATTCATTTCACAAGCCATTTTGAAAAGTCTGACGAGGGAACAGTATAGCCACTCCAATTGTCCATAACCGCGGACGCGGCTATTCGAATAGTTTGACACTCTGCAGAGATTGTACACTTTCACCACAACATTTGATACATCCGTCAGGAACAAATCCTGAATTCACCATACTCAGTATGCGGATAATCAATCCTAACCTTTCCATTACACGCCCTAGTATAAGCACCTCTCCTCTGAGTTTGGCCTCCCAACCATGACCAGCTGTCATCTTGGGTACTGCACAGGTGGACAATCTTCACAAGGTAGACTCAGCTCAGACCTTGGCCGTGAGGGAACTAATACTAAGGTATATAAGTTTCCAGTCAAGCCCTACCCAATATTCGGGTATTGTGGTTGTACGCTAAAATTGGAATGGTATCGCATCCAGACAACCATCAGTTTTATAAAGGGCTAAGGCTTAGGCCTCAACATTTTCATCACCAAAATCATCAAGTGTTTGGAAACACATGTCCAAAACATTTCAATAGAATGATCCATCATTCCAAGGTTTTCATAACCATTTTTCCACCATGTATTCCCATCTAGAGTTGATCAAATTTTATGCTTAGCACTAGCATCTAAGGTAGGGGGTAGTACTGATGATGGGGTAGTAACTAGTGGAGTTTCACTAAGTCCAACCTTATATCTTAGGCTGATATCAAGGTTTCTAGCTTAGGCCAAATTTTATGCTCTTTATGCAACCTTCAGCATCTTTCCAAAATCTACCGGTCATTTAAGTAAAATCTAAGTGAGCTTTGATAAAGAAATAAAGTGAGAAGCTTGCACATAAAACTAGGATTGGTTTATCAAATGGGTAATCTTGCAAGGGTTAGCTTGCATAGGTATAGTATCTGCTTGCACATTCACTAGTAGTATTTGGCTTGCTAAAGTAGAGTGTCTTGCAAGTTTTAGCTTGCATAGGTCAACTTGATTAGTAAGGCTTGCATAGTTACTAGCTTGCCTTGTGCAGAGCAGTGGTTGAAGTTCTCCTCGGCTTCTTCTTCGTAGTATCCTCCTTCCTCCTCGTAGCCTTAGTTGGTACTACCGTCTATGAATAAATACGAGGTACACAATCACCAAACAATACTTAACTACTTGCAATCATCACACATAAGGGTCCTATAGATGATCTAGCATCATCTCTAACCTTACAAGGTTAAGGCTTGATTTGATTCTTTTTATTTTTAGAAAAGTAATTTCTACTCATTGAAAAACTACTTAAGATTTAATATTCTCCAAACCAAATATGGGATCATGTTGACACATGTCATCACCACATATTGTAGTCCATGGGAATATGATTTAAAGTGGTGTCACAATTTAATAAGGTTTTACCCTTTTATTTTAATTAATTAAAGTGGCTAGAAATGCTTATGTAGCATTCTTTTATTACTTGAACATTATTTCAAGTAAACCTATATATTTTATATATATTCTGAAAGGTACGGTTAAATGTGATTTTTGAGAGTTGGAAACAACTCAAAAGCTTTTATGGTTTAAAATTGAAAATGTTTGAATGCAGAAAAGCTTCGCCTTATTATTTTACTATGGGTGATCTACAGATCCAAATGACTTGAATCCAACGGCTTGGATTCAGCATTCCTGAACCTTTCCAAAAAATTGGTTTCATCCAATTTGGTGCACTGAATCGATCTGGGTTGATTTTTGAAGTTGGGTAGAAGTGTGTTTGAATTTAAAAGAAAAAGGTTTAATTTGAATCATTGGGTCGCAAGGAAAAAATCTTGGGCCGGCCTGCTAAGCGATGCTCTGCTGGCTGTTTAAGTGGTGTCCCCACTCGCCGATGATCGGGGCTGGGCGGTATGGGGCAACGTGGATCGTTTGATCTAGTTCTAATCTAACTACTGGGAGTCATCGTCGACGAGACAACTCGCGAGAACAAAACCTAAGCGACCAAAGTGAGGGGTCTTTGTGATGCAGGCGAGGTCGGCGGGCGAACAACGAAGTCGGCGGCAAATCTCCCGACTTGGTGGCTTCTCCTGGGGCGGCTCCAATCGCTGGCTCCCTTCTTCTCCGGCAGCGGCAGGCTCCAGTGAAATTCCGATGAGGTGGTGCTCGCCTTGCTCTGAGAATGGTGTGGCACGATCAGTGAGGAGAGGGGAGTGAGATGGTGTGAAGAAATCGTGCGGGGGTGGCCTCTATTTATAGTCGAGGGGACCGTCGGGGCGCACGGTGAGCTCGTCGGGGGCGAGGTTACAGGCGGCTAAAGGCATGGGCAAGGGTAGGGGACGGTGCGGTGTCTCCTGGCGATGCTCAACGACATGGTCTCGAGGCATGGGGCGGTGCGTCTTGGTGCGAACGGGCGGTGCTTTCTGTAGGCGAGGCGTCTTCGATGGCGGGCGGTGGTGTATGGCACGGGGCAACGGGATGTCTGGCGGTCTCTGGTCGGTGGTGATCGTGTGTGCACGCGTGAGGGCGGCGATGCGTGGACGCTGGTCGAGGGTGGCGCTCTGGCGCATGCTCGGCATGGTGCAGGCGTGGGTCTGTGGCTTGGCAATGCTCATGCTGGGGACAGGGAGTGGCGGTGGACGGTGGGCTGCCTCCCGCACAAGGTTGGCATGGCTAGTTCTTCCTCTAGCCCTTTGTCCACAATGGGGTGGCAAGGTTGGCTTGGCTGTTCACCATTGATGGCAATGGCAAGCTCACAGTGCTAGTCCTTAGTTAAACTTCCTAGATGATCTCTTGAGTGTGTGAGCTAACTAGGGAACAAGTTAGGCCAATTTTACTACACACTATAGTGTTTGATGTTTGTTTGATTTGTGTCTGCAGCCTGTTTGATGAAAGGGCCGCATGAAATCAAGTTTTGAATTTTGAAATGAATTTTGGTGGGTTTGCTAGATTGGTGCTGGTGAGTCTGCAGATGCTTGGGTTTTGAAAGTTGAGCTTGTTTGAGTGGTTTTTGAAAAAGTGGGATCTTCCCATGTGATAAAGATTCAATTTTGAATTGTCATTTAAACTATGCATTTGAAAGTTTCTGGATGATCACAAAGTGGGCCTTGATACCTTGTTATGAGTACATTCAAGGGTGCAAAGATCCGAAAAGTTTCATTAAGTTTTGAAAGTTTGAGACAGCCAAAGTAGGCATGGGAGTTAAATTGGCCAAAATGACCATTCATTTCATATATGTGTTTTGATTTACTTGTCTTTAGGAAAAGTGTGGGAAATGTTTTAGATGATGTTTATTTCACCTAAGAAACATTTTACAAGCAATGGAACAAACAAACAAGGTGGGTTTAAAAGAATTCAAAATCAATGCATACACATATGCATGCATTCATAATTTTATTTAGAAAAGTTTTTGTTAACCCTAAATGTGAGGATTAGAATTTGATGATCCAAGTTTAGTATTTTTGGGATGAAACAATAACTTAACTCGGACTCGTGCCGCGGCAGGATAGGTGATCGGATTCGTGTCACGGTAGGAAGGCGGTGGCAGAGTGTTTAGGGTTTATGGTGGCTGGGTATATGGCGGCGGAATATGGTGGCGGTGATCGGCGAGTGTGGCGGTGACTACTATGATCAGAACTCGAAACTCTAAGGGACGAGACACTAAGAACAGCAACACGACGCGACGATGTAGACACAAATTCAACAATGCAAAAACTGAAAAGATAATGCGAGGCGTAGATTGGTTATGGGATGGATCTAATCTCTAACTGTGTTTTTGGCTTTTTCGTGGGTTATAGGTAAAACAGATCTAATCTACAAAAACAGTAAAATCTCACCGAGCAACTTGAAATCTGATACCACTTGATAGGGCAAAGGTGTCCGATCTTTCGATGAGATGATGATAGTCGATTTGGTGGAGTTCAGGCTTGACGATCCGACTACACGTGCGAGCACGAGCGCCAATGCAATCGCTAGGCCAATCTCCTGGAGGTTACCGATCCTGCGGGAACACGATCAGCCTGACCAGCGAGGGTCTTAATTCCTACCTGAAATCGAGAACAAGTAAGAACTAATATTGCAATCAAGATATTGCGGATTAAGAGGAAAGCTTTATTGAAAAGGTGGGATCCTGAATAGGTGCGAAGTACAAGAGGCCTCTGCGACGCTCGAGCCTTGGCGAAGTTGCTGCGATGGCTAACTTAATGTCTAAACAAAATCCGAGTCTAGGGTGACGGCTATGGGGAGTATTTAAGGAGGAAAAGGTGGGGTTTCGGCCAGCCATGGAAGTGGTGGCCGAATCCAACCCTAGAAGTCCTTTTCCCCTCAAATACGGACTCTAAAAAATGCCTATTTAAAATCCTGCGAAAATTACATGGGCCTGGCCCAAAATAAAGGTGTCGCAGCACCATATTAAGCTATGGAAGAATTCGTGAAGTATTAATCTTGAATATTTCGTCCAAGCCTTCTTTCTTCATTATGGTGGCCTCAAAGTTCTGAATCTCCATCTGTGGCCTTCTCTTGGATCATCACATGCTTGCTGCCATATCCATGCATGGCCATGCTCCAATGCTTGTCCCTCTCATCCATGCTTGGTCCATCATTCCTAAGAGTAAGAAATACATATGATTTAGGCAGCATCATATTCTCATGTATGTGAGGAATAGTTCCAAGAAACGAAAGTACCTGATAGTTAAGTTGTTTGGCACGAGATCTTGTGATGGGTCCTTGTATGTGTGTAGCTGTAGGTACAACGGTTGTATCAATAGAAGGGATGTCCACATCATCATCTGGGACCGGAGTCTCGACGAAGTCCGAATCTCGTCGAGGCTCGGGTATGCGATGGGGAGATGCTGGTGAGGGTGAATCTAGTAGATCGGGAAATGCAACAAGGCTAAAGTACTAGAGTGCAAGCAAACAAGTGATTCCAATGGACAAATCAGCAACAATCCTCAAAAACAAATCTAGGGATGAACCCTAGGAGGAAAAAGGAGAGGAGAGGTACCAGATCTGTCCATGGGATTGATTCCTTCGGTGGGAATGACCCAATGGAGGAGAGGGGAAGGTTGGACGGCTGCACGGCGGATCCCGGGGGCTTCTTGACCTCCGGGGAGGATTTTTGGAGGAGGAGGCGACGGGTTTGGAGGTAGGGGACGGGGTGGAGAATGAGGAACTGCTGTTCTAGTTCACCCCGTGCCCCTTCTTTAAGTGACAGAAACCGTCCAGACCGGAGACTCCGGTCTACACCGGAGACTCCGGTCCTCCTCGACCAAAAATTCCACGAAAGGTGTTTGGGGACATATATGAGAGATAGATGGTTTTTAAGATAGGAAAAGGGCTTGGGTTGAGACATCAAACTGTGAAGAACCAATAAGAGCCATAGAAGTTCAAAAATAATCAGAAAAGCTCCAAGAGACTGAAATCAAGCAAATGACGAACATGAGTAAGGGCCAACCTCTCAAATGAGAGAGGGTGGTGGCCTAGGCCACCATATTTGAGTATACTTGTCTTGGCACCACGAAGATATATCTTGGGTCCATTACCAAAACTCATCATTAAGCTCACATATCACTAAAAGATATTAAGAGGAATGATTTTGATTGCTTTGGGCATAATGGGGGGAGGGATGGTCCAATCAATTAGGACCGCACTCCCCCTATATCCATGCATACACCTAGACCAAATATGAGATGAAACATAGGTGAGAGTGCAATAACATCAAGTCAAGCTCCTTGAATCTACGATATTTAGTTCATTCCTCAAGTAGCAAAACCTTGCTTCATCAAGTGGCTTCGTGAAGATATCGGCAAGTTGATCTTTGGTTGGTACATATGATAAATCAATATCACCTCGAGCAACATGATCTCTAATGAAGTGATGGCGAATCTCAATATGCTTTGTCCTTGTGTGATCCACCGGGTTGTAGGCAATCTTGATGGCACATTCATTGTCACATAGAAGAGGCACTTTGTCACAATGGACACCGTATTCCTTTAAAGTTTGCCTCATCCATAGCAATTGAGTGCACACACTAGCAGCTGCCACATACTCGGCTTCGGCGGTGGAGAGAGATATACAATTTTTCTTCTTGGAAGACCAACATACCAAGGACCTACCAAGGAATTGGCAAGCCCCGGATGTTGATTTTCTATCATCCTTGTCACCTTCCCAATCCGAATCCGTGTATCCACAAAGAGCAAATGTTGAGCCTCGAGGATACCAAAGACCATAAAATGGGGTATGAACCAAATATCGAAAGATTTTCTTGACCGTCATTAAATGGCTTTCTTTAGGAGCCGCTTGATATCTTGCACACACACCTACACTCAACACAATATCGGGTCTAGATGCACAAAGGTAAAGCAAAGAACCAATCATAGACTGGTATACCTTTTGATCCACATCTTTACCATTTGGATTTTATTCTAGATGATTCTTTGTAGCCATGGGAGTAGGAGCTCCATTCAAATCTTGCATTTTGAATCTCTTGAGCATATCTTGAGTATACTTGGCTTGATTGAAGAATGTCCCTCCTCTAACTTGCTTGATCTCAAAGCCAAGAAATACTTTCAACTCCCCCATCAAGGACATCCGGAACCTCCTAGTCATAAGCTTTGAGAATTCATCATTAAAAGCTTTGTTAGATGAGCCAAAGATAATATCATCAACATATATTTGGCATACAAAAAGCTCCACATTGACCCTCTTAGTAAAAAGAGTGGGATTGATTTTCCCAACCTCAAAGCCACGGTTAAACAATAACTCTCTAAGGTGCCCATACCACGTATGTGGGGCTTGCTTGAGCCCATAGAGCGCCTTGTCAAGTTTGTAGACATGGTTTGGGAAGTTGGGGTCCTCAAATCCCGGGGGTTGCTTAACATATACCAATTCATTTAAAGGACCATAAAGAAATGCACTTTCTACATCCATTTGTTGCAACTTAAAGTTATGATGTGCCGCATAAGCAAGAAGGATACGGATGGACTCAAGACGAGCCACGGGTGCATAAGTCTCTCCATAACCAATGCCTTCAATTTGAGAATACCCTTGTGCAACCAATCTAGCCTTGTTCCTTACTATAATTCCATGCTCATCTTGCTTGTTCTTGAATATCCACTTTGTTCCAATAACATTGCGGCAATCCTTTGGCTTCTCAACTAACTTCCACACTTTATTTCTCTCAAAGTTGTTGAGCTCTTTGTGCATAGCTTCTAACCAATCCGAATCTTCAAGAGCTTCCCACACTTTCTTTGGTTCAATCATGGAGATGTGTGCTTGGTGTTCACTGAACCTCTTCAATTGTGCTCTTGTGGAAATGTGGCCTTAGCAAGCTCCCCCTTCAACCTAGCATTCTCTTCAAGAATAGTTGTACTACTAGATGGAATGAAGTTACTAGGTGAAGGGATATTGGCCAATTGAGTTTGAAGCATTTCATGGGACTTTATGAGTGACAAGAGTTCACTCTCCAAAGCTTTGTGAGCCTTGTTAAACAACCTAAAGTCCTCGGCAAGTTTTTCATGAACCACACCAAACTCAATCTTGTCCTTTTTAGAACTTTTTTATTTTGCAATAGCATGATCACGCTCTTTGATGAGCTTGTTAACAATATTTTCATTGGCCTTATCAAGCCCTTCAAGTTTTAGCTCAAGTGATAACCTAGTTTCTTGTTCTTCTTCTAGAGCATTGTTTAAAGCCTCTAGATCAATCATGTGTTCATGCCCAAGTTTACATCTAACATCTAGAAGCTCTTGAGTATGTGAAAGTTGATCTAGAATGTTTTCAAAGTGTAACTTAGCATCTCCTTTTAGGTTAGTCATAAACTCATCAAAAGCAATTAATTCCTTTTTAACACCAAGAGACATTTCATCATCAAGTTCATCATTATCTAGGGGAGTAGAGTGGGATGATGAGGATACCTCAGTTCCTCTTGCCATAACTCATCAAAGGCAAGTGACGTTCTTGGTGGGAGAGTTCTCATTTGGAGAATCAAAGAGTGAGAATGTCGGAGTAGAGGTGGTGGCTAGAGCAGCCACACCATGTGAAGTTTCCTCTTCCTCATCTTCATCATCTTCATTGTCGGAGGAGTATTCTTCATGAGTGATCAAGACAATTTCTCCCGACTTCTTGTTGATGGGATTCTTCTTGATGAAAGGTTTCTTGTACGGTGCCTTGAGGGTCTTCTTCAACACAAGCTTACCCCCATGATCTTCTCTCTTTTCATAGGGACAACTTGCTACAAAGTGGTAGCGGTCACCGCAATTGAAGCAAGTCCTCAATCTTGTTGTAGTTTCTTCCCATTTGGGTTGCTCTTTCTTTGCATTTCCATCTTGGCCTTGGCGGGGTTCTTCCAAAAGTTCTTTGCATAGAAAGCCATATATTGACTATGAGCAATCTTGAGTTCATCGGGGTGGTACATGGCAGGCCCTTCATCACTATCATCTTCATCCCCATGGTCCACAGCTTTGGCCTTTAATGCAACATTGACAACATTGCTCATACCAAGGGAACGAGCACGGGCATCTTTGGCATTCTTGGCGGCAACCTTGAAAGCGGCCATCTCTTGCATAACTTCATTTGAGGTCATGAGATGGTAGTTGTGTCTTCCTTGTAGACTCTTCAAGTCGGTGGGCTCAAAAGGCATGAGTGCACTCACATACTTCCTTTTTATCCATGCATCATCCACATGTGAGGCACCCACATTTCTAAAGGCGGTGGCGGTGGTCTTGATCCTTTGGTACCTGTCTTCATGATCTTCACCTTCTTTCATGTAGAAGCCTTCGGCTTCATTGCTTAGAGCATCATATCGGTTCCTCCTCATACTCTCATTGCCAACAAACAACACAGTGAGAGCATCCCAAGCTTCCTTGGCAATGCTAAAGTGCTCAATGTGTGGGTAATCCTTTGTTCCCAATCCTTGTTGAATCATATGCAAAGCAGTGGCATTGAGTTGACTATTGACAATCTCTCTTCTTGTCAAGTTGTTTGGATCCCCAATAAAGAGTCCATGCTCGATGATGTTCCATAGTTCAATGCAAGAGCTGCGCATATGAGTTATCATTAGTGATTGCCATTGAGCTAAAGTAGCAGACTCTTCTAGCTTAGGTGGGTCACCTCTATTGTACACATGAGGGTGAGGGATGGGAGGATCGGGAGAGTACCAAGAATCACGGTGCTCACCCTTCCCCCCATCAAGTCGTGTGGAGGAATTAGCGTTGTCTAGTTTGTCCTCTACCACCATACCTTCGGGGGATACCAGAGTATTCCCTTTAGGTACAACGGATGGTAGATCCTCTTGAGGAGATGGGGGTGATGAGCCATCTTTGTCTTTAAGAAGTTGCTCAAGGAAGAGCTCAATCTTGTTTCCAAGTTTCTGAGATCTTCCATGGTCACCGGGGTCGACTCACTAGCACCATCCCCTTCTTGGCTACCCATATTCTCTTAGGCGGTAAAGCCTGAATGAAGAGCCGAGGCTTTGATACCAATTGAAAGGATCGTATGGGCACCTAGAGGGGGGGTGAATAGGTGCTACTTCAAATTTTACTCTTTTTCAAATTAGGGTTTGACAAGAAAGGTAAATTCTCTAGAATATGCAACTATGGTGAATTTACCTATATGTCAAACAAGCACAAACTAACACAACACTAGGCAAGAACAAGTAAGTAAAGTGCGGTAAAGGATAGAAGTAACCAAGGGAGTGGACGCAGAGACACAAGGATTTGTTTCCCGTAGTTCCTTCCTTTTGAGGGGAAGTACGTCTACATTTGTAGAGGGGGTGGTTTCAAACCACCAACGCCACGAGAGGCCTCCCTTGTTCTCCGATGAACCTCACCCCAACGGGCTCGATTAACCTTCCACTATATCGGCAACCTTCGAGGTGGAAGCCGGCACCTTTACAACAAGTTCGGGGCACACATCCACAACTGAATTGGAGGCTCCCAAATACAAGCAAGCTGTCAAGACAAATCAAAGACAAGCTTGTAAGAACCAAATCAAAGTTAGGGTTTCCAAAGAAACACTAGAGCTTGGGGGCCCTCAAGTGAATGAGGGGGAAATGAAGATCTCTCTTGGTGAAGATGTGAATCAAGGCCTCCTCCTTCGATTCTCCAAAGATCAATGACTTTGTATGGTTGGATGAAGAGATCTTGTGGATTTGGTGGCTCTAATGGTGTTGGTGTTCTTGAGAAGCTCGAGCAACTGGAGGAAAAAGATAAGGGTCCCTATTTATAGACAGCCCCCTCCACGAACCGTTTTCTAACCGTTGTAGAAAAGTCAGACCGTAGACTCCGGTCTACACCGGAGACTCCGGCCAATCTCCGGACCAGTCTCTAGACTGGCTTTCTGACTGACCCAGCCCATTTCTTCACCAGCAACACCAGAGACTCCGGCCTTCCAACACCGGAGACTCCGGTCTGACCAAAGTCCGGAGACTCCGGAGTAACCTCCGGTGCAGCCTCTGGACCCCTAGTCAGAATGTCACAGCCATGTCCTGGGAGGCTCCACCAGAGCCAGCACCGGAAACTCCGGACCACACCAGAGACTCCGGTCTTGGCAGAACGGAGACTCCGGTCTGGAGTTTCTAGAACAGTGGCAAATGTATGTGGTCTTTTCCCAAGAGTGTGTGTGATGTTTATCTGTGGTCATACCAACCTGTGGACAAAAACAAACTGTAAAATGATCAACTTTTTTTTACCGAACACCAAAAGTGATTATGACAATAAATGCCCTTTCAACCTCCACAGGTACCTGATGGCCGTCCCCGACATTACTACCGCAACGCTCGACCACCGGTACGTGATGATGATCATGTTGCAAAGCTTAAATTAAATATTCCATCTTTTGAGGGTAAATATAATCCTGATGCATATCTTACATGGGAGATGGAAGTAGAACAACGTTTTGCATGTTTAAAATATCCTGAGAATATGCGTGTTAGTGCTGCTACATGTGAATTTACTAAATTTGCTTCCCTTTGGTGGTCTGAGTATTGTCGTTTAAATCCTACTACTATTCCTAGTACTTGGACTGCTTTAAAAACTGCTATGCGTGTTCGTTTTGTACCTCCCACTTATCAACGTGATTTACTAAAGAATCTGACACGTTTAGAGAAAGGGAAAAATTCTGTAGAAGAGTATTATCAGGAATTGCAAACGGGGATGGTTCGGTGTGGTCTTGTTGAATCTACTGAACAAAGCTTGCACGTTTCTTTGGTGGATTAAACAAGGACATTCAGCACATATTAGATTATAAGGAATATAATTCTATCACTCGTTTGTTTCATCTTGCTTGCAAAGCTGAACGTGAAGTGCAGGATCGCCAAACACCATGGAGACGGACTAATAATTCTGCAGATCGCACATCCACTTGGACATCCCGACAATCAACACCTCCTTCTCGTGATTCGCCACCAGCTACTACCACATCCAAGGCTACCACAAGATTTCCAGCTGCTCCCCCACCGTCATCCAATGCTCCTTCTCGTAGTGCATCTTCTATGGCTTCCATGGGTAAGACAAAGGGTATACAATGCCGCAAGTGCTGGGATTTTGGTCATATTGAGAGACAGTGCACAACACAACGTGTGATGATGGTGCAGGATGATGGTCAATACGATTCAGCGAGTGACTTTGATGAAGATACATGAGCCCTTATTTATGCTCGAGATGGAGACAATTCTGATGCTGATGAAGAGACATAGGTAATGGGAGCTGAAGCTGCTGATCAATACAAGAGCTTAATTACACAACGTGTGTTGAGTGTGCAATTGAGCAAATCTGAGCAAGATCAACGCCACAACCTATTCCAAACACGTGGTGTTGTCAAGGAAAAAGCTATACGGATCATCATTGATGGAGGGAGTTGTAAAAATCTGGATAGTGTTGACATGGTAGAGAAGCTTGCACTTCCAACAAGACAACACACACATTCATATTACATCCAATGGTTTGAGAGTTCTCGCAAGATCAAGGTAACAAGAACGGTACGCGTGCATTTTACTATTGGTACATATTCTGATTTTGTTGATTGTGATGTTGTACCTATGCAAGCTTGTTCTTTGTTACTTGGTAGACCATGGCAATTTGATAGAGAATCTGTTCATAATGGCAAAACTAATCACTATTCTCTTATGCATGATGGAAAGAAAATTGGTCTAAAACCTATGACTCCCAAACAGATTTTAAAAGATGATCTTGCTAGAGCTAGTAGAGCTAAAACTGAGGAGAAAAATAAAAGTGAGAATCAGATTGTTGCTGCAGATTTTGTACCACCAAAGAATACTAAATCTGATTCTACACATGCTACTGAAATTCATTTGAAGAGTCCATGTATGCTTGCAAATAAAATTTATATTGCTGAACTAGATGTAAACAATACTCAATGTTATGCAATTGTCTGCAAAGAGGTTTTGTTTTCATTCGAGGATATGCCTCCTTCTTTGCCACCCGCTGTTGCTAACCTTTTGCAGGAATATGAGGACGTCTTCACCGAAATGCCACGGGACTACCTCCTATTAGAGGAATTGAGCACCAAATTGATCTAATTCCTGGTGCTACGTTGCCCAACCGCGCGCCATATAGAACCAATCCAGAGGAGACAAAGGAGATACAACGCCAAATTCAGGAACTACTCGACAGAGATCATATTCGTGAGTCCCTTAGCCCATGTGTTGTTCCTATTATTTTGGTACCTAAGAAAGATGGTTCTTCGCGCATGTGTACTGATTGTAGAGCTATCAATAATATTACTATTCGATATCGTCATCCTATTCCACGTTTAGATGACATGCTTGATGAATTGAGTGGCTCTAACATGTTTTCTAAAGATGATTTGCGTAGTGGTTACCACCAGATTCGTATGAAATTAGGAGATGAATGGAAAACATCATTTAAAACTAAGTTCGGTTTATATGAGTGGTTAGTAATGCCGTTTGGTTTAACTAATGCACCTATCACTTTCATGAGATTAATGAACGAAGTTTTACGTGCTTTCATTGGACGTTTTGTGGTAGTCTACTTTGATGATATTCTGATTTATAGCAAATCTTTAGAGGATCATTTGGACCATTTACGTGATGTTTTCAATGCTTTACATGATGCATGTTTGTTTGGTAACCTTGAGAAGTGCATCTTTTGCACCAATCGAGTTGCGTTTCTTGGCTATGTTGTTACATCACAGGGTATTGAAGTGGATCCAGCCAAGATTGAAGCTATTGAGAATTGGCCGCAGCCCAAGACGATCACACAAGTGAGGAGTTTTCTTGGCCTCGCTGGTTTTTATAGGCGCTTTTTCAAAGACTTTGGATCAATTGCCGCGCCGCTGAATGAGCTTACCAAGAAGGATGTGCCCTTTGTTTGGGGCGATGCACAACAACAGGCCTTCGTCATATTGAAAGATAAGCTAACACATGCTCCCTTACTCCAACTTCCTGATTTTACTAAGACTTTTGAGCTTGAATGTGATGCTAGTGGAATTGGTTTGGGAGGGGTTTTATTACAAGAGGGAAAACATGTTGCATATTTTAGTGAGAAATTGAGTGGGGTTAGTCTGAACTATTCTACTTATGATAAAGAATTATATGCGTTGGTTCGGACATTAGAAACTTGGCAACATTATCTATGGCCTAAAGAATTTGTTATTCATTCTGATCATGAATCTTTGAAGCATATTCGTAGTCAAGCTAAGTTGAATCGTCGTCATGCAAAGTGGGTTGAATTTATTGAGTCTTTTCCTTATGTTATCGAACACAAAAAGGGTAAAGATAATATTATTCCGATGCTTTCGCTACCGTTATACTTTGTTATCTCAACTTGACTTCAAAATATTTGGATTAGAAACTATTGAGGAACAATATGTGCATGAGGCTGAATTTAAAGATGTGTTGCAGAATTGTAGAGATGGTAGAACATGGAACAAGTTCGTCTTGAATGATGGATTTGTGTTCCGTGCTAACAAACTATGCATTCTGGATAGTTATGTTCATCTTTTGTTGTTACAGGAGGCGCATGGAGGAGGATTGATGGGACACTTTGGTGTCAAGAAAACGGAGGATGTTCTTACTGCACACTTCTTTTGGCCACGTATGCATAGAGATGTTGAGAGATTTGTGGCACGCTGCACTACTTGTCAAAAAGCTAAGTCTCGCCTTAATCCACCTGGTTTATATATGCCTCTTCCTGTTCCTAGTGTTCCTTGGGAGGATATTTCTATGGACTTTGTTTTGGGATTGCCACGAGCACAGAAGGAGAGGGATAGTATTTTTGTTGTTGTGGATCGGTTTTCTAAGATGGCACACTTTATTCCTTGTCATAAAACGGATGATGCTACGCATATTGCTGATTTGTTCTTTCGTGAAATTGTTCGTTTGCATGGTATGCCAAATACTATTGTCTCTGATCGTGATACTAAATTTCTTAGCCACTTTTGGAGATGTTTATGGGCTAAGTTGGGGACTAAATTGCTGTTTAGTACTACATGTCATCCCCAAACTGATGGACAAACTAAAGTAGTAAATAGAACTTTGTCTACTATGTTGTGGGCTGTTTTAAAGAAGAACTTAAAATTGTGGGAAGAGTGTTTACCTCATATAGAATTTGCTTATAATCGTTCGCTGCATTCTACCACAAAGATGTGCCCGTTTTAGATCGTGTATGGTTTTGTTCCTCGTGCACCTATTGATTTATTGCCTTTACCTTCTTCAGTGCAAAAAAATTTGGATGCTACACAACGCGCTGAAATGATATTAAACTTGCATAAGACTACTAAAGATAACATTGAACACATGAATGCTAAGTATAAACTTGCTGGGGATAAAGGGAGAAAGCATGTTGTGTTTGATGTTGGAGATCTTGTTTGGTTACATTTACGTAAAGATCGTTTTCCTGATTTACGCAAGTCTAAGTTAATGCCGTGTGCTGCTGGTCCCTTTAAGGTGTTAGAGAAAATAAATGATAATGCATATAAAATTGAGTTGCTTGCAGACTTTGGTACGGTTAGTCCTACGTTTAACATTGCAGATTTGAAGCCTTACTTTGGTGAGGAAGATGAGATTGTGTCGAGGACGGCTTCAATTCAAGAAGGGGAGCATGATGTGGACATCCCTTCTATTGATACAACTGTTGTACCAACAACTACACACATACAAGGACCCATCACAAGATCTCGTGCCAAACAACTTAATTATCAGTTACTTTCGTTTCTTGAAACTATTCCTCACATACATGAGAATATGATGCTGCCTAAAATCAGATGTATTTCTTACTCTTAGGAATGATGGACCAAGCATGGATGAGAGGGACAAACATTGGAGCATGGCCATGCATGGAGATGGCAGCAAGCATGTGATGATCCAAGAGAAGGCCACAGATGGAGATTTCAGAATTTTGAGGCCACCATAATGAAGAAAGAAGGCTTGGACGAAATATTCAAGATTAATATTTAACGAATTCGTCCATAGCTTAATATGGTGCTGCGACACCTTTATTTTGGGCCAGGCCCATGCAATTTTCGTCGGATTTTAAATAGCCACTTTTAGAGTCCGTATTTGAGGGGAAAAGGACTTCTAGGGTTGGATTCGGCCACCACTTCCATGGCTGGCCGAAACCCCACCTTTTCCTCCTTAAATACTCCCCATAGCCGTCACCCTAGACTCGGATTTTGTTTAGACATTAAGTTAGCCATCGTAGCATCTTCGCCAAGGCTCGAGCATCGCAGAGGCCTCTTGTACTTCGCACCTATTCAGGATCCCACCTTTTCAATAAAGCTTTCCTCTTAATCCGCAATATCTTGATTGCAATATTAGTTCTTGTTCTCGATTTCAGGTAGGAAGATCGGACACCTTTGCCCTATCAGTCATCTTCCAAATGTTGCCTTGCCATTGCTTCCTTGACCCTTGCATCAAACTCATCTTCACTCAAGTATTCTTCATCGCCATTGTCGTGGATGAACAAAACTTTCTTGTTTCCACATGCGGCCAACTTGTGTCCTTTGCCTCCACACTTGTAGCACTCACCATTGAATGGTTGTTCATCCTTTGTGTATTTTCCACTTGAGGGCGGTTTTCCTTGAGGAAGTGTTGGCTTGAAGGGAAGCTTGGTGGTACTTGATGAGCTTCCACTTGGTTTTGTTGGAGTAGTGTATGGCGCTTGCTTGTATGTGAAGTACGTCTTTGGCTTGTTGTACTTGATGTCCTCTTGCACCTGACGTTCGGCTTTTGAAGCTATGTGTACAAGCTAAACCTTGTTGTTGTACTTTTGGAACTCGGTGATGCGCTTGATTGGATGGTTCAAGATATTGTGGAAACGTGCCATTGTTTGCTCATCAAGCTCTTCAATGTTGGCACGGATCATGTTGAGCTCCATTTGCTTGAAGTACTCTTCCACGGTCTTTGTCCCTTGACTAAGCGTTTGAAGCTTGTTGAAAAGGTCACGCGTGTAGTGCGAAGGAACAAAGCAGGATCTCATATGAGCCTTCATATCTTGCCAAGTTGAGATTGGAGGCTCGTCTTTTGCTTCACGAGCGAGTTGGACTTGTTCCCACCAAAGGTTGGAATACTCATCAAACTCGAGGGATGCCATGGCCATCATCTTATCATTGCTATAGTTGTGCATGCAGAAGATCTTGTCAACCTTGAGTTCCCACGAGAGATATTATTCGGGCTCATTGGAACCGGTGAACTTGGGCATGGTGAATTTGAGCTTGCCGAAAGTTTCTTATTCATTGCGGTTCCGGTGGCGGCGGTTGCCATGATTTTGGCGGCCATCATCATCATCCGGGCTCTCATGTCTTGCTTGGTGATGGTTGCGTTGCCCTTGCGGTTGTTGAGGTGCCGCGTTTGGTGGTGAAACTTGATTTTGATGACGAGCTTGGGGAGCTTGCTCGTGTTGTTGGCGCGGTTGAGGACGAGGAGGAGGTTGTTCGTCCTCACGACGAGCTTGAGGAGCTTGCTCTTGTTCTTGTCGAGGTTGATGCCGATGAGCATTGTCTTTCGCCATGTGGCAAGGAGGACGACGAACCGCATGCGCAATGGGCTGCTCCCTTTCTTCTTGATGTTGAGGAGGCTCGTCATGATGATCATGTTGTCGATGTTGACGTTCATGTCGATGATGACGCTTTGGTGGATCTTCGAGTGCTTCACGCCGACGGCGACCTTGTTCGTCCACTTCGGATGCTTCACTTGTTGTTGAAGGAACATGTCATTGGCGATGGGCTAGGTGGTCCACGTGAGGTTGCTCTTGTTGAATCAAAAGTTCCCTTTGTTGTGGACGGTTCGCTTCACGTCTTGGAGGTCTTGCGGAGAGGTCACCATCATAGCTTGACGTCGCGGCGTGTCACTGAGATGGTACCGCTTGCGAA
This sequence comes from Avena longiglumis, assembly GCA_030063025.1. Lineage (NCBI taxonomy): Eukaryota > Viridiplantae > Streptophyta > Magnoliopsida > Poales > Poaceae > Avena > Avena longiglumis. The sequence goes on from CP125975.1 coordinate 281,394,798, forward strand.
GAGCTCATGGATGAAGGACGGGTCCATCTTGGTGCCTTGAAGCGTGACGGCGAGGAGCGCTTGATTCACTTGAGGAGTGTCGTGACGAGCTTGAGTCACGCGATCGTGGCCTTGCTAGACGATCAATGAGGCGTTGAAGCTTCTCATCCGTTGCGGCGAGGGCGCGACCAAGAGCTTCATTTTTATGGACGAGGTTATGTTGCATGGCATGCATTTGTCCTCGGACTTCTTCGAAGCGGTTGTCGATGTTCTTGAACTCCACTCGGGCTTCGCTAAATTGTTCGTTTTGGCGCCGCTCAAGGGCATCACAACGGTAGTTGAATTATTCTCGGACCTTCCAACGATCCCATCTTGTCATGTATTCTGTGTCGTCCTCTTGAGGTGGTGTTGGTTGGGATGACTCGCCATTCCGTTCCATGATGCAAAGCCGACAAGGGTTGTATATGAATAAGAAAGCGCGGGGAGGTAGCCTTTTACCTCACCTTGGAGATTGTATCAAACCAATTGCCACACAAGAGAGCTAAAAGCTTGCAAAGTGAAATCGCAAAGAGACTCACACACAAGGAACTACACTCTCAAAAGATTTTGGTGGAAAGGAGGGTGGAAAGCCAAAGAACCAACCAAACGAAAAGGATAGTCAAAAGTGGAGAAGACCCAACAAAACTCAAGTCAAAAGGGAATGGTCAACTCAAAAGGTGACGAGAACCTACGACTACACACATGCGTGGAGAAAAATGGGGTTAGCACGACTATGTAAGTGAGCACCAAAAGGGCCTAACGAAGACTACGCTCGGTTGTCGTGCCAACTCAAGGAGAGACCACAACTCGTTTGCCAAAAGAGGGTAAGAAACGGATTTGTGCACTTGCCTTGGCGCGCTTTTCCCTCTCTCTTTTTCTTACAAGCTTGATACTCTCTTTGTATTGGGAGACTATGTGATGCAGCCCGTCCTACGGATGTGCCTACATCCCCGCAAACTAGTCCCCCAAGTGGACCGATGACCCGTGCTCGAGCCAAGCTCCTACAAGCTAAGGTTAACTCGCTCCTCTCCTCGTGTGATTTCAATACATCCTTGGATGGCTTGCTACTTCATGCCCAAACCCTGTGCATTCTCAGCTATGGACCCAATGAAGCATCGCCAAGGGAGGGACCAAAGGCTACCCGAGGAGATCCGCCAGAGCAAACTGGCGCCAGTTCGGCGACGGTCTCTCCTCCCGGAACTCCGACGACCCGGCCGATCAGCCTCCACGCCGACAATCCCGGGCGACCGAATCCTCCCACATTTAACGAGCACCTTCTGTAAGGCTTTCCAGTGGGCGACCGGAAATGTCGGCGACCGAATTTCCAATGGCCACGGACCCTCACGAATCCTAGATTCAAGTCAACATTCGGGCTGGGCCCGTGTAACTCCTTATTTAGCCTAGTTTTTATCCTTTTCGTGCCTAAACTACCCCTGTTTATGTGGCTGGCCTATAAATAGCCCCCACCCCCTATTGTAAACGCTAGACTTGGATAATTATAGTTGAGGACACCACTTTGAGGATCTATCAACTATTTGTCTCATGCTCCTACCAAGGAGCACCAAATTATCCACAACCTCTTGGATTTTGCCTAGCGCGTTCAAGTTGTACAAGTCCTTGGGATCTCGGTGTCTCGTGCCCAAGTAGTCAAGATCTCACCAAGCTCCTCACCCCCGTTGTTGGCCGTGGAGAGAGAGCTTCGCCCAACATTGATCCTAGGGATTATGTTGGACCGGTTGCCACCAGCGTGAACTATCGGTTTGTATCGTGTTTTTGTGTGTGTAAGTTCATCGAGTTCTTCGCATGTGTGCTCGTGGATTTCATCCCCTTCCCCCTTCCACCGCTTTACCCTCGTTTCCCATGGAATTCGTGAAATATCAGGCCACCCCAAGGGGGCACCCCTAACATATTGGTATCAAGAGCAAGGTTGATCACGAATTTCCCCTCAATTTTTCTTCTATCCACCAGATAATTGAAAATTTCCCAAAAGAGCCCCAAATTGCCTTCGGATCGATCTTTGGATTTGGTGAGTTTTTCGTGGTTTTGGTCCATAGATTTTTTGCTTTGGGTCTTGATCTACATCCCTTGACCTTTCCCCAGCCCAATTTTGTCGAAATTTTGACACAATTCTCAGTTTGACTTTTTGGACTTCATCTCCGACAGATTTCGGCACCAGATCCGGCGAACCGGTTCCGCAACCGAAAATTCCGGCGACATCTCCGGTCGACCGGACCGATGACTGGAATTTCTGGCGACCATGCCAATTCAAATGATATGTGTTGGCTCTCCCATTGTGTTGCACATTGTGATCATATTGCCATGTGATAGGGCAAAGGTGTCCGATCTTTCGATGAGATGGCGATGATCGATTTGGTGGAGTTAGGGCTTGACGATCCGACTACACGTGCGAGCACGAGCGCCAATGCAATCGCTAGGCCAATCTCCTGGAGGTTACCGATCCTGCGTGAGCACGATCACCGACCAACGAGGGTCTTAATTCCTACCAAATCGAGAACAAGTAAGAACCAATATTGCAATCAAGATATTGCGGATTAAGAGGAAAGCTTTATTGAAGAGGTGGGATCACGAATAGGTGCGAGTACAAGAGGCCTCTGACGCCGAGCCTTGGCGAAGTTGCGACTATGGCTAACTTAATGTCTAAACAAAATCCGAGTCTAAAGGTTCGGCTATGGGGCGTTAAGCGAAAAAGTGGGGTTTCGCCAGCCATGGAAGTGGTGGCGAATCCAACCCTAAAAGTCCTTTTCCTCAAATACGGACTCTAAAAGTGGCTAATTAAAATCATGAAAATTACATGGGCCTGGCCTAAAATAAAGGTGTCGCAGCACCATATTATGCTATGGACGAATTCGTAAAGTATTGATCTTGAATATTTCGTCCAAGCCTTCTTTCTTCATTATGGTGGCCTCAAAGTTCTGAAATCTTCATCCGTGGCCTTCTCTTGGATCATCACATGCTTGCTGCCATCACCATGCATGGCCATGCTCCAATGCTTGTCCCTCTCATCCATGCTTGGTCCATCATTCCTAAGAGTAAGAAACATATCTGATTTAGGCAGCATCATATTCTCATGTATGTAAGGAATAGTTCCAAGAAACGAAAGTACCTGATAGTTCAATTGTTTGGCACGAGATCTTGTGATGGGTCCTTGTATGTGTGTTGCTGTAGGTACAACGGTTGTATCAATAGTAGGGATGTCCACATCACCATGGGCGGCCTAACAACAAATGACACACGGTCATAGGAACCACATCAAATTCAATGGTATCTTTATATGGTCCAATCTGAAATTCCACACACACCATGTAGCTAACCTTCATCTCTCCATTATCACTCAGCCACTGAATATAATATGGATTAAAAGCGGTAAATACTTTAGTTTCAGCTTTGCACAAAGCTCTTTACTAGCCAAATTGCGACAGCTACCACCATCAACTATCACTTTGCACGCCTTGCCAGGACCAACAATAGCCTTTGTTTGGAACAAATTGCATCGCTGATTTTCAGAGCTAGGCGTAACATTCAGAACTTTATGTGAGCAAACAATGGTGGGATAGTGAGTCGCATATGCATCAATAGGACCATCACTTGAATAACCTTCATCATCCAAAGCTTCAGACTCAGGGTCAGCATCATCACCGGTTTCATACTCGTTGTCCTCATTAATCAGCATCACTTTCTTGTTAGGACAATCCTTCCTAAGGTGACCCAAGCCACCACATGTGTGACAAGCCATGTCCCGGTTTCTTGCGGTAGATGAAGATGAACTAGTACTGAGCTGCAGGTTGTGCTGTTTTCTTTGCATTCTAAACAACAGTATCTGACCTGTTCGATGACGAAGCATGAAAACCTGAATTGGTACTTTGCGGGGGTACGCTACCAACTGGTCGAGGTGTGAAACGACCACTAGCTAGAGAAGAACGAGCTTTATATTTGGCTTCTTCAGCCAACTGAGCTTCAGCTTCACGTGCATGATGTAATAGATCATTCATATCATGATATTGGTGATTCCGAACAGTGCGCTTGATATTATATGTCAAACCTGAGAGGAAACGCTGCAAGGTTTGTTCGGACTCTTCACGTACTCTAGCACGGTGCATAATCAACTCCATCTCCTGATAATAATCATCAACACTCTTCATGCCTTGCTTCAAATTCTACAGTTTATCATAGAGAGAACGAATGTAGTTGCGCGGAATAAATCTGTCACGCATCACTTCTTCATAGTTCTCCATGTAATAATTGGGGGGTCACCTTCTTCTTGCCTTGTACGCACAAGATTATTCCAACAACGCAAAGCATACCCATCAAATTCAGAAGATGCTAACTTGATTTTTCTATCCTCGGTATATTCATGCAAACGCCATAATTTCTCTATCTTTAGCTCCCATATAAGATACTCTTCAACATCATTAGAGCCCTCAAACTTGGGAAGAGAAAATTTTGGTTTCCCTAGCCCATCCTCTTGCCGAACCTCAGGATTAGCAACATTAGGACGTGCACCGAAAGGAGCAAAACCACGGCCATGAGGTATAGCAGCACCTCTTCCTCCATTGCCACGACATCCATTGCCACGACCTGCAGGATGTGCAGCAGGAGCAGCTGCATCATCATCAAAATTTCCATGATTGTCACCTTGAATACTTGCATCACCCTCTTCCTCCTCAGCATTTTGTTGTTGATTGTGCTGAAGATCAACAGTTGCTTGCAACATAGTCACAGCTCGTGTTAAATCAGTGATAGAACGCTGAATTGCGGTCATGGTGTCTTGAGTGGTGGCAGCTGTTTCTTTTGCCTCTTTAAGTTCCAAATCAATAACACGCACATTTTCGTGTATATTGGTAACAACAACATCTATCTGACGTGTCAAGTGATCTCGCAAGGCTTCATATTCATTCCAATGCACCACAGCAGTAGGATCCTTTTTCATCTGCACATTAACACTCTCAGACATGATTAATAGGTTAGTGCAAACAAAAATATGTGTAGGGTGGAACTCTCACAACTCACTCGAAACTGAAAGAAAACAATGTATCTTACCGTTCCAAAGTGAATTAGGATAGCTTACCAACTTGTATGAGCAGAACGTGCACGGATGTGAAGAAGCGATTACCGAGGGAAAGATTATCACACGACAACTAGGGGTATATAGTGGAGCTTGGTATGGATACCTAACAACACCAATTCATAAATCCTAGTGCTGACTGTATGACAAAGACCCACGGAAACACACACGGTGGAGAAAAATGGGGCAATTGCAACTCTGAAAAGGAGCTCAAAATTGAGGTATATCGGAGTAATGCTCGTGTTGCAATGCACAAGAGACGCTAGCAATGACTCAACAAAATGAGCACCAAATTGTTAAACTAAGCAGCCCGAAGAGCACTAAGCACGCTAGTCTCGTAGGATAGTTCTACACCAAGAAAGGCTTACTAAGGCTCACAAAGATAGGAACGCTATGTGGACTCAGTAACAAAAAAGATTTTTTTATGCTCGCTCAGGCTTCACGTCGCACCTAAGAAAAGTCTGTGGTCGAGCGAGGGCGCGTCTGCGCGATTTTTTTCGCTCGCTCAGGCTTCACGTCGCACCTCAGAAAAGTCTATGGTCGAGCGAGGGCACGTCTGTGCGAATTTTTTTTCCAGCTCACGTACAAGATTGAAGTACACGATCGGATCTAACTTTTTTTTTCTCTTTCTAGATCTAGCAACTCTAACTCAACCAAAATAAAAACGGATCTACTAGAACTAAAACTCAAGAACACGACGAACTGGCTAGAAACAGTCTAAAACTCCGATTGTGAGACAAACTTAGACGAAAACTAGGAAAAAACTAGACAAAAACTATGACTTAGATTTAGAAGAAAGGCTACACAGAAATACTACGATCAGCAACTAGAACTCACGAACAGTTTTATCTAGGCTATGGCAATACACTATGAACCCTAATATTTTTGTGTGCTTTTTCTATATAGGACGAAAACAACTAACCTATGGGGATGAATTGCTCACCGAGTAAACCTGAGAATCTGATACCAAGATGATAAGGGGTGGCCAATCTTCTCGTTGAGCACGTCGTAGATGATGGTGGATGTATGGAGATAACTTGTGGGATGTTGTGAATCACTGGCTGTTCCCCCGCTGCTAATGCAACAAATCTTAACCCAGATGGTATTCGCAACTTCACACACTTGCGCACATAGCCGCTGACCATGAAGCGGTTTGCAATCTACCAATTCCCAATGGAACAGCAGAAAACACGAAAACTTTCAGTAGTAAACTCCAGATCGAATCAAAGTGGAGTTATGGTGGATATTCCTAATCGAATCAAAGAGGAACATATAATTTCAGATGAATTCTTGCAGCAGTTCAAGGAAACAAGTATTGATTTAATCTAAACATGGTCTCCCTAATTGCGACGGCTGCTGAGGTATATATGAGGGCTGGGGCGTCCTCCCTCATAATTGGGCCTAAAAATAGCCATAACTTGGCCCAAAGTGACTCGGTTCGACTCAAACTGATACATACCGACCCATAGATGGGTTCGGCCTAATTGGCACGCAGGCCAAACGTCGTGGAACACCTCAAACATGTATTTCTGGGTGCTCCTCATCCCTCTCTTGATCATACGTGATTTCCTCATTGTCTCCTAGTGCGCCTGCCTCCCTCTCCTCCCTCGCGCACTTGCTGATATTGGAAATCAGTGCTTGTTCTTCTTGTTGCAAATCTCCTTCTTCTCCACGTGCAGCGCTTGTGTTATCAACAAACCTGATCATACAAAGATGCATAGACTTAGGTAGTATAAAGTTCTCATCAATTAAAATATCAGATTCAATTAAGAGTGAATTCACCTGTTGGCCTAGTATCTTTGCACGTGCCCTTGTGATTGGTCCAATTCTGATTTCATTTGACTTGTCTTGTGCAGCAACATCATCATTGGGATATAATGGTAAAGGACTAGAGATATCCTCATCACTCCGGACCCGTCTCCGGAGGGGCCTTCTGACTGTCCCTGGCTTGGTTCCTGGGGCCGGACCGGAGGATGGTCCGGAGACTCCGGTGTACCGGACTGGAGACTCCGGTGTACACCGGAGATTCCGGTGTGCAGTGCTCTAGCAGCGTCTTCTCCTGGTCCTTCTTCCTTGGGGGCTTGGTACGGTGACATTGCTTCATAGCTGAGGATACACAACGTAGTTGCATGAAGTAGCAAGCCATCCAAAGGTAGATCAAAATCACATGAGGAAAGGAGCGAGTTAACCTTAGATGGAGGTGCGTCCGTAGGACGGGTTGCATCAAGTAGAGGGTAAGTTGTTAGAAATCGAAATGGTCTCACTTGACCTATCAACTACCACTCTCAACTCACTAGGAGTATCACTCATGCCCTCCAAGTGGAAGCACTCAATCTCACATAAGGTGGAGTCACTCATCTCACTCTTGTTCTCACTCAAGTGGGCTAAGTGGCTCTCATACTCGCATGGGATTGGTACCACATCATAACTCAAGCATATAGGGATAGGCTCAGTTTCTTCAACTCCTTGCGCCTCCTTTGGTGAAGGGTAAATCCCATGCTCACCATTCGTGACCTTGTCGCCTTCAAGGTTGGATGCCATAAGAAGGGCATCATCGCTTGCCTCCATGGTCGAAGGGAAAATCCGATGCTCAACCGTTTTGTGGCCATCTTGTAGTAGTGGTGGAGGTAGGCTCATGCTATCCAACTTGGCAAAGTAGAGGTCTTCATTTTCCTTGTTCATGAGGTCTTCGAATGCAAGCGTAGTCATTGAAGCTTGATGGCATGGACGAAGGCTTGCTCTTGGTGCCATTTTGGTGGTGTCACTAGTAGTTGAAGGTGCCTTGTGATGGTGTCGACGGAGGTCATTGGCGTGCCTTGCCGATGGTTGATGTAGGCGGCGCACTTTGTCATCCACATGACGCTCGTGACGATGACCCTTGTCTTTGGCACTCTTCTTGGTGAGTTGTTGTAATGAGTACAAAGCATCATTAATCTTGGCGACCCTGCTCATGATTTTGTCGAAGTCGTTGTCCATGTCCTTCTTGAAGTTGTGGAGGCCACTCTCGAAATTTTCCATTTCATGGTAGACCTTGGCGCACTCGAGGTGCAGGCTCCATCTTGGCCGGTGCGACTTGAGGAGCTTGTCGTTGTCATTCTTGAAGTCGCCCATGCTTGGGGAGTCGTTGTTGTTGTAGCACTCCATGTCACCCAAGCATGTGGAGCCATTGTTGGTGTAGTGCTCCATCATGTTATCCATGCTTGTGGAGACATAGGCATGGTGGCTCATCATGGATTCTTCATAGATATCATCTTCGGTTTCGGAGTCCCTAGACAAGATTCACAAGACCAAGTGTTTTATATGGAAGTGGTAGAGGGTGTTGGGGATGCAACTTAAAGCCTTACTTTACCTTGGAAGATAGTATCGTGCAAGTGGCCTATGACGGATAGGTATGAAAAGTGGCATGTCAAGAAATAATCCGAAATCAAGATGTTGTAATGGCAAGTAAAGAACCACAATGATCACAAAGCAAAACAAGTCAATCCACAAGATAGGAAATATGTACAAGGAAACACACACGGTGGGATAAATGGGACTTGTGCGACGGAGAAAGTGAGCTAAGAACCAAATGATTACCTAGCGAAGACTATAAGCTCGTGTCACACAAGTACAAGGAGAGACGCTAGTTCGATTGCACAAAATTGGTGGGCTACAAGATATGCACAATAAGTACCACTTATATGATGTTCATCGAGCTTGTGCTTCCTATTCTATGAGGAACATGTATATTTCTTTCTTTTTCTTTTTCTATTTTTCTTTTTCTTTTTCACTTGCCTCTTCCTTGTGCCAACAACTATACAAGATAACTATATGAGATAGCGCTCACAAATGTTTGCTCGGAACCTACAAGGTACCAAATGTGCATAGCCCAAGCAATCATAAGAGTAACTAGTCTCAATAGGTGTTTGTTCCTCGCAAATATAGTGGGGTTCACAAAGGAATGCAAGTGGGGAGAAGTCGCGGAATGTTTATACCTTTCGTCGACGATCTTCACCCTTTATTGTTGGATTCCGCCTTGCTCACGGAATTTGGATGGAGTAGATAGCATGAACAACATGGATGATGATGTAGAGCTTCTTCTCCACTTCGAAATGAGCTAAAGAACACCAAAATCAGAGTTTGAATGCAAAAGTTATGCTCAAAACGGTGAGAGGCTGAAATCTGGGAACTGCTTTTTTGCTCAAGACTGCAGTAGTACGGGTTTTGAGCAAGAGTACCGGTTTTCGAGGACCGGTAGTACCGCTTAGGTACTGGGAGGTGCGGACCAGTAGTACCGTTGGTCTGACGCCCAGATTTGACGCTGCTGCGATTTTGGGGCAATTTGGGCGGAAAATCTTCAAGAAAAACACCAAATCAAAGGGGGAAATCAAGGAATTAGGCTATGGGAACGCAAAGGAAGGTAGATCAACAAGTTTTGCAAGTAATCCACAGATCAAAACCTACCAAAACGCACTCAAATGACAGATCGATCTAAAACACGAATTGGGGCTATTTTTGGTGGAATTTTCAAATTTATGGGGAAAAGACCAAATCGATGAGAAATCCGTGGCAACCAAAAGCTGCTGATACTAGATGATAAAGGGGGTTAAACTCTTGGGTGGCCCGATCTTCATGGATCTCGTGGTCAAATCGATGGGAAAGTGAGGGGAAAGAGAGAAGGTAGCGGAAGCGAACACACACCTCGTGAAGAACACGATGAACACAAGCAAAACTCACACGATACAAGGCCGATTGCTCCCGAACGGCGGCCACCGGTCCGATAGAATCCTCGCAAGGAAAGATCGGTCAACGTGCTCCCTCAAATCCACATCAGAGAGGGAAGAACACCTTGGGAAAGGTCTTGACAACTTGGAGACGAGACACCGAACTCCAAGGCCTTGTTCAACGATGGATGCGTGATGCAAAGTCCAATCGAGGTTGGTGACGATAGTCGGTCCCCTTGTAAGGGGATGAGGCAAAACTAGAGATTCCACACAAGGGGTTGTCTTTAGTCTATCATCTATGCCTCAGGGATACATGATGGGGGGGGCTCTATTTATAGGCCAGCAACTAAACAAGGGTAGTTTGGGAATAAACTAGGCGAATAGGTAAGTAAAGGGGAATACATGGGCCGTGGCCCAATAGGTGTGCGCAGGAACAGACATGACCGGTAGTACCGGACTCAGGACTAGTAGTACCGGTCGTAACCGGTAGTACCGCTCTGGGAGCGGTAGTACCGCTTGCGGTCCTGGAGTGTCATTTGGAGCCGTCAGTAGCGAGCGGTAGCAGGGGCGATAGTACCGCTGACCGGTAGTACCGGTTCCGACGACCGGTAGTATCGCTTGGACCTGGCAGCTTCTGACCTGTCTTCTTTCGTCTCCTCTTCCAAGCCTCCGTCTTGTCGGGCTTGATGTTCTGGGCTTCCTCCCTTGCCTCCGTACTGGTCGATGTGAACCTATCATGCATATGTGACGGAGTATGAAGTAGCATACCATTCACTAGGGTAGGAAGTGGGCTCGCATAGAGGAGCGGATTCACCTTTGGAGTTCATGACGACTTGGCGTAAGTTGGAGACCTTGATGTAGTAACGACCGTAGGTCGGGCTGCATCACATTTCTTCTAATGTGAGGATGACATGTGGGGCCCAACTGCGTGATTAAACTGTAGATGCATCTAGCAGCGCTATCAAGTTCGAAACATGGTAGCGGGAGCGAAGGAAAAAATTCTATCATACACACGATTTTTCTAATGAGAGGCTGGCATGTGGGACCCAGCATCGTGATTAATGGAACATAAATCGAGAAACGTTATTGAGTTCATATCAGGGAGGCACGATCCAAGGAAAATATCCATCATGCATACATTTCTTTTAGTGTGAGGATGACATGTGGTATGCAGCAGCCTGATCAAACGGCAGATGCATCGAGCGACGCTATCAAGTTCGTAACAGGGAAGGAAAAAAATTCCATCATACACACGATTCCTCTAATGTGAAGCAGACATGCGGGACCCAGCAGCCTGACTAAATGGAAGAGGCGTCGAACAACGTTATCGGGTTCAAATCAGGGAGGCGTGACCAAAAAGTTTGTCCGCTAGAGTAACTATCGTTCGGGACCCACACGCAAAAAATACTTTGGCGAGTCAATGATGTCTACGCATGCTTCTATTCTTGTAGACAGTGTTGGGCCTCCAAGTGCAGAGGTTTGTAGAATAGCAGCAAGTTTCCCTTAAGTGGATTCCCAAGGTTTATCAAACTCAGGGAGTAAGTGGTCAAAGGTATCCCTCTCAAGCAACCCTGCAATCAAGATACAAGAAGTCTCTTGTGTCCCCAACACACCCAATACACTTGTCAGGTGTATAGGTGCACTATTTCAGCAAAGATGATGTGGACATCCCTTTTATTTATACAACCGTTGTACCTACAGCTACACACATACAAGGACCCATCACAAGATCCCGTGCCAAACAACTTAACTATCAGGTGCTTTCGTTTCTTGGAACTATTCCTCACATACATGAGAATATGATGCTGCCTAAATCAGATGTATTTCTTACTCTTAGGAATGATGGACCAAGCATGGATGAGATGGACAAGCATTGGAGCATGGCCATGCATGGAGATGGCAGCAAGCGTGTGATGATCCAAGAGAAGGCCACGGATGAAGATTTCAGAACTTTGAGGCCACCATAATGAAGAAAGAAGGCTTGGACGAAATATTCAAGATCAATACTTCACGAATTCGTCCATAGTTTAATATGGTGCTGCGACACCTTTATTTTGGGCCAAGCCCATGTAATTTTCGCAGGATTTTAATTAGCCACTTTTTAGAGTCCTTATTTGAGGGGAAAAGGACTTCTAGGGTTTAGGGTAAGAACTTGTAAGAGCTTCGTATATTGCTTGACTGATCCTCGCGGTTGCACATGCTTTTTCCTGCTGTTTGGTAAGAACTTGTAAAAGCTTCGTATATTGCTTGACGGATTACGCGTGCCTTCCACCATATTTCCGTAGTATATACCTATGCTTTTTAAGGACTAACCATGACAGATACTTTGCGGAACCCTGCCACAATGACGAACGAAGAACTACATGCCCACTTCTCCGCGCTCTTGGTCGGCTTGAAGACGTGGATACGCGCCTAGGGGAGTTTGACACCAAGCTCACCAACGCCATGGACAAGATCTATGGACTCGAGAAATCCTTCAACGCCAAGCTTGACATTCGGTTCAAGGAGCTTTTGAACAGATTGCCCGCACCCACACATGGCGCACGGTGCATTCCGATCACGGATCGGACTGCTGGTCACGCCCGCACTTCTGCGGCGGCCATCAACAAGTACCGACGACAGACGCTGACCGACAACTGCGACATTGACGATTTACTCCACGGTACTCGACATTACTACCGCATTTCGACCACCAGATGCGTGATGAAGATCATGTTGCAAAGCTTAAATTAAATATTCCATCTTTTGAGGGTAAATATAATCCTGATGCATATCTTACATGGGAGATGGAAGTAGAACAACATTTTGCATGCTTAAAATATCCTGAGAATATGCGTGTTAGTGCTGCTACATGTGAATTTACTAAATTTTCTTCCCTTTGGTGGTCTGAGTATTGTCGTTTAAATCGTACTACTATTCCTAGTACTTGGACTGCTTTAAAAACTGCTATGCGTGTTCGTTTTGTACCTCCCATTTATCAACGTGATTTACTAAAGAATTTGACATGTTTAGAGCAAGGGGAAAATTCTGTAGAAGAGTATTATCAGAAATTGCAAACGGGGATGGTTCGGTGTGGTCTTGTTGAATCTACTGAACAAAGCTTACACATTTCTTTGGTGGATTAAACAAGGACATTCAGCACATATTAGATTATAAGGAATATAATTCTATCAATCGTTTGTTTCATCTTGCTTGCAAAGCTGAACGTGAAGTGCAGGATCGCCAAACACCATGGAGGAGGACTAATAATTCTGCAGGTCGCACATCCACTTGGACATCCCGACAATCAGGCCTCGAGATTCACGCCTACTACCACATCCAAGGCCACCACAAGATTTCCAGCTGCTCCTCCACCATCATCCAATGCTCCTGCTCGTAGTGCATCTTCTATGGCTTCCACGGGTAAGACAAAGGATATACAATGCTGAAAGTGCTGGGGTTTTGGTCATATTGAGAGACAGTGCACAACACAACGTGTGATGATGGTGCGGGAAGATGGTCAATACGATTCAGCGAGTGACTTTGATGAAGATACACTAGCCCTTATGCCTGCTCGAGATGGAGACAATTCTGATGCTGATGAAGAGACAGAGGTAATGGGAGCTGAAACAACTGATCAATACAAGAGCTTAATTACACAATGTGTGTTGAGTGTGCAATTGAGCAAATCTGAGCAAGATCGACGCCACAACCTGTTCCAAACACGTGGTGTTGTCAAGGAAAGAGCTATACGGATCATCATTGATGGAGGGAGTTGTAATAATCTGGCTAGTGTTGACATGGTAGAGAAGCTTGCGCTTCCAACAAGACAACGCCCACATTCCTATTACATCCAATGGTTTGAGAGTTCTCGCAAGATCAAGGTAACAAGAACGGTACGCGTGCATTTTACTATTGGTACATATTCTGATTTTGTTGATTGTGATGTTGTACCTATGCAAGCTTGTTCTTTGTTACTTGGTAGACCATGGCAATTTGATAGAGAATCTGTTCATAATGGCAAAACTAATCACTATTCTCTTATGCATGATGGAAAGAAAATTGGTCTAAAACCTATGACTCCCGAACAGATTTTAAAAGATGATCTTGCTAGAGCTAGTAGAGCTAAAACTGAGGAGAAAAATAAAAGTGAGAATCAGATTGTTGCTGCAGATTTTGTACCACCAAAGAATACTAAATCTGATTCTACACATGCTACTGAAATTCATTTGAAGAGTCCATGTATGCTTGCAAATAAAATTGATATTGCTGAACTAGATGTAAACAATACTCAATGTTATACAATTGTCTGCAAAGAGGTTTTGTTTTCATTTGAGGATATGCCTCCTTCTTTGCCACCCGCTGTTGCTAACCTTTTGCAGGAATATGAGGACGTTTTTCCCGCTGAGCTGCCACCAGGACTACCTCCTATTAGAGGAATTGAGCACCAAATTGATCTAATTCCTGGTGCTACGTTGCCCAACCGCGCTCCATATAGAACCAATCCAGAGGAGACAAAGGAGATACAACGCCAAATTCAGGAACTACTCGACATAGATCATATTCGTGAGTCCCTTAGCCCCTGTGTTGTTCCTATTATTTTGGTAACTAAGAAAGATGGTTCTTCGTGCATGTGTACTGATTGTAGAGCTATCAATAATATTACTATTCGATATCATCATCCTATTCCACGTTTAGATGACATGCTTGATGAATTGAGTGGCTCTACCATGTTTTCTAAAGTTGATTTGTGTAGTGGTTACCACCGGATTCGTATGAAATTAGGAGATGAATGGAAAACACCATTTAAAACTAAGTCCTTTATATGAGTGGTTAGTAATGCCGTTTTGTTTAACTAATGCACCTAGCAGTTTCATAAGATTAATGAACGAAGTTTTACGTGCTTTCATTGGACGTTTTGTGGTAGTCTACTTTGATGATATTCTGATTTATAGCAAATCTTTAGAGGATCATTTGGACCATTTACGTGATGTTTTCAATGCTTTACATAATGCACGTTTGTTTGGTAACCTTGAGAAGTGCATCTTTTGCACCAATCGAGTTGCGTTTCTTGGCTATGTTGTTACATCACAGGGTATTGAAGTGGTTCCAGCCAAGATTGAAGCTATTGAGAATTGGCCGCAGCCCAAGACGATCACACAAGTGAGCAGTTTTCTTGGCCTCGCTGGTTTTTATAGGCGCTTTGTCAAAGACTTTGGATCAATTGCCTACCATGAATGAGCTTACCAAGAAGGATGTGCCCTTTGTTTGGGGCGATGCACAACAACAGGCCTTCGTCATATTGAAATATAAGCTAACACATGCTCCCTTACTCCAACTTCCTGATTTTACTAAGACTTTTGAGCTTGAATGTGATGCTAGTGGAATTGGTTTGGGAGGGGTTTTATTACAAGAGGGAAAACCTGTTGCATATTTTAGTGAGAAATTGAGTGGGGCTAGTCTGAACTATACTACTTATGATAAAGAATTATATGCGTTGGTTCGGACCTTAGAAACTTGGCAACATTATCTATGGCCTAAAGAATTTGTTATTCATTCTGATCATGAATCTTTGAAGCATATTCGTAGTCAAGCTAAGTTGAATCGTCGTCATGCAAAGTGGGTTGAATTTATTGAGTCTTTTCCTTATGTTATCAAACACAAAAAGGGTAAAGATAATATTATTGCTGATGCTTTTTCGCGCCGTTATACTTTGTTATCTCAACTTGACTTCAAAATATTTGGATTAGAAACTATTGTGGAACAAAATGTGCATGAGGCTGTGATGTGGACATACCTACTATTGATAAAACCGTTGTACCTACAGCAACACACATACAAGGACCCATCACAAGATCTCGTGCCAAACAACTTAACTATCAGGTACTTTCGTTTCTTGGAACTATTCCTTACATACATGAGAATATGATGCTGCCTAAGTCAGATACATTTCTTACTCTTAGGAATGATGGACCAAGCATGGATGAGAGGGACAAGCATTGGAGCATGGCCATGCATGGAGATGGCAACAAGCATGTGATGATCCAAGAGAAGGCCACGGATGAAGATTTCAGAACTTTGAGGCCACCATAATGAAGAAAGAAGGCTTGGACGAAATATTCAAGATCAATACTTTACTTAATACGTCCATAGCATAATATGGTGTCATGACACCTTTATTTTGGGCCAGCCCATGTAATTTTCGCAGGATTTTAATTAGCCACTTTTTAGAGTCCAGATTTGAGGAAAAGGACTTTTAGGGTTGATTCGCCACCACTTCCATGGCTGGCGAAACCCCACCTTTTCGCCTTAAACACGCCCCATAGCCGAACCTCTAGACTCGGATTTTGTTTAGACATTAAGTTAGCCATAGTCGCAACTTCGCCAAGGCTCGAGTCCGCAGAGGCCTCTTGTACTTCGCACCTATTCAGGATCCCACCTCTTTCAATAAAGCTTTCCTCTTAATCCGCAATATCTTGATTGCAATATTGGTTCTTACTTGTTCTCGATTTCGTAGGAATTAAGACCCTCATTGGTCAGTCGATCGTGTTCCCGCAGGATCGGTAACCTCCGTGAGATTGGCCTAGCGATTGCATTGGCGCCGTTTCAGACGTGTAGTCGGATCGTCAAGCCCGAACTCCACCAAATCGACTATCATCATCTCATCGAAAGATCGGACACCTTTGCCCTATCAAGTGGTATCGATTTCAGGTTGCTTTGAGATTTTACTGTTTTCAGAGATTAGATCTGCTTTTACCTATAACCCACTTAAAAGCCAAAACATGCTTAGAATTTAGATCCATCCCATAACCAATCTACGCCTCGCATTATCTTTTCAGTTTTTGCATTGTTGAATTTGTGTCTACATCGTCGCGTCGAGTTGCTGGTCTTAGTGTCTCGTCCCTTAGAGTTTCGAGTTCTAATCATACTAGTCACCGCCACACTCGCCGATCACCACCACCATATTCCGCCGCCATATACCCTGCCACCATAAACCCTAAAACTCCACCACCGCCTTCCTACCGCGACACGGATCCGATCACCTTTCCTGCCGCGGCACAAGTCCGAGTTGCGTCATTATTTCCTAGTTATTTCTTTTGACTTTCCTTCTTTGTTGTTTCCGTGTTCCGCTAAAGTCCGTGTCGAGCTAAGAGTCCGGTCGTAAGTCCAGAAGGAGAGCAAAAAAAAAAAAAAGAGTCTGGAATCGCCTCCGAAAAAATTTTCTGGCTATACTGGTTTTCGGCTTTGGGGATCACTTTTCTCCATCGGCCGTTATAGCGATATTTTTTACGCCGCTTTCGAGCAAAATAAAAATTTCAAAATTTTTTGGGCTAACCTCTTTTTCGACCCCGTAGATCAGTTCTAGACACTCGCCATCCTAGTAATTTTCTGCATCTCGGATCACTTTTCAGGGTGCTATATCATCATACAGTGCTTGTTGTGTCGCGTCGTGACATCGTTGGTGATCTAGGCTCGCGTCTCTAGTACTTGTCTAGCCTAGGACCAAAGACAGCATGCTGCGTTGAGCATTCTTTCAACTTTTGCATTGCTGTTTTGATAATTGTTGACCCCTTTGCTAAGCCTTCCCAGAGCTCCACAGATCCTCTCCCCGTGCGGTGTTTCGACTCTGGTAATCGCTGGTTCAATCTCCGACCCATCGATCCTCGTGGTTGCACATCGCCTTTTCCCCGCTTTGGTAAGAACTTGTAAGAGCTTCAGATATTGCTTGACGGATTACGCGCGTGACTTCCACCATATTCCGTAGTATATACCGTGCTTTTAAGGATTAACCATGATGATACTTCATGGAACCCCGCCACCATGACGAACGAAGAACTACATGCCCACTTCTCCGCTCCGGTCACCGCTGAAGACGTGGATACGCGCCTAGGGGAGTTTGACACCAAGCTCACCAACGCCGTGGACAAGATCGATGGATTCGAGAAATCCTTCAACGCCAAGCTTGACGTTCGGTTCAAGGAGCTATTGAACCGATTGCCCGCACCCGCACCGGCACCCACACATGGCGCATGGCGCATTCCGATCACGGGTCGGACTGCTCGTTTCCCCGCGCGGCTCCCCGCGCGATCGACGTTCTCGACTTCCGCTTGGTGCTTTGCGACATTGGGGACAGAACGGTACTACTACGACCCCGACGACGACGATCTGTTTGACGAGGAGGTTGAACAACCTCCATGTACCGCTGTCGCCCCGACATTACTACCGCAACGCTTCGCCCAGCACGTAATGATGATGATCATGTTGCAAAGCTTAAATTAAATATTCCATCTTTTGAGGGTAAATATAATCTCGATGCATATCTTACATGGGAGATGGAAGTAGAACAACGTTTGCATGCTTAAAATATCCCGAGAATATGCGTGTTAGTCCGCTACATGTGAATTTACTAAATTTGCTTCCCTTTGGTGGTCCGAGTATTGTCGCTTAAATCCTACTACTATTCCTAGTACTTGACTGCTTTAAAACTGCTATGCGTGTTCGCTTTGTACCTCCCACTTATCAACGTGATTTACTAAAGAATCGACACGCTTAGAGCAAGGGAAAAATTCGTAGAAGAGTATTATCGTGAATTGCAAACGGGATGGTTAGGTGTGGTCTTGTTGAATCTAATGAACAAATGCTTGCACGCTTTCTTTGGTGGATTAAACAAGGACATTCAAAGACATATTAGATTATAAGGAATATAATTCTATCACTCGTTTGTTTCATCTTGCTTGCAAAGCTGAACGTGAAGTGCAGGATCGCCAAACACCATGGAGGAGGACTAATAATTCTGCAGTCGCACATCCACTTGGACATCCCGACAATCAGCGCCTCCTCGTGATTCGCCTCCACTACTACCACATCCAAGGCCACCACAAGATTTCCATTGCTCCTCCACCATCATCCAATGCTCCTACCGTAGTGCATCTTCTATGGCTTCCACGGTAAGACTAAGGATATACAATGCCGCAAGTCTCGGGTTTTGGTCATATTGAGAGACAAAGGCAACACAACGTGTGATGATGGTGCGAGAAGATGGTGAATACGATTCAGCGAAAGTGACTTCGATGAAGATACACTAGCCCTTATTTCGCCGAGATGGAGACAATTCGATGATGACGAGCCGAGGTAATGGGAGCCAAGTCACGATCAATACAAGAGTTTAATTACACAACGTGTGTTGAGTGTGCAATTGAGCAAATCTGAGCAAGATCAACGCCACAACCTGTTCCAAACACGTGGTGTTGTCAAGGAAAGAGCTATACGGATCATCATTGATGGAGGAGTTGTAATAATCGGCCGTTGACATGGTAGAGAAGCTTGCGCCCAACAAGACAACGCCCACATTCATACTACATCCAATGGTTTGAGAGTTCTCAAGATCAAGGTAACAAGAACGACGCGTGCATTTTACTATTGGTACATATTCGATTTTGTTGATTGTGATGTTGTACCTATGCAAGCTTGTTCTTTGTTACTTGGTAGACCATGGCAATTTGATAGAGAATCTGTTCATAATGGCAAAACTAACCACTATTCTCTTATGCATGATGGAAAGAAAATTGGTCTAAAACCTATGACTTTAACAGATTTTAAAAGATGATCTTGCTAGAGCTAGTAGAGCTAAAAGCGAGGAGAAAATAAAAGTGAAAATCAGATTGTTGCTGCAGATTTTATACCACCAAAGAACACTAAATCTGATTCTACACATGCTACTGAAATTGCTTGAAGAGTCCATGTATGCTTGCAAATAAAATTGATATTGCTAAACTAGATGTAAACAATACTCAATGTTATGCAATTGTCTGCAAAGAGGTTTTGTTTTCATTTGAGGATATGCCTCCTTCTTTGCCACCATTGCTAACCTTTTGCAGAATATGAGGACGTATTTCCCTGAGTTGCCACCAGGGACTACCTCCTATTAGAGGAATTGAGCATCAAATTGATCTAATTCCTGCCACGTTGCCCAACCGCCATATATAGAACCAATCCAGAGGAGACAAAGGAGATAACGCCAAATTCAGGAACTACTCGACAGAGATCATATTCGTGAGTCCCTTAGCCCTTGTCTTTGTTCCTATTATTTTGGTACCTAAGAAAGATGGTTCTTCGCATGTGTACTGATTGTAGAGCTATCAATAATATTACTATTCGATATCGTCATCCTATTCCACGTTTAGATGACATGCTTGATGAATTGAGTGGCTCTACCATGTTTTCTAAAGTTGATTTATGAGTGGTTACCACAGATTCGTATGAAATTAGGAGATGAATGGAAAACAGCATTTAAAACTAAGTTCGGTTTATATGAGTGGTTAGTAATGCCGCTTGGTTTAACTAATGCACCTAGCACTTTCATGAGATTAATGAACGAAGTTTTACGTGCTTTCATTGGACGCTTTGTGGTAGTCTACTTTGATGATATTCGATTTATAGCAAATCTTTAGAGGAACATTTGGACCATTTACGTCGTTTTCAATGCTTTACGTGATGCACGCTTGTTTGGTAACCTTGAGAAGTGCACCTTTTGCACCAATCGAGTTGCGCTTCTTGGCTATGTTGTTACATCACAGGTATTGAAGTGGATCCACCAAGATTGAAGCTATTGAGAATTGGCCGCAGCCCAAGACGGTCACACAAGTGAGGAGTTTTCTTGGCCTCGCTGGGTTTTTATAGGCGCTTTGTCAAAGACTTTGGATCAATTGCCGCCATTGAATGAGCTTACCAAGAAGGATGTGCCTTTGTTTGGGGCGATGCACAACAACAGCCTTCGTCATATTGAAAGATAAGCTAACACATGCTCCCTTACTCCAACTTCGATTTTACTAAGACTTTTGAGCTTGAATGTGATGCTAGTGGAATTGGTTTGGGAGGGTGTTATTACAAGAGGGAAAACCTGTTGTATATTTTAGTGAGAAATTGAGTGGGGCTAGTCTGAACTATTCTACTTATGATAAAGAATTATATGCGTTGGTTGGACATTAGAAACTTGGCAACATTATCTATGGCCTAAGGAATTTGTTATTCATTACGATCATGAATCTTTGAAGCATATTCGTAGTCAAGCTAAGTTGAATCGTCATGCAAAGTGGGTTGAATTTATTGAGTCTTTTCCTTATGTTATCAAACACAAAAGGGTAAAGATAATATTATTGTTGATGCTTTGTCACGCCGTTATGCTTTGTTATCTCAACTTGACTTCAAAATATTTGGATTGGAAACTATTAAAGAACAATATGTGCATGATGCTGAATTTAAAGATGTGTTGCAGAATTGTAGAGATGGTAGAACTTGGAACAAGTTCGTCTTCAATGATGGATTTGTGTTCCGTGCTAACAAACTATGCATTCCAGATAGCTCTGTTCGTCTTTTGTTATTACAGGAGGCGCATGGAGGAGGATTGATGGGACACTTTGGTGTCAAGAAGACGGAGGATGTTCTTGCTGCACACTTCTTTTGGCCACGTATGCGTCGAGATGTTGAGAGATTTGTGGCACGCTGCACTACTTGTCAAAAAAGCTAAGTCTCGCCTTAATCCACATGGTTTATATATGCCTCTTCCTGTTCCTAGTGTTCCTTGGGAGGATATTTCTATGGACTTTGTTTTGGGATTTTGTTTAGACATTAAGTTAGCCATAGTCGCAACTTCGCCAAGGCTCGAGCGTCGCAGAGGCCTCTTGTACTTCGCACCTATTCAGGATCCCACCTCTTTCAATAAAGCTTTCCTCTTAATCCGCAATATCTTGATTGCAATATTGGTTCTTACTTGTTCTCGATTTCAGGTAGGAATTAAGACCCTCGCTGGTCAGGCTGATCGTGTTCACGCAGGATCGGTAACCTCCAGGAGATTGGCCTAGCGATTGCATTGGCGCTCGTGCTCGCACGTGTAGTCGGATCGTCAAGCCCGAACTCCACCAAATCGATTATCGCCATCTCATCGAAAGATCAGATACCTTTGCCCTATCAAGTGGTATCAGATTTCAGATTGCTCGATGAGATTTTACTGTTTTCGTAGATTGGATCTGTTTTACCTATAACCAACAAAAAAGCCAAAAACACAGTTAGAGTTTAGATCCATCCCATCACCAATCTAGGCCATGCATTATCTTTTTAGTTTTGCATTTTTGAATTTGTGTCTACATCGTCGCGTCGAGTTGCTGGTCTTAGTGTCGTGTCCCTTAGAGTTTCGAGTTCCGATCACAGCAGATCACCGCCACCATATTTCGCCACCAAATTCTGCCGCCATACACCCAGCCACCATAAACCATAAAACTCCGCCACCGCCTTCCTACCGCGACACGGATCCGATCACCTTTCTTTTTACTTTCCTTCCTTGTTGTTTCCGTGTTGAGCTAAAGTCCGTGTCGAGCTAAGAGTTCAGTCATAAGTCCAGAAGGAACGCAAAAAAAAATCTGGAACTGCCTCCGAAATTTTTTTCTGGCTATACTGATTTTCGGCTCCGGGGATCACTTTTATCCATCGGCCGTTATAGCGATATTTTTTTGGCGCCTGCGCGCTTTCCGGAGCATAATAAAAAAAATTCGAAAAATTGTTTTGGGCTAACCTGTTTCTAGACCCCGTCGATCAGTTCTAGACACTCGTCATCATAGTGATTTTCGACATCTCGGTTCGCTTTTCAGGGTGCCATATACATGGCTTGTTGTGTCGCGTCGTGACATCATTGGTGATCTAGGCTCGCGTCTCTAGTACGGTTTAGCCTAGGACCAAAGACAAGATCACATCGAGCATTCTTTCAACATTTGCATTGTTGTTTTGATAATTGCTAACCCCTTTGCTAAGCCTTCCCAGAGCTCCACATATTTCTCCACGTACGTTGTCTCGACTCCTGGTAATCGCTCGGTTCAATCTCTCGACCCACTGCTCCTCGCGGTTGCACATCGCCTTTTCCTGCTGTTTGGTAAGAACTTGTAAGAGCATCGTATATTGCTTGACGGATTACGCGTTCCTTCCACCATATTTCCGTAGTTATATGCATATATACCTGTGCTCTTTAAAGGACTAACCATGACAGATACTTCGCGGAACCCTGCCACGATGACGAACCAAGAACTACACGCCCACTTCTCTGAGCTCTTGGTCGGTCGCGCTGAAGATGTGGATGCACGACTAGGGGAGTTTGACACCAAGCTCACCAACGCCATGGACAAGATCGATGGACTCGAGAAATCCTTCAACAACAAGCTTGACGCTCGGTTCAAGGAGGTTTTGGACAGATTGCCGACACCCCCACCCGCACCCGCCCCATTGGCACCTCAGCATGGCGCACGGCGCATTCCGATCACGGGTCGTACTGCTGGTTCGGCTGCCGCCGCACCTCAAGCGGCTATCGCTGCAGCTGAGGCACCTTAGACTTCCACCGCGGCTGCTGCTGCGACATTGGGGATATACGACGGGTACTACTACGACCCCGACAACGACGATCTGTTTGATGAGGTGGTTGAACAATGTAACATCCCAGCATTAGAGCGTAGAAATAAGCTAAACACAGGTGTGTGCATTGCATTCATGCATAGAAAATCCGAATAATTTTTGTGCTTTTAAATAAAAACTTGTCAAAATGATTGAAGCTTCTCTTAACTTGATGGAATGGAAGTAGATCATCAAGTTGACTGCGATAAGTTTCAATATGACCTTTGCTAAAACCTTATTTTGGATAAACATGATTTGATCTAAGGGTAGATCAAATGGAATACAATTAAACCCTAATACATTTCTTAATGATTTATATTTGATCCTTAGGTGATCATATCATGGTATTCATTTTAATCACTCATGAATACCAAATTATAAATGTAAAACAAATAATAAGAATGTAACAACTATATCTTAATCTCATTTACTTATACCATGGGTATCATTGAATTATCTAACTCTAAGTCTCTAGTGAGATTAAGTATGAAAGAAACCTAAGTTAAGATCATTCACCATACATCTTTCTTTCCATATCAATCTTTATCATCTCTATTGAATCCTATCTCAATATTTATTGTTCATCAATGTTGAGTAATCAACTATTGATTCACCAATTCTTAATCTATCAACTGTTGTCCTTATTATAGCATTCACTTAAGGCTTATAAAGAAAGAAGTAAGAAGAGATAAGTAGTTATGCTAGTTTTAGATATCATCTATAGGATGGGAGTGATTTGAGGAAATCAAATCAATATGGTAACAAAAATTATTACAAGAATGCAGTCTAAAGATAGTTACCAGGAGTAGTCCTATTGGATCAAGTAGGTATAGTCAATGAATTATATCTCTTAATCCAATAGAGCTAAACAAAAGATAATTAGAATATAATTGTAGTGTTGTATAGAAGAAGCCTTGTTTAGTCAACTGGAAACTTGAACCATAAAGGATCAAAAAATCATAATGATCATGCCTTACTCACCAATATTGAATGCTTATACCAAGTATAAGTGACATTGGTGGATAAAACATGAGTGAACCATAGTATAGATTTATTATCCTAGATTAGTCATTACAAGTCACATTAATATAGTGTGACGTTGAAATGTTAGTTATTAGAGTTAAGAAGAGACAAGATAGTATGGATAAGATGATGTTAAAATAACATTGGATTATAGGAGTAGTATTTTCCTCTTTGGAAATACTAAACACTAGAGGAGAGTAGAACTTGATATAAACCTCTACTAGAGTAGTATTTGTGATGGATGATTTCAGAAGGGTATGAATGGAGTTATAGGTAACCACTTGTTGGGTTAGAGATTATTAATAGTAGAATAGTTGTTGTTGCCAAGTATAAATATGAGAATATTATGAAAGCTTTAGTGTTAAGCACTTTGCATTTATAAATGGATTTAGAATGATAAAGGGTGGATAAGAAGTTCCTATAAAGCAAAGCTCATCATGTTAGTACATGATGATGGATATAGAGAAGTAATATATCTAGGAAAGGAATTCCTTAATCAGAAGTCTAGAATTATGAAGTATAGAAGATAGGAATTCCTGGTAAACATTAAACCCTAAATCTAAGACCAAACCTAATATCCATTTTCTATAGTTGAGCTATCATCTTGTTTCCACAGTGCTTTATAGGAATATTCTCCTATATCAAATCACCTGAGCATATCTCTGTTATTTCTAATTATCATCATCATAGGTGCTTAGGAACCATCTTTGTCAATTCTTTTCCTAAGTTTTCCTAGAAAACAAATCCACTACTTTTACTTTGAATGGTGATGTTATAAAAGATCACAGACATAAAGACAATGTGATTAACCATAAATATTTATACACATCAATAAAGGAAATATGAGAATAATATTAACCATATTGAGTTCTCAAAACTTTATATAT
Source organism: Avena longiglumis (assembly GCA_030063025.1). Taxonomy (NCBI): domain Eukaryota; kingdom Viridiplantae; phylum Streptophyta; class Magnoliopsida; order Poales; family Poaceae; genus Avena; species Avena longiglumis. Next base: position 281,419,925 of record CP125975.1, read on the forward strand.
TAAATAACAATAAAGGATCAAGATATCAAAATTATAAGATCCTAAACAAATCCTAAAACCTAAGATCCTAAATTATACCTATTCTATTTGATATCATAACCTTCATATGATTATGAATATGAAAGTATATAAAAAGGTAAATCAATAAAATATATTGTTATAAAATTAGTATTAATATCAGAATCTTAAGTTTATTCCCATAAACTTACAAAATTCTAAATAAGAAATTCCTATAAAGTTAAAACAAATGAATATATACAAGGGAAATAAAAAAAATATCACAAACCATAATAAAGGTTCACAAATTGATTTTTAATAACTTTATTGTTGCTGCAATTAATTAGCTAATAATTTTCTATGGCAAATATTCAAATAATTGAGTATTATTCAAATCTGAAAAGAAAATGAAATACAAAGCAGAAAAAAAAGGATTAAACCAGGAAAAATAGAGGGAAACCCCAATCTGGCCTGTGGCCCATTTTTCCTTCTCCCTATCTGCTACTCGCGAGCAGCTCGAATGCAGCCCAACTTGGCCCAGGTGAAGGCCAGAATCAGCCCATACCGTTTCACCGTTCTTTTTCCTTTCTTCCTCCTCTCGCCAGAAGGACGCCGCCGACAAAGCAGCTCGCTCAAGCTCGCCGTCATGCTATGCGTTCGTTCGATCTGCAGCAGACGTCATCCTGAGGGATAAGAACTCCACCGTGACGCCTCGTCTCGTCCTCATCCATTTCCTCCTCTTCTTCCTCTCTGTTCTCTCTCAGGGACCAACACACTCACCCCAAACCTCGCCAGAGTTCGTCGATATAGACCGCCCCACGTTTATCTGAGGTATCCATAAGGGGCGCCTCATCACCCTCGTTCTCCCTGGCCAGATCATGGAAGCCGAAGAGCTCCCAGTCAACCTAATCGACGTGACGTTTCCTCTCCGGTCATCTTCTTCAATCGATGATTACCACCGTCACAGAGTTCCCCCGGTCTCCTTGTCACGCTCTTCACCTTCACAGTAAGTTGCTGGTGCTTACACACCTCCCCAATCTCCTTTTTGCTTACTCGTTTGTTCTTCCACCGTGATCCGCCGCCGACCACCGCAGTTGAGGGTCGCCGGAGTAGCTCCGGTGACCAAACTTGAGCGGCGCCGCCACCATTCGACTCTGCGTGCTCGTCCGCATATAGCAAAGGCCTTCCCGCGTGCAGGCATTCTCTCTATCGATCGATCGAACTTCGATCTATGGGTGATAGTTCGTGTGACGTCACGCTGATGTCATGCTTGCGTCATCCTTGACCTAGTCCACTCTGTTGACTGGTCTTTGTCCATGTGGCAGACGACATGACCTCGGGCCCATGGGTCAGTGTATGTGGCTAGGTAGAGTTGCCGTATAAAAATTATGTGTCTGTTTAGAAAATAATTAAAACAATATGAATTCAAATTTCAAATATTCCAGAAATAAAATAAAATGATTAAATCTTGTAAATTTAATATCTTTTGTTTTATAAATCGGAAAAATACATATAATATATGAAAATGTTTAGAAAAATAAATTCTACAACTTAAAACTATTATTAAATATTATTATGATAATTATTTAAATAAATATTATTTAATAAATATTTTACAAAGTTTTAATACTTGGATAATTAATAATTTAATAATAGTAAATAGTAAAAATACAAATAAAATACTAAAATTCTTGGAAAAATAAGAATTAGAGTTTAAAACTATAATCATGCATTATTATTTCTCTTAATTAAATATTTATTATTTATTAAGTATTTTTAAAGTAATAAACCTTATTAAAATCATATCTTATTATTTTTAAATCACAAAAATAAATGTAATATACCAAAATGATCACAAAAATAATACCTACATGTTTAAAATGTAATATTCCACTTTTGAGTTAAATAAAAAGTTAAACACTTTTATAACTTGAATTTAAAACCTATTTCCTTAATTAATAATTCATATAAAGGTAAATAAAACTTGTAAATAATTCCCAAAATTAACCAATTAAATGTAATAAATAGTATTAATCTTAAATACTAATCTTATGAAGTCAAAATGGTTTAAAACATTTTAAGTATAATTTTATTAAGTTATCCTTCAACCATAAGTGTAAATTATTTTATAAAAGGATCCTTATCCAATCCAAAAACTCCAAGAATAATTGTAATAAAATAAAACCCATTCTTTACTTTAAATCACAAGTTTATGAACAAATCAAAACCCTATAAGTGAATCCATAGAAGTAAATAATATTTTTTACTTATTCATAAACCTTAACCACTATCAAATCAATATAATATCATACTTAAGTAACTCTAAAGAAACATTATAAAGTGAACAAGACATAAGTATAACAAGCATTACACCTAAATTCCATCTATGTTTTAAAGTTAGCTTTAATCTACCAAACTCCAAGTATACTACTAAAAACTTTATTATATACTTTATAGTTTACTTTGGTCTGGTATAATTAAGTTATAAAGCATCTTAATACCAAACCAACTCAGTTAAAAACCAAGATAGATAAGTCTCAAATACTACTAATTTCATTATTCCAATAAAGGCAATTCCTTCTGATTTAAAGACTATAACTAGAAAGAACACCTCATAAGGTTAACTTAAAAGCTTAAATACTTCTACTTAGTTGAGAAAGATTTTCTTCAAAAGTTATTCATTTTGCCACTTCAATCAACATATAACAATTAATAGTAAACACTTTGGATCGTATGGGCACCTAGAGGGGGGGGTGAATAGGTGCTAATCAATTTTAATATACTTTTTCAATTTTAGGCTTGACACAAAGTAAATTCTCTAGATATGCAACTACGAGAATTTCCCTATATGTAAACCTAACTACTAAGCACGTAAAAGAGGAGCGAGGAAACCGTAGTGGAGCACGCGGAGACATTGTGGATTTGTTTTACCGCAGTTCCTTCCTTGTTAAGGGAAGTACATCTGCGTTGGAGGGTGGGCGGTTCTAAGACCACCACGCCACAATAGGCCTCACCCTATTCTCCGATGGATCTCGCCACGAGAGGCCCGATCCACCTTCTACACTATTGATCCTTCGAGGGAACCGTGCCTTTTTACAACACTATCGGGCACACACCCACAACCGAATTGGGGCTCCCGGATGACAACAAGCTGCCACAAAACAAGGTTTATCAATATAAACAAAAACAAGGATCTAGATCTTTGCAAGAAATACTAGATCGGAGGTTCTCCAAATGAATGGAGAGGAGATGAAGCGCTTGATTCTCGATGATGAAGGTCGAGTTCTCCTCCTTCGATTCCCAAAGGGATGGGGCCTTTGGATGGATCTAGGTGGAGCACTCTTGTATGAACTTTGAGATCGATCTGTTCTTTTTCGAGATGAATCAAGAGTTCGCAGGAGGGTATTGCTGGCTTAAATACCCTCCCCAGATCTGGTCCAGACAACTTTGGGGCGGATTATCCGCCACTTGGGGCGGATTATCCGCCTCGGGAAACTCCGCCTCTCCGGGGCTTGCTTGGTGAAACTTGGAGAATATCTTGGGGCGGATTATCCGCCCTCTCAGGCGGATTATCCGCAGCCGGAAAGTCCGCCAAAACTCCGCCTCCGGGCTTGCGCCTGGCGAAGAGCAGAGGGCGGATTATCCGCCTCGGGCGGAAAGTCCGCCAATGTTCCGCCCCTTCCGGGGCTTAGAGCTTGGGAGGAGGGGCGGATTATCCGCCCCTGGTGGGGCCGGATTATCCGCCCCAAAAGGTAGATTTCTGAGCTGCAACACTTCAACACACATTAAATGATCCTTGGTATTGTTATCTAACACACAAAACACTAGGGATTAAGAAATGTTCTTTCAATCTCCCCCTTTTTGGTGTTAGATGACAATACTAGGATTTGCAAAGAGACCGGCAAGAGCCACTTTAGATAATGAAAGGCGCTCCCCCTAGATGTGTGCATATTTAAGATTTGCATTTGAATACAAATACACACACTAGGTAGAACACTACTTTTAAGGTTTGGAGAGAAAAGTCATACCACCGGAAACTATAGCCAAGGCATACATAGAAAATTCCATGAATCCATATGTCATCAAATATGCTCCATAATTCCATAATTCCATGGGGTCCATGATAGATAAATCCAGAAATCCATGAATACCAAACATAGTACCAAACTGTGGAGTACGACATAGTCTTACACAAACAACCACAAATAGCAAACAAGTTCACGCTAGAAAAGGCACAAGCAAGCAAATGAAAAACGACTAAAAACGAAAAGCTTGTGCCCGACCCTTGCAAATCCACGAGAAATAGAACTACTTCTCCCCCTTTGGCATCGAAACGCCAAAAAGGAAGAAGAGCGATGCAAGAAAATCCAACGAGACCCATGAAAAACCAACTCTTCTCGAGGAAGAGGGCGGTGGCCGAAGCCACCATGTTGGAGCGCATGGCATGACACCGCGAAGATGTATCTTGAGTTCAAAACCAATGCTCATCGATGACCCACATATCACAAAATGATATTAAGGGAAATGATTTTACTTGCTTTCGGCATGATGGGGGGAGGGTTGGCCCAATCAATTAGGACCACACTCCCCCTATGTCTATGCCCACATCTAAGCCAAATACATGAATAAGAGCAAGTGAGTGTGCAAGAATAGTCAAGCCAAGCTCCTTGAATCTACGATATTTAGCTCATTCCGCAATAACAAAATCTTGCTTCATCGAGGGGCTTCGTGAAAATATCGCAAGTTGGTTCTTCGTTCTCACAAATGATGAGCAATATCTCCACGAGCAACATGATCCCGAATAAAGTGGTTGCGAATCTCTATATGTTTTGTTCTTGTATCTTTATGTGATTGTAAGCAATTTTGATAGAACTTTCATTGTCGCATAAAGAGGCACTTTGTCACAATTGACACCATATTCCTTTAAAGTTTGCCTCATCCATAACAATTGAGTACAAGCACTTGCAAAGCAACATATTCACCGGTGTTGAGAGTGAAATACAATTGTTTCTTTGATGACCAACACACTAGAGACCTGCCCAAGAATTGGCATGCACCAGAGGTTGATTTCCTATCATCTTTGTCACCCATTAATCTGAATCGGTGTAACCACACAGAGAGAAACTTGAACCCTTGGGATACCATAACCCAAAATTTGGGGAATGAACCAAATATCGGAAGATTAAGCACCGCCACTAAGTGGCTTTCTTTAGGAGCTTGGTACCTTGCACACACTCCTACACTTAACACGATATCGGGCCTAGATGCGCAGAGGTAAAGGAGAGACGATCATGGATCGGTATACCTTTGATCCACATCTTTACCCTTGGGATCGAGCTCAAGATGACACTTTGTTTGCATTGGGGTAGAAAGCCATTGAGATCCGTCATCTTGAACCTTTTGAGCATGTCTTGGATGTATTTAGCTTGATTAATAAAGGTTCCTCTCTAAGTTGTTTTATTTCAAATCCAAGAAAGAACTGAGCTCACCCATCATGGACATCTCAAACACAGGTCATAAGCTTTGAAAATTCATCGTTAAACGCTTGGTTAGTAGAGCCAAAATAATGTCATCTACATAGAGTTGGCATACAAAAAGCTCCCCATTGACCTTCTTAGTAAAAGAGTGGGATCGATTTGCCCAACTTGAATCCACGGTCTAGCAAAAGCTCTTTAAGGTGCTCATACCACGCGTGGGGCTTGTTTAAGGCCATAGGCGCCTTATCGAGTTTGTAGACATGGTTCGAAATTTGGGGTCCTCAAACCCCGGGCTGCTTGACGATACTAACTCATGTAGAGGACCATTAAGGAAAGCGCTCTTAACATCCATTTGTTGTAATTTAAAATTATGATGAGCTGCATATGCAAGAAGGATACGGATGGACTCAAGGCGAGCCACAGGAGCATATGTCTCGCCAAAATCAATCCCTTCTACTTGAGAGAATCCTTGAGCCACGAGTCGTGCTTTATTCCTCACAACAATGCCATTTTCATCCTGTTTGTTCTTGAAGATCCACTTGGTGCCGATAACATTGCGGCAATCCTTTGGCTTTTCTACGAGCTTCCACACTTTGTTGCGTTCGAAGTTGTTTAATTCTTCATGCATTGCAACAACCCAATCGGGTCTTCAAGAGCATCAAAACCTTCTTTGGTTCAACCATGGAAATGTGAGCTTGATGATCATGAGAAGCTAGCAAGCTCTCTTCGAGTGGATACCCTTCGTAGATCACCAACTACCTTGTCAAGTGTGACCTCTTAGTTCAAGCTTGCGATCAAGACGAGCCTTATGACGAGCCTCAATATCCTTATTGTTTCGTGAAGGAGTGGATTCAATTGTTGTATCCTTGTCTTGATTCTGCCTTGACCTTGATCTTGGTCACTTTGATGCTGTCAGACGATTGTTCTGAATATTTTCTTGAGCCGGATAATCCGCCTTGGTGGGGCGGACTATCCGACTCAAGTGAAGTACCGTAACCAACTTCCGAGAGAGCTGATCGATTTGGAGACCCAGGCGGATAATCCGCCCTCGAGCGGAGAATCCGGCTGGGCTTCGAGTTGTTGACTTCTCCTTTGGATCCTCTGGAACAAGTTGGAGTGCGGTGGATTGTCCCCTTGGAGGCGGATAGTCCCTGGGACTACCAAATTGTCCAGGGGATGATGGTCTTCAGCAGATTGTGGTGTTGGTGCAGGATTTTCTCCAACGAGGAGCTTGTTGATCTTGTGAAGATGAGGGCTCCACTTGAGTGCAGCATTGTCCTTCCCGATCCGCCACAAGGGTTCCTCAATGGGGGAAAATCTCACGCCCATTCTTCTTATGGCATCTTGGGGTATTTCAACATCGCATCACAAACATCAACTTGCCCTACAAAGGAGCCGTTATTTTCATCGAACTCCACACTACAAGATTCTACAACAATCCCGGTGAGCTTGTTGTAGACTCTATAAGTGTGGGATTCGCACGTAACCAACAAATATACCCTCTAAAGCCTTGGATTCAAATTTTGACAAACGGACACCTTTAATAAGAAAGAAACACTTACCCGAATACCTCAAGTATGAGATGTTGGGTTTGTTGCAGTAAGTATTTCATATGGGGTCTTGTCCAAGATCTTCCGAAGGTAAAGCCGGTTTGATGAGTGACAAGCAGTGGATATGGCTTCAGCCCAAAAATTATAAGGAGACTTAAATTCAGCTAGCATAGATCTTGCCATATCCATCAAAGTCCGGTTCTTCCTCTCGGCTACACCATTTTGTTGAGGGGTGTACGCAGCGGAATATTGGTGTCTAATCCCCTCTTCGCTAAGAAACTCGTTTAAAGTGTAGTTCTTGAATTCTGAGCCATTGTCACTTCTGATTGCCAATATGGGAACATTGTGTCGACGTTGAACTTCATTGGCAAAGTCGATGATAGTTTGTTGAGTCTCACTTTTCAGCTTGAAGAAATATACCCATGTATATCTTGAGTAATCATCGACGATGACCAAGCAATATTTCTTCCCACCAAGACTTGCATGAGAAGGAGGTCCAAATAAATCCACATGGAGTAATTCCAAGATCCTCTTCGATGACACAATAGTCTTCCTCTTGTGGGGATAATCATGCATTTTTCCTTCAACACAGGCCCTGCAAACACGATCTTTGGCAAAAGAGACATTGTCTTTTAGTCCAAGAATGTGGCCACCCTTTTGGAGACTTTGCAAAGTTCTCATGTTGACATGGGCTAAACGGCGATGCCATAGCCAGCCCACGTCGGCCTTTCCGAATAGACACATCGGACCCGAAGTGGTTTTCCCCGAGAAGTCCACCACATACAGGTCATTTTCGACGTATCCAACGAAAGCGACCTTTAGAGACTTGCTCCATAAGAGTACCACCAAATCATCATCGATAAAAACAGCAAAACCCATCTTGCCAAGGGCACGAACAGAAAGAAGATTATAGCCAAGGGTCTCAACAAGCATGACGTCCACGAGAGAGATATCGTGGGCAACCACAACCTTGCCAAGACCCAATACCTGAGATTTAGACTTATCACCATAGGAGACTGTGATATTATCAAGATTTGGACGCATCTCCGTGATGATCTCCTTGCTTTCGGTCATATGACTAGTGCAGCCACTATCCAGCACCCATTTCGACCCACCGGAAGCATAGCCCTCGGAGCTTCTTGCCATGAGACAAGTAGGATTCTTGTTGATGATGTTTTCGTTTGGAGAGTCGAAGAGTGATGTTGATGTAGATGTGGTGGCTATAGCAGCCACCTCTTGAGAGCTATCGTCTTCGTCCTCATCTTCACTCCCCGATGAATATTCTTCTTGAGCTACTAGAACAATCTTTGGTTGCTTCTTGAAAGGAGCATTTTCTTTACAAACTGTTTCTTCGTGGAGCTTTTGATTTGTCCTTGAAAATGAGTCTTCCTCCATTATCCTCTCTACTTTGATATGGACACTCAGCTACAAAGTGCAACCGGTCACCACAATTAAAGCAAGTTCTCAGCTTGGGACCATTTTCTTTTCTTCCATAGGCTCCACTTTTGCGATCTAGTTCAGCTTTAGCCTTGGCTGGATCTTTCCAAAAGTTTCTTGCATAAAGAGCCAAGTATTGTCCGTGGATCCTTTTATATCTTCGGATGATGGGCCTTCTACCGCATATTCATCATGATCAACCACACTAGTTTTCAAAGCCATGTTTACCCCCTTTTGCATCCCCATAGCTCGAGCACGAGCATCTTCGGCATTCTTGGCAGCCACTTTGAATGCGGCCATTTCTTGCATTACCTCATTGGATGACATGAGGTGATAATTATGCCTACCTTGGAGACTTTTCAAATCTGTGGGCTCAAATGGCATAAGAGCACTGACATACTTGCGCTTGATCCAAGCATCATCAACATAAGCCGCGCCGTGGTTTCTAAAGGTAGTAGCTATTCCCTTGAGCCTCCTATACATGTCCTCGTGGTCTTCTCCATCCAGCATATAAAATCCTTCAGCTTCATTGCTCAAGGCATCATATCTATTCCTTCTCATACTTTCATTCCCGATGAAGAGCTCGGTGAGAGCATCCCAAGCTTCTTTAGCTGTGCTAAGATGCTGAATGTGTGGCATGTCTTTATCTCCCACACCAAGCTGTATCATGTGTAGGGCCGTAGCATTGAGTTGGCTATCGACCACTTCTCTCCTTGTGAGGTTGTTAGGATTTCCAACGTGAAGACCATTTTCTATGATCTTCCACAACTCTATGGAGGAACTGCACACATGAGATTTCATCAAAAATTGCCATTGAGAGAAAGTAGAAGTCGGTTTGGGTGGATCACCCTATTATGTATATGTGGGTGAGGAATAGGCGGATCGGGGGAATACACATGAGAAACCTCATTGTATCCATCCTTACCGCTATCCTTTTCGAGGAGGAGCTCTTACTTGTATCATCACCTACCACGTTATCTTTGGAAACAGTTTTACCTGTTTCCTTGGATTGGGAGTGGTATCCTCGAGTTAGATGGAGGTGATCTGCGGATGTGGAGAGCATTATCAATTGACGCATCTCTTCCATCTTAGCCTCCATAGAACTCACCAAGGTTGTTTCCAACGTCTTGAGATCGCTCATTCATGGTGACTACCTCAAGCATCACTCCCATCTCCCTTGGAACCCATACTTCTCTTAGGTTGTTAAGCCCGAAATAAGAGCCGAGGCTCTGATACCAATTGTAATGGATCGTATGGGCACCTAGAGGGGGGGGTGAATAGGTGCTAATCAATTTTAATATACTTTTTCAATTTTAGGCTTGACACAAAGTAAATTCTCTAGATATGCAACTACGAGAATTTCCTATGTAAACCTAACTACTAAGCACGTAAAAGAGCGAGGAAACCGTAGTGGAGCACGGAGACACAGGATTTGTTTTACCGCAGTTCCTTCCTTGTTAAGGGAAGTACATCTGCGTTGGAGGGGTGGCGGTTCTAAGACCACCACGCCACAATAGGCCTCACCCTATTCTCCGATGGATCTTGCCACGAGGCTGATCCACCTTCTCCACTATTGGATCCCTTCGAGGCGGGAACCGGTGCCTTTTACAACACTATCGGGGCACACACCCACAACCGAATTGGGGGCTCCCGGGATGACAACAAGCTGCCACAAAAACAAGGTTTATTAATATAAACAAAAACAAGGATCTAGATCTTTGCAAGAAATACTAGATCGGAGGTTCTCCAAATGAATGGAGAGGAGATGAAGCGCTTGATTGCTGATGATGAAGGTCGAGTTCTCCTCCTTCGATTCCCAAAGGGATGGGGCCTTTGGATGGATATAGGTGGAGCACTCTTGTATGAACTTTTGAGATCTGATCTGTTCTTTTTCGAGATGAATCAAGAGTTTTGGCAGGAGGGGGATTGCTGGCTTAAATACCCCTCCCGGATCCGGGTTGCACAACTTTGGGGGCGGATTATCCTTCCACTTGGGACGGATTATCCGCCTGGGAAACTCCGCCCAAGGGCGGATTCTCCGGGAAACTCCGCCCCTCTGGGGCTTGCCTTGGTGAAACTTGGAGAATATCTTGGGGCGGATTATCCGCCCCTCACGGGCGGATTATCCGGCGTGGAAAGTCCGCCAAAACTCGCCCCTCTGGGGCTTGCGCCTTAAGAGCAGAGGGCGGATTATCGCTGGCCGGAAAGTCCGCCAATGTTCCGCCCCCTTCAGGGCTTCATGAGCTTAGGCGGAGGAGGGATTATCCGCCCCCAAAGGTAGATTTCTGAGCTGCAACACTTCAACACACATTAAATGATCCTTGGTATTGTTATCTAACACACAAAACACTAGGGATTAAGAAATGTTCTTTCAACTTTATACTTTACTTGTATAATAAGATTGTTAATACTTAAATTCTTTATAAGTGACATTACTTGCAAATAAAACTTGAAGATAAACAACTAAGATGTAAGCAACCTTGAGTAGCATTCCATATGTGTGTATGTTGTTGTTGTATAAATACATGTTGTTTTCCACACACTCACAAGCCTTAATAAGAAGCACATGTGTGAAACTTAATCTAAAAGAGCAACACATTCCAAGGAAACCCTTTCCAGTATCCAAACCCTAGAACAACGTTATTCTCGGGATTCGCGTTTATCAACCTGCATTACATTACTTATGCATCAAAGCATCTTGTTTCTTTAAACATTAGTCCTTACCGGACCAATGATGCAGATTTCCGCTATTGGATCTTTCATTGTCTTGAAGACCGTGAGTGCATAATCTTGCAATCACAAAAGGCAAGTTCACACTTGCTCATGTCCTTTGTTTATTTTCTGTAAAGTATTTTACAAATCCAGTGGTCTCTTCACCTGCATTTGAAAAAGGTCAGAAAACACTATTTTCAATAATAATGAGAACTATTGATTACTTATCCAGGGTGATTAGCTAATCTATTAAACCAGACAGTTGGGATACCACTATTCAGAATTATATCACCTAGGACTTAGCAACCATTGTCGTCAGTGATTCTTGCGCCGTATATCACGCGTTGACCATGAGATTTGGAATGGGACGGAGAAGTCAGCTGTATCTTCTTCCTCTCGCATGAAGCCAGATGTGCAGGTCGTGGCTGTTATCCTCGTAGCGTGCATATTAATTGGTAATTCGTAGAGGATATGCAGCATATGGGTGGGAACCCTCAACGTCCCATGATAGTTCTGACATCTAACGGTCTGTACAAACCATTGCCGTAATTCAATATGTGGGCATGGTGTACACCAAGGAGGCATGCGAGGTCGCGAAGGGGGCAGTGATTGGCTTGGATCATCTACTGGGCCCCACACCATAGGAAGTGTGGACGGGAACGATCGCCCGGTTGTGCAACAAGGATTTGATCTCTCATGTGAAAAGTAACGCACCTCTGCAGAGTGTAAAAACTGTAACTTGTTACTCCCTGTTCCAGGAAGGAGCTGCGAACGCAGCGGGAAAGGAACCCCATGAAGGTTCTAGTAAACCCGTGAAGGCTGACGGACATAGCTTTTCAGAATAAAAGCAACCTTTGAAGAAATGTTTACGAAAAATTGCATTGCCTACGACCTAAGGTCTGTGGCTGTAGATATAGTGCATCAAACACTCCTTTTCTAGTGGACTTGCTGAGTACGCTCGTACTCAAAGTATCTTCTTAACCCTTGCTAGGTTCTAAAGCCAGTACAGACGATGTCTACATCAAGTATGCTCCAGGAATCATCATAAAAATCTAGAGCTCTTCAAGGAAGTCAAGAAAGTCAACATATACATCAACTCAAGTGAAGACGAAATTGCTGATTAGATAAGAATAGAATTTCTAACCATAGAACCTAATTCTGTAGAGTATTGCAATAGCAACAATGCAAGCCAGTAGTTCAGCTACTAGTTTTATAAGTATGGTAGCTATGAGTTAGTTATTCTTGATTCTTCTTCATAAGAAGTTTCTTTCTCTCTCTTTAAACTAGAGTGTTCTCTGGATCTTGTGTAAAGAGTTGAGTTGTAACCTATAGTCATGTCTTGGACCTGCTATGTTTCTGTTGTACTACTCTGAGGGATGTAATACTAGTGAACGGTGTTTCATTGGTGTTATGTCAACGACTATAGTGTACTACATCATGCAGTGGTATGCTGGGTCACCGCAGTTGGTATCAGAGCATATGCTTTGACCTTAGGATTAAAACCTTTTAGGAAGATCTGTAGGTTGGATAGTGACTATAGGAGCCATCTTATCTAAACCAAGTATTCTTATGACTCGTGATAAGTATCCACTTGAGGATAACCTTGTCACACCTAAGTCTGATGCTTAAGTCATTCTTTCTTAGGAGTAATTATTTATCTTTTCTCAAGTATAATGCTCTTTAGTGTCTTGGAGGGAGACATAAACCACCAAGATACTGTAGGAAAGTGTAAGACATCAATTGAAGTAGTCTTAATGGTATAGCCTAATCCTAGAATTTAAGTAAAACAATAAACTCTTAGTTTCAGTGGATAACCAAAGACAACCTGATGAATATTATTGGAATAAATGTGGATGTAATGAGTAGTAATCATGTGGGATTCACTTGAGAATTCTATGTGATGAAGTGAAATCATGCTAGTAATCAATGGTAGTAATATATGAAACAAAGTCATCATGGCTAGATTAATTCTTAAATCATGATGCACTTGATAGGGCAAAGGTGTCCGATCTTTCGATGAGATGATGATAGTCGATTTGGTGGAGTTCGGGCTTGACGGTCCGACTACACGTGCGAGCACGAGCGCCAATGCAATCGCTAGGCCAATCTCCTAGAGGTTACCGATCCTGCGGGAACACGATCAGCCTGACCAGCGAGGGTCTTAATTCCTACCTGAAATCGAGAACAAGTAAGAACCAATAGTGCAATCAAGATATTGCGGATTAAGAGGAAAGCTTTATTGAAAAGGTGGGATCCTGTATAGGTGCGAAGTACAAGAGGCCTCTGCGACGCTCGAGCCTTGGCGAAGTTGCTACGATGGCTAACTTAATGTCTAAACAAAATCTGAGTCTAGGGTGCCGGCTATGGGGAGTATTTAAGGAGGAAAAGGTGGGCTTTCGTCCAGCCATGGAAGTGGTGGCCGAATCCAACCCTGGAAGTCCTTTTCCCCTCGAATACGGACTCTTAAAACTGGCTATTTAAAATCCTGCGAAAATTACATGGGCCTGGCCCAAAATAAAGGTGTCGCAACACCATATTAAGCTATGGACGAATTCCTGAAGTATTAATCTTGAATATTTCGTCCAAGCCTTCTTACTTCATTATGGTGGCATCAAAGTTTTGAAATCTCCATCTGTGGCCTTCTCTTGGATCATCACATGCTTGCTGCCATCTCCATCCATGGCCATGCTCCAATGCTTGTCCCTCTTATCCATGCTTGGTCCATCATTCCTAAGAGTAAGAAATACATCTGATTTAGGCAGTATCATATTCTCATGTATGTGAGGAATAGTTCCAAGAAACGAAAGTACCTGATAGTTAAGTTGTTTGGCACGAGATCTTGTGATGGGTCCTTGTATGTGTGTAGCTGTAGGTACAACGGTTGTATCAATAGAAGGGATGTCCACATCATGCTCCCCTTCTTGAATTGAAGTCGTCCTCGACGCAATCTCATCTTCCTCACCAAAGTAAGGCTTCAAATCTGCAATGTTAAACGTAGGACTAACCGTATCCAAGTCTGCAGGAAACTCAAGTTTATATGCATTATCATTTATTTTCTCTAACACCTTAAAGGGACCAGAAGCACGCGACATTATCTTAGACTTTCGTAAATCAGGAAAGCGATCCTTATGCAAATGTAACCAAACAAGATCTCCAACATCAAACACAACATGCTTTCTCCCTTTATCCCCAGCAAGTTTATACTTAGCATTCATGTGTTCAATGTTATCTTTAGTAGTCTTATGCAAGTTTAATATCATTTCAGCGCGTTGTGTAGCATCCAAATTATTTTGCACCGAAGTAGGTAAAGGCAATAAATCAATAGGTGCACGAGGAACAAAACCATACACGATCTCAAACGGGCACATCTTTGTGGTAGAATGCAGCGAACGATTATAAGCAAATTCTATATGAGGTAAACACTCTTCCCACAATTTTAAGTTCTTCTTTAAAACAGCCCGCAACATAGTAGACAAAGTTCTATTTACTACTTCAGTTTGTCCATCAGTTTGGGGATGAAATGTAGTACTAAACAGCAATTTAGTCCCCAACTTAGCCCATAAACATCTCCAAAAGTGGCTAAGAAATTTAGTATCACGATCAGAAACAATAGTATTTGGCACACCATGCAAACGGACAATTTCACAAAAGAACAAATCAGCAATATGCGCAGCATCATCCGTTTTATGACAAGGAATAAAGTGTGCCATCTTAGAAAACCGATCCACAACAACAAAAATACTATCCCTCCCCTTCTGTGTTCGTGGCAATCCCAAAACAAAGTCCATAGAAATATCCTCCCAAGGAACACTAGGAACAGGAAGAGGCGTATATAAACCATGTGGATTAAGGCGAGACATAGCTTTTTGACAAGTAGTGCAGCGTGCCACAAATCTCTCAACATCTCGTCGCATACGTGGCCAAAAGAAGTGTGCAGCAAGAACATCCTCCGTTTTCTTGACACCAAAGTGTCCCAACAATCCGCCTCCATGCGCCTCTGAACAACAAAAAGAACAGAACTATCCGGAATGCATAGTTTGTTAGCACGGAACACAAATCCATCATTGAAGACGAACTTGTTCCAAGTTCTACCATCTCTACAATTCTGCAACACATCTTTAAATTCAGCATCATGCACATATTGTTCCTTAATAGTTTCCAATCCAAATATTTTGAAGTCAAGTTGAGATAACAAAGCATAACGGCGCGACAAAGCATCAGCAATAATATTATCTTTCCCCTTTTTGTGTTTGATAACATAAGGAAAAGACTCAATAAATTCAACCCACTTTGCATGACGACGATTCAACTTAGCTTGACTACGAATATGCTTCAAAGATTCATGATCAGAATGAATAATAAATTATTTAGGCCATAGATAATGTTGCCAAGTTTCTAATGTCCGAACCAACGCATATAATTATTTATCATAAGTAGAATAGTTCAGACTAGCCCCACTCAATTTCTCACTAAAATATGCAACAGGTTTTCCCTCCTGTAATAACACCCCTCCCAAACCAATTCCACTAGCATCACATTCAAGCTCAAAAGTCTTAGTAAAATCAGGAAGTTGGAGTAAGGGAGCATGTGTTAGCTTATCTTTCAATATGACAAAGGCCTGTTGTTGTGCATCGCCCCAAACAAAGGGCACATCCTTCTTGGTAAGCTCATTCGGTAGACAATTGATCCAAAGTCTTTGACAAAGCGCCTATAAAACCAAATGAGGCCAAGAAAACTCCTCACTTGTGTGACCGTCTTGGGCTACGGCCAATTCTCAATAGCTTCAATCTTGGCTAGATCCACTTCAATACCCTGTGATGTAACAACATAGCCAAGAAACGCAACTCGATTGGTGCAAAAGGTGCACTTCTCAAGGTTACCAAACAAACGTGCATCACGTAAAGCATTGAAAACAACACGTAAATGGTCCAAATGATACTCTAAAGATTTGCTATAAATCAGAATATCATCAAAGTAGACTACCACAAAACGTCCAATGAAAGCACCTAAAACTTCGTTCATTAATCTCATGAAATTGCTAGGAGCATTAGTTAAACCAAACGGCATTACTAACCACTCATATAAACCGAACTTAGTTTTAAATGTTGTTTTCCATTCATATCCTAATTTCATACGAATCTGGTGGTAACCACTACGCAAATCAACTTTAGCAAACATGGTAGAGCCACTCAATTCATCAAGATTGTCATCTAAACATGGAATAGGATGACGATATCGAATAGTAATATTATTGATAGCTCTACAATCAGTACACATGCGCAAAGAACCATCTTTATTAGGTACCAAAATAATAGGAACAGCACAGGTGCTAAGGGACTCACGAATATGATCTATGTCGAGTAGTTCCTGAATTTGGCGTTGTATCTCCTTTGTCTCCTCTGGATTGGTTCTATATGGCGCGCGGTTGGGCAACGTAGCACCAGGAATTAGATCAATTTGGTTCTCAATTCCTCTAATAGGAGGTAGTCCTGGTGGCAGCTTAGCGGGAAAGACGTCCTCATATTCCTGCAAAAGGTTAGCAATAGCGGGTGGCAAAGAAGGAGCATATCCTCAAATGAAAACAAAACCTCTTTGCAGACAATTGCATAAAATTGAGTATTATTTACATCTAGTTCAGCAATATCAATTTTATTTGCAAGCATACATGGACTCTTCAAACGAATTTTAGTAGCATGGGTAGAATCAGATTTAGTGTTCTTTGGTGGTACAAAATCTGCAGCAACAATCTGATTCTCACTTTTATTTTTCTCCTCAGTTTTAGCTCTACTAGCTCTAGCAAGATCATCTTTTAAAATCTGTTCGGGAGTCATAGGTTTTAGACCAATTTTCTTTCCATCATGCATAAGAGAATAGTGATTAGTTTTGCCATTATGAACAGATTCTCTATCAAATTGCCATGGTCTACCAAGTAACAAAGAACAAGCTTGCATAGGTACAACATCACAATCAAAAAAATCAGAATATGTACCAATAGTAAAATGCACGCGTACCGTTCTTGTTATCTTGATCTTGCGAGAACTCTCAAACCATTGGATGTAACATGAATGTGTGCGTTGTCTTGTTGGAAGTGCAAGCTTCTCTACCATGTCCAAACTAGCCAGATTGTTACAACTCCCTCCATCAATAATGATCCGTATAGCTCTTTCCTTGACAACAC
The DNA here is from genome assembly GCA_030063025.1 of Avena longiglumis. Lineage (NCBI taxonomy): Eukaryota > Viridiplantae > Streptophyta > Magnoliopsida > Poales > Poaceae > Avena > Avena longiglumis. Next base: position 281,437,276 of record CP125975.1, read on the forward strand.
CACGTGTTTGGAACAGGTTGTGGCGTTGATCTTGCTCAGATTTGCTCAATTGTATACTCAACACACGTTGTGTAATTAAGCTCTTGTATTGATCAGCAGCTTCATCTCCCATTACCTCTATCTCTTCATCAGCATCAGAATTGTCTCCATCTCGAGCAGAAATAAGGGCTAATGTATCTTCATCAAAGTCACTCGCTGCATCGTATTGACCATCATCCCGCACCATCATCACACATTGTGTTGTGCACTGTCTCTCAATATGACCAAAACCCCAGCACTTGCGGCATTGTATATCCTTTGTCTTACCCGTGGAAGCCATAGAAGATGCACTCTGACGGGAGCATTGGATGACGGTGGAGGAGCATTTGGAAATCTTGTGGTGGCCTTGGATGTGGTAGTAGGTGGTCGAATCACGAGAAGGAGGCGCTGATTGTCGGGATATCCAAGTGGATGTGCGACTGCAGAATTATTAGTCTGCTCCATGGTGTTTGGTGATCACGCACTTCACGCTCGACTTTGCAAGCAAGATGAAACAAGCAGTGATAGAATTATATTCCTTATAATCTAAGATGTGTTGAATGTCCTTCTTTAATCCACCAAAGAAACGTGCAAGCATTTGTTCAAGAGATTCAACAAGACCACGAACCATCCCGTTTGCAATTCTGATAATACTCTTCTACAAAAATTTCCCTTGCTCTAAACGTGTCGATTCTTTAGTAAATCACGTTGATAAGTGGGAGGTACAAAGCGAACACGCATAGTAGTTTTTAAAGCAGTCAAGTACTAGGAATAGTAGTAGGATTTAAACGCGACAATACTCGGACCACCAAAGGGAAGCAAATTTAGTAAATTCACATGTAGCAACTAACGCATATTCTCGGGATATTTTAAGCATGCAAAACGTTGTTCTACTTCCATTTCCCATGTAAGATATGCATCAGATTATATTTACCCTCAAAAGATGGAATATTTAATTTAAGCTTTGCAACATGATCATCATCACGTCTGGGTGGTCGGCGTTGCGGTAGTAATGTTGGGGACCCGGTACATGGAGGTTGTTCAACCTCCTCGTCAAACAGATCGTCGTCGATTAAGTAGTAGTACCCGTCGTCTGTCCCCAATGTCGCAGCAGCAGCCGCGATAGAAGTCTGAGGTGCGTCAGCCGCAGCGGTAGCCGCCTAGGGTGCGGCGGCAGCCGAACCAGCAGTCCGACTCATGATCGGGATGCGCCGTGCGCCATGTGTGGGTGCGGGTGCGGGCAATCTATTGAAAATCTCCTTGAATCGAGCGTCAAGCTTGGCGTTGAAGGATTTCTCGAGTCCATCGATCTTGTCCACTGCATTGGTGATCTTGGCGTCAAACTCCCCTAGGCGTGTATCCACGTCTTCAGCGCGACTGACCAAGAGCTCGGAGAAGTGGGCATGTAGTTCTTCGTTCGTCATTGTGGCAGGGTTCCGCGGAGTATCTGTCATGGTTAGTCCTTAAAAAGCACAGGTATATACTACGGAAATATGGTGGAAGGCACGCGTAATCCGTCAAGCAATATACGAAGCTCTTACAAGTTCTTACCAAACAGCAGGAAAAGGCGATGTGCAACCGCGAGGATCAGTGGGTCCAGAGATTGAACCAAGAGATTACCAGGAGTCGAGACACCGTACGTGGAGAATATCTGTGGAGCTCTAGGAAGGCTTAGCAAAGGGGGTTAGCAATTATCAAAACAGCAATGCAAAAGTTGAATGAATGCTCAACGACGGTACTGTGCTGGTCCTAGGCTAGACCGTACTAGAGACGCGAGCCTAGATCACCAACGATGTCACGACGCGACACAACAAGCAATGTACGATGATATGGCACCCTGAAAAGCGAATCGAGATGCGGAAAATCACTATGATGGCGAGTGTCTATAACTGATCTACGGGGTCTAAAAATAGGTTAGCCCCAAAATTTTTTTTCGAAATTTTTGTATTATGCTCCGGAAAGCGCACAGGCGCCGAAAAAATGTCGCTATAACGGTCGATGGAGAAAAGTGATCCCCGGGGTCGAAAAACAGTATAGCCAGAAAAAAAATTCGGAGGCTGTTCCAGACTTTTTTTTTTGCTCTCCTTTTGGACTTACGACCAGACTCTGAGCTCGACACGGACTGTAGCTAAACACGGAAACAAAAAAGAAGGAAAGTGAAAAGAAATAACTAGGAAACAATAACTCAACTCGGACTCGTGCCGCGGCAGGATAGGTGATCCGATCCGTGTCGCGGTAGGAAGGCGGTGACGGAGTTTTAAAGGTTTATGGTGGCTGGGTGTATGGCGGCGGAATATGGTGGCGGAATATGGTAGTGGTGATCGGCGAGTGTGGCGGTGACTACTGTGAGCAGAACTCGAAACTCTAAGGGACGAGACACTAAGACCAGCAACTCGACGCGACGATGTAGACACAAATTCAACAATGCAAAAACTGAAAAGATAATGCGAGGCGTAGATTGGTTATGGGATGGATCTAAACTCTAACTGTGTTTTTGGATTTTTCGTGGGTTATAGGTAAAAACAGATCTAATCTACGAAAACAGTAAGATCTCACCGAGCAACCTGAGCTCTGATACCACTTGATAGGGCAAAGGTATCCGATCTTTCGATGAGATGATGATAGTCGCTTTGCTGGAGTTCAGGCTTGACGATCCGACTACACGTGCGAGCACGAGCGCCAATGAAATCGCTAGGCCAATCTCCTGGAGGTTACCGATCCTGCGGGAACACGATCAGCCTGACCAGCGAGGGTCTTAATTCCTACCTGAAATCGAGAACAAGTAAGAACTAATAGTGCAATCAAGATATTGCGGATTAAGAGGAAAGCTTTATTGAAAAGGTGGGATCCTATATAGGTGCGAAGTAAAAGAGGCCTCTGCGACGCTCGAGCCTTGGCGAAGTTGCTACGATGGCTAACTTAATGTCTAAACAAAATCCGAGTCTAGGTTGACGGCTATGGGGAGTATTTAAGGAGGAAAAGGTGGGGTTTCGGCCAGCCATGGAAGTGGTGGCCGAATCCAACCCTAGAAGTCCTTTTCCCCTCAAATACGGACTCTAAAAAGTGGCTATTTAAAATCCTGCAAAAATTACATGGGCCTGGCCCAAAATAAAGGTGTCGCATCACCATATTAAGCTATGGAAAAATTCGTGAAGTATTAATCTTGAATATTTCGTCCAAGCCTTCTTTCTTCATTATGGTGGCCTCAAAGTTCTGAAATCTCCATCCGTGGCCTTCTCTTGGATCAACACATGCTTGCTGTCATCTCCATGCATGGCCATGCTCCAATGCTTGTCCCTCTCATCCATGCTTGGTCCATCATTCCTAAGAGTGAAAAATACATCTGATTTAGGCAGTATCATATTCTCATGTATGTGAGGAATAGTTCCAAGAAACGAAAGTACCTGATAGTTAAGTTGTTTGGCACGAGATCTTGTGATGGGTCATTGTATGTGTGTAGCTGTAGGTACAACGGTTGTATCAATAGAAGGGATTTCCACATCAGCATTGGTAAAACATAACAAGATCATGGTGAGATTAGCTCCGAAACCATGATATAAGTGTAAGTATGACAAGTAATTAGTAAATTATCTTTAGATAGAGTAAGAAGATAACCTGGTAGAATCATGATTGTAGTCAAGGGTGTCATTAAATAGTGATAACCTTAAATCTTAGGGGTTCAAAAGAATATTATTAGTTATTTAGAGAAATCATGTGAGGATAGTTTACTCATAAAGGAAGGTTGGTTATAGCTAGTCATTCCAAAGGTGAAACCAAAGGTTAGTCAAAACCAAATTGAGACCACTTTGCTTGATATTATCCTATTGCAATTGAGCAATTTGGGTAAATTAAGAAACAAAGAATAGTTTGACTTTATGTGCTAAGTATCACAATGTAAACCTATATGAGGAGGTTTCATATACTACACAACTAAGCCGGAATTCTAGAGATATTATACTCAACTATTATATTCTGGGCTTAGAATATTGTGTGTTATATGTACCACATTTGGATTTATTTGTTTTTCTTGGATCTTCTTGATTGACTAGATCTGTACATGAAGTTTGACTTGGTGTGCAAATGCATGTTGCAACATACAGTTACTACTTGATGTTATAGACCTAGATAGGAATGGGAATTCGTGTAAGGGAGAGACGAGTTTCAAAGACCAAGATGAAGACTTACTCGATGAGTAAAGCCAAATATAAGGAATATCAACACAATTTGAAGGATGAATCAAGCTCAGATCATCACTAATCAGCAATAAGAAGGAAGATTAGTGTAGAAACGTATGGAGCAACAAGAAGTGATGAACTTAAAATTCAATCAAAATAGGTAATTGTGCTAAGAAGTCAATGGAGTAATTATGTAAGTTCATGGAAGCATCATGAATTAATGCAAATACGAAGCTTTGGAACTAAAATGGTATTCAAGCTCTGACATTTCAGAGAGAATGTTAGAAGTATGTTGGAAACCGTAGGGTAATACATACACCCTAGGATGGTTCGCAGCTGGTAATTATCCGCAGCTGGTATTTGATCCATAGCTAGTAATTGATCCACAGTTGGTATCTTGTTCGTAGCCGGTGTTGGTTAACATAGTTAACCAGATCATCTTACAAGTTACATAAAGATCATAAAACTTGGCCAAAACTAAGTAGAGCTAAAGGAGTATAAAATATTAAGCAACAAGTTTCGAAAACGCTTCGCGAAGTCAGGTGCATAAAAGCTAAAATGTCCGAATAGTAAGTAAGACAAATAATGCTGAAATATTCACTTCGGAGATCCACAATTGTGTGGATACACTGTACAATATTTCAAGAGACCTAACTAGGTAAAGAACAAGATAGAAAAAACCAATAATCAAATTATAAAGCCAATGGTTAATATTTATGCAGTTTAGAGACCATTAGTAAACCCTAAGGGGGAGAGTAAACAGTAAACAAAAGTTAGGTTAGAGAGGAAATACTAACCTATGCCAACATTAATCCTTATTTTCATAAGGTTAAAAGAAATTCATAATTATAGAAGTACTCAAGATAGTAACAAAAGATTGCCTAAAAGCTTAATAAGGTAAAAGCTTGAAGGTGATAAAAGATTAAGCCTAACATACTAAGTCTAGAGGAAACAACTCTTATTGGACAAGTATGGAGGATCAAGAAATTCCAATGGGTATGGACTAAATGTGTTCAAAACCAATCTTTGGAAGAATTACCAGTACAACCCATACAATGACAAATTAAAGATTAGTCTTTTGGCCTCAATCATTGACTTAGAATTTTCGCGCATTAGGGCGTAGAAATAAGCTGAACACAGGTGTGTGCATTGCATTCATGCATAGAAAATCCAAATAATTTTCGCGCTTTTAAATAAAAACTTTTCAAAATGATTGAAGCTTCTCTTAACTTGATGGAATGGAAGTAGATCATCAAGTTGACTGCGATAAGTTTCAATATGACCTTTGCTAAAACCTTATTTTGCATAAACATGATTTGATCTAAGGGTAGATCAAATGGAATAAAATTAAACCCTAATACATTTCTTAATGATTTATATTTGATCCTTAGGTGATCATATCATGGTAGTCATTTTAATCACTCATGAATACCAAATTATAAATGTAAAAAAAATAATAAGAATGTAACAACTATATCTTAATCTCATTTACTTATACCATGGGTATCATTGAATTATCTAACTCTAAGTCTCTAGTGAGATTAAGTATGAAAGAAACCTAAGTTAAGATCATTCACCATACATCTTTCTTTCCATATCAATCTTTATCATCTCTATTGAATCCTATCTCACTATCTATTGTTCATCAATGTTGAGTAGTCAACTATTGATTTACCAATTCTTAATCTATCAACTCTTGTCCTTATTATAGAATTCACTTAAGGCTTATAAAGAAAGAAGTAAGAAGAGATAAGTAGTGATGCTAGTTTTAGATATCATCTATAGGATGGGAGTGATTTGAGGAAATCAAATGAATATGGTAACAAAGAAGATTACAAGAATGAAGTCTAAAGATAGTTACCAGGAGTAGTCCTATTGGATCAAGTAGGTATAGTCAATGAATTATATCTCTTAATCCAATAGAGCTAAACAGAAAATAATTAGAATACAACTGTAGTGTTGTATAGAAGAAGCCTTGTTTAGTCAACTGGAAACTTGAACCATAAAGGATCAAAGAATCATAATGATCATGCCTTACTCACCAATATTGAATGCTTATACCAAGTATAAGTGACATTGGTGGATAAAACATGAGTGAACCATAGTATAGATTTTTTATCCTAGATTAGTCATTACAAGTCACATTAATATAGCGTGAGGTTGAAATGTTAGATATTAGAGTTAAGAAGAGACAAGATAGTATGAATAAGATGATGTTAAAATAACATTGGATTATAGGAGTAGTATTTTCCTCTTTGGAAATACTAAACACTAGAGGAGAGTAGAACTTGATATAAACCTCTACTAGAGTAGTATTTGTGATGGATGATTTCAGAAGGGTATGAATGGAGTTATAGGTAACCTCTTGTTGGATTAGAGATTATTAATAGTAGAATAGTTGTTATAGCCAAGTATAAATATGAGAATATTATGAAAGCTTTAGTTTTAAGCACTTTGCATTTATAAATGGATTTAGAATAATAAAGGGTGGATAAGAAGTTTCTATAAAGCAAAGCTCATCATGTTAGTACATGATGATGGATATAGAGAAGTAATATATCTAGGAAAGGAATTCCTTAATCAGAAGTCCAGAATTATGAAGTATAGAAGATAGGAATTCCTGGTAAACATTAAACCCTAAATCTAAGACCAAACCTAATATCCATTTTCTATAGTTGAGCTATCATCTTGTTTCCACATTGCTTTATAGGAATATTCTCCTATGTCAAATCACCTGAGCATATCTTTGTTATTTCTAATTCTCATCATCATAGGTGCTTAGGAACCATCTTTGTTTATCAACCTGCATTACATTACTTATGCATCAAAGCATCTTGTTTCTTTAAACATTAGTCCTTACCGGACCAATGATGCAGATTTCCGCTATTGGTTCTTTCATTGTCTTGAAGACCGTGAGTGCATAATCTTGCAATCACAAAAGGCAAGTTCACACTTGCTCATGTGCTTTGTTTATTTTCTGTGAAGTATTTTACAAATCCAGTGTTGTCTTCACCTGCATTTGAAAAAGGTCAGAAAACACTATTTTCACTAATGAGAACTATTGATTACTGATCCAGGGTGAACAGCTAATCTATTAAACCTGACAGTTGGGATACCACTGTTCATAATTATATCACCTAGGACTTAACAACCAATGTCGCCAGTGATTCTTGCGACGTATATCACGCATTGACCATGAGATTTGGAATGGGACGGAGAAGTCAGCTGTATCTTCTTCCTTTCGCATGAAGCCGGATGTGCAGGTCGTGGCTGTTATCCTTGTAGCGTGCATATTAATTGGTAATTCATAGAGGATATGCAGCATATGGGTGGGAACCCTCAACGTCCCACGATAGTTCTGGCATCTAACGGTCTGTACAAACCATTGTCGTAATTCAATATGTGGGCATGGTGTACACCAAGGAGGCATGCGAGGTCGCGAAGGGGGCAGTGATTGGCTTGGATCATCTACTAGGCCCCACACAATAGGAAAGGTGGACGGGAAAGATCGCCCGGTTGTGCAACAAGGATTTGATCTCTCGTGGGAAAAGTAACGCACCTCTACAGAGTGTAAAAACTGTAACTTGTTACTCCCTGTTTCGGAAACGAGCTGCGAACACAGCGGGAAAGGAACCCCATGAAGGTTCTAGTAAACCCGTGAAGGCTGACGGACATAGCTTTTTAGAATAACAACAACCTTTGAAGAAATGTTTATGAAAACTTGCATTGCCTACGACCTACAGTCTGTGGCTGTAGATATAGTGCATCAAACACTCCTTTTCTAGTGGACTTGCTGAGTACTCTCGTACTCAAAGTATCTTCTTAACCCTTGCTAGGTTCTAAAGCCAGTACAGACGATGTCTACGTCAAGTATGCTCCAGGAATCATCATCAAAAGCTAGAGCTCTTCAAGGAAGTCAAGTAAGTCAACATATACATCAACTCAAGTGAAGACGAAATTGCTGATAGATAAGAATAGAATTTCTAACCATAGAACCTAATTCTGTAGAGTATTGCAATAGCAGCAATGCAAGCCAGTAGTTCAGCTACTAGTTTTATAAGTATGGTAACTATGAGTTAGTTATTCTTGATTCTTCTTCATAAGAAGTTTCTTTTTCTCTCTTTAACCTAGAGTGTTCTCTGGATTTTGTGTAAAGAATTGAGTTGTAACCTATAGTCATGTCTTGGACCTGCTATGTTTCTGTCGTACCACTCTGAGGGATGTAATACTAGTGAACGGTGTTAAATTGGTGTTATGTCAATGACTATAGTGTACTACATCATGCAGTGGTATGTTGGGTCACCGCAAACAACCTCCACACCCTGCTGGCTGTCCCCGACATTACCACCGCAACACTCGACCACCGGTACGTGATGATGATCATGTTGCAAAGCTTAAATTAAATATTCCATCTTTTGAGGGTAAATATAATCCTGATGCATATCTTACATGGGATATGGAAGTAGAACAACGTTTTGCATGTTTAAAATATCCTGAGAATATGCGTGTTAGTGCTGCTACATGTGAATTTACTAAATTTGCTTCCCTTTGGTGGTCTGAGTATTGTCGTTTAAATCCTACTACTATTCCTCGTACTTGGACTGCTTTAAAAACTGCTATGCGTGTTCGTTTTGTGCCTCCCACTTATCAACATGATTTACTAAAGAATCTGACATGTTTGGAACAAGGGAAAAATTCTGTAGAAGAGTATTATCAGGAATTGCAAACGGGGATGGTTCGGTGTGGTATTGTTGAATCTACTGAACAAATGCTTGCACGTTTATTTCGTGGATTAAACAAGGACATTCAACACATATTAGACTATAAAGAATATAATTCCATCGCTCGTTTGTTTCATCTTGCTTGCAAAGCTGAACATGAAGTACAGGATCGCCAAACACCATGGAGGAGGACTAACAATTCTGCAGGTCGCACATCCACTTGGGCATCCCGACAATCAGCGCCTCCTTCTCGTGATTCTCCATCAGCTACTACCACATCCAAGGCCACCACAAGATTCCCGCCAGCTGCTCCTCCATCGTCATCCAATGCTCCTGCTCGTAGTGCGTCTTCTATGGCTTCCACGGGTAAAACAAAGGATATACAATGCCGCAAGTGCTGGGGTTTTGGTCATATTAAGAGACAGTGCACAACACAACGTGTTATGATGGTGCGTGATGATGGAAAATATGATTTAGCGAGTGACTTTGATGAAGATACATTAGATCTTATTTCTGCTCGAGATGGAGACAATTGTGATTCTGATGAAGAGACAGAGGTAATGGGAGCTAAAACTGCTGATCAATACAATAGCTTAATAACACAACGTGTGTTGAGTGTGCAATTGAGCAAATCTGAGCAAGATCAACGCCACAACCTGTTCCAAACACGTGGTGTTGTCAAGGAAAGAGCTATAAGGATCATCATTGATGGTGGGAATTAGATTGTTGCTGCAGATTTTGTACCACCAAAGAACACTAAATCTGATTCTAAACATGCTACTAAAATTCGTTTGAAGAGTCCATGTATGCTTGCAAATAAAATTGATATTGCGGAACAAGATGTAAACAATACTCAATGTTATGCAATTATCTACAAAGAGCTTTTGTTTTCATTTGAGGATATGCCTCCTTCTTTGCCACCCGCCATTGCTAACCTTTTGCAGGAATATGAGGACGTTTTTCCCGCTGAGTTGCCACCAGGACTACCTCCTATTAGAGGAATTGAGCACCAAATTGATCTAATTCCTGGTGCTACGTTGCCCAACCGGGCGCCATATAGAACCAATCCAGAGGAGACAAAGGAGATACAACGCCAAATTCAGGAACCACTCGACAGAGATCATATTCGTGAGTCCCTTATCCCCTGTGTTGTTCCTATTATTTTGGTACCTAAGAAAGATGGTTCTTCGTGCATGTGTACTGATTGTAGAGCTATCAATAATATTACTATTCGATATTGTCATCCTATTCCATGTTTGGATGACATGCTTGATGAATTGAGTGGATCTACCATGTTTTCTAAAGTTTATTTGCATAGTGGTTATGATGTATGCCGACCTACGGTCTTTACCACATCATGTTCTCCAACTTACACCAAGTCGTCATGGACTCCAAAGGTGAATCCATTCCTCTATGCGAGCCCAATTCCTACCCTATTGAATGGTATGCTACTTCATACTCGAAGCCACATATGCATGATAGGTTCACACCGACGAGTACGGAGACGAGGGAGGAAGCCCGAGGACTCACGCCCGACAAGACGGAGGCATAGATGATAGACTTGATGCAGCCCGTCCTACGACCGCTACTACATCTACTTCCACGAGCTCCCCAAGTGGACCCATGACTCGCGCCCGAGCCAAACTCCTTCAAGCTAAGGTGAACTCGCTCCTCTCCTTGTGTGATTTCGATACACCCTTGGATGGACTGCTACTTCATACCCAGACCTTGTGCATCATCAGTGTGGCATCCCGCAAAACCACTACTAGAAAATCGCGTTGAATTTGTGCATTGCATCGTCATCGTCATGCATTGGTTGCCAAAACTGTTTTCGCAAAGCCCGTTTTGTTTTATAAAACGCCCCATCTTTAATCAAGTATCAAACCCGGGTCGCCGGAATATTTTGTTTGTTGCCATCGGTTTGCAAATGGTGTTATTTAAAAAAATAAAAGTTATATTATTTTTAGTGGGGCAGTCGAACGGGCCGAATGACCCGAACGACCACCCCTGTTTTAAAATAGGTCCACCCTGCACCCGCCCTTCTAAATCCTAAACCTACCCATCTTCCTACCCAGCCCTCTACCTCCACCTCACCCCGGCCTATCTAGCTGCGACACATCAGCCTCGCCAAAATCCCAACCACTCATCCTTCCCACCTCATCCTGCCACCTCTCTCTCTCCTCCCTCTCCCCAACCCCACACACCCACTCACACCACACACAAGACGCGACGCACACACAGCCTTCCCCTGCCCACGCCCAGGCCCCACACACCTCCGCCTGCCGCAGAGCCCATCCGCTCCTCCCTCCCCGTGAGTCACCCTCCTCCTCTAGCCCCACTGCCCCGCTCCGGCCACGCGCCTCTGCGTCCCCAACCTCGCTCCATCGCGCGGCTTCTCCTCTCTCCTCCCATGGCAAGCCTCGCTGGCGACCCTCGCCTCGCCGAGCCGCCTCTCCTCGTCCGCCGCATGACGCTGTCAACCGCCCCGCGCCTCTTCTCGCCGCCCGCACCTCCGGCCTCCACCTCTGGCCAAGGCGCTCCTCCGCCCGTCGCCCTCGCGTTCGCCCTGCCTTCTCCTCAAGCTCCGCCCGCTCTCTCCTCCGCCCGGCGTCTCCGCCGCCTGAAGACCGCCCCGTCCGCCCGCCTGGCCGGCACGCCGCCGCCGCGTCAGCCCTGCCCCTTCTCCCTTGCCTCTGCGCCGCCTCGTCCGCGGCCGCGCCCGCCGCCGACCGGACCTCGCGAGCTTCCTCCCCGCCTCTTCTTCCTGTAGGAGCGCCGCCACGGGCCCCTGCAGCCATCGCATCTACCTCGCCCGGCTCGCCACACGGCCTGGTCCCGTCCTGCGGCCTCTCCGTCGCCGCCGTGGGTTCCCCGGTTCGCCGACCAAGGCCCTGCCCTCGTGTATCTGCGGGGAGGCCTCCAGAGACCGTGATGTTGTCAAGAAGGAAGATGGACCCGATGTACTGCTTACGCTTACACAAGTTCAATACTGACGTTCGATGCCAAAGTCCCAAGGTCGTCACAGAAGGTTGTCGAGCGACAAGGCCTCCTTCATGAATCTGACAAGGTCCACCACACGGGCGCGAGACCCCAAGACCGTACCGAGCCGAAGGTGTCCGAAGAATATCCGACAAGAACTCCATCACGGAACATCTAGCACTCCGACAGGGAACCCTGGAGACCCCGGCGTCGAGCCCCAAGTTCGCCCCCGATAATCAAGGTGGGACCCCAAGATCTACATCATATGTGTCGAGACCAACACCAAAGTGATGACAAGACCTACCGATGACCGAGAACCCGGACGCCAAGTACTCCTTCCGAACCGAACCCAGACGGACAAGTTTGCCATCGACCTCGAGAACGCCTGCACGGAACAACAAGACCGCCACACGGACGCGAACCCCAAGACCCTGAGGCCCCAAACCGAAGACCGATCCGAAGCGCCAAGACCTCCGACAGGGAACCGACCAGTTCGCCGAGAACCGCACCCGAACCTGAAGCATGACAAGATCTGCCCCGTCGTTCGAGAACGTTCCCGCCGAGACCGACCCGTCGAACCCTGGACCCCGAGACCGACCCCGACCCCGAACCCCGGAAACCCCAAGTTCGTCGAGACCCCCTAAAGTGTGAACCCCTTATCCGAGAACCCTAATTTATAAATGTCACCTATACAACTTGTTGCATATTGAATTGTCATACTCGCATGCATATCTGTGGATTGGGGGCCTTATGCCGATTCACCTAATAACTAAATATGGGGCCCATATGCGGGCAAATCTAGTCTCATATTGGCCTCATTTAAATTGGTGTAGCGAACCGGTGCTATCTTTTGCCATGTTAAAACAACATTTAAACTGCGGGGGTCCTAAATAACTTGAACCACTTGAATAAGTGTCGGGACCCCGGTTCCGCTTAATATGACCTAATTGCATCGCCGCTTTGCCATGTCATCCATCATGCATGCATCATGCCGATCTTCTGCCGTTGTATTAAATATTGCATCCGGTGTTTATTCTAGTGTTTTGCTTCTTCGCGGATAAGGCCGTTGAGTGGATGTGAGCTTCGCCCCGATCTTCGGTTGAACCTCCGACAATGTTTTCAGGCGAGCATCTCCCCCTTTCTACCTATCTTACTTTTATAGTATTTATTTCCCTCCTGTTGATCTATTGCTATCTGTGTTGCGATGCTCTAGTTTCCGTACCCGTGATATTCCTTGCAGCCTTATATCGCCTTGGCCACATCCTATTACCTGTTGTTTGGTAGATAGTGGGACTTGCGCGTCGTAGTTGCTTGCTCAAGTGCTGATGTGTGTCGTCATATGCCACAGTTGCTGATGTATTGCCGCATGTTGATGTTGGAGATGATTCTAGTTTTACTTATCGTCACTTTAATTCCTGTTTAACAACTAAAATTGAAATAAGCAGAGGCATCGGTGGGTGATAGATAATATTTGGTTTCGAGCCCACTTGTGTCCGTAAGACCCCGAGTACTTGATACTGTTCCTTGATTTATCGCGCTATCCACATCCGGAGGTATATGGGACCCCACAGGCGATCTTGATTCATCTTATTTCTTGGGGCCACAAACTAGTTTGAGGTTTTATTTACGATCTGTACTTATGCCATGCTACTTTACGTATTTAAATTGTGCGAGGCACCTTTATCTTTAGGTAAGCGAGTGTTTTCGCGGTATCGACAAGCCCAGCCACACTTTCGGGTTCCCGATCGTTTCTGACCAGCGCAAACCTTGAGCCCGTCTCGGAGCTTGCTTACTCCGTTGCGGGATCTACTCAATGGGGTGGCCCCTGAAATAATTCTGAATCCTGTGATTGTTCAGTCGTGAAAGCCTCGTTGGGTTTTGATTTGGTTTTTCCGAGGTTGATCGAGCGTGTGTTGCTATTGGTGCACCCCGGCCGGGTAAAACTTTCTGAAAGCCGTGTCCGCGGATATGGACGACTTGGAGCACAGTATCTCGATCATAGACAAGCATAACTAAAGTTTACTGCTATAAATTTGACTTATAATGACTAGTAATCAGCTTCACTATAAAGGAATGGCTAATTAATACTGCCCACAATTGCTTGTTTGGTTGTCGCTTGCGGCAATTGTATCTGACTAGTAAATCTTGCAACTACAACGAAATGGCTGAATAAAAGTACCAACAACTGCTGGGTTTTGGGATTATATCATGCTATCTGTATCTGATTAGTAATTGCTGCAACTACCACGGAATGATTAACTAAAAGTGCCCACTGCTTATTTTATCAGGACGATTATCTAAACCTGACTAGTAAAGTGCCGCAACTATAACCGAATAAGTAAAACTACCAACTGTGTGAGTTCCTCGGTTGACTTCCTCGTTTGGTCTCGAGGGGGAAACACCAGGATGGGTTTGTTTGCAGTTAGCTTCAGGTTGGATCCGGATAGGTCATTCTTATCCCTCTCTGATAACCGCCAGTTGTATCGAGTCTCTATAGGTTGTTTAGTGCATCTTCACGCTTCGATCCACCATACCTATGTAGGCGAGGACCGAATTCTAGCCTCGTAGTGTCTTGGCCTCGATCGACGCTCCTTCTTTTCCTTTGACCTTTGTCGGCACCTTTTGTTTAAGCAGGTTTTGAGATCGGCGTCGTTAGTGGTTACCCTTCCGGCTTGGCAGGGTTATGGGCATTGGTTATTCTTCGGGCTCTTAGCCCCATTTGCATCTTGTCCGTGGACGCTCTATCGCTTTTCAAGGTGATTTGGATCTTTGTATATTATATCTGTATTCTTGACTCTTTGAGTCATTGTTATATATCTGCTACGTGGGTCCCATCGAGGACCTGTTGTGTAATGTTATTACGTTTTCCACCCGCATTTAAAGTGCTGGTGGCACCTTTGAATCGTTTCTGCGGGTTTGGTGAATTTTGCTCAAACTTGCATAGGTCCGATTCTGAGTGTTCTGAGTGGTATCGAGCTCGGATTGCGATACCCCACAAGTCCAAATGTAGGATAACCTAGCTAACGGCCGAAGTAGAGTGTCAAAATTATTTTGCAAAATCGGTTGGATAGTTCTGGTTAGGTCTGCTTTTACTCCTTACCCCTCTGCTGTTCTCCTCTTACCTTTCTTCAAGTCCAGGAATTCTCGAGGGTTGGGTTTCCGTCGTACCTTCAGGGTTTCGCTTCCTCCTCTGATAACGGTGTTCTACCATCCGGTGTTCATGCTGCCTGAGGAATCCGTCTTTTGTGGTACCGTTCTTTGTTCCTTGTTTGTGCCTTCCGGCGTTTCCCGACGCGACGACATCATCCTCTACGCCAGATTCGATGCAGAGTCTGCATCCCTCCTTTATTCCGAACCTCGTCTGTCGAGATCTTCAGTCTGATTCCGAGAATGGTTGCACGCTTTCCCACTGATTGTGCAGAGTAATAGTTTGGGTGCATGATGGATTGGCCCCCATGCCGACTAC
The DNA here is from genome assembly GCA_030063025.1 of Avena longiglumis. NCBI lineage: Eukaryota > Viridiplantae > Streptophyta > Magnoliopsida > Poales > Poaceae > Avena > Avena longiglumis. The sequence continues at coordinate 281,452,635 of CP125975.1, forward strand.
CCCTTCTATTCGCTTTTGTACATTGAAGTGGATGAGAATGCATCGGTTCCCCCTTTTCCATCGGAGCTAGAGGTGGCTTATTGTTGATACCTCTACCTTCGACCTTTTTGTTCCGGAGAGTTCTCCCGACGATCACGGACAACGACCTCTTGTTAGTGGTGTCGCGAGGATCTACACGAAGCGAGAAGATGCAGATCGCCGACCTTCCTTCCGGTACCATGAGGCGGATCTCGAGGGCGAGATCCATTGTTTGTGGTGTCGAATTGTGGCATCCCGCAAAACCACTACTAGAAAATCGCGTTGAATTTGTGCATTGCATCGTCATCATCATGCATTGGTTGCCAAAACTGTTTTCGCAAAGCCCGTTTTGTTTTATAAAACGCCCCATCTTTAATCAAGTATCAAACCCGGGTCGCCGGAATATTTTGTTTGTTGCCATCGGTTTGCAAATGGTGTTATTTAAAAAAAAAAAGTTATATTATTTTTAGTGGGGCAGTCGAACGGGCCGAATGACCCGAACGACCACCCCTGTTTTAAAATCGGTCCACCCTGCACCCGCCCTTCTAAATCCTAAACCTACCCATCTTCCTACCCAGCCCTCTACCTCCACCTCACCCCGGCCTATCTAGCTGCGACACATCAGCCTCGCCAAAATCCCAACCACTCATCTGCCTCCACCTCATCCTGCCACCTCTCTCTCTCCTCCCTCTCCCCAACCCCACACACCCACTCACACCACACACAGCACGCACGCACGCCACACAGCGCCAGCCTTCCCTCCGGGCCCACGCCCCAGGGCCCCACACGCCTGCCCCGCGCGGCCACGCAGTGCCCATCCGCTCCTCCCTTCCCGTGAGTCACCCTCCTCCTCTAGCCCCTCTGCCCCGCTCCGGCCACGCGCCTCTGCATCCCCAACCTCGCTCCATCGCCGCCGCGTTCGCCCTCTCTCCTCCCCGCCGCGGCAAGCCTCGCCGGCGACCCTCGCCTCGCTCCGCCGAGCCGCCTCTCCCTCCCGTCGCCCATGACGCGGTCAAGCGCCCGGCCGCCCTCGAGCCGTCGCCCGCCGCGCCTCCCGGCCTCCGCACCTCCCGCCGCCAGCCTCCCAAGGCTCCTCCGCCCGTCGCCCTCGCGTTCGCCGCCTTCTCCCCTCAAGCTCCGCCCGCCTGGTTCTCTCACTGGCCGTCTCCGCCGCCATGGAAGACCGCCGCCGCTTGGCGTCCCGCCTCTTCTCCTTGCCTCTGCGCCTCGTCATGGCGCCGCCGCCGGGACCTCGCGAGCTTCCTCCCGCCTCTTCTTCCTGAGGGGCCGCCCAGAGCCTGCGCCATCGCATCTACCTCGTGGCTCGCCACACGGCTGGTCGTCCTGCTGCCTCTCCGTCGCCGTGGGTTCCCTTGTCACGACCAAGGCCGCCCTCGTGTATCTGCGGGGAGGCCTCCAGAGACCGTGATGTTGTCAAGAAGGAAGATGGACCCGATGTACTGCTTACGCTTACACAAGTTCAATACTGACGTTCGATGCCGAAGTCCCAAGGTCGTCACAGAAGGTTGTCGAGCGACAAGGCCTCCTTCATGAATCTGACAAGGTCCACCACACGGGCGCGAGACCCCAAGACCGTACCGAGCCGAAGGTGTCCGAAGAATATCCGACAAGAACTCCATCACGGAACATCTAGCACTCCGACAGGGAACCCTGGAGACCCCGGTGTCGAGCCCCAAGTTCGCCCCCGATAATCAAGGTGGGACCCCAAGATCTACATCATATGTGTCGAGACCAACACCAAAGTGATGACAAGACCTACCGATGACCGAGAACCCGGACGCCAAGTACTCCTTCCCGAACCCGAACCCCGGTACCGGACAAGTTTGCCATCGACCTCGAGAACGCCTGCACGGAACAACAAGACCGCCACACGGACGCGAACCCCAAGACCCTGAGGCCCCAAACCGAAGACCGATCCGAAGCGCCAAGACCTCCGACAGGGAACCGACCAGATTCGCGAGAACCGCGAACTCAAGCACGACAAGATCTGCCCGTTGCTCGAGAACGTTCCGAGACCGACCCGTCGAACCCTGGACCCCGAGACCGACCCCGACCCCGAACCCCGGAAACCCCAAGTTCGTCGAGACCCCCTAAAGTGTGAACCCCTTATCCGAGAACCCTAATTTATAAATGTCACCTATACAACTTGTTGCATATTGAATTGTCATACTCGCATGCATATCTGTGGATTGGGGGCCTTATGCCGATTCACCTAATAACTAAATATGGGGCCCATATGCGGGCAAATCTAGTCTCATATTGGCCTCATTTAAATTGGTGTAGCGAACCGGTGCTATCTTTTGCCATGTTAAAACAACATTTAAACTGCGGGGGTCCTAAATAACTTGAACCACTTGAATAAGTGTCGGGACCCCGGTTCCGCTTAATATGACCTAATTGCATCGCACCTTGCCATGTCATCCATCATGCATGCATCATGCCGATCTTCTGCCGTTGTATTAAATATTGCATCCGGTGTTTATTCTAGTGTTTTGCTTCTTCGCGGATAAGGCCGTTGAGTGGATGTGAGCTTCGCCCCGATCTTCGGTTGAACCTCCGACAATGTTTTCAGGCGAGCATCTCCCCCTTTCTACCTATCGTACTTTTATAGAATTTATTTCCCTCCTGTTGATCTATTGCTATCTGTGTTGCGATGCTCTAGTTTCCGTACCCGTGATATTCCTTGCAGCCTTATATCGCCTTGGCCACATCCTATTACATGTTGTTTGGTAGTTAGTGGGACTTTCGCGTCGTAGTTGCTTGCTCAAGTGCTGATGTGTGTCGTCATATGCCACAGTTGCTGATGTATTGCCGCATGTTGATGTTGGAGATGATTCTAGTTTTACTTATCGTCACTTTAATTCCTGTTTAACAACTAAAATTGAAATAAGCAGAGGCATCGGTGGGTGATAGATAATATTTGGTTTCCGAACGCCCACTTGTGTCCCGTAAGACCCCGAGTACTTGATAATTGCGTTCCTTGATTTATCGCGCTATCCACATCCGGGAGGTATATGGGACCCCTGAGCGAGCTTGATTCAGTCTTATTTCTTGGGGCCACAAACTAGTTTGAGGTTTTATTTACGATCCTGCATTTATGCCATGCTACTTTCAGTATTTAAATTGTGCGAGGGCACACTGCATCGCTTAGGTAAGCGGAGTGTTTTCGCGGTATCGACAAGCCCAGCCACACTTCGGGTTCCCGATCGTTTACCATCGACGCAAACCTTGAGCCCGTCTCGGAGCTTGCTTACCCGCTATGGGATCTACTCAATGGGTGGCCCCTGAAATAATTCGAATCCTGTGATTGTTCAATCGTGAAAGCCTCGTTGGGTTTTGATTTGGTTTTCCGAGGTTGATCGAGCGTGTTGCTATTGGTGCACCGCCGGGTAAAACTTTTCGAAAGCCGTGTCCGCGGATATGGACGACTTGGAGCATGATTCTCGATCATAGACAAGCATAACTAAAGTTTATCGCTATAAATTTGACTTATAATGACTAGTAATCAGCTTCACTATAAAGGAATGGCTAATTAATACGCCCACAATTGCTTGTTTGGTTGTCGCTATGCAATTGTATCTCGACTAGTAAATCTTGCAACTACAACGAAATGGCTGAATAAAAGTACCAACAACTGGGTTTTGGGATTATATCATGCTATCATGTATCGATTAGTAATTGCTGCAACTACCACGGAATGATTAACTAAAAGTGCCCATCGCTATTTTATCGACGATTATCTAAACTCGACTAGTAAAGTGCATAACTATAACCGGTCAAGTAAAACTACCAACTGTGAGTTCCTCGGTTGACTTCCTCGTGGTCTCGAGGGGAAACACCAGATGGGTTTGTTTGCGTTAGCTTCGTGTTGGATCCGGATAGGTCATTCTTATCCTCTCGATAACCGCCATTGTATCGAGTCTCTATAGGTTGTTTAGTGCATGTCACGCCGCCATCCACCATACCTATGTAGAGGACCGCCGAATTCTAGCCTCGCTGCATCGGCCTCAAGATCGACGCTCCTTCTTTTTCCTTTGCCCTTTGTCGGCACCCTTTGTTTAAGCAGGTTTTGAGATCGACGTCGTTAGCAGGGTTACCCTTCCGCTTGGCTCAGGTGTTATGGACGCCATTGGTTATTCTTCGGCTCTTAGCCCCATTTGCATCTTGTCCGTAGTGGACGCTATCGCTTTCAAGGTGATTTGGATCTTTGTATATTATATTCAGATTCTTGACTCTTTGAGTCTTGTTATATATATCTGCTCTGGGTCCCATCGAGGACTGTTGTGTAATGTTATTACTTCGCTTTCCACCATACGAAAGTGCTGGTGGGCACCTTTGAATCGCTTTCGCGGGTTTGGTGAATTTTGCTCAAACTTGCATAGGTCCGATTCCGAGGGTGTTACAAGTGCACGGTTTAAGGACCCATGACGGAGGAGCACCAAGAAGAGACCAACGCTCTCTGTCGCCAGCGGTACTACCGGACCTGGCTACCGGTACTACTACCGCTACCGCCAACAATGAGAAGACCCCAGCTAGCCAAATGTTTCTATCATCGGCGGTACTACCGCCCCGGATCCGTAGATCGGGCCACCAGACTACCGCCACCAAGAAGGCCCAAATAAGAAGTCCCAGGACGACAAGCGGTACTACCGGCTGACCGGTACTACCGGACGAGCTGGACCGGTACTACCGGACCTAGGAAGACCTGATCGTGTTAAGTCGGGCCAGCGCCCTGTAACCCTCTCTATATTTCGCTATTTGTTCCTAAAATACCCCTGTTTTCGTGGTTGGCCTATAAATAGCCCCCACCCTCCATTGTAAACCCTAGACTTGGATAATAATAGATTAAGGAAACCCTTTGAGGAACTTATATCTATTGGTCTCATGCTCCTATCAAGGAGCACCGGATTATCCACCCCCTCTTGGATCTTGCCTAGTGCGTTCAAGTTGTACAAGGCCTTGGGTTCTCGGTTTCTCTCCCCAAGTCGTCAAGATCTCACCAAGCACCTCGTCCCCCGTTGTTTGCGTGGAGAGCGAGCTTCGCCCAACACCGATCCTAGAGATTATGTTGGACCGGTTGCCACCGGCGTGAGTTATCGGCGTTTATCGTGTTTTGTGTGCGTGAGTTCGTCGGGTTCTTCATGTGCGTGTGCTCGTGGATTTCATCCCCTTTCCCCCTTCCACCGCTTTACCCTCGATTCCCGCGGAGATTCGTGAAAGATCGGGCCAACCCAAGGGTTACCATCAAATTCGCATGGCCGAACGTGATGAGTGGAAAACCGCCTTCAAGACCAAGCTTGGTCTCTATGAATGGTTGGTTATGCCTTTTGGCTTATCTAATGCTCCATCTACCTTCATGCGCCTCATGAACCATATTTTGAGATCTCTCATTGGGAAGAGTGTAGTTGTTTACTTTGATGACATTCTTGTCTATAGCAAGTCACTAGAGGAGCATGTTACTCATGTTAAGGAGGTCCTTCAAATCCTTCGTCATGAAAAGCTTTGTGCTAATCTCCCAAAGTGCACTTTTGCAAGAGACAAGCTGTTTTTCCTTGGTTTTGTCGTGTCTTCTAATGGCATTGAAGTTGATGTCTCCAAAGTAAAGGACATACGAGATTGGCCCATCCCTACAAATGTTAGTGAACTTCGTAGTTTTCATGGGTTGGCTTTTTACCGCTTTGTGAAAGACTTTTCTACCATTGCTTGCCCCTCAACGAATTGACCAAGAAAATGTCACGTCTTGGGGAAAAGCACAACAAAAGGCTTTTGACGAGCTCAAAAAGAGGCTCACCGAAGCACCACTTCTTGCATTACCGGATTTCACAAAAACTTTTGAGATTGAATGTGACGCTAGTGGTATTGGCATCGGTGGCGTCCTTATGCAAAATGGGCGTCCTATTGCTTACCATAGTGAGAAACTTGATGGCGCACGCCTAAACTATCCCATTTTTGACAAAGAACTTTTTGCCTTGGTTCGAGTTCTTCAAGTGTGGCAACACTATCTTTGGCCCAAAGAATTTATCATACATTCCGACCATGAGTCATTGAAGTACCTTAAGGGCCAAGACAATTTGAGTAAAAGGCACGGAAAATGGGTTGAGTTCATGGAGTCTTTTCCTTACATTGTCCAATACAAGAAGGGCAAAGAAAATGTGGTAGCGGACGCCTTGTCTCGCAAAAACACAAGCCTTCTTACACGACTCGAAGTAAATGTCTTGGGTCTTGATGACATCAAATCTTTATGCTCTCACCCTTTCTTTGGACCAATATTTGCACAATGTTCCATAGATAAAGGGATTGATGATTTCTATTTGCATAAGGGTTTTATTTTCAAACAAAACAAGCTTTGCATTCCGAAATCGTCTCTCCAACTTTTGCTTCTTCAAGAGTCCCATGGTGGAGGCCTTATGGGTCACTTTGGTCGTGACAAGACATATGACATGCTCTCCACTCACTACTTTTGGCCAAAGATGAAGCGCGACGTGGAGGGCCACGTCCAACGATGCACTACATGTATCCAAGCTAAGTCTAAGTCCAACCCCTTTGGTCTTTATATGCCATTCCCTATTCCTCATGCACAATCGTCTCCGACCGCGACGTAAAATTCATGAGCTACTTCTGGAAGACTCTCATGGCCAAGCTCAGCATCAAGCTCCTCTTCTCGTCCGCCTCGCATCCTAAAACCGATGGACAAACCGAGGTCGTCAATCGAAGTCTTGGCACACTCCTCCGGGTGTTGATAAAGAAGAACCTTAAAGACTGGGAGGAATGTATTCCACACGCCGAGTTCGCCTACAACCGCGCCAAGCACTCCACCACCATGAGGAGCCCGTTCATGATCGTCTACGGCTTCGAGCCTCTCACCGCGCTCGATATCCTTCCGCTACCACTTCATGAGCGTGCCAATATGGACGTTGTCAAGCGTGCCCAAACAATGAAGAAACTCCATGAAGACACACGAGCTACTATCGAGCAACAAGTCCTTCGCCAAGCATCAAGGCTAAACAAGAACAAGAAAGAGATAATCTTCGAAGAGGGCGACCTTGTGTGGATACACTTGAGTAAAGACCGCTTCCCCAAGGAACGCGACTCCGTGCTAAAGCCAAGAGGTGATGGACCATTCAAAGTGCTCAAGAGGATCAACAACAACGCTTATATCATCGATATCCCAACATCAAAGTATCTTGTGAGCTCGACATTCAATGTCAAGGACCTCTCACCCTACCATGGAGAAGATGAAGTTGCGACGGTTGAAGAGTCGAGGACGACTCTTTCCCAAGGGGGGGGGGGCTGATGCAGCCCGTCCTACGACCGCTACTACATCTACTTCCACGAGCTCCCCAAGTGGACCCATGACTCGCCCCCGAGCCAAACTCCTTCAAGCTAAGGTGAACTCGCTCCTCTCCGCGTGTGATTTTGATACACCCTTGGATGGCCTGCTACTTCATACCCATACCTTGCGCATCATCAGGTACAAAGCGAAGGACCCACAGGACGGAGGAGCACCAGCAGAAGAGACCAACGCTTCGTCGCCGGTACTACGGACCATGATCGGTATACTGGGCGGCACTATCGCTACCGCCAACAACGAAGACCCTAGCCAAATAAATGCTCACATCATGGCGGTACCGCCCCGGATCCGATTATCGGGCCACGGCAGACTACCGCCACCAATGTAAGGCCCCAAATAAGTCCTGTGATCTACAAGCGGTACTACTGCTAAGGCATTTTACCGGTGACCGGTACTACCAGAAATGGACCGGTACTACCGACTGGAAGACCTGATCGTGTTAAGTCGGGCCAGGGCCCTGTAACCCTCTCTATATTTCTCTATTTGTTCCTAAAATACCCCTGTTTTCGTGGTTGGCCTATAAATAGCCCCCACCCTCCATTGTAAACCCTAGACTTGGATAATAATAGATTAAGGAAACCCTTTGAGGAACTTATATCTATTGGTCTCATGCTCCTACCAAGGAGCACCAGATTATCCACCCCCCTCTTGGATCTTGCCTCGTGCGCCTGTTGTACAAGGCCTTGGGTTCTCGGTTTCTCGCCCCAAGTCGTCAAGATCTCACCAAGCACCTCGTCCCCCGTTGTTGGCGTGGAGAGCGAGCTTCGCCCAACACCGATCCTAGAGATTATGTTGGACCGGTTGCCACCGGCTTGAGTTATCGGCGTGTATCGTGTTTTGTGTGCGTGAGTTCGTCGGGTTCTTCGTGTGCGTGTGCTCGTGGATTTCATCCCCTTTCCCCCTTCCACCGCTTTACCTCGATTCCCGTGGAGATTCGTGAAACATCGGGCCAACCCAAGGGTTACCCCATAACAAGACTAAAGACAACCTGATGCAGCCCGACCTACGGTCGTTACTGCATCAAGGTCTCCAACTTACGCCAAGTCGCCATGGACTCCAAAGGTGAATCCGTTCCTCTATGCAAGCTCACTTCCTCCCCTATTGAATGGTATGCTACTTCATACTCCGTCACATATGCATGATAGGTTCACACCGACGAGTACGGAGGCAAGGGAGGAAGCCCGGAGCATCAAGCCCCACAAGACGGAAGCTTGGAAGAGGAGGAGGAAGAAGACTGATCAGCAGCTGCCAGGTCCAAGCGGTACTACCGGTTGTCGAAACCGGTACTACCGCCCCCTTCTACCGCTCGCTACTGACGGCTCCATCAGATGCTCCAAGACCGCAAGCGGTACTACCGGTCCCAGAGCGGTACTACTGGTGATGACCGGTACTACCGGTGATGACCGGTACTACCGGTCCTAAGTCCGGTACTACCGGTCATGTATGTGCCTGCGCGCACCCGTTGGGCCACAGTCCATGTATTCCCCTTTACTTACCTATTCGCCTAGTTTATCCCCAAACTACCCTTGTTTAGTGGCTGGCCTATAAATAGATCCCGCACCCCTCATGTATCCCTTAGGCATAGATGATAGACTAAAGACAACCCCCATTGTGGAATCTCTAGTTTTGCCTCATCCCCTTTACCAAGGGGACCGACTATCGTCACCAACCTCGATTGGACTTTGCATCACGCATCCATCGTTGAACAAGGCCTTGGAGTTCGATGTCTCGTCTCCAAGTTGTCAAGACCCTCCCCAAGGTGTTCTTCCCTCTCTGATGTGGATTTGAGGGAGCACGTTGACCGATCTTTCCTTGCGAGGATTCTATGGGACCGGTGGCCGTTGTTCAGGAGCAATCGGCCTTGTATCGTGTGAGTTTTGCGTGTGTTCATCGTGTTCTTCGCGAGGTGTGTGTTCGCTTCCGCTACCTTCTCCCTTTCCCCTCGCTTTACAATCGATTTGACCTCGAGATCCATGAAGATCGGGCCACCCAAGAGGTTAACCCCTCCATCATCTGGTATCAGCAGCTTTTGGTTGCCACGGATTTCTCATCGATTTGGTCTTTTCCCCATAAATTCGAAAATTCCACAAAAAATAGCCCCAATTCGTGTTTTGGATCGATCTGTCATTTGAGTGCGTTTTGGTAGGTTTTGATCCATGGATTACTTGCAAAACTTGTTGATCTACCTTACTTTGTGTTCCCATAGCCTCATTCCTTGATTTCCCCCTTCGATTTGGTGTTTTTCTTGAAGATTTTCCGTCCAAATCGCCCCAAAATCGCAGAAACGCGTCAAATCTGGGCGTCCCAGGACCAACCGGTACTACCGGGCTCAAAACCCAGATATCAAGACCTCCAGGTACCTAAACGGTACTACTGGCCTTCAGACAACCGGTACTCCGCTCAAAACCCGTACTACCGCTAAGATCGATCAAAACAGAGATTCCCAGATTTCAGCCTCTCACCGTTTTGAGCATAACTTTTGCATTCGAACTCGGATTTTTGTGTTCTTTAGCTCGTTTAGAAGAGGAGAAGGAGCTCTACATCATCATCCACGTTGTTCATGTTATCTACTCCATCCAAATTCCGTGAGAAAGGCGGAATCCAACAATAAAGGGTGAAGATCGTCGACGAAGGGTATAAACATTCCACGACTTCTCCCCACTTGCATTCCTTTGTGAATGATGGAGGGGTTAACCTCTTGGGTGACCGATCTTCATGGATCTCGTGGTCAAATCGATTCGAAAGCGAGGGGAAAGGGAGAAGGTAGCGGAAGCGAACACACACCTCGCGAAGAACACGATGAACACACGCAAAACTCACACGATACAAGGCCGATTGCTCCCGAACGGCGGCCACCGGTCCGATAGAATCCTCGCAAGGAAAGATCGGTCAACGTGCTCTCTCAAATCCACATCAGAGAGGGAATAACACCTTGGGGAGGTTCTTGACAACTTAGAGACGAGTCATCGAAATCCAAGGCCTTGTTCAACGATGGATGCGTGATGCAAAGTCCAATCGAGGTTGGTGCCGTTAGTCGGTCCCCTTGGGTAAGGGGATGAGGCAAAACTAGAGATTCCACAATGGGGGATGTCTTTAGTCTATCATCTATGCCTCAGGGATACATGAAGGGGTGGGGGCTCTATTTATAGGCCAACCACATAAACAGGGGTAGTTTGGGTATAAAACTAGGGTTTGGACGAGATAGAGGGGTACATGGGCCGAAGGCCCAACTGGCGGCACGCAGGCCCATCGTGAAGGCCGGAGACTCCGGTGTGGGGTCCGGAGACTCCGGTCTAGGCCGGAGACTCCGGTCTGTCTCTGGTGTCGTCTCCGGAGTGGCATTCTGACTGTCCTCGGGCGGTTGCTGGGTCGGTCCGGAGGTAGGTCCGGAGACTCCGGTGTAGCAGGATCGGCGACTCCGGTGTAGCAGGACCAGAGACTCCGGTGTAGCAGGACCGGAGACTCCGGTGGTTCAGCTGTGGCTTCTTCCGTCTCCTCTTCCAAGCCTCCGTCTTGTCGGGCTTGATGTTCCGGTCTTCCTCCCTTGCGTCCGTACTCGTCGGTGTGAACCTATCATGCATATGTGACGGAGTAGGAAGTAGCATACCATTCAATAGGGTAGGAAGTGGGCTCGCATAGAGGAACGGGTTCACCTTTGGATTCCATGAAGACTTGGCGTAAGTTCGAGACCATGATGTGGTAACGACCGTAGGCTGCCACATCAGCCCCCCCTTCAAAAGAGTCGCCTCGACTCTCCATGTTCATCACGAAGTAGAAGAGGTCGAAGGAAATCCTTGATCCTGGGGTTCACCATATAGTCGTCCTCGGGAAGATTGACTTGACAACACTTCAATGTTCCTTCACCCTCCATGAAGCCTACAAAGCTCACGACAAAAGCGAAGCAACACTCAAAGCGTAGCCAATTCATGAACATGATAGCATGAGTCCTCAAGTAGAAGGAAGTCACCTTAGCTTGTAGAGATAGCTCGATGAAGGGTAGACATAGGTAACTCTCTTCGGTTCTTCTTGTCAACATATAGTCCATAGAGGTTGACGTGTATGCATTTGTGCCTTCACACAACAAAGACCAAGCAAAATATTTTCGTGCGTGATAGAGGAGCATGTCAAATGTGGCATGTCCATTCTTGTTCACAACACTATTAGCACAATACAAGGATAGCAAATGTCATGCATATGCAAGGTCAAAGTGCATGGAAATCGTTTGAACATCATCCAAATGTGGGAACTCAAAAACTCCATATAATGTCTTAGTGTGGCACTCAAAGCAATCGAATAGAAATTTGATCAACATATTTGATGCAAAGTTAGGAGAATTTGGCAAAAACACAAAAGGAAGAATATCCAAAACAACATCATTATGTGTGCCAACCAACCATTGGAAAGAGAAATTGTTCGACATGTTGGATGTCACGCACAAATCATCGATAGCAAATATCATGGGAATATGAGTATCCCAAGAGGAAGCCAAAGTAACGTGTTTGCAATCAAACCAAATGACAGAGCAAGTGGTCCTTATGTTTGTTGCAACAACAAGACGAGATTCTTGGAAGCTCTCATGACAATACATGCTCTTAATGGAATTGTGGTTGCACACAAAACATCAGAGAGGGAAATTGTTCAACATTTTTGTTGCAACACACAAAGCATCATTATCCAAAAGCACAGAAACATGAATGTCACAAGGTGAGATAATACCATCAACATGCTTGCAATCAAACCATATGAAAGAGCAATTTGCCAACATGAAAGATGCAAAGCATGCAAAAGGTATCAGAGCTGGGTTCGATCTTGAACTCACTTGTGGGATTCTCTCAAGAGCTATTTTTGTTAACTCGTGCTCAACCGAGGTTGACGTGATAGTGCGGGTACCTACACACATCATATGTAAAAGGAAGAACGTGTGTGCATGGTAGAGATACACATCATCCATCATGATGTATCTCTTCTTGTGCACATCACCATTATTGTCAATCAAGTATGAAATAGGTGCATGGTGAGTATGCAAGCGGGGAACATGCTTACCATGGCAATCATCAAAATCTCCAAAAATTGAGAAAGCTATGGGGGCCATCTCATCATAACGCATATGATCAATGTTGTTGCAAGCAAAACAAGTGAAATAGCAAGCATTCATATTATTGCAAGCAACGGGAGAAATTGAATGACTAGCATGACAAAGCAAGTCCGAAGCAATTGGAGGATACACACAAGATGCATAGCATGGCATGTTTATGGAAATGGTATCGCAATCAAACAATTCCACATGAGCAATATTATGCAAAGGCAAAGCATCACATGGGAATATGAATGAAGCATATGTAATGTCACAAGTATCATCCATAGCATGCATATCCTCACAATTCATCATGTCCACTAGTGGGATCATGGCATCATCAACACCCTTATTGTTACCTTGGTCATACCTCTCATATAAAGTGGGTGTTGTGGAAGTAGTGGCCTCCTTGTGGACGACTTTGTTTTCTTGATGTAGCCATGGCATAGCATCATCTTCGTGCACCATGTACATCTTCTCCAATTGAGGCATCATTGCTTCATGGCTTGGCGCGTCTTCATCCATGGAACCTAGCACAACATAAGAGAACACACTAGAGGTAGAGGGTAAGTTGTTAGAAATAGAAATGGTCTCACTTGACCTATCAACTACCACTCTCAACTCACTCGGTGTATCACTCATGTCCTCAAAGTGGAAGCACTCAATTTCACATAAGGTGGAGTCACTCATATCACTCTTGTTCTCACTCAAGTGGGCTAAGTGGCTCTCATACTCACATGGGATTGGTACCACATCATCACTCAAACATATAGGGGTAGGCTCGGGTTCCTCAACTCCACGCGCCTCCGTTGGTGAAGGGAAAATCCCATGCTCACCATTCTTGACCTTGTCGCCTTCAAGGTTGGATGTCATAAGATGGGCATCATCGCTCTCCTCCATGGTCGAAGGGAAAATCCCATGCTGACCATCTTGTGGCCATCTCGTAGTAGTGGTGGAGGTAGGCTCATGCTATCCAACTTGGCGAAGTAGAGGTCTACATTTTCCTCATTGGCGAGGTCGTGGAAGTCAAGCGTAGGCATTGAAGCTTGATGGCGTGGAGGAAGGCTTGCTCTTGGTGCCATTGTGGTGGTGGCACGAGTAGGTGAAGGTGCCCTATGATGGTGTCGACGGAGGTCATTGGCGTTCCTTGCCGATGGTTTATGTTGGTGAAGCATTTGGTCATCCACATGACGCTCCCGACGGTGATCATTTGCCTTGGCACTCTTCTTGTGCTTGTGGTGCCTTCTTGAGCTTGATTGAGCATTAAGGTTGGTGCTCATCTTGAATTCTTCGTCTTGGTGGCGAAGATGCCTTTGACGATTTCTGGTATCCTCTTTATGGTGTCGATGCTCATGAGAGGATGTTTGTCGATGAAGATTCTTGTTTGTCGATGAAGATTCTTGTTTGTTGGCGCCTCTTTATGCCTATGATGTTTGGACGCCACTCTTGTTGCGATATGAGGTGGATCTTGGCGCCTTGGAGGTGATGTAGCTTGGTGCCTTGGAGATGGTGGAGCTTGACGCCATCTAGGTGGTGGCGCTTGTCGCCTTGGAGGTGGATCATCGAAGTAGGTGGTGCCCTTTGGTGTGGCACACTTGGCCTTGAAGGTCATGGAATCTTGATGATGGGCCTCCGCTTGCTTGGCGTAGTAGGCTTCCATCTCCACGTGGTGGAGGAATTCTTCATGGCTCGTGGAGGAGCCATCAAACTCGATGAAGTTCTCCGTGTCCTCCATGCTCGGCGAGGCATGATCGATGTCGTACTCGAAATCGTACATGCTTGGGGAGTAATTGTTGGTGTAGTACTCCATATCACCCAAGCATGTGGAGCCATTGTCGGTGTAGAGCTCCAAGTCATCCATGCTTGAGGAGCCATAGTTGATGTCATGCTCCATGTATTCCGTGCATGTGGAGCCGTTGTCGATGTAGTGCTCCGGGTCCTCAAAGCATGCGGAGCCATTGTCGGTGTTGTGCTCTGTCATGTCCTCTATACTTGTGGAGTCGTAGTCATGGTGGCTCATCATGGATTCTTCATAGATATCATCCTCGGTTCCGGAGTCCCTAGACATGATGCACAAGAGCAAGTGGTGTATATGGAAGTGGTAGTGGGAGTTAGGGATACAACGTCAAACCTTACTTTACCTCGGAAGATCGTATCGTACAAGTGGCCACACTTGAGAGCAATAAACCAAGCAAAGTAAAGTTCACGCGGAACACCAAAACCAACTACTAACCAAAAAACACACACACCCAAGGCCTATGGTCGATAGGTATGAAAAGTGGCATGTCAAGAACCAATCCAAAATCAAGATGTTTTATTGGCAAGTAAAGAACCACAATGATCACAAAGCAAACAAGTCAATCCACAAGATAGGAAATATGTACAAGGAAACACACACGATGGGATAAATGGGACTTGTGCAACGGAGAAAGTGAGCTAAGAACCAAAAGATTACCTAGCGAAGACTATAAGCTCGTGTCACACAAGTACAAGGAGAGACGCTAGTTCGATTGCAATTAATTGGTGGGCTACAAGATATGCACAATAAGTACACCTATATGCTGTTCATCGAGCTTGCGCTTCCTATTATATGAGGCACTTGTTTGTTTCTTTTTCTTTTTCTATTTTTTTTCTTTCTTTCTTTTTTTCTTTTTCACTTGCCTCTTCCTTGTGCCAATAACTATACAAGATAACTATATGAGATAGCGCTCACACGTTTGCTCGGAATTCTACAAGGTATCAAATGTGCATAGCCCAAGCAATCATAAGAGGAACTAGTCTCGATATGTGTTTGTTGCTCACAAAGATAGTGGGGTTCACAAAGGAATGCAAGTGGGGAAAAGTCGCGGAATGTTTATACCTTTCGTCGATGATCTTCACCCTTTATTGTTGGATTCCGCCTTTCTCACGGAATTTGTATGTAGTAGATAGCATGAACAACATGGATGATGATGTAGTGCTCCTTCTCCTCTTCGAAACGAGCTAAAGAACACCAAAATCCGAGTTGAAATGCAAAAGTTATGCTCAAAACCGTGCTGCAGTTTTTTCGTTCAGGGAGGCGGAGACTCGGTCTTGATGCGGCCCTACTGGACGCACCTCCATCTACAACACCTAGTCCCCAAGTGGACCAATGACTCGCGCCCGTGCCAAGATCCTACAATCCAAGGTTAACTCGCTCCTTTCCTCATGTGATTTTGGCCTACCTTTGGATGGCTTGCTACTTCATGCATCTACGTTGTGTATCCTCAGATATGAAGCAACACCACCATACCAAGCCACCAAGGAAGCAGGGCCAGGAGAAGAAGCTGCTGGAGCTCTGCACACCGGAGTCTCCGGTGTAGACCAGAGTCTCCGGTCCCCTACACCGGAGTCTCCGGACCTTCCTCCGTCCGCATCAAGACTCAAGCCAGGGGCAGTCGATGCCCTCCCGAGACGGGTCCGAGATCGACCGAGTCTCGGCCTGCCGAGTCTCCGGACCCCAGACCGGAGTCTCCGGACCGACCAACGCCAGGCATGTTAAAGCCTTTTGGGCCTGGCCCATGTAACCCCAATTCGCCCAAACTTCCGGTTTTATTCGAACTACCCATTTATGTGGTTGGCCTATATATAGCCCCACCCCTCATATGTAAACCCTAGACTTGGATAATGATAGATTAAGATACCCCTTGTGGATCCTTTAATCTATTGGTCTCATGCTCCTACCAAGGAGCACCTATTGTCCACCCTCCTCTTGGATCTTGCCTAGTGCGTTCAAGTTGTACAAGGCCTTGGGTTCTCGGTTTCTCGCCCCCAAGTCGTCAAGGTCTCACCAAGCACCTCGTCCCCCGTTGTTGGCGTGGAGAGAGAGCTTCGCCCAACACCGATCCTAGAGATTATGTTGGACAGGTCGCCACCGGCGTGAGAGATCGGCGTGTATCGTGTTTGTGTGCGTGAGTTCATCGGGGTCTTTGCATGCGTGTGTCGTGGATTTCGTTACCTCTTCCTCTCCCACCGCTTTCCCCTCAAGCCCGCGGAGATTCGTGAAAGATCGGGCCACCCCAAGGGGTTACCCGTTAACATCTTGGTATCAAGAGCAAGGTTGATCACGAATTTCCCCCCAATTTTTCTTCTATCCACCATAAATTAGAAAATTTCCCAAAAAACAGCCCCAATTTGCCTTTGGATCGATCTGTCGTTTTGGAGTGTTTTTGGTGGTTTTGATCCGACCAAATCTTGTCTAAGGTGTTGGTTCAGCTTTTGCCTGCGTTTCCCAGCCCAATTTTGGCCAAATTTTCGCGGATTTGAGGACTCTAGGCGTGGATTTCCGCTCAAGAACACGAGCAGTCATCCCACACCGGAGTCTCCGGCCCTGTGCACCGGAGTCTCCGGCCCTGGACGCCAGTTTTGCCCATTTTTCCTCTTTTCCTGCATTGGCTAATATATCCACTTGTTGTTTGTGTTCCGTGTGCGTGTCACCAACTAACAGATAGCTTCCGCAACATCGCCGTGCTCTTCGACACCACGGACCCCAAGCTCTTCCCCGCTCCATCGACACAAGATCATCACCATCAACTAAGGTATAACTTGTGTCAATCCTTGTAGCCATATCTTCCTTTGTGTGTACCTATCCTATGAGAGCAACTCATTTTGTGTTTGCCTAAGCATTGTGCGCTTGCCATTGGAAAGTGAGAGTGTGAGGGCAAATACAAAAGTTAACATAGTAGCATAGCAAGGGAGAAAAAGAAAAAGAATAAAAAAACAGAGAAAAAGAAAAAAAAATAGAAAGATACATAGTCCCAATACAAAGAGAGAATCAAGCTTGTAAGAAAAAGAGAGAGGAAGAAGCGCGCCAAGGCAAGTGCACAAATCCGTTGCTTACCCTCTTTTGGCAAACGAGTTGTGGTCTCTCCTTGCGTTGGCACGACACCCGAGCGTAGTCTTCGTTAGGCCATTTCGTGCTCACTTTCATAGTCGTGCTAACCCCATTTTTCTCCACGCGTGTATGTAGTCGTAGGTTCTCGTCACCTTTTGAGTTGACCATTTCCTTTTGACTTGATTTATTGGATTTTCTCCACTTTTGACTATCCTTTGCGTTCGGTTGGTTCTTTGGCTTTCCCACAATCCTACCCATCCACCAAAAGCTTTTGAGACTTGTAGCTCCTTTGTGTGTGAGTTTCTTTGCCATTTCACTTTGCACGTTGTTCGCTCCTTTGTGTGGCAATTGGTTTGATATAATCTCCAAGGTGAGGTAAAAGGCTAACTCTACACACCTTTACTCTCCATATACAACCCTTGTCGGCTTTGCATCATGGATAGGAATGGCGAGCCGTCCCAACCATCGCCACCACCTACGGAGGACGACAATCAATACATGATAAGATGGGACCATTGGAAGGTTCGAGGAGAATTCAACCACCGTTGTAAAGCCCTTGAGCGGCGCCAAGATGAACAATTTAGCGAAGCCCGAGTGGAGTTCAAGAACATCGACAACCGCTTCGAAGAAGTCCGTGGCCAAATGCATGCCATGCAACACAACCTCGGTCATCAAAATGAAGCGCTTGGTCGTGCACTCGCCTCAACGGATGAGAAGCTTCAACGCCTCATTGATGGACTAGCAAGGCCACGCTCGCGCGAATCAAGCTCATCTCGGCACTCCTCAAGTGAATCAAGTGCACCTCGCCGTCACGCTTCAAGGCACCGGGATGGACCCGTTCTTCAATCAATGAGATCTTCGCAAGCGGTACCATCTCCGCGTTACGCCGCAACGTCAAGCTATGATGGTGACCTCTCCGCAAGACCTCCACGACGTGAAGCGAACCGGCCACAACCAAGGGCACTTGTGATTCAACAAGAGCAACCTCACATGGACCACCAAGGCCATCGCCGTCGACATGTCCCTTCAACAACAAGTGAAGCATCCGAAGAGGACGAACAAGCTCACCGTCGACGTGTAGCACTCGAAGACCCTCCAAGGCGTCATCATCGACATGATCGTCCACGTCGGCAACATGATGGGCATGACGAGCCTCCTCCACATCAAGAAGAAAGAGAACAGCCGATGGCGCATGCGGCTCGACGTCCTCCTCGCCACATGGCGCAAGATAATGCTCCTCGGCATCAACCTCGACAAGAACAAGAGCAAGCTCCCCAAGCTCGCCGTGAGGACCAACAACCTCCTCCTCGTCCTCAACCGCGACAACAACAAGAGCAAGCTCCCCAAGCTCGTCATCCAAACCAAGTTCCACCACCAAACGCGGCACCTCAACAACCGCAAGAGCAACACCACCATCAAGAAGAAAGACATGAGAGCTCGGATAATGAAGATGGCCGCCAAAATCATGGCAACTGTCGCAACCGGAACCGCAATGAGGAAGAAACTTTCGGCAAGCTCAAGTTCACCATGCCAAAGTTCACCGGTTCCAATGATCCCGAAGAATACCTTTCATGGGAACTCAAGGTTGACAAGATCTTCCGCATGCACAACTTTAGCAATGATAAGATGATGGCCATGGCATCCCTCGAGTTTGATGAATATGCCAACCTTTGGTGGGAACAAGTCCAACTCGCTCGTGAATCAAAAGAAGAGCCTCTAATCTCAACTTGGCAAGATATGAAGGCTCATATGAGATCCCGCTTTGTTCCTTCACACTACACGCGTGACCTCTTCAACAAGCTTCAAACGCTTAGTCAAGGAACAAAGACCGTGGAAGAGTACTTCAAGCAAATGGAGCTCAACATGATCCGTGCCAACATTGAAGAGCGTGATGAGCAAACAATGGCACGTTTCCTCAATGGCTTGAACCATCCTATCAAGCGCATCACCGAGTTCCAAAGGTACAACAACATGGTTGAGCTTGTGCACATTGCATCAAAGGCCGAACGTCAAGTGCAAGAGGACATCAAGTTCAACAAGCCAAAGACATACTTCACATACAAGCAAGATCCAACCACTACTCCGACAACACCAAGTGGAAGCTCCTCAAATACCACCAAGCTTCCCTTCAAGACAACACTTCCTCAAGGAAAACCGCCCCCAAGTGGCAAGTACACAAGAGATGAACAACCATTCAATGGTGAGTGCTACAAGTGTGGAGGGAAAGGACACAAGTCAGCCGCATGTGGAAACAAGAAAGTTTTGTTCATCCATGACAACGGCGATGAAGAATACTTGAGTGAAGATGAGTTTGATGCAAGGGTCAAGGAAGCCAGGGAAAGGCAACATTTGGAAGAGGACCAAGAGCTACTCATGTGTGAGCATGACGCAAGTCCATCGCTTGTGGTCACAAGGGTCTTAACTACTCAAGCCAATGAGAATGAAGACCAACGATCAAACATCTTCCAAACTCGTGCCGGTATCAATGGGAGGTCCATCAAAGTTGCCATCGATGGAGGGAGTTGCCACAATCTTGCAAGCACGGAATTGTGTGAGAAACTCAACCTCACCCTCCATCCACATAAACACCCCTACCATATCCAATGGCTAAGTGACCAAGGATCCGTCAAGATCAAGCACACCGTCTCGGTAACGTTCTCAATTGGACCATACAAAGACACGGTGGAATGTGACGTGGTCCCAATGACGGTTTGCCATATGCTGCTAGGAAGGCCGTGGAAATTTGACAAGCGTGCCTTGCATAATGGTCACTCAAACACTTATACCTTCAAATGGCTTGACAAAACTTGTGTGTTGCAACCAATGACTCCTAGCCAAATAATTGCGGATAATGCAAAGGCTTTAGCGAGGGCGCAATACACAAATACATCTTGTGAGAAGAGTGGTGAGCGAGAGAACCACACTATAGTGAGTGAGTTCCACAAGCCAAACTCGAGTGGAAAAACTAGAAGTGTTCTTCTTGCCACCAAAAGTGAGATGAGAGAAGTGCGGAACAACCCATCCATTTTGCACTATGTTCTTATATGCAAGGGACTAGCTCAAGGAACTAATGAATTGACAAATGTTCCTCCTTCTTTGATGGCTGTTTTGTAGGAATTCCAAGATGTATTTCCCGAAGAGCTTCCTCATGGACTACCTCCTTTTCGTGGAATCGAGCACCGCATCGACCTCATACCCGGCGCCCCACTTTCAAACCGCGTCGCGTATCGCACGAACCTGGAAGAGACGAAGGAGATAAAACGACAAATCAACCAACTCGTCTCCAAAGGTTTGATCCAAGTAAGCACTAGTCCTAGCGCGGTTCCTGTGATTCTAGTCCCAAAAACGGATGATACGTTGCGGTTATGCATGGACTGCCGTCCAATCAATGCTATCACCATGCGTTATCGACATCCTATACCGCGTCTTGATGACATGCTTGATGAGTTATGTGGAGCCACTATATTTTCGAAAATTGATCTTCGTAGTGGTTACCATCAAATTCGCATGGCTGAAGGTGATGAGTGGAAAACCGCCTTCAAGACCAAGCTTGGTCTCTATGAATGGTTGGTTATGCCTTTTGGATTATCAAATGCTCCATCTACCTTCATGCGCCTCATGAACCATATTTTGCGATCTCTCATTGGGAAGAGTGTAGTTGTTTACTTTGATGACATCCTTGTCTATAGCAAGTCACTAGAGGAGCATGTTACTCATGTTAAGGAGGTCCTTCAAATCCTTCGTCATGAAAAGCTTTACGCTAATCTCCCAAAGTGCACTTTTGCAAAAGACAAGCTGATTTTCCTTGGTTTTGTTGTGTCTTCCAAAGGCATTGAAGTTGATGTCTCAAAAGTCAAAGACATACGAGATTGGCCCATCCCTACAAATGTTAGTGAACTTCGAAGTTTTCATGGGTTGGCTGGCTTTTACCGTCGCTTTGTGAAAGACTTTTCTACCATTGCTTGCCCCCTCAACGAATTGACCAAGAAAAATGTCACGTTCGTTTGGGGAAAAGCACAACAAAAGGCTTTTGATGAGCTCAAAAAGAGGCTCACCGAAGCACCACTTCTTGCATTGCCGGATTTCACAAAAACCTTTGAGATTGAATGTGACGCTAGTGGTATGGGCATTGGTGGCATCCTTATGCAAAATGGGCATCCTATTGCTTACCATAGTGAGGAACTTGATGGCGCACGCCTCAACTATCCCATTTATGACAAAGAACTTTTTGCCTTGGTTCAAGTCCTTCAATTGTGGCAACACTATCTTTGGCCCAAAGAATTTATCATCCATTCCGACCATGAGTCGCTGAAGTATCTTAAGGGCCAAGCCAACTTGAGTAAAAGGCACGCAAAATGGGTTGAGTTCATG
Source organism: Avena longiglumis (assembly GCA_030063025.1). Lineage (NCBI taxonomy): Eukaryota > Viridiplantae > Streptophyta > Magnoliopsida > Poales > Poaceae > Avena > Avena longiglumis. The sequence goes on from CP125975.1 coordinate 281,474,322, forward strand.
GAGTCGTTTCCTTACATTGTCAAATACAAGAAGGGCAAAGAAAATGTGGTAGCAGACGCCCTGTCTTGCAAAAACACAAGCCTTCTTACACGACTCGAAGTAAATGTCTTGGGTCTTGATGACATCAAATCTTTGTACGCATCCGACCTTTTCTTTGGACCAATTTTTGCAAAATTCTCAATAGTCAAAGGGATTGATGATTTCTATTTGCATAAGGGTTTTCTTTTCAAACAAAACAAACTTTGCATTCCGAAATCGTCTCTCCAACTTTTGCTTCTTCAAGAGTCCCATGGTGGAGGCCTTATGGGTCACTTTGGCCGTGACAATACCTATGACATGCTCTCCACTCACTACTTTTGGCCAAAGATGAAGCGCGACGTGGAGCGCCACGTCCAACGATGCACTACATGTATCCAAGCTAAGTCTAAGTCCAACCCCTTTGGTCTTTATATGCCATTGCCTATTCCTCATGCACCTTGGTCGGACATTAGCATGGACTTTGTGTTAGGCTTGCCTAGATCTAAACATGGTCTTGATTCTATATTTGTAGTAGTGGATCGCTTTTAAAAAATGGCACATTTCATTCCGTGCCATAAGACCGATGATGTTTCACATGTAGCAAATTTGTTTTTCAGGGAAATAATTCGGCTACACGGTGTACCAAGAACAATCGTCTCCGACCGCGACGTAAAATTCATGAGCTACTTCTGGAAGACTCTCATGGCCAAGCTCGGCATCAAGCTCCTCTTCTCGTCCACCTCGCATCCTCAAACCGATGGACAAACCGAGGTCGTCAATCGAAGTCTTGGCACACTCCTCCGGGTGTTGATAAAGAAAAACCTTAAAGACTGGGAGGAATGTATTCCACATGCCGAGTTCGCCTACAACCGCGCCAAGCACTCCACCACCATGAGGAGCCCGTTCATGATCGTCTATGGCTTCGAGCCCCTCACCGCGCTCGATATCCTTCCTCTACCTCTTCATGAACGTGCCAATATGGACGTGGTCAAGCGTGCCCAAACAATGAAGAAACTCCATGAAGACACAAGAGCTACGATCGAGAAACAAGTCCTTCGCCAAGCATCAAAGCTAAACAAGAACAAGAAAGAGATGATCTTCGAAGAAGGCGACCTTGTATGGGTACACTTGAGTAAAGACCGCTTCCCCAAGGACCGCGACTCCAAACTAAAGCCAAGAGGTGATGGACCGTTCAAAGTGCTCAAGAGGATCAACAACAACGCCTACATCATAGATATCCCAACATCCAAGTATCTTGTGAGCCCGACATTCAATGTCAAGGACCTATCACCCTACCATGGCGAAGATGAAGTTGAGAAGGTTGAAGAGTCGAGGACGACTCTTTCCCAAGGGGGGGGGGACCTAATGCAGCCCGTCCTACGGACGCACCTCCATCTACAACACCTAGTCCCCCAAGTGGACCAATGACTCGCGCCCGTGCCAAGCTCCTACAAGCCAAGGTTAACTCGCTCCTTTCCTCATGTGATTTTGGCCTACCTTTGGATGGCTTGCTACTTCATGCATCTACGTTGTGTATCCTCAGATATGAAGCAACACCACCATACCAAGCCACCAAGGAAGCAGGGCCAGGAGAAGAAGCTGCTGGAGCTCTGCACACCGGAGTCTCCGGTGTAGACCGGAGTCTCCGGTCCCCTACACCGGAGTCTCCGGACCTTCCTCCGGTCCAGACCGGAGACTCAAGCCCAGGACAGTCTGATGCCCCCTCCGGAGACGGGTCCGGAGATTGACCGGAGTCTCCGCCTGCACCGAGTCTCGGACCCTGACCGAGTCTCCGGACCGACCGACGCCAGGCATGTTAAAGCCTTTTGGGCCTGGCCCATGTAACCCCCAATTTCGCCCAAACTTCCGGTTTATTCCATAACTACCCTGTTTATGTGGTTGGCCTATATATAGCCCCACCCCTCATATGTAAACCCTAGACTTGGATAATGATAGATCAAGATACCCCTTGGGGATCCTTTAATCTATTGGTCTCAAGCTCCTACCAAGGAGCACCTATTGTACACCCTCCTCTTGGAGCTTGCCTAGTGCGTTCAAGTTGTACAAGGCCTTGGGTTCTCGGTTCTCGCCCCAAGTCGTCAAGGTCTCACCAAGCACCCTCCCCGTTGTTGGCGTGGAGAGAGCCGCCCAACACCGATCCTAGAGATTATGTTGGCCACCGGCGTGAGAGAGATCGTGTCGTGTTTGTGTGCGTGAGTTCATCGGGGTCTTTGCGTGCATGTGTTCGTGGATTTCGTTCCCTCTTCCTCTCCCACCGCTTTCCCCTCGATCCCGCAGAGATTCGTGAAAGATCGGGCCACCCCAAGGGGTTACCCCATAACAGGTCTGGAGGTCCGGAGACTCCGGTCTGGAGCCCAAAAAGTCCGGAGACTTCGTTCTAGGCCGGAGACTCCGGTCCGGGAGATTCCAGAGCGTCCAGAACTTGAACGCGACGCGTTTTGGGCGGAAAAACTCGAACCAAAACCGCAGATTGATGGGGAAATCAAGGAATTAGGCCATGGGAACGCAGGGGAAGGTAGATCAACTAGTTTAGCAAGTAATCCACGAATCAAAACCTACCAAAACTCACTCAAATCACAGATCGACCCAAAACACGAATTGGGGCTGTTTTTGGTGGAATTTTCGAATTTATGGGGAAAATACCAAATCGATGAGAAACCCGTGGCAACCAAAAGCTGCTAATACCAGATGATGGAGGGATTAACCTCTTGGGTGCCCGATCTTCACGGATCTCGTGGTCAAATCGATGGGAAAGCGAGGGGAAAGGGAGAAGGTAGCGGAAGCGAACACACACCTCGCAAAGAACACGATGAACACACGCAAAACTCACACGATACAAGGCCGATTGCTCCCGAATGGCGGCCACCGGTCCGATAGAATCCTCGCAAGGAAAGATCGGTCAACGTGCTCCCTCAAATCCACATCGGAGAGGGAAGAACACCTTGGGGAGGGTCTTGACAACTTGGAGACGAGACATCGAACTACAAGGCCTTGTTCAACGATGGATGCGTGATGCAAAGTCCAATCGAGGTTGGTGATGATAGTCGGTCCCCTTGGGTAAGGGGATGAGGCAAAACTAGAGATTCCACAATGGGGGGGTGTCTTTAGTCTATCATCTATGCCTCAGGGGTACATGAAGGGGTGGGGGCTCTATTTATAGGCCTGCCACATAAACAGGGGTAGTTTGGGGATAAAACTAGGGTTTGGACGAGATAGAGGGGTACATGGGCCGAAGGCCCAACTGGCGGCACGCAGGCCCATCGTGAAGGCCGGAGACTCCGGTGTGGGGTCCGGAGACTCGGCCCAGGCCAAGACTCCTCTCGGTGTCGTCCTCCGAGTGGCATTCTGACTGTCCTCGGGCGGTTGCTGGGGTCGGTCCAGAGGCAGGTCCGAAGACTCCGGTGTAGCAGGACCGGAGACTCCGGTGTAGGCCGGAGACTCCGGTGGTTCAGCCGTGGCTTCTTCCGTCTCCTCTTCCAAGCCTCCGTCTTGTCGGGCTTGATGTTCCGGGCTTCCTCCCTTACCTCTGTACTCGTCGGTGTGAACCTATCATGCATATGTGACGGAGTATGAAGTAGCATACCATTCAATAGGGTAGGAAGTGGGCTCGCATAGAGGAACGGGTTCACCTTTGGAGTCCATGACGACTTGGCGTAAGTTGGAGACCATGATGTGGTAACGACCGTAGGTCGGGCTACATCAGTGAACCCCACTATCTTTGCGAGCAACAAACACCTATTGAGACTAGTTCCTCTTATGATTGCTTGGGCTATGCACATTTGATACCTTGTAGATTCCTAGCAAACATTTGTGAGCGCTATCTCATATAGTTATCTTGTATAGTTGTTGGCACAAGGAAGAGGCAAGTGAAAAAGAAAAAGAAAGAAAGAAAAAGAAAAAGAGAAAAAAAATATAGAAAAAGAAAAATAAAAAGAAAAGAAAGAGATATACATGTGCCTCATAGAATAGGAAGCGCAAGCTCGATGAACATCATATAGGTGGTACTTATTGTGCATATCTTGTAGCCCACCAATTTTGTGCAATAGAACTAGCGTCTCTCCTTGTACTTGTGTGACACGAGCTTATAGTATTCGCTAGGTAATCATTTGGTTATTAGCTCACTTTCTCCGTCGCACAATTCCCATTTATCCCACCGTGTGTGTTTCCTTGTACATATTTCCTATCTTGTGGATTGACTAGTTTGCTTTGTGATCATTGTGGTTCTTTACTTTCTATTACAATATCTTGATTTCGGATTGTTTCTTGACATGCCACTTTCCATACCTATCCACCATAGGCCTTGTGTGTGTGTTTTTTTTGGTTAGTAGTTGGTTTTGGTGTTCTGCGTGAACTTCACTTTGCTTGGTTTATTGCTCTCAAGTGTGGCCACTTGCACGATACGATCTTCCAAGGTAAAGTAAGGTTTGACGTTGTATCTCTAACTCCCACTACCACTTCCATATACACCGCTTGGTCTTGTGCATCATGTCTAGGGACTCCGGAACCGAGGATGATATCTATGAAGAATCCATGATGAGCCACCATGACTACGACTCCACAAGTAGGACATGACGGAGCACAACACCGACAATGGCTCCGCATGCTTTGAGGACCCGGAGGACTACACCTACGACGACTCCACATGCATGGAAGACATGGAGCTCTACGTCGACAATGGCTCCTCATGCATGGAGCCTATGGAGCACTACACCGACAATGGCTCCACATGCTTGGGTGATATGGAGTACTACACCAACAATTACTCCCCAAGCATGGATGACTTCGAGTGCGACATCGACGACGCCTCGCCAAGCATGGAGGACACGGAGAACTTCATCGAGTTTGATGGGTCCTCCACGAGCCATGAAGAATTCCTCCACCGCTTGGAGATGGAAGCCTACTATGCCAAGCAAGAGGAGGCGCATCATCAAGATTCCATGACCTTCAAGGCCAAGCGTGCCACACCAAAGGGCACCACCTACTTCGATGATCCACCTCCAAGGCGACAAGTGCCACCACCTAGATGGCGTCAAGCGCCACCATCTCCAAGGCGCCAAGCTCCATCACCTCTAAGGCGTCAAGCTCCACCATCTCCAAGGCGCCAAGCTACATCACCTCCAAGGCGCCAAGATCCAACTCCTATCCAAACAAGAGTGGCGTCCAAACATCATATGCATCAAGAGGCGCCAAGAAACAAGACTCTTCATCGACAAACATCCTCTCATGAGCATCGCCACCATAAAGAGGATACAAGAAATCGTCAAAGGCATCGTCGCCACCAAGACGAAGAATTCAAAACGAGCACCAACCATAATGCTCAATCAAGCTCAAGAAGGCACCACAAGCACAAGAAGAGTGTCAAGGCAAATGATCACCGTCGTGAGTGTCATGTGGACGACCAAGTGCGCCACCTCCATCAACCATCGGCAAGGCACGCCAATGACCTCCGTCGACACCATCATAGGGCACCTTCAACTACTCGTGCCACCACCACAATGGCACCAAGAGCAAGCCTTCCTCCACGCCATCAATCTTCAACGCCTAAGCTTGACTTCCACGACCTCGCGAACGAGGAAAATGTAAACCTCTACTTCGCCAAGTTGGATAGCATGAGCCTACCTCCACCACTACTACGAGATGTCGACAAGGTTAAGAATGGTGAGCATGGGATTTTCCCTTCACCAAAGGAGGCGCATGGAGTTGAGGAAACCGAGCCTATCCCCATATGCTTGAGTGATGATGTGGTACCAATCCCATGTGAGTATGAGAGCCACTTAGCCCACTTGAGTGAGAACAAGAGTGACATGAGTGACTCCACCTTATGTGAGATTGAGTGCTTCCACTTGGAGGGCATGACCGATACTCCTAGTGAGTTGAGAGTGGTAGTTGATAGGTCAAGTGAGACCATTTCGAATTCTAACAACTTACCCTCTACCTCTAGTGTGTTCTCTTGTGTTGTGCTAGGTTCCATGGAGGAATACGCGCCAAACCATGAAGCAATGATGCCTCAATTGGAGAAGATGTACATGGTGCATGAAGATGATGTTATGCCATGGCTACATCAAGAAAACGAAGTCGTCCACAAGGAGACCACTACTTCAACAACACCCACTTCATCTGAGAGGTATGAACAAGGTAACAATAAGGGTGTTGATGATGCCATGATCCCACTAGTGGACATGATGAATTGTGAGGATATGCATGCTATGGATGATACTTGTGACATTACATATGCTTCATCCACTTTCCCATGTGATGATTTGCCTTTGCATAATATTGATCATGTGGAATTGTTTGATTTCGATATCATTGCCATAAACATGCCATGCTATGCATCTTGTGTGTATCCTCCAATTGCTTTGGACTTGCCTTGTCATGCTAGTTCATTCAATTTCTCCTGTTGCTTGCGATAAGATGAATGCTTGCTATTTCACTTGTTTTGCTTGCAACAATATTGATCATATGCGTTATAATGAGATGGCCCCCATAGCTTTCTCAATTTTTGGAGATTTTGATGATTGCCATGATAAGCATGTTCCCCACTTGCATACTCACCATGCATCTATTTCATACTTGAATGACATTAATGGTGATGTGCACAAGAAGAGATACGTCATGATGGATGATGTGTATCTCTATCATGCACACACGTTCTTCCTTTTACATATGATGTGTGTAGGTGCCCGCACGAGAATGTCAACCTCGGTTGAGCATGAGTTGACAAAAAGAGCTCTAGAGAGCATCCCACAAGTGAGTTCAAGATCGAACCCATCTCTGATACCTTTTGCATGCTTTGCATCTTTCATGTTGGCAAATTGCTCTTTCCTATGGTTTGATTGCAAGCATGTTAATGGTATTATCTCCCCTTGTGACATTCATGTTTCTTCGCTTTTAGATAATGATGTTTTGTGTGTTGTAACAAAATTGTTGAACAATTTCTCTCTCCGATGTTTTGTGTGCAACCACAATTCCATTAAGATTATGTATTGTCATGAAATCTTCCAAGAATCTCGTCTTGTTGTTGCAACAAACATAAGGACCACTAGATCTTTCATTTGGTTTGTTTGCAAACGTGTTGTTTGTGCTTCCGTTTGGGATATTCATATTCCCATGATATTTGCTTTTGATGATTTGTGTGTGACATCCAACATGTCGAACAATTTTTCTTTCCACTGGTTGGTTTGCACACATAATGATGTTGCTTTGGACATTCTTCCTTGCGTGTTTTTGCCGAATTCTCCTATTCTCGCATCAAGGACGTTGATCAAAATTCTAGTCAATTGCCTTGAGTGCCCCACTACTACGTTATATGGAGTTTTTAAGTTTCCACATTTGGATGATGTTCAAACGATTTCCATGCACTTTGACCTTGCATATGCATCCCATTTTCTATACATGCATTATGCTAATAGTGTTGTGAACAAGAATGGGCATGCCACATTTGACATGCTCCGCTATCACGCACGAAAATATTTTGCTTGGTCTTTGTTGTGTGAAGGTACAAGTGCATACATGTCAACCTCTACCAACCATGTGTTGACAAGAAGAACCGAAGAGAGTTACCTATGGCTACCCTTCATCGAGCTATCTCTACAAGCTAAGGTGACTTCCTTCTACTTGAGGACTCATGCTATAATCTTCATGAATTGGCAACGCTTTGAGTGTTGCTTCGCTTTTGTCGTGAGCTTTGTAGGCTTCATGGAAGGTGAAGGAACATTGAAGTGTTGTCAAGTCAATCTTCCCGAGGACGACTATATGGTGAACCCCAGGATCAAGGATGTCCTTCGACCTCTTCTACTTCGTGATGAACATGGAGAGTCGAGGACGACTCTTTTCAAGGGGGGAGGGAGATGATGCAGCCCGACCTATGGTCATTACTACATCAAGGTCTCCAACTTACGCCAAGTCGCCATGGACTCCAAAGGTGAATCCGTTCCTCTATGCAAGCTCACTTCCTACCCTATTGAATGGTATGCTACTTCATACTCCGTCACATATGCATGATAGGTTCACATCGACCAGTATGGAGGCCAGGGAGGAAGCCCGGAGCATCAAGCCCGACAAGACGGAAGCTTGGAAGAGGAGGAGGAAGAAGACAGATCAAGAATGCCAGTCCAAGCGGTACTACGGTTGTCGGAACCAGATTACCGGGTCAATGCAGACTACCGCCCGCTTACACCGACGGCTCCAACGGATGCTCCAAGACCGCAGCGGTACTATCGGTGATGCTCGGTACTACCGGGTCCTAAATGCGTACTACCGGTCATGTATGTGCTCACACACCTTGGGGGCCACAGTCCATGTATTCCCCTTTACTTACCTATTCGCCTAGTTTATCCCCAAACTACCCTTGTTTAGTGGCTGGCCTATAAATAGAGCCCCCACCCCTCATGTATCCCTTTGGCATAGATGATATACTAAAGACAACCCCCATTGTGGAATCTCTAGTTTTGCCTCATTCCCTTTACCAAGGGGACCGACTATCGTCATCAACCTCGATTGGACTTTGCATCATGCATCCATCGTTGAACAAGGCCTTGGAGTTCGATGTCTCGTCTCCAAGTTGTCAAGACCCTCCCCAAGGTGTTCTTCCCTCTCCGATGTGGATTTGAGGGAGCACGTTCACCGATCTTTCCTTGAGAGGATTCTATCGGACCGGTGGCCGCCGTTCGGGAGCAATCGGCCTTGTATCGTGTGAGTTTTGCGTGTGTTCATCGTCTTCTTCGCGAGGTATGTGTTCGCTTCCGCTACCTTCTCCCTTTCCCCTCGCTTTACAATCGATTTGACCACGAGATCCATGAAGATCGGGCCACCCAAGAGGTTAACCCCTCCATCGCAACCCCCTTGTGTGGAATCTCTAGTTTTGCCTCATCCCCTTTACCAAGGGGACCGACTATCGTCACCAACCTCTATTGGACTTTGCATCACGCATCCATCATTGAACAAGTCCTTGGAGTTCGGTGTCTCGTCTCCAAGTTGTCCTTCCCTCTCCGATGTGGATTTGAGGGAGCACGTTGACCGATCTTTCCTTGCGAGGATTCTATCGGACCGGTGGCCGCAGTTCGGGAGCAATAGGCCTTGTATCATGTGAGTTTTGCGTGTGTTCATCGTGTTCTTCGCGAGGTGTGTGTTTGCTTCCGCTATCTTCTCCCTTTCCCCTCGCTTTCCCATCGATTTGACCACGAGATCCGTGAAGATCGGGCCACCCAAGAGGTTAACCCCTCCATCAGGTTACCACCAGATCCGTATGAAATTAGGAGATGAATGGAAAACAACATTTAAAACTAAGTTCGGTTTGTATGAGTGGTTAGTAATGCCGTTTAGTTTAACTAATGCACCCAGTAGTTTCATGAGATTAATGAACGAAGTTTTACGTGCTTTCATTGGACGTTTTGTGGTAGTCTACTTTGATGATATTCTGATTTATAGCAAATCTTTAGAGGATCATTTGGACCAGTTACGTGCTATTTTCAATGCTTTACGTGATGCACGTTTGTTTGGTAACCTTGAGAACTGCACCTTTTGCACCAATCGAGTTGTGTTTCTTGGCTATGTTGTTACATCACAGGGTATTGAAGTGGATCCAGCAAAGATTGTAACTATTGAGAATTGGCCATAGCCCAAGACGGTCACACAAGTGAGGAGTTTTCTTGGCCTCGCTGGTTTTTATAGGCGCTTTGTCAAAGACTTTGGATCAATTGCCGCGCCGCTGAATGAACTTACCAAGAAGGATGTGCCCTTTGTTTGGGGCGATGCACAACAGGCCTTCGTCATATTGAAAGATAATCTAACACATGCTCCCTTACTCCAACTTCCTGATTTTACTAAGACTTTTGAGCTTGAATGTGATGCTAGTGGAATTGGTTTGGGAGGGGTGTTATTACAAGAGGGAAAACCTATTGCATATTTTAGTGAAAATTTGAGTGGGGCTAGTCTGAACTATTCTACTTATGATAAAGAATTATATGTGTTGGTTCGGACATTAGAAACTTGGCAACATTATCTATGGCCTAAAGAATTTGTTATTCATTTTGATCATTAATCTTTGAAGCATATTCGTAGTCAAGCTAAGTTGAATCGTCGTCATGCAAAGTGGGTTGAATTTATTGAGTCTTTTCCTTATGTTATCAAACACAAAAAGGGTAAAGATAATATTATTGCTGATGCTTTGTCGCGCCGTTATGCTTTGTTATCTCAACTTGACTTCAAAATATTTGGATTGGAAACTATTAAGGAACAATATGTGCATGATGCTGAATTTAAAGATGTGTTGCAGAATTGTATAGATGGTAGAACTTGGAACAATGATGTGGACATCTGATGTGGACATCCCTACTATTGATACAACCGTTGTACCTACAGCAACACACATACAAGGACCCATCACAAGATCTCGTGCCAAACAACTGAACTATCAGGTACTTTCGTTTCTTGGAACTATTCCTTACATACATGAGAATATGATGCTGCCTAAATCAGAAATGTTTCTTACTCTTAGGAATGATGGACCGAGCATGGATGAGAGGGACAAGCATTGGAGCATGGCCATGCATGGTGATGGCAGCAAGCATGTGATGATCCAAGAGAAGGCCACGGATGAAGATTTCAGAACTTTGAGGCCACCATAATGAAGAAAGAAGGCTTGGACGAAATATTCAAGATCAAAACTTTACGAATTCGTCCATAGCATAATATGGTGTCATGACACTTTATTTTGGGCCAGCCCATGTAATTTTCAGGATTTTAATTAGCCACTTTTTAGAGTCCGTATTTGAGGAAAAGGACTTTTAGGGTTGGATTCGCCACCACTTCCATGGCTGGCGAAACCCCACCTTTTCGCCTTAAATACGCCCCATAGCCGAACCTTTAGATCGGATTTTGTTTAGACATTGTTAGCCATCTTAGCAACTTCGCCAAGGCTCGAGTCAGAGGCCTCTTGTACTGCACCTATTCAGATCCCACCTATTTCAATAAAGCTTTCCTCTTAATCCGCAATATCTTGATTGCAATATTGGTTCTTACTTGTTCTCGATTTCGTGTAGGAATTAAGGCCCTCGCCGGTCAGCCGATCGTGTTCACGCAGGATCGGTAACCTCCCGGAGATTGGCCTAGCGATTGCATTGGCGCCGTGTCGCACGCAGTCGGATCGTCAAGCCCGAACTCCACCAAATCGATTATCGCCATCTCATCGAAAGATCGACACCTTTGCCCTATCAAGTGGTATCGATTTCGTGTTGCTCGGTGAGATTTTACCGTTTTCAGAGATTAGATCTGCTTTTACCTATAACCCAAAAAGCCAAAACATGCTTAGAGTTTAGATCCATCCCATAACCAATCTACGCCTCGCATTATCTTTTCGCTTTTGCATTGTTGAATTTGTGTCTACATCGTCGCCGAGTTGTCGGTCTTAGTGTCTCGCCCTTAGAGTTTCGATCATACTAGTCACCACCACACTCGCCGATCACCGCCATATACCCTGCCACCATATTCCGCCATATACCCCGCCACCATATTCGCCGCCATATACCCCGCCACCATAAAACCCTAATACTCCGCCACCGCCTTCCTACCGCGACCAGATCCGATCGCTTTTTCTGTGGTACGAGTCCGAGTAGAGTTATTGCTTCTCGTTATTTCTTTTGACTTTCCTTCTTTGTTGTTTCCGTGCTCAGCCTAAAGTCCATGTCGAGCTAAGAGTCCCGTAAGTCCAAGGAGAGCAAAAAAAAGAGTCTGGAACCGCCTCAAAAATTTTCGCTATACTTTTTCGGCTTTGGGGATCACTTTTCTCCATCGGCCGTTATAGCGATATTTTTTTACGCTGCGCTTCCGAGCAAAATAAAAATTTCAAAAAAAATTTTGGGGCTAACCTTTTTAGACCCTCAGATCAGTTCTAGACACTCACCATCCTAGTAATTTTCTGATCTCGATCGCTGTGGTGCTATATCATCATATGCTTGTTGTGTCGCGTCGTGACATCGCAGATCTATCTAGGCTCTAGTACGCCTAGCCTAGGACCAGACAAGACTGCCGTTGAGCATTCTTTCAACTTTTGCATTGCTGTTTGATAATTGTCGACCCTTTGCTAAGCCTTCCCAGAGCTCCAGTATACTCTCCACGTGCGGTGTTTCGACTCGGTAATCGCTTGGTTCAATCTTCCGACCCACGATCCTCGTGGTTGCACATCGCTTTTCCCGCTTGGTAAGAACTTGTAAGAGCTTCAGATATTGCTTGACGATTACGCGTGACTTCCACCATATTCTGTAGTATATACCGCTTTTTAAGGACTAACCATGACAGATACTTCATGAACCCTCGCCACCATGATTTAACGAACTACATGCCCACTTCTCCGCCCCTGGTCAATACCGAAGACGTGGACACGCGCCTAGGGAGTTTGACACCAAGCTCACCAACGCCGTGGACAAGATCGATGGACTCGAGAAATCCTTCAACGCCAGCTTGACGCTCGGTCAAGGAGCTTCAACCGATTGCCCGCACCAAGACCGCACCCACACATGGTGCACGCATTCCGATCACGGCTCTGATCTGGTATGCCGCCGCACTGCTGCCTCGCCGCGATCGACGCTTCTCGACAGCTGTCCGCGACATTGGGGATGCATTTACGGTACTACTACGACCCCGACGATTTACGATCGTTTGACGAGGAGGTTGAACAACCTCCACAGTACCTTGGTCGTCCCGACATTACTACCGCAACGCCGCCCACTAAGACGTAATGATGATGATCATGTTGCAAAGCTTAAATTAAATATTCCATCTTTTGAGGGTAAATATAATCGATGCATATCTTACATGGGAGATGGAAGTAGAACAACGTTTTGCATGCTTAAAATATCCCGAGAATATGCGTTAGTGCGCTACATGTGAATTTACTAAATTTGCTTCCTTTGGTGGTCCGAGTATTGTCGTTAAATCCTACTACTATTCCTAGTACTTGACTGCTTTAAAACTGCTATGCGTGTTTGTTTTGTACCTCCCACTTATCAACGTGATTTACTAAAGAATCGACACGCTTAGAGCAAGGGAAAATTCAGAAGAGTATTATCAGAATTGCAAACGGGATGGTTAGGTGTGGTCTTGTAGAATCTAATGAACAAATGCTTGCACGCTTTTGGTGGATTAAACAAGGACATTCAAGACATATTAGATTATAAGGAATATAATTTATCACTGCTTGTTTCATCTTGCTTGCAAAGTCAACGTGAAGTGCAGGATCGCCAAACACCATGGAGGAGGACTAATAATTCTGCAGGTCGCACATCCACTTGGACATCCCGACAATCGCCTCTCGTGATTCGCCTCCGCCTACTACCACATCCAAGGCCACCACAAGATTTCCAATGCCTCCACCATCATCCAATGCTCCCGTCAGAGTGCATCTTCTATGGCTTCCACGGTAAGACTAAGGATATACAATGCCGCAAGTGCCGGGTTTTGGTCATATTGAGAGAAAGTGCACAACACAACGTGTGATGATGGTGCGAGAAGATGGTGAATACGATTCCGCGAGTGACTTCGATGAAGATACACTAGCCCTTATTTCGCCGAGATGGAGACAATCGATGATGATGACGAGCCGAGGTAATGGGAGTCAAGCCGATCAATACAAGAGTTTAATTACACAACGTGTTGAGTGTGCAATTGAGCAACTGAGCAAGATCAACGCCACAACCTGCTCCAAACACGTGGTGTTGTTAAGGAAAGAGCTATACGGATCATCATTGATGGAGGAGTTGTAATAATCGCCGTGTTGACATGGTAGAGAAGCTTGCGCCCAACAAGACAACGCCCACATTCATACTACATCCAATGGTTTGAGAGTTCTCAAGATCAAGGTAACAAGAACCAGACGCTGCATTTTACTATTGGTACATATTCGATTTTGTTGATTGTGATGTTGTACCTATGCAAGCTTGTTCTTTGTTACTTGGTAGACCATGGCAATTTGATAGAGAATCTGCTCATAATGGCAAACTAACCACTATTCTCTTATGCATGATGGAAAGAAAATTGGTCTAAAACCTATGACTCCTAACAGATTTTAAAAGATGATCTTGCTAGAGCTAGTAGAGCTAAACCGAGGAGAAAAATAAAAGTGAGAATCAGATTGTTGCTGCAGATTTTATACCACCAAAGAACACTAAATCGATTCTACACATGCTACTGAAATTGCTTGAAGAGTCCATGTATGCTTGCAAATAAAATTGATATTGTGAACTAGATGTAAACAATACTCAATGTTATGCAATTGTTCCGCAAAGAGGTTTTGTTTTCATTTGAGGATATGCCTCCTTCTTTGCCACCATTGCTAACCTTTTGCAGAATATGAGGACGTCTTTCCCATTGAGTTGCCACCAGGACTACCTCCTATTAGAGGAATTGAGCATCAAATTGATCTAATTCCTGTGCCACGTTGCCCAACCGCTGCGCCATATAGAACCAATCCAGAGGAGACAAAGGAGATACAACGCCAAATTCAGAACTACTCGACAGAGATCATATTCGTGAGTCCCTTAGCCCTTGTGTGCTTCCTATTATTTTGGTGCCTAAGAAAGATGGTTCTTCACAAGATGTGTACCGATTGTAGAGCTATCAATAATATTACTATTCGATATCGCCATCCTATTCCACGCTTAGATGACATGCTTGATGAATTGAGTGGCTCTACCATGTTTTCTAAAGTTGCTTTATGTAGTGGTTACCACCGATTCGTATGAAATTAGGAGATGAATGGAAAACAGCATTTAAAACTAAGTTCGGTTTATATGAGTGGTTAGTAATGCCGCTTGGTTTAACTAATGCACCTAGCACTTTCATGAGATTAATGAACGAAGTTTTACGTGCTTTCATTGGACGCTTTGTAGTCTACTTTGATGATATTCGATTTATAGCAAATCTTTAGAGGAACATTTGGACCATTTACGTTGTTTTCAATGCTTTACGTGATGCACGCTTGTTTGGTAACCTTGAGAAGTGCACCTTTGCACCAATCGAGGCGTTCTTCTGGCTATGTTGTTACATCACGTGGTATTGAAGTGGATCCACCAAGATTGAAGCTATTGAGAATTGGCCGCAGCAAGACGTCACACAAGTGAGGAGTTTTCTTGGCCTCTGGTTTTTATAGGCGCTTTGTCAAAGACTTTGATCAATTGTCGCTACCGAATGAGCTTACCAAGAAGGATGTGCCCTTTGTTTAGGGCGATGCACAACAACAGCCTTCATATCGAAAGATAAGCTAACACATGCTCCCTTACTACAACTTCCCGATTTTACTAAGACTTTTGAGCTTGAATGTGATGCTAGTGGAATTGGTTTGGGAGGGTGTTATTACAAGAGGGAAAACCTGTTGCATATTTTAGTGAGAAATTGAGGGGCTAGTCCGAACTATTCTACTTATGATAAAGAATTATATGCTTGGTTCGACATTAGAAACTTGGCAACATTATCTATGGCCTAAGGAATTTGTTATTCATTCGATCATGAATCTTTGAAGCATATTCGTAGTCAAGCTAAGTTGAATCGTCGTCATGCAAAGTGGGTTGAATTTATTGAGTCTTTCCTTATGTTATCAAACACAAAAAGGGTAAAGATAATATTATTTGATGCTTTGTCACGCGTTATGCTTTGTTATCTCAACTTGACTTCAAAATATTTGGATTGGAAACTATTAAGGAACAATATGTGTATGATGCTGAATTTAAAGATGTGTTGCATTGTAGAGATGGTAGAACTTGGAATAAGTTCGCCTTCAATGATGGATTTGTGTCTGCTAACAAACTATGCATTCCAGATAGCTCTCATCGCCTTTTGTTGTTACAGAGGCGATGGAGGAGGATTGATGGGACACTTTGGTGTCAAGAAGACGAGGATGTTCTTGCTACACACTTCTTTTGGCCACGTATGCGCCGAGATGTTGAGAGATTTGTGGCACGCAATACTTGTCAAAAAGCTAAGTCTCGCCTTTAATCCACATGGTTTATATATGCCTTCCTGCTCCTAGTGTTCCTTGGGAGGATATTTCTATGGACTTTGTTTTGGGATTGCCACGAACACGTAAGGAGGGATAGTATTTTGTTGTTGTGGATCGGTTTTCTAAGATGGCACACTTTATTCCTTGTCATAAACGGATGATGTCGATATTGCTGATTTGTTCTTTCGTGAAATTGTTCGCTTGCATGGTGTGCCAAATACTATTGTCTCGATCGTGATACTAAATTTCTTAGCCACTTTTGGAGATGTTTATGGGCTAAGTTGGGGACTAAATTGCTGTTTAGTACTACATGTCATCCCCAAACCGATGGTCAAACAAGTAGTAAATAGAACTTTGTCTACTATGTTACGGGCTGTTTTAAAGAAGAACTTAAAATTGTGGAAAGAGTGTTTACCTCATATAGAATTTGCTTATAATCGCTCATTGCATTCTACCACAAAGATGTGCCCATTTGAGATTGTGTATGGTTTTGTTCCTCGTGCACCTATTGATTTATTGCCTTTACCTTCTTGTGCAACATAATTTGGATGCTACACAACGCTACCGAAATGATATTAAACTTGCATAAGACTACTAAAGATAACATTGAACACATGAATGCTAAGTATAAACTTGTCGGGATAAAGGGAGAAAGCATGTTGTGTTTGATGTTGGCGATCTTGTTTGGTTACATTTGCGTAAAGATCGCTTTTCCGATTTACGCAAGTCTAAGTTAATGCCACGTGCGCCGGGTCCCTTTAAGGTGTTAGAGAGAATCAATGATAATGCATATAAACTTGAGTTGCCCGCAGACTTTGGTACAGTTAGTCCTACATTTAACATTGCATTTGAATCCTTACTTTGGTGAGGAAGATGAGATTGCGCCGAGGACGACTTCAATTCAAGAAGGGAGCATGATGTGGACATCCCTACTATTGATACAACCGCTGTACCTACAAAGAACACACATACAAGGACCCATCACAAGATCTCGTACAAACAACCGAACTATCGTGTACTTTCGCTTTTTGAACTATTCCTTACATACATGAGAATATGATGCTGCCTAAATCAAATGTTTCTTACTCTAGGAATGATGGACCGAGCATGGATGAGAGGGACAAGCATTGGAGCATGGCCATGCATGGTGATGGCAAGAAGCATGTGATGATCCAAGAGAAGGCCACGGATGAAGATTTTAACTTTGAGGCCACCATAATGAAGAAAGAAGGCTTGGACGAAATATTCAAGATCAAAAC